>JACSYO010001778.1:0-600000 GCA_016806645.1 Ophiodon elongatus | reverse complement strand
GGTCTGCACAGACACACAGAGCAGGACAGAGCCGGTGAACAGCTGGGTTAGGTCGCGACCTGTAAAGTCACACCGTCAGAACATGCAACAGGACAGGATACAACACCGTAGAGTGACCCACTACAGGACAGTTCAACCAGCCGGGAGGAGGCCAGGCCTCTTTCAACTGGACGGACATGGGATTCTTTTGTACTTCTCATTATAAGCATATTGTTATATAATGTAGGGATAAATCAAAATGTGGGTAAACCCTAACTTTCTTTTGCCCGGCCATGAGGAAAACAGCCACCAAAATAAATGTGATATTTTCATGCACTTTTATGGACTTTTATGACAATAACAACAAAATGTTCCATCAGTGTGATATCTCACAAACTGACATAAAATGTATTGATTATAAGATTATAAAATTACACCCCAAAATGTATAAACATGATGGCAAAAAAGACCAAATCCTTTTTTGAATAGCATTCAGTCCAAACTCTACATTCAACAGGCAGATGTCAATATCCAGCAACAAACTCAAGCCCCTTTCTGCTCCCGGTTTTATTGTCCGAGTATAATTAGGAAAAACAGATCAAAATATTTTGAAAACGTCCTTTTCCACATTCAAATTTCTATTACAGACATGCCTGATTAGTTAACCAATTACTCAAGACGACCAGCTCAGAGGCAGTTAGTTTGAACCTCCTGCTTCTTCCTCCAGGCATCTGTTTAAAAAAAAAAGAAAAAAAAAGAGGAGTGAAATAATTCTCTCAACCTATTTCACTTTGTTGTTTATCTAAACTTACCTTTGAAGTTGGTATTTTATAATAATGTAAACCGCACCTCGGCTTTCTATTAGTATAATGCGTGGTGTTACATGCTTTACACTGACGACTAGTTGAAAGCATGATTCACACCTTCATATCTCTGTTGTGTTGGGAGACCAGCAAGGGGCGGGCTACAAATACACTCCAGCATCTGCGATCTGGACTAAAAATAAACACATACAAAGTGATGACAACTCGGGGTTCAAAGTGCAAAGTTCTGATTTTACCACTGGTTATTACAGAGCCCGCGAACTTGGTTCAGAACATATGGATCCAATATGCACCCAAGGATATTCAATACAACCCAAAGATGCAGACAGTGCAGTTGGGGAAATGATTAAGCGTTATCATCAGGACTCCTATTATGGTAAAAAAAAAGCTGGAATACACCGAATCTGCAGTACAGTTGGTTTGATCAAGTGAGGATCAGTGTTACTGCCTTTGGTGAAATTTGTCAAACTCAAAAAGTTACAATAGAAGAATTATCATCCAGTGTGTGTGCACACAGGATGTGAGCATTCTTGTGTATCTGTGGTGCCACATTTCTGCATCTGAATGACTCAAAAAGAATGTAAGTGGTCTCGCAGCGGAACAATAGACGATGGCCCGTCTCACTGGAGGGAGAGTTAAGTGTTGCTATCATAGTGTGAGCCGGAGAGGCTACCCAGAGCCATTTAGCCAACGAGAGGACAAGCAGTGCAAGCCAAGCAGAAGAACTGCCTGGAGCAAGAGAGACGACTGCATGGGTGTGTGTGTGTGTGTGGGTGTGTGTGTGAGTGTGAGTGTGAGTGTGAGTGTGTGTGCGTGTGTGTGTTGTGTAGCCCACTGACACCACAGCATTATTCTCTGTATGTATGTGACTAGATCTGTGAGTGAGCGAACGTGCTATGAAAGGCCTGCGATGAGACAGACATTAAACCCAGACAGCATTGTGTCAGGAATGTATTTTATTAACACAAGTGATCCAGTTTATGGTGGGAGGGGCAAATTACGAATTGCTCTTAATTTCTCCACCCCTGTCAAGTGATGTGTGAGGAGAAACTGGTGCATGAGCTGATGCTGAGCTGGAACTGACTAAAACAAAAGGTTTCTTAACTCATCCATTGCTCCATCCAGCAATCAATCCAGCCGTCCATCTATTTCTCTGTCATGTCAGCTACTCCTCCCTAGGTATCTTCAGACACTTGAGTCACAACACAGACAGCTGGAAAGAAAACATTTCACACACACACACACACACACACCACCACTCTGCAGAAAAGCATGCATATCACGGACATGAATAAACCTGAACAAGCACTTCACACACTGTTTGCAGCAGTGACAACAATCACTCTGGTTTCTTTGGTTTCAGTGTAAACTTGGTTTCTTTGTCTTCCCAATAGTGCCATTAATCGGGCAGTGCACAGGCCATCTGGAGCTGACATCAAGAAATCACTGCTCACATGGCGTCTGTGTGTCTGCGTTAGTCTGTGGCGCAAAGATGCTGCAGGGGCGAAGGAAAAAGCAGTGGCTTTCTTGCCTTGATGAAAAAAAACAAATAATCAACATAGAGTCATTTGCATTCAAACCAGAGAAGCATGTGGTCGAGCCCTCTCAGAGGAGGTAGTTTAATTCCCTCCTAGGGGAGCCAATCATTTCACTGGCTTCAGCCATGAATATGTCCAAATTTAAAATCTGGCCAGCTAAGCTTTTAGGAGTTCCAAAGTTCAAATAAAAACCGAGTACTCTTTGCTTGAACCATCAAATCGGAGTGTTTTATATTTTCTGCCAAAGCAACTCACATCTATCTGTTTAATATATATTCAATATAATGAGATCATTAAATAGCAGCAGTAGGACATGGTGTTTGGTCATGTTGCTGTTTTGTGTTTGCCAAAATAAAACTACTGCGGTTAATAACACTCATCTTGTGGCTTTATTATCTCTATGCTACATGACATGAAAACCTGTGGCAACATCTAATCAATACCTGTGGCAACCTCCACCACACATGCCATTTCCACTGTATGTGAAGAAAGCGATGGCAGTGGAGAAACAGGCTGTATTGGCTCTTTCCTCCCTCCCGCTGTGCTTCTCTCATAACACTGCACAAGGGCAGCCTCGTTACCATTGAAGGCTGATAAATGGCCGACTTCAGCCTCCTCTGCTTCCCTTTCATAAACTAGGAAATAAAACTATGTTGGTACCGCACCCTCCTCCCCATTGAGCCGGCTGGGTCAATTTCATCACGCCATTACACTACATTCTGCTTCATTTTAGTTGAGAAGCGATGACTATGCTCCTGTAAATCTCGGTTTGAATGAGACAACATGACGCAAGCAATAATGTGCCGTTACGGCAGCAACATTGGTTTCTCTACTCCAATGCACAAGGGTCAGTAAACTCCAGCTGGTGATTAATTAAATGGAATTAGATTTTCTGTCTATACCCTCTTGCTGGAAATACGATTCAGTGCATCCCAGGTTAAGTGAGCCAACTCCCTTTTGAGCTGCTATCATAACCTTCTGCTCCCACTTTGATGAACAGGTTACATTAATGAAGGCAGTGTTAATCATGGTACTGTTACAGGCTAATAAAAAGCTGCTCCTCAGGAGAGAATGCATTGCTGATCGAAACTAGATATCCCTTAAAATGCTAAATTAATTAAAAACCAACAAATGGTATTTGTCGAGTAGAAATTTACAGTAAAAAGTACAGACCTGCTTTACAGTATAGTGTACAGGCACAAATACACACAAACAGTACACTCCTCACGCTCTAGTGAAGACTGCCTACGTCAGTCCTTTTCTCTCTGCCATCCTGGCTTCTGCTCTCCACTACATTTGAAAGATTAAATAAAAAGGAGTTCCTGAGCTTTTCTTAGTTTCTAACTCTTGGTTTGGGCAAGACAATCATTGTCAGCAAATATATTTCTTCATGTTCCGTATCTCACTTCCCAAGGTCACAACGTAGCACGGGAGGCCGAAAATGGGTGTTCTTCAAGTGAAGCTGCTTTTGATGTATTTGGAAATGCTTAAAAACAATGTGACATAGATTTTATTCAAAAGTATATTTTGACATTTTGAGAAAATGCTGAATAAAAATGTTTATTCACTGTCTTGCAGAGAGTTAGATTTTCTGACATGTTTTAATAGGCATTCATTAACTGAGCTAAGACAGGCTATTCATTGTTTAACATGACGGCAAACTGCATACAGACAGAGAAAAAAAACGTAATTTCTGACCTATTTCTTCCAGGACAGGGCAGACTGTACAAATAATATCTCCAGCGGGTAAAGGAAACATATTTCATATTGTTACACCAGTTCTCTCTCATGTACGGAGCCTAGCAACTGCACATTTCTGGGCGGTATGGTCTCTATGTTTTTGAATTTCCAGACTATTTCTGAGGTGTCGTGAACCACCCTGGGTTTCACTCAAGTCTGAGCTGTGTCTCTACACGCCAAATACTAATAGAGTTTACATCAAAGATTTCCCTCCCACTGTGACAGCCGAGTAGATAGATACACTCACACTCTCTCTCCCTCTCCTTCCTGCCCTGTTCTCAACCTATTGCCCTCTCCTACCTCTCTCTCCCTCTCTCCCTCTCTTTACTTTCCACCTCCAGCGGTGTTGGTAGCAGTGTGGAGTGTCACCTTGCTCTGCGCCCAGTGGCCTGTGGCTAGATGATGATTTATAGCTGAGGAAAGCAGGGGTTTGGGAGATGAGGTTGGTGGATGGCTGGGTTCAAAATCACTTGTGGCGTTGTATGAAAGTCATGATGAATGAATGTAGCCTCTGCACGCCAATCAAAATGATCTTCTACGGCGTAGAGTAGGTTTTAGATGCATCCAGAGGCTCTAAGCCACTTTGTCTTCTTCTAATGATCTTTTCTCTCTCTCTTTTCTACATTCATGTGTATTACAATGAAGATGCATGTAAGAAGGTAAGCAGATCACTCTCCTTAAGACGGAAAAAGCCTAAAGATGCCCTTAAGAATTTTTTATTTAAAAACTGCACAAAACCAGACAATGGTAGTCTATGTATGTATGTATGTATGTATATATATAGCCCATTGTGCAGAAATCATTAAAGAAGAACCATTTGTGATAGTAAAAAAGAAGTCTGGCGGATGTTGATGGTGAAAGATGGGTTGGTCTGAACAAAAAAGCCCCATTCTTTATTGTTCTGCATAACGCATTTGACAGGAAGGATCGGTGCACAAAGAAACAAGTGTACGTGTTATGTTGGCATTGTAGTGAGTAATAATGAACCAGGACAGTAAGGCCCTATCTTTTACCTGAAATGGATTACCTGCAAATGATAATTGCTCATTTAAATGCATGTTTCTTTTTCCTGATATATTAAGAAGAGCCAGGAGCAGGTATTCATTTGGAATGCTAATGTACATTTATTCTTTTTGAATAAAATCAAACACATCAATGAAATCGGCAACCCCTGTGATGTGTGGCTCTCAGTAAGGAGCCACTCCCTACGGCTCACTGAATAACCAGAGTGGCACGCAGCGTATAATACAGCATGTGTGTTCTGGACTTTTACAGTAATGACAGTGAAGAAGATCTATCACTCTGAACACACCATATAGTCTAGCATTAAATCTACAGATGGGACTTCAGATGGAAATTGGTTAGTAGCTAAATCTGGTACAAAGCATCTTATCTCTTTTTTTTTAGATGAATGTATTTTTGTACACATTCCCTGATATGGTGTGTCTTTTTTTTATGGGATCTGAATAGTTAATATGAGTTTAAATTGTCTCAGATAGTAATTGTTTGGTTTAATATGAGTCTTGCATCACTTCTCATGTATTTAGGCCACAACAGCATGCTCGAGCAACTTGTAGTGGCCAAAACCGCCCAGTGACCAGTTGTCCGTACTGTATGCATACTGTATGAGTCATACAACAGCAAGTCACACAGACAGATTGGGCTTTGCTCTCCATCTGAGTCTGTTCATATGTCAGCGATATAACAGCTAAAAATTGTTGCTCTGCTATTTCTGTCATCTCCCAGTGAACATATTGTTTATGGTGAAAAACTGGAAATCTGTTGATCAATGTTCCAAAAGGCTGTTTATTTATTTATTGATCTTCAGTCATTGCCAAACATTCAACCAGGAACATGGAGCCAGTAGGCTATTGTTTATTAAAGGATATGTCTAGTGATGTTCTAAATATTGTACTCTAAACTAATTTCGTGAAAAAAGTATTGCTGGTGTAGCCAAACACTGATATATTAAATTCGACAGTGGAGCGCTGGGTGACATGTTCCTTCATTACCATGAACTCACATGCAGTTTAATTTGAATAAATCCCACATACACCATCCTGCTGCCGAAAATACTCCCTTGAACATTAGAATCAGAATGTGTAACAATTTGCTGATTAGAATCAGAATGTGTGTTAATCCTCTGATGGAAATAGTCCCCAATAAAAGTACCTTTTACTCCTGTTTTAATAACTTTTGCAAAAAAAAACTAGTGCCCAGCTGTTTTTGGAAATTATTTTGCTTATCTCTTCATATGAAACTTCTAACTTTTATATTTGAGAGCCATTTTTTTCAGGATAAGTGCAACGACAAACAAAATAACTGTTGCTCTTTTCATGGGATTTATTGAAAATAAGATATAGAATAAAATTTAAAAGAAAACACTAGCCTTATCGTTTAAAAATAGGTACATTTAAAATGCTTCTGCATACAGCCCATACGGTTTTATAGAGGCACCTTATGAAGTTTGACAGTAGAGCCCGTATGTGTTTCTCCGTAGGAATCCACTAACCCATAATATGCTGCACAGCATCAGTCCACACTGCTGGCTGAGTTCAACTTTCATGAACCCCATGGGCTTGGTTCTGGTTGGACTGAATGTCTTCTGACAATTTGTTTTCACAATTTGCTCTCACAATTGGTTCACAAATATGGTGAGAAATTGTGGTAAAGGCAATTTGGAGTTAAGGCTGGGGCCGGGAAAATGCTGCATCAGTTCACATCTTTTTTCATACTGTGTTGGCTGTCCTGTCCTCCATCAGGATATTCCAAAGCTCTACAACTGGCCCAGTTCCCTGCATGGGGCGACAATAGCGTCACCACGCAGTAATGAATCAAATTAAGTGGAATGTCAGCTAGGCTAACAGAGCTCTCCTTCTCCTCTCAGCATGAAAAGGAATAGTTTCATGGCTTCAATTTGTCTCTCCCTGCCCTCACTGGCACGTATTTTTGCGTTTCATCGGAAAAAGTGAAAGAAAATGATGCTTCTGGCAACGACATGATGAGTAGAAGACGGGAGAATCCAATTGGAAATGTTGAATCGTATTCATGTGTGCCGTCAGAGGTAGATAGGTGGACTGGTGTAGAGGGGGGCTTTACCTTTGGGTTTGATGTAAATATATGCGGTAACATAAATTATATCCCAAGGGAGGGCCTCTACCTCTACCTCTCTCTTTCTTTCCCTCCCTCCCTCTCCCCTGTGAAGATTAAAGTATGTAAAGGTGATATGAAGAGAGAGTGATACTTTAAAGTGAGAGAAGAAAGAGAACGACACAGCAATATGCCAATGATATGGTGATGAGTAAGACAGCAGATGAAAGCGTACGAGGAGAAGACAGAGAGAAAGAAAGAGGGACCAATGTTTTTGAATGAATAAACATGCAGTGAGGCTTGTATACATGAGTGCAAGTGGCAGCTGTTATTTGCCTTTGGTATCCTGAAAAAAAATTAAGTTTTTACATGTAAAGCAGTCTACCAAGGCCTCTGGGTGCAGGAAGTAAAGAAATACATTTGTTAGTTTGTCTGTGATTAACCTTTAGACAACTTAAGTGTACCAAATAGTACTTTATGCAGTTCTAACGAGTTTTAATGTATTGGGATGATCAGCATGGGAATCACTACGGATGCAAAAGCTTGGCAGTTTCTCACACTGTTGTTATGATGGACAGAAAGTAAACCAAATGATGGGAAATTAATAAAGTTCTCCTTTGTATATAAAGCAATTATAGTCATCTCCCAAAAGTCTGGTGTGATTAGCCACACAAGGGTTTTAGAACTCTTTCTGGGGCTCTATAAGCAACAACAACCTATCTTGACATGTTGTGAACACATTCAGTGAGATATTGTATTTTCCATATGAAGCACATTGTGGCTCTAGTCGTTTGTAAGGTTTGTACGTTTTGACTGAGAAGTTTAAACAATTTGTATCAAGTGCTGCATTCAGTACACTTAACCAACAAAGCCCCTCAGTTTTAGATGAACAAGAATGGTAAGAGGACTTGCATTTGTAAAGCCCCTCTCTAGTCTTCTGTCCGCTCAAAGCGCCGTACACTACATGTCAACATTCACCCATTCACACAAACATTCACACACTGAATGGCCGGGACTGCCATGCAAGGTGCCACCTGCATATCAGGATCCAATTTAAGTCACATTCACACACACCGATGGCAGAGCCTTGGGGAGCGAGTTGGGTATCTTGACCAAACACACTTCGACATGCGGACAGGAAGAGCAGGGGATCAAATCTTCCAATTAGAGGGGGCGACCCGCTCTACCTCTGAGCCACAGAAGAGCTTCAGATCTGAAAATGCTATGAAATAATATATCGTTTGGTTTTGTCCAAAGTGATCAATCAATGATGATAAATTGTTAAAAAACATATTAAATGTCTTTAGTGATGGTTTACTTGACTCTTAGTTAATGCAGTTTTGCTGTCAAGTCTGTTGCGTGCGCATCATTGGCAAACTGCCAAAATATGTGCAATGGTGAAGTGTGCAAAAGTATCACAGGTGCAGGAGCCCCACACAAATACAAACTGCCATGATTGAGTTTACACCACAAACAGCCTTACTTTGTTGTTAAATCAACACCTCGGATTTTCACAGAATTGGTACGTACTGCAGGTCAATTTTGTTATGAGGTGTTTTTTGTCATTTTGGTGCATTTACTGTAGCTTATTTGAGGAAATCTGTCTTTGCCTTTTTAAAGCCAGAAATAATTGAAAATGTAAGATATCCTCCAGACATATCCTACATATACTCTGATTTGAATAATAATGTGTGTCTGATTTGCTTTTTCCACACAAAAAAAAGTTCAGTTACCTAGTTAAGAAATCTTAAAATGACGTTTCTTTCTCTCTCAGAGAAAAATCCAGAATTAGTATATATATATACAGTTTTTTGTTTTAAAAGGATAACTACTGGAAACAAGAAGTCTTTAATTTACTGAAAGGTACATTCTCTGTGTATTGTGCACTGGAGGTTTCAAGTTTGCAGATAAACGGTCATTTTTTTTAAATTAAGAAACCTAAAACACTGTATTCAAAATGTAAAAAAAAGAAAACTGTTATGAAATAGCATATGTCAAGCTTCCCTGTGATACTTCAATACATGTGAGTATAATTATACAATAGAGGTTAAGAAGAAAGAGGTCATCTGCTTTGGTTTTGTACAAATGATCAAGCTTCTAAGCAGCGGCTAAATCCTGGACAGAAAAATCATATAATTTACAGAGAAAAAAAAAAGGAAGCAGAGTGAGGTGGTAAAGAGAGAGCGCAAAACAGAGTGAGAATGACAGAAAAAAGCAAAACAGTGAGATTATCCGTGGCCTTTCACTGTGGTTCTAATCCATACTTTACAATATTCTCGCCCAGAGCGAGGAGAGAATAAATCTGCCGTATGACACAGTCTATAGGAACACTTAGCAGACAAATGGACAGGATGGAGCAGAGGATATTACACTGTAGACCACAGTAATCCGTCTCTCTCTGGATAGATAAGTATGTTACTATGCTTCCATATGGGTACCAAAGTGTAAAAAGCATGTAAGAGCACACGTTCCGCTGTTCTATTAGAGGTGAACTTTGACTTTTCTTCAATTGTGTGTCAAAACGTGACACCCTCCAAGCTAAAATAATGCTAATTCAGGATTAGTATGCTCTTAAACCAGCTGAGCTAACAAGATCATGTCATATTTCTAAACTCAAAGAGGAAGAACTGGGGTTTATCACTGAGAGGATCCCGTCCCATTGAAAGACCGTCTTCAAATCAACCTCACTGTGAATCTGGAAACGCCTTCGCCCTCCTATCGCGTCCTCACCACGAGGCTCGGTACCCGTTAACCAAGACTCGCGACTCGAGCCACTGAATTTCGAGAGCGCTGCGATGAGAGAGAGAGAGAGAGTGTCTATATGCATCACCAGTCGCAAACCAAAAGGTGTATCCAATGTCTTGGGGGCGCAAGGAGAAGATGAATAAGAGTGGCGGCATAAGACTGGATCTATATATAGCAGGTAATTTGTCATCTGATTTTTGTCATCTCCCTTCCCCTCGTTTGTACTTTGAGGAATTGGTGTTGAAGATCAGAGCAAGTAAGGAGGGAATCTTGGAGGCTTGGATAGATTTGAATAAGGGGAGAGTGTTTGCGTGTGTGTGTGTGTGTGTGTGTGTGTGTGTGTGTGTGTAGGGAGGAGGAAGGAGGGATCCTGCGCTGAGTGACTGATGACTGCTGTTTTTAGAGTCCCAGTTGCAGCTGGCTGAAGTCCAAGCTGAATACTTCACAAAAAAAAAGTTAAACTGTACATCTAACACTTTAGTTTCAAAACATTTCCGCTGATTCCCATCCTGTGCTGCAAAAATGTAATTTCCTGTCGACCCACAACACCACTGCTGCCCGGGGTCAGATATTTCTAAAGTGGATATTGTTTGAATGTCCTGTCAGATCTGACAGGTTGGATTCTTTGGCAGAAAGATCAGTTAGAGACACAAGCTCTCTGATACACACACACACACACACACACACACACACACATGCAAACACTGTGGGGAAAATGCTGAGGGGGTCTTATGAAGCTTCGTCTGATGAGGTTCGCCTGGTGGTCACTTCAAAGCAGAGATGAAGGAGTGGATAAAGAAGTAGCAAAGAGATGGAGGGGGGGGAAAGAAGGAAGGGGAGGATGGAGTGAGGAGTGAGACATGAGACAGGATAAAAAGATGGGAGCAAACGACGGTAGAATGAAAGGGGGGGGGGGGGCGCGGGCCGGATGAAAGAAACACAGAGAGAGGGATTACTCTGCAGAAAGAAAAATACAAAAGAGGGAGAAAATATCTGCGTGGGAAATGTACACAAGGATAAAAGGAACAAAAGCAAGTTGTTCACATCAAGATGTGCATGCTCGCGCACACACATATCACAAACCTCACACCTGGGGAGATGAATCTGGATTTTTCTGTATTAAAATTCGGAAATATCGAGACACTGGTGAGAGGTTTGGAAGGCCGAATCTCGCCGCTCTGCGCAAGTCCCGACGAAAGCGGAAACTTTTTGCGGCGAGAGAATCCCCCTGCTCTCAATCCAGAAACTCTCTGATGGTAAAGCCTTGGTAAAGCCTTGGTAAAGCCTGCAGGCACGCACTATTACAAATGGGAGAGAGGGGAGATCATTCAAATTACTCAACCATTCGTAGACAGCGAGCTACATGTAGCTAGCTCCATCTAGAAACCCTTCCCCTTGAATAATTCAGAGGTGTAAATAAAATATATCCAGTGGCCTTCACCTCAAAAATGTGAAAGAAGATAGCTGCCATGCTGAGTAATGAGTTCTTCTCTCGCAAATGAGTTCAGAATGACATGCAAGGGGATGAGTACTGTAATATAAAAAAGGACTGTACCTCAAAATTCAGTTATTCACATTGATATTCAAGGAGGGGGCTGTGTCGCTTGATTTAAAACAGAATATTCCATTTATATAGCTGCCTTTGATATGACAGTAAAACATGCCATCTCTCCAAAACTGCAAGAAAATCATAACAGCAGTGATTGCAACGATGTCCAAAAGAGCTATTATCGAAAAAACAATAACTGGGAAACATTGTTATCCAGCTGTGGGTGCTCGGCAGACGCATTACCGCCCTTTGATTGTTCCAGAATAACCGATGATAGCAGAGCGTTTATTGCTTTTCCCCTGCACTGAAGAGTGCAATATTTTCTGCATAATGCATGAGCACCAGGACATGGCCCAAATCATCCCCAAAACAAATAGCCTCATAATGAATGGGGCGGCGAGCCGTGGGCGCGTGTAAGATATGAGTCCTCCTCAAATACATGACGGACTGCCACGCGGGCAGATGGAAGGCTGCAAGGATGAGAAATCAAAGCGGTACCCAGTCATTTGAAGATGAATAGGCCACAGCTCTTTTCCTTTGGTCCCATCGGTGCTAACGCGTGAACGATACAGTGTGACGTCGTCGTCAACCCGTGAGGCAAAACTACAATACAGACTGAGCAGAAATCAATACGCGATACAGCCTATTCCTCATCGTCGATCCTGTGATTATGACAATCACTCCGGGTGGTTGGAGCACAGGTCGTGTTGCACTGCTGGCTCAAAGGGCGCTGCGTCATGGCACACAAAAACCTTTTTTCATTTCCAAAAGGTCAAGTCAATAAGAAAACTGACTCATTTCCCCTGGCCACCCTCGTCTTTCTGAAATTATGCAATAATCGCTCTTAACTGGGTCTAATGGGATGATGAAATTCGCTCAGCACGCACTGTACAGTAGCAGCCCATGTAAATCTGCAATTCAAATTTAAAAAGCAAGGAGAAAAAGGTTACAGCAATTCCAGTTATTTGATATTAGGCTTAACCTAAATTGCATATGAAACCTAGCAAGTTTTTCACTATTTCAATAATTTGAAAAAAAATTCAGTTTGAAAAATTCGAAATTCGTCCATCCAACGATATCACCATTAATTTCAATTGGCTATTGATAATATTGTATAACACTACAATATCAATATGAACATCTCAAACTGCAAAATTGTTTAAATTATTAGACCCCCTCTGTTGGCAGTCATCGATCTCCTTGCTGTGGCGAGACGTTTTTCATATGGAACCATTTTTTCTTTACTGCAGTAGTGACAGGTCGACCTTCAGGTGACACGGCATTAACAGAACTCGTTATTTTTCCCCATTCCTTGACTTGGCAAGTCCGTTAATTCTGCTGCTGATGCTGTTAAAAACGATACTTTCCTTTATGGATCTCTGAAAGCATGACTTCAATATGAGACACATGGGACAGGACGCATAGCCTTATATGGTTTTATCGGGCCGGTAAGTGTCCAAATTTACAATTCTTATGAACACGCGCTCATTTACGCATTCATCATGTTTACGCTGGCCATCCATGCAGTCACCTGAAGTTAGGAGTATCTGACGTGGCACACTCGTACAAACCCACCATACGAAAAAAAGTAAGAGAAAGTTACAAAGGGAAGATAAAAATACGAACATGTTCTTGCATGAGGTCCAACATTCTCCATTCTGCCCGTACAACTTTATTTTAGGACCCTGTTTTCTTATCTTTGCACTTGTCTTGGTGCCCAAATGCCAAAGTTGAGAAACTTAAAAGATGTTTCCTGGTTGAGCCCTAAGAGACAGACATCAGAGGACAGCTGCTTCCCCTCTTGCCTCCCTCCCCCGATCTCTTTCACTCCTTGCCTTTCTCTCTCTGTCAATCACAGACAAACTTTTAACTCTCCTCTTCCAGCCCCACCTCTTTGAACTCACCATATTTCCTCCCCATCTGTTGTCTGTCCTTATAAAGCACTCTCCCTCCCCTCTCCTTCCACATGCTTTTCTTTCATTTACTTACAGTGAATAATTGTTCCATTGAAGCAAATGGGTCAAGAGTGTAATGTCAGTAGTTAGTCAGGCAGATAGAAAGACAGCCTTTGTGTGTGTGTGTGTGTGTGTGTGTGTGTGTGTGTGTGTGTGTGTGTGTATATATACGTGTGTGTGTGTGTGTGTGTGTGTGTGTGTGTGTGTGTGTGTGTGAGAGAGAGAGATGTATATCTCTTAGCTCCTATTACTCTGACACAACACTTTCTAAATCAGCCGCCTGACACTAACCACTGCCTGAGCCTCTGGGCCTGACCTCACCCTTACCACAACATCTCCCTCACTTTACACACACCTCAGGTTGGAGCTCAAAAGATTTCTCAACCTGAAAATGGAACACCCTAAAACACATCCTCATCAGACTAAAGGATCCAAATCTCACTGTGACGTCGTTTTGGGTTGAAAATCCGTTGCCGATGTCTTTTAAACAACAGTAGTTGTAGACAAACTATGAAAACATGACTAACCTAATACAAAAATATATATGTATATATAAATATACAGATATATATATATATATATCTGTATATATATTGGAAAAATATGGGCAAACAGATGTAAGGTTTCATCATACAGTAAGATAGCAGCACAGCCACTGACCTTGTTAAAGACAAACACATGGATGTTGTCACTTTGTCGTGGCCTATATAATGGAAAGTCCATTCCAAATTGCCGCTCCCCTTTGAACCCAACTCAAGTTTGTATCCTGCAGGTCTCACACAATTGAAGGTGCGATGATTAATGGTAGCGTTGTCGACGGTAATGAGCAATGGGATGTTAGCTGTGCCCTTTTTTTCTTCCGTTCCCGTGGCTGGCATCTGTCCACCTTACACATGTAGAGAGAAAATAGTCCTATCCCTGGCTGGAGGGCAGAGCAGAGAGAGCTAACATATTTTATATTCTTGGCACATCATGAGGGAATAGAATAGAATAGAAAGGGAAAGGAATACAATAGAAGAGAAGAGAATGGAAGGGAACAGAATAGAATGGAAATAAATAGAACAGAATTTAGAACTCAGTGTTAGATTCTGTGTTGTGCCACTTGCAGAGACTGAAACAATTAATACCACAGATATATAGGATAGACACTAGATGACACTAAATCTAGCAGCCAGTAAGTTTAGCATAAAGACTGGAGATGGGGGTTAACAGCTAATCTGGTTCTGTTCAAAGGTAACAACACCTGCCTACTAGTTCCTCTAACTGTCAATCCACACTGAAAGTGTTGTTAGACGTTTCATGATATCCGTCACTTGCAGGTCTCGCGGTACAGATATGATTTCCATTTTATTACATGTACGAATTCACGCTACGCGCCGCAGGGAGACCCACGCTATTTTTGTCGCATTCAGTGAATCGTAATCTGCAGAGACAGCTGTTCAAATCACAAATATCAATCTCCATATGTTTGAACATATTAACCGTGTCGATTGGGATCTGTGAGCTCGCCCGTGTCACTACAGGCAGATGCCCCTCACTCGCTAGTAGAAATCAATAAGTCAATACATGGGCCTGTAAACTGTTGATTTCTTTCTCAAGAGCCGACATGAAAAGCATTTGGGTTCAGTAAATTTCTGTCGTCTGTCAGCTGCCAGTGACAGTCAGTCAGTTTGGATTGGATGACAGAGCGCTCACACGCCGCTCACGTCTCGCTTAGGTCTAGCTTCCAATGGAGATTCCCAGGAAAGCTATGTGTTGTTTGTTTAATCTGGACAAATTGTTTTTATAAAAAGAGTAAAAATAGAAAGTCTTAAAATCTGAGGTGTTACAGTGTTAACCAGCTAAGATACCATGAAGTCACTGCTCCTGGTCATGAGAGCACAGCACATATCTCTGTAAAACCACAACTTGTTTTTGCTCAAACGCGATACAACATGTTAATTAGTGAGCTTCAGAAGTGTTAATTAGTGTTTAGAAGTGCTGATAGAACCAGGCTCGCTGTTTCCCCAAGTTCCAGTCTTTGTGCTACGGAAATGAGCGTTAAATCAATAATGTGATCCAATTCTCGACAAGAAAACAAATAAGCGTATTTTCCGAAGTGCCAAAGTCTTCCTTTAAGTTCAGTGCCTGTGGTTATATTCAGATTGCGGCATTGATTTATTTTTTTCCTCACATTTCAGAATATAAAACAACAGATAAGGTATCTAGTAGAGCAGTGTGTGTAAATAATGTCATGAATAGCTCCTGTGAAGGGCCAACTATGAGGATAGTGAGTGCAAGGACACGTTCAATTAAATTGGACATCTGATCACACTTTCAATAACTGTGGCATGCGCTGTTAATTCCAAGGGGTGTTTGTTTCAACTTTAATTGGATTAAGATATTATAAAATACATTCTACAGAACTGCCAGATGAACTTCACAGGGAGGTAAGAAGAGTGAGGGTTACTTATGTACTTTAAGGTATGATTTCATGTCACACTGGTGGAAGCCCACTTTCAGCAGAGCAGTGAGCTGCTCGGAAAAGTTGCCAGTGTGTTCCCCGTGTCATTCCACTCGTACGTCACAGCCCTGACCTCTGGCTGCCTCATGAACACAGGCCTTGGAAACTTTGTGTGCGTGTGTGTGTGTGTGTGTGTGTGTGTGTGTGTGTGTGTGTGTGTGTGTGTGTGTGTGTGTGTGTGTGTGTGTGTGGAGAGGCGAGGTCGGTGGGTCAGAGAGAGTATGAGAGCGAGCGAAAGTGAGAGAGAGAGATGAGTGACGTCCGGTCGGCAGACAATCAACATACGATGACGCACCCTGATGTTTACGGTATTCTACTGCAGCACCGATTTCCCAAGATACATCGTGACAGAGACGAGGAGCAACTTCACAAAGCAGCCTCTTTGATGTGTTTCACTGCAGGACACAAAGTAGTCAGCATTCAGAAACTGTTCCTTTTACAGGATCTTGAACTTGTGTGATTATTTGGTTGGGCGATATTTAAAAAATGTTTTGTCATAACTAAAACAAAACCTTCATCCAATACCAGTATACAGTACATATATTATTGCCTCCCGTTACCTTAGTTTATGTCGGTCATATTGCACATGTACATGAATGGGAGGTCAGACTGGGGCTGACACCTTCTGCTGGATTCTTCTTTCCAGAGAATCTTTTTTTCTACACCTTAAAATGACACGTTTGAGTTCATTATTAACTTCACCATAGCGTTATCTTTGAGTTTGAATGAAGTTAGAATGATTTCAAAAATAAGATTTTCTTCTCTGAATTGGAGAAAATTATTAATGCTTTTATCTTTTCTGCAACTGTCTGTTTGCTCAGAGAAAAAGCCTGTTTAACATCTTTATCTAAGCAGCCAGACTCCTGAGCACTACAAAGAAGACTGATCACGTTTCCCTCCTCGACATTGTCCCACAGCAATGGTTCACCGTGCCAATTCTGAAAACGACATGTGTTTGCGTTCTCTGTCAATTGATCTCTTCTCGTCATCTTGCAAACGACTGCGACATGGTGCCAACGTAGTGTGACATTTTTATCCTCATTCAAAACCATTAAGTGAAGACACATATACTTGAGAACCTGGTTCAAGTCTCATCTATTACAGTATTTTTAGTTGTCTAAGCTTAACCCATAGAGCTGGTAGATCATAAGACCTTCATATTGGTGGTTTTGAAAACAGTAATTTCAGCCATATTGGAAGGCACCGGTTTAAGAACTTGTTTCTATACAGTCTACCAGTAATTTTAAGGATTTACCCCGGCATACACTTGTGAACATTTATGCTTGCATGTACCCTCTTCTATCCTGCATCAGTTCACCTCCTTACACTAGCCGCGTCCTTTAAATCTCAGCTTAAAATTAATTTTTTTTCAAACATGCGTCTTTGCAGTAGGTGTTCAACCCCGTTGATTTGATGCTCCTCTTCTTTTTACCCCTCTTTTTAAACAATGGGAGCCATCTCCGCAGCCGTTTAGTCCTCCGTGCCTGCTGCCACCGTCTCCCTCTTAACTTCCCTATCCCTCCATTGTGCTCAGATCACATTATGTGAACTCTCATTACAGGGGTGGTAATAGACTCTTCAGCACTTAGATCCTCTTTATTATCCGTCAACTGTGGACTACATCTCTAAGCTGATTAGCCCGAGCTGTCTTTTCAGCATTTCAATTAGGAGCGTTTTGAATTGTCAAGCAGATTGCATGCCTCATATTCATTACTGACATGTTTAGAGTGATTCTCAATGTTAGAATACAAGTAATCCAAGAAATGCATTGCAGCAGTGAGGATAAAGAGCTACAGAAGAATTACATCATGGAGGATTTTAATATTGGACTCGCAGGGGAATGGCTATCAACAGAAATCCAAGGCAATTTACAGCAGCGGGTAGGCACGCAGTTTTAACATAAATGGCTCAGCTGGCAATCATACTACTGTCATACACCCATTGAGTTTATGCCTGTTCTTTTAAAAAAAAACGACAAGACAAGAAAATTATTCAAGGAGCCTCATTATTACCATTTACAATACAAGATGAAGTCTGTATTAGCTTTAGCTCAATTATCTTTGTCTGCTTTTACAAAGCCTGTCTGCTCTCAGAGGGCTGTAAAATGGGAACAACTGATTGAAAATTGACATTCTGAGTGGCGTAAAGAGAGGCTGGCTCTTTAGCAGCCACTTCAAAAAACGTAAGTGCCCATGGGCTGTGAACACCTACACGCTTAATCTCGCTGTTCAACCATCTCTGTTTATGTCGTTTCACATGAGCTCGCAGAGGAAATGTCCCTCATAGGGGCCCTTATGTCTGGTAAAGAATGACAGAGGAGGAAGCGGAAGAGGAGGAAATTGAGGGGAGAAGAGCGAGTGGATGAGGTTGTGACTCCTAGTGCTAATAGATTTGGGTCAGATGACGAGGATATGATCTGATCAGTGCTGTGTGTGTGTGTGTGCGTGTGTGTGTGTGTGTGTGCGTGCATGCTCACATGTACACGTGGGGTCCATGGTTTTGTGATGTCATTAGAAGTCGAGCCAAAATATGATGATCTCGGGGTATTATTGGTATCTGTTTAAGGTATCCGGCTTTATCAAATACCCACTTGACACAGGAGTCCCCACTGTGTTTTATCATTCTGTCTCTGTCTGACTCCCGCGCTTTTGCACACACACACACACACACACACACACACACACACACACACACACTCACTCACTCACTAATCCATTCAGTCATTGTTAATCCAGCTGGGCGCTGGTACCGAGATGTGCCGTACACGGCTGACAACCATGTCACGGAGGTGCGGATGTCATACCTGTCTGTACTTTGGTTGTTAATGTTGTCCTTGTTGTTTCTGCACCCCTCTAAGGGGAACACACATCTGAATACATAACAACTTTTGTACTCTACCCTACCCACTATAGCACAATGTCTCTCTGTGGATGTCATCAATGTCGTAGATGCATGTACCTCAGCTCTAAGTGTTGTCGTCATGTTCTCAGTTGTATTGATTTGTGTGCGTGTGTGTGTGTGTGTGTGTGTGTGTGTGTGCTCAGCCTCACTTAGAGCATCAGTCTGAGAGAGGAAGGCAGAGGAAATAAGTGATACAGTCGCACACACTTTCTGCAGCAGTCATGTACCATTTGCCAGAGAACGACTCCAGCGGAGCAGCTAAGAGTCGAGTACCTTTTCCCAGGGCACCTTAGTGGTACTTGTACAGGAAGATGAGAGCCAGTCATATTTCAAATATGATTTTCCAAGCAAGCAGATATATATCTTTTTACAGTTGTGAGTCCCAAGTCCCTTTGCATAACGTCTAAACTATACTGTTGTACTGCCAGGCACTTGTATTTTCACAAAACATCACAAAACAACTGTGCAATGCTTGGATCGAGAAGTGTCTGACAGAATAAAATGATGTGTTAAATGTTTCATCCTTGTTGTGAAATTGTCTGTTAGTTGTCAGGGTCTCTGAACAATAAGTCCCTGTTTAATTCTTATCCTCAGTTACAAACTGCTTATTCTTTTCAAAAGGTATTGTTAAGCAGTATGAATGCGCTGGCAGCCTGTAACAGCGTAAGATGTACTGCGGTTTGTCAGCATCATGACCAGCAAAAATGTGTTGCTTGTTGTTTCGGGCTCTCCTAAAGCCGGTCGCACCAGCTGTGAGTAAGTTTAAAATGATTCAAGTTACAACGTAAGAGTTTAATGAGTTTAGATTTACACATCAATTAATCAGCGTATCCTCATACAATAGTTCATATGATATGTTAGGAAAGATTATTTTTCATTTTGCATGCATTTCCAACTAATGTCCAGCAACACATGTCATTTTACGCTTGTTACATACATAGAGTATTTTCAAAATAAACTTCCATCCTCACAGGAAATAACTTCATTAGGGTTTAGGCAACAAAACTGCTTGCTTAAGTTTAGAAAAAGACTGTGGTTTGACAACAAGGGAAGTGGTGTTAGGCGGTGTGAACATTACATTAAAAAATAAATCAACATTGTGACTTCTGGTTTCACACAGAACATGAACACTGGTCTCCTTGACGACAGTCCGGTGTCCTCCCTATGCAGCTTTTGTTGCTCTGTATACTTTCATGTTTGCAATTACATCTAATAAATAATAATGGACTTTGATAAGTATTTTTCATGTAATATTATTATATAATTTGGCTTTCTAAAACTGGTATTTCAGGATGTTATTTTACAGCTCATGATGCTGCACTGACTTCCTGTTCACATAGTTGATTGATTTTGATTGGACAGTGCTACAGATGTTTCTTAGCAACAGATTTACACTTTACTAGCCAAGACATTCCTTAAGTTTGAATGGGGCGACCCAATTTAGTTAATCACCAGTCTGAAACTAGCTAGTGGTTACTAAGAACTTAGGAAGGACTTAACACACAAACTCAGTGATGGATTTACGAACAGCTGGTGCAACCCAATCCTGAGGAGCACTTATGCTGAAAAAAATGCACGTATAAAATATTGCTCCATACAGTCGTAATGGAGTTGATCTGAAGGACTTTCAAATTGGAAACCGGGGCGTATAGTCTGCGCTCATGAAGCCCAGATTAGGATTTGACAGCCTGTGGAAAGTGGTTGGCGTGGGCGTATATGTGTGGACAGAAGTAGAGTGTGTAGAGACATCCGGAGATTTAAAAGAAGGCCAGACCAAAAGCAAATATTAAGAGGAGGAGGTAGAGGAAGACATCATGTAAAAGAGGACAGGATGAAGAAAAGTGAAGAAAATTAAGACCCATGAGAAAGAAGGAGCAGTCCAATTGGGATTGAGTGGAGGAAGGAGAAGGAAGGTGATGGAGAGTTAGAGCCTGAATATGAGAGGAAGAGTGTCATCACGATAAAAAAGAATTAGCTGCGAGGGATCATAAAATATAGAGAAAAACAAGAAGAGGACATGCAATAGAAAATAAACTACAGTGACAGATAGAGGAGAGATACTGAGCACTAAAACGTAGTAGAGGAGACAGCAGATGGTGGGGATTATTCTGGACTAAAATACTCTGGGATCTACACAGGGAAGGCCGCAGACATAAACCGTTGCAGCCTCCATCTGCCAGAAATAGACCAAAAAAAGCTGTAGGCCCACCATCGGCATAATGATCAAATGCTGCCTAGATGGCAAAACCCAAAAAACGGCTCCAACTGCCATCCTAGACGACACCCTAAATACGTTTTTAAATCTCAGGATAGAAAGAATGCTGATGTTCTATTTAGTCAAATCAGTTGGGAGAGACATCCTGTCGAATCATTAGCCAAAGACACAGTACATGCAAAAATGCGCACAGCAGGGGACCTTTTAAGACGTTTATCAACTAAAAACTTAGCTAAGCCAGCATTACCATCTCTCAGAAGGCATATGTGTCGAGACATAACATAAAACATGAACTAGTTGCATTCTTTTTTTGCAGCAGGTGCATGTGTGCTGGAGTATTTCAGTATGTGTTTGTGTGTGATTATGACTGATACCATAAGACACCCCTAATCCACATTTTATGTTCACCATGATTAGGATAACAGGCTGCGCTAACTGTTTGTGCACGTGTGAATGTGCAGTGAAAATGACAAACTGGCCCACAAATCCCCCCAGTAATGCCTCTATATCCATCCGCACACAACCTGAACACACATAATTGCGGATACTAATGCCTGCCAATCAAATCCTCCTGTCTCCCTCCGCATGCAGAAAGAGAAAAAAGAAAAAAAAGACAAAGAAATCTCAAAGTAAATCAAAGACTTTTGTTTTACCTTTCCCCGTGTGTAGATCAAACCTTGAACCTGTAAAAAAAACAAAAAAAAAAACATAATTACTGTTGTGTTCGGAGAGCAGATCATACGGTGCGCTGCCGCACTGATGAAGCAATTTAAACATAAAATCAACAACATTAGCTTCTCTCTGTGTGCAGACAGAACCCACACCATGCTCGGTTTCTGTCAGCAGCTTTTCTCAATCCTCCTCTATAATTGCCTATTGAGCCGTGTCACTCAAGACTTGTACTTTATGTTCCTGCAACAGCAAGTAATTGTTAGTACATTCCAGTCTCAGCATTGGAGTTAGCTTAGCAAACATATTGACTCGTTCTATGTGTGTTTGAAGGAGAGAGATGTGTGTGCATGTGTGTTTTATTGACTATCTACCCTGAAAAGGTACAGTTAATTAAATCCTTCCCTGGCACTGAGCATAAAGTAATTATTGTGCAGGGGTGCATATCCACCAAAAGAAGTCAACATGTGCTAAGTACATCTCGTGTGTGCACACATACTGAATGCACTTCTCGAACAGTGACGGACACACAACAAGCATTTCTCTTACACGCCTGCACACACTCGGATACACTAGTACCGTGAATTGCAAACTGACACCAAATTGTTGCATCATCACCTTGTCTTGTGAGCATTAGTACCAAAAGCATCGGACATCTTTCCATCACCGTCAGCTGCTTGACAACAGCATGTGCGCCCAAACAAAATTCATCTCTCAATAAAATCAGATGGCAGCTGGATGGGCCTCCATTGACTTGCATCTGACAAGCAGCCAGAATCATTTTTCTGCCATCATCATCTTACTGCCATCATCATTATGATTGGCATCAGTCAACCTTTTTGACTTCTGCTTGGGTGCACCAGCATGGTAGCAGCAAATAATGCTTCTTACATTTCACTGGTATTAAAGAATAAAGGCAGTTACAGAGATTACTGAGAGTGAATATTTGATACATTTTTACAGCGCAAAAGATGATTAATGATTTCAGTTCTGTGCTAAGAGGTTTGGTAATGCTCATTGGCCACAGAGGACATAACAGAAAATGCTTTGTAGATATGTTTGCATCTTCATTTTGATACATAATAAATAATTGATTCACTGGGAATTTGAATGAATGTTTTATACGCCTCCCAGTGCCAAACTGTGCCCACCAACACTGCCCGTAGTGAAATCCCCAATAAGAAAAAAATTCTTCCCAATTTCCTGAAGTACTCAATCCTCAATTATTGGTTTCCAGTCTGAAGCCGATGCACTAGAACCAACCAACTTATGTCTGCTTGATCTGGACCTGTTGTTGCTAATGGATACTCGCTACATCTGCTGTCTGATAACCAGATCTGCTCAGTGGGATGGTCAAGCACTGGCTGCGGATTGGTCAGAAACATTTATGTAAGTCGCGAGTGTTTAAGATACTTTACCTTCACTCAAACGGCTTTGAATGCAATCATCAGTGAAAAAGCGATTTGCCTGGATGGAACCATTTCATATGGATTCTCCTGGGAAAGACATACAATGCCTATAAAAAGCATTCACCCCCCTTGGATGTTTCACCCTTTTGTTGCTTTTATACATGAAATCATGGTCAATATAATTTGGCTTTTTTGACAAGAATTTGAAAAAAAGCTTCTTAATGTCAAAGTAAAACAGATTTTTACAAACTAATGTCAATTAATTAAAAATACATAGTGTAAAATAAGTGTTTACATAAATATTCACCTCCTTTAAATTGACTGACCTAATTTAATAGAGGTCCAGCTAGTTGATGCCAGCAGTGTCACAAATAGTGAAATGGAGATCACCTAAGTGCAGTTGATTTGTGTCAAGTAATTGTAGTATAAAAACACCTATGTCTTGTATCCACACAGACTCAGTGCTGTGATTGCAGCCAAAGGTGCATCTACTAAATACTGACCTGAAGGGGGTGAATATTTATGCAATAATTTACTTTACCTTATATATTTTTAATGAATTGACATTAGTTTGTAAAAATCTGTTTTCACTTTGACATTAAGAAGCTTTTTTTCAAATTCTTGTCAAAAAAGCCAAATTATATTGACCATGATTTCATGTATAAAAGCAACAAAAGGGTGAAACTTCCAAGGAGGATGAATACTTTTTATAGGCATTGTACATTTAGCTGTATCTCTTTGCTTTCCGAAATGACAGTACTTTCTCAAGACCAGACTTACTTTAGCCATACCTGCTGATTTTGTCGGACCAGGAAATAAACTATTTTAAAATCTAGTTTTGAATTTCAAACAATTTGTCTTATTCTGTAATGTCATGCAAAAAACTTGCTTCATTGCCGTGCACTGTTGTTACATTTACAGACTTGTGAAAAGAGGAGACTCTTTTAAACTGAAAGTTACAATATGTTCTGTGCCAAAAAACCTTTGGCTCTCTCAGGCTGAACAGAGACTGACCACCCAAGCTACAGGAGGCCTGGAAACAACAGGAGCTGCTGCAGCATACAAATAAGCTTTACACTCAGCTTCTGACACACACACACACACACACACACACACACACACACACACACACGCCAGTGCTGTTCATCTGCAAGTTCATGTCTGAGGTTTTCATTCGAAATAATGGGCACAAAAGATATTGAATCACAGGATCAAATATCCTTGCACCCTACCATAAACAGCACTGTGTATATGTCCTTATGGTATTTGACACAAATAATGCTGTTTCGTATAACCAATGCAAATAACATTTCGTAGAGACCCCAGTGCTTATAATCTTGGAAACATATGCACTTACTCAATGGAGAATCCTATTACACCCCCTTCATGTGTGACAAGATCAAATCCAATAGCAGCAGGCCAAACTCACCAGAAAAATGCTTTGTGCTTGTGTATTTGATTCCAAGTCAACTAAAAGGTTCTTAATGATGTGTTCAGTGGTAAAAAGAAAAAAGGAAAAAAAAGCACACAGAAATAATTGCCCATATTTTCAGCATGAGCTGGCTGTGAGGGTAGAAGTGTGAGGCTGACGCTTCGCCTGGCTGATCCTTTTCAGTGGCAGATGTTCACAGGCCCATCAGTAGCAGGCCTTAACACTACATACGGCTAAAGAGTTGGACACGGTGAGGAGTGATCATTTCATCTGTTGTTGAGCAGTGGTGCCTGACCACTCACATTCAGATAGGTCTTTCAGCTGGAGCAAAGGCTCAAGGGAAACAGGGAGGGTGTGTGGAAATAACAGAAAAACAAGGGCTGCACATGCTGTTATTCTAACATATTGGACATAAAGACAATGCCCCTGCCTCAAATGGCCTGGTTGGAACAACAGTTGGATAGGCCTCCCCCTAAATTATTCTAAACAAATGACAAGTAATATCTGTGTGACTGACTGGTAGCCAAGAACAAAAGAACAAAAATTTGACATGTGAGTAACAGACTATATATTTCCCTGTCTGAATGCCATCACACTCTGTCTTTCCTCCCTTCTAAAACGGTGTGATTAGTCACTGCCTCAGTCTACCCCGAGCAGGTTGAATTTAATCTCAACCTCTGAGGCACTTTACGGAGAATTTCAAACCATTACCCAAGCTCAACAATTGGTGGTGGCTGCCAAGCACCTTCAAGGGAATATCAGTTTCCATGGAGACCAAGCCACCCCAGCTGTAGCACCCCACCACCACCACCACCACCACCACCATCATACCACACGTAAAAGTCGGTAAAAGCCCCTTTACGAGCACATATCACAAACCTCTGTAATTGTCTCTTGTGTACTGTCTCGCCCTTTCTTTCTCTTCCTGACATCAATGTTTGTGTTAATCTATACGTCTTTGTTCTCAGTTCAAACATCTGCCTCAGTGTTTGCCCATCTTAGTAATTGCTCATTTGCAGTTCTTTGGCAGTTTCCCTTGGACTCTGGAGGCGTTCGTGGGAATAAATAGAAAGGCGTATAAAATGTAAAGAAAGTTAAGGAATAATACACTAAGTCAGGAGGATTAACGCTGAGAGTTGAGAGCAGGTGGAACCTAATAAATAAGAAGTTTTTTTGACAGTGGTTGTAGTTGGCTGATTAAAACTACTTTTAGTCCCCCAGAGTACTACAGAGCATTGCACATCGTTTACATTTTTCAGGTGCAACTTTACTGGTTTGATTCACTCTCACCGCCCTCATCAGGACAGCTGGCATCAGTACCGAAAAAGTTCTATAAACCCACTGTACACCTCCAGCTCAATACCAATCAGCAGACTGACACAGTTAGCAACTAGTTGGTTGAACATAGCGGAGCATTACGCTGCTAAAGAAGTTTATGGAGACCAAAACAGAGCTAAACAAGAGTCAAGAGTCTTCCATTTGCCAGGTAACCAGAGACACAACTCCAAATGAATGATAATGTTGCTCTATGTCTGCTGCTGGATGAATAAGCAACTGTTTGCCATCAACTTACAAGGTGACATATGTGAAACAGTGAATACAGTATGTCCGTGTTCACAGCTCGTTTCTGTTGTCCAGGGGATGATCCACCTCAACTGAATCTTCTTCAGTATTACAGCGTTGCCAACTCTTTGACCACACACTGACCAAATAAATGTGGAATGAAGGCTCCTTGTCTTTGACTTTATTAAATAGCTGAGGCCATCACACAGACTCACGATCGGTACAGGGGCTGTACGAAAGCTGTCATTAGCAGTGCATTGGGGAATAGGTCCATATATTTGGAGTGTTGTATTATTGTCTTTTGGGGAATTCATATCAAATTCATTCATCTGAATTACCAAAAAATAAATATAATATAAAAATATAAATATCAATGTTCTTGCTTCGTCCCAATGGCATCTGGCCATTTAGATTCAGAAGTTAGAATCAATTTGACATTTCCATATATGACATTTCATCAATACAATGGAGATAAATGGAATTTAGTTTACAGTACAGCAATACAAAAATAAATACAAAAGACGTCTAGGAAATTCAACAGTAGCATCTCTTTCCACAGTTGTTTATCTGGACAATCCACATCCATAGAACACAAGGTCAATCGCTTTCATTTTATCTACTTTCTACTGAAGAAATTGTCCCAGTAATTGAACCTATATTGTCCCTCAGTGGCAATACCGGTCCCTCAGTGGCAATACCGGTATCTGGTGTAATAATACAAAATAATATAGAATAATTTATCACATGGATGACCTTTGTATGCAGACACAGTTGTTCACAAACACACATTAGTATTATGATCAAGGTGGAGAAACTGCAGCTCAGAAGCAGCAACAAGAGAGATAATATTTAGGTTAGTTGGGTGGGAAGATTCCTTACATTCATTTTTATGTAAACAGACTGCCATGTTGTGCCTGATCATAAATCACATATTATCCTCAAAAAACATCCTATATAGCTTCTCCCCTCTGTATCATAATTATATGCATTCACCACCCAGCCTTTCACTCTTCTTCTAAGAGCACTGTCGAGGCTGGTAAATACAGGCCACCAGGGAACGACCCAAATGCAGACAATAGAGGTAGAGTGATCAGGGGTTTATTGAAAACCAGGATTGTGTAAGCTGAGTACTGAGGCGGGCAAGGGTCAAAACCAGAAAGGTGGTCCAAACAGGCGAACAAATCCAAACTAGATCATGCAGAGGTTCAAAACAGGCAGTAAAGAGGATTCAGGTCTCAGATAGCACATTTATAGAAAACAGGTATGGACCAGTATGTATAGTGAGAGGCTTGAAGGGGTAATGAGATGCAGGTGAGCGTGTGGGCGGCGGCAGCCAGGCAACTGAAAAACTAATGAGGGAAGTGGGAACAGGTGTGTAGATGTGTGGGGCAGTCCGGTGATGGAGAAAGTCCAAGGGCATCTGGTGGATGGATGGAAAATGGCTAAGAAGGGGCCTTGGGAAAAGAAAATGTGGCTGGAGAGAGAGGGGAGGGGAGTGAGACAGAGTGGGACCAGTGCAATGTTTGCAAAGAAACAAATCACTATTTAGCTTTGTTTGCATTCCTGAGGTTACTATTTGAGCTGTGTAGTACGAAGAAGTGAAATACCTTTAAATAGTCATGGTGAATCAAAGTTTATGTCCTGCATGGTGTCAAGGTAAAGATTCACTCCTGGTAATCTAAAGGATTAAATCTGAATCTTTTAAGTAGAGTCAGAAATGTGTCTTTTTTTGTTGGTCTGCCTCACTCACAGTTTTTGTTCCATCTTGGCGAAGAGAACAAGTAAAGGAAGAGAAATGCTCACTGAATGCAGCTTCAAGGACAACAAAAATGTGTCTCCCAGAGGCAAACCTACGCTCGGCTCTCCTGCGAGTGTGTTCAGCCAGAAGATGCTCACCAGGTAGTGAGCGGCAATGATGGAGATAACATGCCCAAATAAACTCCCTCAGGAGGCGCAGCATTCCTTAAACCCACACAAACTGCATCTTTAAAAACACATCCTTGGCATGCATTCACACATGATTTCATGACCCACGGTGTTCACACCTGATTCTCTTCCCTTACTGAGTCTTAATCAAGTTGTTTGTTTCAGAAAGGCATTATTAGGTTTATTTCTTTCTTTAATTGTGTAGGTGTGAATGCCTCTGAGTGAGTGTACGTGTGTGCCCGCTCATGTGTGTGCACACTGTCCCTGAGAGTATTGTGAACACATTTCAACACATTTCAAAAAAAAAAAACTCATGACTTCATCACATTGATAATTTTTCATCATCAGCTCTCTTTGTTATTGGGAATACAGGTAATTACAACGCAGCGGAGAGGGTGTTAAAGATGTTTTCTTTTATGGAGAATGATTTGTTTGTTTTGCGTTCCAGCTAGCTAGCCTCCTGGGCTCTAACCTACATTACAGCACAAAGACTATTAATCATTGATGATCAGACCTTTTTAATATTGCTCATATAAAATGTATCTGCACGTGATAAAACACACGACGAGCTCTGTTTCAAAGCACTACAACTCAATTTTGTGGTAAAATTATCCTCTGACGAGTATGTAGCCTGTCCAAGTCTGTTTTGTCAATTGTAAGTTGTAAGTTGTTTCAATGTGGTCTGATTTGACCACTTTGAACGCTGGTAGGAAACAAATTATTTAAATAACGAACATCTTGAAATTATAAAAATGAAAAAAGTAAAGCCTAGTAATATTTCTAGTAATATTATAGAAATATTTCTGACACAGGCATCAAAGAAACATTCACAATACAAGAAATAGTGTGTTCAAATGTCTCATTTAAAAAGTAATGAGCCACCTCAGAACACAAAAGCCCTTACAAATCTCACATCTGAGGCAAATACAGAGTAATCGTAGCATCCAGACCTTCTTTATCACTGAGGAGAGAAACGTCTCCAGAGGTCGATTAACCCCGTGTGTGAACTGAGAACTCTTGGCGCCGACGCCAATATAATAAAGACACACTCACACAGTCACACGTCCACATATACAAACGCATGGTGTAATCTCACATGCACGCCAACAGAAGCTAATATGGACAATGTCACAGAGACACTTGCCAACATGGCCTCACTCGCACAAAGGCCTGTTTATATCTCCCTCTCATAGACTCACACATACTGTACATATATACCAAGCAGACTGTCGGCCTTTAATCACAAGTCATGTTTTAATTGGAAAAAGTGTGAAGGAAATAAGAACAGTTAGAGTGGCTCAGTCTGGCACTGATACGTTAGAGCGTGAGACTGCTGGAGCCAATTTAGTGGATCCACATATGCTTTTATCAAAAGGTCATTTTACAGTCAATTTGTCGTTGGAGGTAGCCAGATTATTTTTACATTATCTCTCAATCAGGCCTCCATCACTTGTCAGAAACAAACATAACATGGGAAGCTTTTTTTCTGCGAAATAATTTTCTTTAATCTAACCCATGGACTGAAATGAATTAGGCAAAATTTAAGTAAGTTTTTGATGACATGCAAACATTTGAAGTCTTGGATCAAACCGCCAACCTGGTGGTTAGAGTACAACCCGCTCTACCCACTGAGCTACAGCCGCCCATTACCCCGACCAGTCTAACGGCACTTCTGAAGCTCAGAAATGAACACATTATATGTGAAAAACCAAAGCATAAAAACTATAGGTTGTGGTTTTACATGCAGTTACAGTATGTACCTGACTATTTCATGGCCTGTCACAGCCACTTTCAGGAGTCCTGTCATCACTGTGAGGTTGCCAGGCAATCACCAGAGACTCCAGTCTTTGTGCTAAACTGTTTGGTCAGGTTTACATTATGCTTCATCAGAAGTGTTTTCAGACTGTATTTTTCAGTTTTACAAAAGAAAAGACTTGAAGTATGAGGACTCAGTGGTTGGTTTGGCAAATGTATAGCAGATTAATTTCCCAACCTCCAATAAAGAGTAGTGCACAACCGCTTCCCTAAGCTTTTCTATAGGGACCATCCAGCTCTCAGCGAGAAAGGCAATAAGCATATTTCTAAAATTGTCAAACAATTCCTTGAAATTAAAATGACATGATTTGGAAGCAGTGAGATTATCCGTTATTCATTTTGAAATGTGTTCACTGTTGGTCTTGTCTGCTTGTCCTTTATTGGCCAGGTCTCCTCTTTCAGAAAGGATTCTTGTTCTCGATTTCATTTTGGATAAGTTAAATAAGTTTCTATAAAATTGATAAAAAAGATCTGACTCCAAACTAATTCCGGGTTTTATTCCTTATTATTTTGCACTAGCAACTCCTAGAGGGCTTTCGCCTTTAAAAGGCCACATCTACCTGAGTTCAGACCACAGACAGTAACTGGTCATCTTCATAATACATGAGACTTTAGCCCACAGTGGGGCCAGTTTCTGGGTAACTGCATCTGTCTTTGATATGCTCATTCACACAGGCATCATGGGTGTTATTCGTCAACCCATTTATACATAATAAGTGCGTGTGAGCTGCATGCAATCTCTCACGCATGCAAGTCAAAGCATCTCAATGTTGCTTGCACAAGCAGTTTAAAGCACAGTATACACATGCATGAACATAAGACCCACCCCTTTTCCCAGACACACACACACACACACACACACACACACACACACACATATACCTGCCCTAACACATACGGAAACCCTGAAAATACAGCTTTACAGGTTTGCATTAGCAGAAGGAGCCATGCTGTTGGACCCCTCGGCTATTCAGGCCTTTAAATTGGTCCCAGTGAGATGTGAGAGCTCAGACCACAGGGCTGACCTCGAACTCTACGCCTGCGTATCAAAGAACTAGTCTCTGTCAGCTGGATCAATACCCCCAACAGCAGCTAGAGACCCAGCTCCGATGTAGGGAGACTGTTGTAGAGTATTACTGGGCCGATTATGATAATGGCAAAGGCCATCTGCTTGGTGGTTCTCCTCAGAGCACAGGTTTCATTCTAGGGAAAGTTTTCTGCCTGTTGGTTGTTAAAATTGTCTTGGGGTTTGATTAAGGAAAGCAGAATCAGGTCATCGGTTGTTTTTAACTTAATTAGTAGCATGGTCAACACTTGATACAAGATGGATTTCCCCTTTTTGGGGACAATTAAGTTAAAATATTCGAGGGCGGGGTGGTTCCCTTTTAAAAAAAAGCTGTGCTTCAATTATTGGGTTATCAAACTGCTCAGCCTCGCTGGGAAAGCTGATGCCAAGGTGCTGGGAAAGAGGCTCCGACCGTCTTTTGAACCTCAGATTCCGGAGAAGCAATGCAGGGTTACTAGAAGGGTCATGGCAGTGTGTTCATCCAGTCTACATACATGTGTCAGGTGTACTTGGAGAAGGCTCACGACCCGTGTGAGTTACTGCAGTCGAGAGTGCAGCGGTCGAGATGAGAGTCAGCACCTCCAATAATTAATGCGACCAAAGAGGAACGTCATAGTTTGACGAGCTGGGCTACCCAGTGTGTTAGAAAATGACGGCTAGAGGTTTTGACCAAGCGTCAGTATGTGACAAGCTGGGAATGAGAAGAATGGGGGTCGGGATTAACATCAGAAAATTGATGGCTGGACAAAACTGGTAAAACAAAATTACGTTTTTGACCCTACTGTAAGATATTTCTGTAATTCTTACACATTTGATCGTACTTAAAACTAGATTGCCATTGTGTATTGCACACAATAATAACCTCTTCTTTCTCATAAAATTCAAGATTACATCATAAGTATCTAAATCCAATCAAGCCAAATCATTCAACGTTTCTGAATGGTGTCTTCCCATCTCATTCCTTGCCTGCTGCTGAGATGCCAGTACAGATGGACCGAAACGGGATGAGGCCAACAGTAGTGTCTGTGGAGCTAAACTCCTGGTAAATTGTGCCAGCGCAGAACCGCACCACGTTGGGGCCTGGCCGCTGTGTCGCTTGAGTCCTGGCAGGGAGAACAGGGCCCCTCTTGTTTGGCAGAGGCATGTTGACAGGAAACATAATGCATTCACATGATAATGAGCCAGTGAATACATGTCCCTCGTACTGCCCTGCTTTCGCTGCCTTACAGACAGGACACATCTTTAAACAGATAGGGAGCAAAACACACACATATCTACTGTATGCTGACACAAACACACACACGTAGTCACACAAACATGCACGTTCAATCACAAACCCCTCAGTGTCTGGTGCAGAACGGCCTGATCGCTGGTCTCATCACCAAGGAGACCGGCACTAAGCGGGCGCCTGGCAGAGACAGACTGGCATTTAGCATTTAGGACCCCACAAAGCTTTCAGACAGAGTATAGAGGCCTTTTTCAATGAAGAGAGAGAGAGAGAGAGAGAGAGACAGAGAGACAGAGAGACAGAGGCAAAGAGAGAGATTAGTCACATGGTCATGCAGAGAAATAGAGAAAAGAGGGGGAATGAAATAGTGTTTGACAGTAAAGAGCAGAATGATGAAGAGAAAGATTGGGGAGAAGAGACCAGGAAAGCAGCAGATAGAAGAGGCATGGAAATTAATGCACGACTGTGGCTACGAGGCGGAAAGGCAGGCAGGTGGAGAGAAAAAATGTTCTCTTCTGTTTTATACTGACAAGAGCTTTACAGCGCTGACTAAATAACTGCTGAGAGTGATGTTTCTAATTAACATAAAACACCTCTGAGCGTTGAGAGGCGCATGTGTGATTTCAGCTGACGTCACGAACGAAGGAAGCTATTATTACTCATGCCCACCTGAGTCTCCACCAGGCAAGGGAGAGAAAATGCAGTGCAAATGAACGGTAAAAATAAAGTTTTTCCTTCATATTCATTCACAACTCCCCAAGCTGGGAATAAGGAAAGGAAATGAAAAGAGAGAAAATCAAGCATTTGGGTTGTCAAGAGCCCTCTGCCCTCTGAACCAAAAGCGGAAGATCAAGGGATGACACGAAGAGATGAACTGGTTAAAAGCTGCCACATTAAAACAGTAGCAGAGAGCAAATTAATTTAGTGGCAGATAACCGAAGGTGTATGACGGTGTCAAAACAGCCTTTCTACTGAACTGAACTTTCACGCCAGGAGTGTTTTACATTTTTTGTCAAATGTTCACTGACAATATATCTAATTTGTTTTCCCACGGTCTGCTCTGGCAATACAAGCACTTAGATTCTGGAAAAAAGTTAAAAAAAAAAAAGTGTCCTGAAGCACGAGACACGAGTTTACTGTAGTAATATTTAACCAAAACCACAATCTTTCCCTAAGCTCAGAGCATTAACGCTTCATCCCTTTAATTTCTCTCAAAACATAACAGTCAAAACATAACATTTAGGACCTGTCCACTCACCCTGCACTGTCCAAGGGACCTCTTCACCCACCCTGAGTCTCCTCACTCACTCTCAGGTTCTCAGGTCTCTCATCCTCAGACCAATTGTTAAACCAGGTGTGAAATCTGCCTGTGTGGCTGATTTGTTCTCTCAGCTTCATGCTCACCTCTCCATCAGTCCACTGGTCTCCAGTTATTCTCCCACTCACGTTCCTCACGTACTCAAGAGTTTAGCTCTCACTCTCAGTGTCTGTGATGCTTTGATTAACAGCTATGGAACACTGTATCATCTCTGCCTCATCTCGTCTTTAGGCCATATTAATTTTTCCATTGTAATTCAAACAAGGATTAATTAAAATTGGAATAACCTTTTTCTCGTGGCGGTGGTGTAAGCCCTTACAGAGTGGCTGCTTCAGCTCCTTCAGTTCAACCTGTATTCGTGATCTTTTATCTCAGCATCTGTCATTATAACAATGGTGAATAGAGTCTCATATGGCATCTGATGGCAGTCTCCATGAGCACTCCTATTCCTCATTTTAACAAAGAGTATTCTTCCCATTGTGCTCTAATATACAACACATCTCCACATCTCTCTCATCACCCAGTGGTACAGTAATGAAGACTAGCCCTCTCCCCGTCTCACATCCACTCTTAAAGCATTGCATAGCCCTATTCTGCTTAATTACAATGTACAATAGACGAAGAGCCACGCATACAAATCTGGCCATTGAAGACCCATATTCCGATGGAGAAATCATCCCCAACATCATCCAATGTTGATAAAGCACCCTCAAGCCGGGTACAATAGAGTCACGGATCATCTCACGTCACTGTTAGAACCCATGCGTTTCATCTCACAGCTTTAATTACGGGAAAATGTCAACCGTTTACAGGCCAGAGAAGATGGATCACTTGATATTCTGCCACTGATTATGAGAAATGTTTATGAAGCCTTGGAATGCAACTCCCCGTGAGAATACTCTGTCCTGCTCTCTCTGACTGGGCTCACACTTTCCCCACCCTGCGGTTGCCATGTATATCAATATTATAAAGTACAGTTCTATCATCTCAGCGCCCTTCTGCCATCTTTACTGACATCACATCACTTTGGAGCAATTACAGTGAACTGTAATTGCACTACATCATTGTTGCTTTGCCATAATTACAGTTGGGATAGTGCACAGGGAGAAAGCGACTTAATAGTCTCTGGCTAATTGCCCCAATTGACTCGATGGTAGCAAATTGGATTGTTTGACATTGTGTGGATGTGTACATCTCGCGTGGGTGCTTGTGTGTACGAGTGTGCACGTGTGTGTGTGTGTGTGTGTGTGTGTGTGTGTGTGTGTGTGTGTGTGTGTGTGTGTGTGTGTGTGTGTGTGCGTACATGTCTGATATGGGAGCAGAGGACAATAAACAAATAACCACAGGAGACTCTATTTTTAGGAGCAGCAGGACAAAAGCATACCATCACAGTTTTTAACCACCTTGATCGATGGCACAACACACACACACTTAATTTTACTTTAGGAATCTATTTAGAATCACTCCTAATGATTTTCAATTTGTTCTTCATGTATTAATAATTAACGAGCTATGTCATCTCTTTCATTTCAAATTCTTGGACAGACAAGTCTCTCAATTAACTGACTATTTCAAGAGTAGACTATTCTAACATCTGACAATTTAAACCACCACTTAAATCACTTCTAAGAGCAATCTTACAAACGCAGCAAATGATTTAAATGCACCACGGTGATAGCCCTCACCCCCGGAATATAAAGCATTTTTAAGATTCCAAATCTGATTTAAAAAAGAAAAGCGCAGGTGTGCCGCAAGGTTCTTTCCTAAGCCCATTGCTATTTTCTATTTACATGTTACGTGTTGATGAAGTTACAAAATGATATCCATAATCATGACTTCATTTTTGACAGCTTTGCTAATGATACCCAAATCTGCATTCCTAGACGCCTGGAAGAACAGCTTCTGCTACGATTCTGCTCCATCGATTTTGCAATGTAACAAAATTGCATTCTCTGCATGTTTCATCAACATATCCCCATGCCATGTTTTCCAGACTACCAATCAACGGTACAAAAAACATTTAACTCGTACAAAAAGCAGCCTCAAGTCAAATCAGAATTTGGTCACCCTGCACACATTCTGACCTCCCTTCACTGGCTCCCAGTTTGCGCTCGATCTGATTTCAAATACTGCAGCTTCTGCTAGCCTATAAATAGCAAACAAGCACACACAATCATATTTATCTGATCTCACCATCCCGTATGGACTCTGTCACGCCTTCCGATCACAGGGTGCTGACTAGCAGACTGTTACCGACAATCAAGAGGAAATTAGCAGGCAGTGGAGCATTTCCTACCAGGCTACGTATCTTTAAAACTGACATCCCCTCGAGAAGATAAACTTGTGGAAATCTACAAATCCAAATCCCTGTTTATCCTGGGAAAGAAACACTATCTTCTTTTACTTTAATTTAAAGAGTAGTACACAGAGTCAGATCAGCTTTCCAGAACCAAATCCAGAGCTGCTTTTCTGTTGTTGCATCATTACACTCACTTCCTGTCTGCTGTGAGTTACACATGCCGGCTTCAAGTGTGCGTTTGTCTCTCTGCTTGTCCAGACACCATCATGTATGGTGGTTTTACAGGACCTGACAGCAGATGCAAAGTCCGTTAAGCCATTCTTAAGGTGATGAACACTGCACATACATACACACAAATATTTTAACACAGCAGTCATCGCCTTCACACATCTCCAAGTAGAATTTGATGTCGGAAATGTCCTGACAAAAATAGTGAACGACAGCAATTTGTAAAATGTAAAAAGAAAATCAACTACATTGATATATACAGTAGTTTGAATGGTGTTAATTACAATAAAGTGTGGCTTATGTGTATACTATACATGTGTTTGCACGCAAGGTCATGCTCTTGTGTCACTGAACTGATCAAATAAAGCCAAAGCTATCTATAAGCCAGGGTCACAGACCAAATGACAGACATAATCTGTAGCAAAGCCCGTCTTAGCAGATGATTTGGGCCTTGGCTCAATAGTTTACACATTGTTCCATATTCACAAATCACCTCTTAGTGGACAAGCTGACTACGGATCAGCAGCCGCGGCTCATCAGAGGAGGCAAGTGAGCAAGTCGCAGCCTCCCCGGTCATATGAAGGCAACAAGGTTTTAATTTGGTGATAATACAATTACAGTAGAGGAAAATACATCAAAAGTAGAAGAGGAGGCTGCGTGTGAATGCAATAAATTAAAAGGTCTCATTTATGAACCTCATAACACATTCTGATCACATCACCTCACTTTCTATTTTAAGTGAAGTCACAAGGACACCCATATAGCCTATTTCTCTTGACTTGCTGAGAGATATTTAAGTTGATGCTTTGGTGAATAATTTAAATGATCATGTTCCATCATACAAGCACTATATATTAGTATTTTTCCAGCTGAGAAAGTAAAACTGTATGTGGTTTGTACACTATATTTTACACTGTACACTTTAGTAGTAAACCAAATCATTCACTGAAATACACAGTCCATGCTGACCTTGCAATCTCACTGTTGTGTTAGAGATTCAAATAAGAAGCAAGTTAAGAGTTTTTAAGGCTTCTTAAGTCTGGGTTTATCTCGAAGTGAGTATCTTTAATTACGTTATCATATTTCAGAGTGTATTTCTCCAAAGTTGGTTTCCTGAATAGTGTGCTTCTGTGTCTCCACCCTCAGCCCTCCCCTCACTCCATGTCATGTGGGACAAACGTGCGTGGACGGACATTTCATTATTGTGTTATGCTTATTTAAAGCTCCTCCAATAGCTGGGATCCACTTAAAAGGCTTTTTGTAGGATAGTGGACAAATAGGACATAAACACACACAGTGTGTGTCAGCGGGGTCTGTGACAACACTACTATCTGGCATTATCAGTTAAGTCCGTGCAATATCCTCGTGATATGAATGCGTGTTGGAGGGTGGGGTGAAGGTTCTTTGTGTGTGTGTGTGTGTGTGTGTGTGTGTGTGTGTGTGTGTGTGTGTGTGTGTGTGTGTGTGTGTGTGTGTGTGTGTGTGTGTGTGTGTATGTGTCATTACGTGTGGGTGGGTAGGTACATCCTTAACATGTGTGTGTTTGTGTGTGGAAATTTTGGCCTTTCACATTTTGGCAGAACTATCTAGGGCCGAGTGGATTTGCAAATTGAGCACATTACAAATACAAAGCAGTGTGCAGTGCACTGGACAGTGTTTCCCTGCCCCCACCACCAGTCTCCAGGCTGTCAGGGAGAGCAACCAGATAAGGCAGTAGAGGCATGGATTAAGAGTTGAAGGGGCACAGCAGCATATGGTGCCCCCTGATATCAATGCCCCTCATATTCCTGTGAGACTAACACCGCCTACGTGGTCGCCACGAGAAGCAGGTCTCATGGGAATGTAAGAAAAGAGTGCTCATCTTCTCATTTTTACCAACCATTAACTTTAAGAGTGCCCTCAACAAGGCTTAGTGGCCAAAGTTAAACCAACATGTGAAATATAAGTATATAAATAATAGCTTCAAAAGGAAACTTAATATACAAACTGTGAGGAAGTCTGTAAATTAAAGGTGTTTTTGTCTCAGGTGTCTCTGTCTGTGCATGAGCACGTCCCAAACTTGTGCACACAAATGGGGAAATAAGATGTGTCTGTGTTTGTGTGGGCATGTGCATGTATTGCAAACGTACTGTATGTCTATGAAGTTAGTTTTCAAGGGCATCTGAATGTCTGTGTATGTGTGCACGCAACTGGGCAAATGTACGTTCCCCTGTTTGTCAAAGTCCCACCTGTGCCCCCTCCTGTTCTGTTGGATATAAAAGCAGCAATGTTAAGGTGAAGTCTGCTGTAACAATGCACAGATGGGATCTCTCGTGCTAGCCTCTCTCTGTCTCGTTCTCTCTCTGTCTCTTCCTCTCTCACTGTACGCCTTAACTCCCCATTCTTTCCTGGCTGTTCACATGCATCAGATTTGACATGCTCATTCGTTGTCTGTGAGGACAGAACAAGCGGGGACCACTTTTCAGTCTCACCCTCATCCCTGGAAAGTCATTTGTGTGTCGGCACAGTGTGTAGGAGGACGGCGAAAAAGAGGCAGAGAGAGAGAAATTTGGAGAGTGTGAAAGCGGGGCACGGAGGGAAATAGAGGGTGAAAAAGAGAGACAGCGAAAGAGTGAAATTGGAAAACAGGGTGATGTAAAAGGAAAGCAAAACACAAATGCAAAGAGGGAATGGAGGTTGGAGGGAAATGTAGGAGGATACAAGAGAGAAAGTGAAGTTTGACCTGTATTCTGAAGGATTGAAGAGAGAGAGAGAGAGAGAGAGAGAGAGAGAGAGAGAGAGAGAGAGAGAGAGTATGGCTGTGGGGTGCTGTGCCAATGAGGGACTAATAATGAAACTACTGAGAACTGATGCGCAACCTTTCCTAAAGGGAGCGACTCAGGCAGTTAACACATATTTACGGAGAGCCAAAGTGTGTCACACCAAGAGCTCGCCTTCCACTCCTGCAGGGAAATCTCATTTCTGAGTCCCAACTAACCAGATAGTAACACTGTAAGTGGAGTGTGGTGCGGACCCGACAGTAAGAGCAATAGGATTTGTGGGATTAGTTGTACACGCACTATAGTTGGCTTTATTGGAATTTGTGTTTTTGTTGTTCAGACATTTGAAAGATGTTCGTTTTTTACCGTCCTTTCTATTGGGGATAATAACTTTGTACTCATCAGAACATTGCTACATCAAAATGTGATGGCTAAAAAACTAAAGCGGTTACACAATGTATAGTATAGTACATAGGCCAAAGTGAGGTCCTGGATTAAAGACTGAGAAAACCTTGAGATTGTTTTACAAATGAGAACAAAGTGTATAGACAGCCCAATCTGAACTTTTGCCTTTTTTGTCTTCCAAATAACAAACCTTTGAGTTTGTTTTCTTTTGTTTTTCCCTCAAACTGTTCCATTGAGGACTTACTTAATCAGCTTCAGCTCTGTCTGTATTTCGTGTTAATAGATTTTGAGAGTAGAGACATTGAACTAGATTAAAAGAGCAAAGGCACAAATAGAACAGCACTGTCTTACCCCCAATAGCCAGTTTATGAATTACCTATGGCTGTGAAAAGCCCTGGGCATATTTAATGCAGGAGAATCTGTCCCCCTTTTCACTTTGTTCCCCTCTGTTCTCTTCACTTTGCAGTATTCTGCATTTTCACTCCATTAGCAGACGTGAGTGTCAGGACGACAGGCAGAAGGTTTCAAGTTCAACTCATCGGCTCTCCCTGATCACAAAGATACACCAAGCGTAACATGTTGCTGTCACAGGGATAAGAACATGATTCAGGAAATTTACACAAACACAAAAGAAAGAAGCAAGTGCTGACTAGTTCTCCATCTTTTTTGAAACCACGTCATGTCGGACACCTCTGACCCTTCAGAAGCCCTTAAAAACTCAACAGAGAGAAGTCGATTCTGTAGGTGCTCTCAACCAGGCAGCTAACAGTTAAAGGTAGCCATTACAGAAGAGCAGACAACCCATTCTGTGCAACAGTGAGCAATTTACAAAATGACATTCCTCGTATGAAATTATCCACAGTGTATTTTTAGAGCCCGCACAATTATCTGGTCAAGACAACTCAATGGACCACCATGCACACTAAGCAGGTCACAGGATCTGCATAATCTCTCAGTGTGACACAAGCGCGTTCAGCTGCCCGGTTCATCAAGTGCTGTAAGGTCATTTAGTCGATCAATTAACAATCAATTTCAAATTAGTGATACAAGGCCACAGTACTCCAGGGAGTACATGTGAAAGTACCTATATATAGTCCTTGCTTCAGGACTCGCTCGTGTCACAAAACCACCCGTCCTTCCTCTCGGCCTGCTGTATATGCAGCTCCCACTACAACAGTTCCTGTAGCTGTCTGTCTGCTTGCCTCCTCTGGAAGCAGTGAGATATTTGTTTTTGTATATAAAACACTTTAGCGCTGTGTAATCTGTTCGAATGAGAAATGTAACCCTGACCCTGACCCTGTCAGTGCTCCTCCCACTATCTTGTGTTTTTCCTTTTGCAGGTTGCCTGTAGGTAGAGATGGGCGGGGCCTCTGTGTGATGGGCCTTTGGTTATTTCGGCTGCATGGCTTCTCATTCCGTTTCTCTCCCTCACCATCGTGATCTTCCCTTTTGCTTTGCCGTCACAACACCAAACAACCACTGACCTAAAGACTACAGTTTTATTTATCATGTTTTTGTCTTGGTCTAAAATAAAATATTGTTTAACTCTCTTTAAATCTCACTGTAACAGTACCCTAGATTTATTTATTTGCTTCATCAAATTACTTAATTTTCTCTATTGGCAATTTACTTAATCCATTGTACAACTAATTTTATTCAGCCTACCACAGTTTTATTTATATGTTGAAAATAATTCATCTTCTTTGCTTTAAACAATTTCCTTTAAGTTTTTGAAAGATTTTTCTATTTTTTTCCAAAAGGCTTTACTGCCCAAGTCAAAATGCTATTCACTCTATATGCATAAAGAAGAACAGCTGAACAGCCTGAAGTTTCCTTTCATCGCAACATTAAGCTCACTGGAGAGCGTGAATCTGCCTAATGAACCCAAAAGACAAACTGGCTGTCTCTAACCTGATGATTCCTGATTGGTTGATCAAACTGATGAGGTCATTACAGTCCGGGGGAAACCTTGATCCTTTGGGATCCACAGTAATTCATTTGTCTGGGGAATATGAGGTCCCACACACACACGCGCACACACACACACACACACACACACACACACACACACACACACACACACACACACACACACACACACACACACACACGCACACACACACTGCCCGTTAGCATACACTTGTGGGAATAATGTGTGCACATGGGCATTTCCTTCGCCATTGATCTGAGCTCATAAAAGCTTACAATGATAAACAAAGCAACTATTCTTGGCGATACCAGAGATCAACTTTACGACCCTCTGGCCGACTGAATGAGAGCAGCGATACATCACTCACACCCTGACGTTAATGGTGGGCTTTTTTTGTGAAATACAAGTCAATGAACGTAACCCTTTCATTGATGCCAACGTGAAAGTGAGCAGATACCAGCAGCATGATTTCTATCACGTTTGTGAGGATAAATACAGTATAAATAGGACCTTTAGTCAAGTGCAAAGTGTAGCTTTTAGATGCTGGCACATACATATTTTGGGTTGAATGTTATTAATGTAAAAAAAAAAACTGTTAGATGGATTTAAAGTCAGATTACTGTTTGGAACCAAATATATTTTTCTGATATGAATGTAATATTGCGAAGGATTTTGTGCGTGTAAACAGTAATTATTCTGTCAGAGTGTAGTCTGTGGAAATCCCCAATGTGTGACTGTTGTTTATGGTGGTAGATAGATAGAGTAAACTTTAATGTCCCAAATTTGTCTTGGGTGCAAATTCCCCCCCCAGGAAGTCTGACTCACACTCATGACTTTGCTCGGATTCATGGGATGAAAGAGACTCTCTTTTCACTCTCTTTGTTCATTCTGAGCCTTTGAGACAATCCTTAACAGTAAGTAACTGTTATACATGAATTTGTTATGCACGTAAGCAGCCAACTAAAACTCATTGATAGTTAAAGAGAGTTGAACATTTTCACCATATGACACTCATCAAATATCGATTATGCTCATCTTAGTGTTATATCTGCATGTACCAAATGTCTCCTGAGTTACTGATGTAATGGAGGAGTCCTGTCAGCAAAGGTCCTGTCAAACCTCAAGAGCCAGCGAAGCAAAACTGCTCATTTCAAGGAGAGTATCTTCAGGGTGCCACGACAGGAGGAAGACATCCACTTTAAATATGTATAAGCCCAGGGCTCTTCTCTCACACACACACACACTCACACACACACACACACACACTCACACTCACACACACACACACACACACACACACACTCTCGAAAGGTAAATCAGTTCAAAGATGGTCTCACCCGAATGGGGAAAAGCTGTCACAGTATGATATGGACCAAAATACTGGTTTCTATGCATGTAGATTGAGTTATGCTTTGTGGTCTTGTTAATAGACTGTATAAAAGAAATGGACGAGTTTCACCGCGACATCACCCATTGGTTTGTGGACCACTGTTTTGAAACCTCAAGTTTGGCATTTTGTCCGTCGCCATTGTGTTGTTTTGGAGCCAGAAGTGACCGTATTGGGACGAGAGGTTGGAGCAGGGGATGCTTCTCTCCCGGTTGACAAGTCGCCGTGGTAACGGCTCGTCAACCACAAGGCAGCCACACCTTAAAGCATACCCCGCTTTACGGTCCATTTTACTTTAAAAAGGGACCATAATTTATTAAATGACTTCGATACAATCAGATTTATTTTCGCAACCAGAGGAGTCGCCCTCTGATGGCCATGAGAAAGAATGCAGGTTTGAGGCACTTCAGCATCGGTTTCACTTTTCAGGTCCACTTTTCCACATCCACTTCTTTTATGCAGTCTATCGTCTTGCAGTGGATTTCCCTCCTCCAGCAGACATACAAAGCATTGTTGCAGGACTGCAGTGATTAATTTTCCATGCTTGAGTTATGAGGCGGAGGTGTTTCCTTTTACAGGTTCTTAACTAACATCAGGTTTCATAATAGCACTATTATCACACTTATTCCATAGAGAACGTATCTTACTGCTCGGGGCAATTATCTCTTTGTGGCTCGAACATACTGAGATAAATCTCCGTATTGCAGTAATGCAACACACATTTTTACTGTAACTGTCTTGATTCATGGATGAAATGTCTTGCGTGTCATAAAATAAAAGTTGAAACCTCTGCAGCAGTGACACTTTGCTCATTTAAAATGAAAGGATTTCTCACTGGAAGGCAAAGTGTTTGCCACTTTAAGTGTTACAGATGTCAAACCTGGATCTTAAAACTAGTTTGACAAGCGTACCACCATTCCGTGGATCGGATTCTGTTTTGAGAAGCGACACCCGAGCTTCCTTTTTATTCATTTAACCCAAATGCATGCTAAAAACATAACTGCCTCAAACTGCATCACCCTGCACCCTACACACTCGCTCTCCCCTCGTTTGCCACTCTGATTAAAGGTACAACCAACCCCGAAAACCTCAAAGCCCCAAACCTCTGTGAACTGACCACATCAGATGTTTGCCTCAGATGCTTGGCCAACTGCCGTGCAGCAGCCAGTGGACTCTTTGGGGCCTAGTTTAATGTGTGCTTAAGAGACCGTGGGACCGGGTGAATGCTGCGCTCTCCTCCTCCAAATATCTGCCCATCATTTATTCATCCACACTCCCAGGATGGCCGCTGCCGCCATCATCTGAGGACCCCGTCGTCTGAAGTTGTCTGTCGCTCAAACATACACACGCACATGCACTTTGCAAGCGGTCCCAGGGGTCTTTTAATTTTTTGAGATGCTATTTTTAGTGAGAGAAATAATCGAGGTGGAAAGTTCCATCTGTCCAACACTCTTGTTCCAGCTGCTCCTTTTTAGCAGCAGGCGGAAAAAGGAGAAAAAAAAAAGAAAAAAAACCTACTTATCAGATAAAACTGACACAGACGGGATTTTCTATCATATGCATTCTGAATTAGGAGGATTTTTAGACTGATAGGCATGATCTAAGTAGGATGCTAGGTGCATCACATTAAAACAACACAAAGAAACCTGCATTATCGCCTGAGTCTGCGTAGCTCAGCTTTCTCCACCTCCTGGACACTTGTTCTTATCTTTTCAGAGCTCTTGTCTGTTTCTCCCATCTCTGATCCGGCAATTGTTTAAGAGTAAAAAAAATAACAGAAAAGAGCAGCTTTGAAGAGGCAATAGAAACACAGTAAATATAATTTTGGTGATTTACAGATTTATTATTTGACCAGCTATACATTGTAGTATATAGTTATTGAATGTAGGTTTTGAAATCCCTTTTTCACCAAATTTAGCCCAGCTTTTACCTCGACTGCTGGACGTATTTTGGCCTGCAACTCACCAAAAACATCCTCACTGATACTGTGAACCCATCATATTTGAACACATTGATTAAAATATATTCAGCAAACTGAGCAAAGGAGACCACGTAAACAACAATCAGACCAGGCTTGCAATACAATTTCATGCCGGGACGTTTAGCCGATCCTCAAAGGTTAAGAAGCTCACACAGAAAGTGGAGAAGAGAGCTGGTCTAAGTTCAGCTTTGATGCCGACGTGAATGCCCTGAATGTCAATGAGTTTAAAAAAAACACTCCATGTTGTCTTTTTTATTTACGCTTCAGTGCTCCTTGTCCTCACTGGACTCTTCATTTCAAACATACAGAACTGTGGGATTGAAGTCTGGAGGCTAATCCAAACATTTCACTGTATGCAAATTTGAAATGTTCTAAATCTATTATGCAGACAACCAAAACAAACAGTCGTTGTTGAGAAGTTCAGAGCCACCACCTCTGCTTGAATTTAATTTACTAGAATTGATTGGACCTCCGGATCAGTCCCTGCAACACCCTGGAGGGTTGTCCTGGGTGAATCGTTAAATCGGGGCATCATGGACAGAGCCGCTCTGTGTTGGTATCGCCATGGGGGTTCGTTGTGACAACAGCTGAACCAATCGGTTTCTTAGCATAGAGCCTCTTCTGTTTATTCTCTCAACTTTTACAAACTTTCTCCAAATGTTTCCAGCACCGCACATCTGAACGGCCCAAGTTTTCTTCACTGTCTAGCTGTAAGATTTCTAAATGATACAATATTTATGTGTGACTGGGGAGGTCTGATGGCAGGAGAATGACATGGCATGTCCTCCAACTGATGCTGAGTGTACAAACTTGGCCGTTGCTGACGCATGTCGAAGTCTTTTATGAATTTGACTTCCTCCTGTCGTAGCTGCTCACGGTTTTCTACTTTTCAAAACTTTCCTCTTTTCAACCTCCTTTTAACTGTTGGCTGTACGTCGGTTATAAACGCGTAGGGCTGTGGATCAGTGGGTAGAGTTGGTTGTCCTTTAACCACAAGGATACGTGGTTCGATCCCCAGCTTCTACTGTCCGCATGTCAAAGTGCCCTTGAGCAGGACACAGAACTCCAACTCGCTCCCCAGGAGCAGGAGCCCTCTGCTCGTGAAATGCTTCGGGTGGCTTAAATGCGGCGGTCAAATTTCATAACTCTAAGTTTAAGTACTGCCGGCATTAAAGCCCAAAACACACTTTTTTGTCAAACACATGAAGATTTTGTTATAAAATGTACACGCGAGATACAAGTGAAACTTTTCCGGCCTCATTGTGTACTAAACGCAACAATCCGGTGTCAGGCCAACACAACGAACAGATCACATCAATCGAGTGACAATGTCTGACATGCAAAAAGTGGAGGTCAGAACACACAGCCAAAACAAGCAACCACAATCAATACTGACTTTGCTGCATCAGAATGTATTTATAGAAACATTGGCAGCTCTCCACCAAGACGTAAAAGTAGAGAAGAAAAACAGACTGCAGAACAAGCGGGCTTGTGAATAGAGCTGCTCGGCACTTACATGATGATCAGTTTGTTCTTTCCATGAAGTATTTTAATAGGCTTGAACCTTTACTCATTACAGTGGCTGAGGAGTTTTTGGAATTGGATGGACATGTGAATCACTTGGGGAGGAAAATAAAGAGTGGCAATTGTTTATTTCAAACCATTTTATCAGACGAAGGGTAAGACATGGTGAAATCAAATAAGCTTGTGTGAGTGTGTGTGAGTGTGTGTGTGTGTGTGTGTGTGTGTGTGTGTGTGTGTGTGTGTGTGTGTGTGTGTGTGTGTGTGTGTGTGTGACCCTGACTGAAGCTGACAAGACGCAATACAACCACTCACTCCAGAGGTATACAGCTAAATAAGTGACCAGTGGAGTGAAACATGGGCAATCAGGACTGAATTCATTGTCACATGTCAGGCAGATGTGTTTGTGTGTGTGTGTGTGTGTGTGTGTGTGTGTGTGTGTGTGTGTGTGTGTGTGTGTGTGTGTGTGTGTGTGTGTGTGTGTGTGTGTGTGTGTGTGTGTGTGTGTGTGTGTGTGTGTGTGTTGTGTGTGTGTGTGTGTGTGTGTGTGTGTGTGTGTGTGTGTTCATGCATGGCTCAGTGGAAATGCTTTGTGTGTCCTGACATGGAGGTCTCAGGGGACTTGGTTGGCTTTGTAGCATTTTTTTGCTCTGCTTTGCTATTTTTCTAAATAATAAAGATTTGTACACAATGTGAAAGAAAGTGTAATGAACTCATTCATGTTTTACTTAAAGCTATTTATTAAGCCTATAAATCATGTTAGACATCTTCACTTATTAGCCTCTACATAATGTATGCATGAATACATTAAAGAAATAAGCTAATGTCTTGCGCCATTAACCTTCTCCTTAATGGTAATTATTTTCTTGTAGATTCTTTTATTTTATTTCCTAAATGCTTTCCCCGAACTACAGGGAATCTCTTATAGCATTTATGAGGGCTGATTTGACTAATCTTAAGTGTCATACAATGAAGAGCCAACATAAACATATGGCAAACTTGCATTCACCTTCAATGCCTGTATTGTTGGACACGCGCGCACACACACACACACACACACACACACACACACACACACACACACACACACACACACACACACTTTTGGATAGGAGTATATTGTGATTTTCCTTTGGGGTTTTCCCCTCCTGAGCTGCCCGGTCACCATGCTTCTCGGGGGGGTACCATCCGCCGTCTGCGCCGTTTCTTTTTCAGACTCTCTTACTTTTTGGTTTTAATGTGCTGGTTACGTGGTTTAAAAAAAAAAAAAAAGCAGTAACTGTTACCCCCTTATGTTGTGAAAGACGTGCGGAGCGATATCAGGCACGGCAGGGCACATTATGGATAAGATGTGCACAATCAAAAGTGCTTTTGGGAGAGATGACACGACTTACCGGGCAAAAGTCATCCTAAATCGGTGCTTTAGTTTTTTGTGGAAATGCCGGGGATTTGTCTGCCTGATCCAAACATACAGTATTAAGGAGGAGGGGGGATCAAATGGATGTGGCACGCGCTCTCGGAATGGAGAGGTTGAGCTCATGGCACAATTTAATTCCAAATACATCTGTTTTTGCAGCACTGATGCAGACACGTGACAGAAAATATGTAAGTCCATTGGAATACTGTCCCTATATCATTCTTATGTTATGATAATGTTATTATCATTGTTGTGAACGCCTGTGTACAGGGCGCACTGTGCTGGTAGTTGAGGATGGCTGCACAAGTTTCACAAGTGTCAAACAACTCACCCTCCAAGCAGAAAATGACCATCCAGGCTATCCATAGGTCCGAGTTATGAAACTTCACCATGGCTCGTAACTGTTCAGCGACTGGTTCTCAGTTTTAACCCAGTGCCTCCTTTCTTGGTGAAATCTCAGCTCCGCTCACAGTTTCCTTGAAGATAAGTAACTGTTCCCCCTGATGGCGTGAGACATGAAAGCAGTCCGGCGGTTTTTACGCAGCGCACACCAGCGACATTTCCCCAAAACAGCGTGAAATATTCATAATGAGTGGTAAAAACAACATTTCTGTGCGGCGGGCACTCGTCGGTCCTTCGGGCGCTTTTTACTCCTCCTTTCCTCCCGTTCTTTGGTAGCTGCTGGTCACTCCAAGACTATTTTTTCTTTCATAGACCGCTCCAGTCAATTTGCGCACGCTTGGGGGAAACTCAACGTCCACCTGCTGGTGAAAAAAAATATGCCGACTGTCCCTGAAAGTGAGTTAGAAACAGATCAGAAACTGGCACTCATCCCGCCCGCTTGGTGAGTCTCTCCAACGCGTCTTGTTGCGCTCCATGGTTTCTCGTCTGGTCTGCTGCGGCTGAGCAGACCTGGGAGCAAATTACACGGCATTAGAAGCAATGCAACTTCCTGTTGATTTTTTTTTTTTCAAAATAAAAAAACACCCGAGGATGTTTGTCATGAGGCGGCAAACGGACAGAGGATAATTGGCGGCAACGGCGTGACTATTAACTTGCGCGCCGCCACCACGGCTTTTTTTTTGCTGCACGGAGCAAAGTGTGGGCACAGTGCGCCTGCGCCGCGCGCTGGACCGAGGGTCAGTCAGGGTTGAACCGCTTCGCTCCTTTACCCGCGTGCTCACCACACTCAAAAAGTTATTTCTCAACAATGAAAAGGACAAATTTAAACAAATGCGTTCGAAAAAAAATGTGTGTATCGAATTTGTGAAATTATTTTGTGAAGTCAGTATAAAAGTTGTGGAAAAAAAAAAGTCTTTGAACCAACAACTCAGCAAATTGTCTTCTCCATTCCAAAGTGGAAACAATCCACTTTACTCCACTGAAGACCGGAGGGATCTATTATAGTCAGCCAGGATTAGCTCAAGTAAATAGGGCTATACAGTAAATGAAAGAAACGCACCTGAACTAAGTGTGCTTTTATTTTGTAGTTCAAATCTACCTGGCTTCCGGTTTTAGGCGGCGTGTCTGTGCGGCGTGACTGAGCTCAACCGCAGATGATTAAGATGAGCTCGAGCCCGGCTGTTGCTGGGAGACCGCTGACGCCACACGAGCTCGAGAGGGGAAAGAGAGCGAGGGGCACGCTCGTGCCCTCCTGCGGTGCGACTCCAGAACGGCCGATGGAATAGAATCATTTAGAGTGACTTCGTTGACACAGATACGTGAAACGTTTACCATCATACAGTAAATAATGTTGTACTTTTTATGCATTATGATCTGTTGGCTTAAGTTAAATTTACTGTGGCACCAAGATGACATAGTATTGAGTGAACTATACATAGAAAATCGTGGCAACAAAGTGACAAGTAATATTATTGAATAGATTCAATGTCCTTTGATACCAATTAAAACAATTAATTTAAGTCCAGAATAGCTGTGGGAATGTGTTGAATTAAGCAACAATGTGCTAAAATGTGAGTTGATATAATGTATTTGATTTAGTAAATCCAACTCAATTTAACCCAGATTATTAATACATATGAATCAATTCCACCCAGATAATTAATATATATGACTTAATTTCACCCAAATATTCAGTAAATGTAAATTGCTTTTGATGATATTCTAAGTAAACATAAATCAGTTTCTTTGTGAAATATATTTGGATTCACTAAATAAATGTGGTCAATATAACTCATCATTTGGCGTGCTGTTACTAAATCCAACACATTTTAACTTTTGCTTTTATTATCATTTACATACTTTTTTAAATTAGATTTAATTAATTTATGCAATACTTTTTACTCAAAGTTGTAGTAATTAAAATCGAATCAATTGTATTACTTGTCACTTTGTTGCCATCATTTTTTTAAGTAACCATTGGTCACATTTTTTAGGGTGTAGGCTACCCTAGAGAATCAATAATGTAATATCATTAGACACAAGGCTGCATAGTTCTGCTGTGTGGGGAATAAAAATGACTTTTTTTCTGCGACAGGACTTCATCAGCCTCTTTGATGATTGTTGCCCTACATTCTGAGTCATTTTCATAATCTGTAATGTAAATATCACTGCAGTGTCACTGCAACCCAGGTGAGTGCTTCACTCAATCCAAGTACGTCACACATCAGAGGCAACGAGACGACAGACACAGCGCACACAACACAGACTGAAGATGAACTGCATAGAAAGTGGCATCTCTTTGTGTGTGTGTTTGTTTTTAGTTTTTTTATCTTAATGAATCAAATCATTGCATGTGATTTTGTACTGTTAGAAGTGCCTGTAGGCGAGAGGAGCTACTCAGTGCATCAAAGAAGCAGCTGAGGAGAACGCATCAAATAACCTGCGTTCATCCCTCTAATCACTCTGATCACATGCACTGTGCTCACCTCAGCACTAAATAGCTGCTTGTATCTTTTCTACTTCTCAGTAAATCTGATTGCGGCACAGTGTGTTAGTCGGAAAAAAAAAGCATCCAAAGATCAAAAGTACTTTTCCTTTTTATCTCGAATTTTCTTTTTAAGACTTTGGGAAAGGGAAAATGAAAGGCAAAGACATGATTGGGGGGGCAGTGCCCTGCATCAATCCCTCCATTCTTTCTTCTGCCCCGAAGCCGTTGGCAGAAATTTACAGACGGTTAGCTGTCACTGTAGACAATTAAGGTACAAGTTAGATGATCTTAAGGATGCCCCGAGGCCTTCACATCCCTATCGTTCATCTTTCACTCGCTTTCAACTTTTCTCACATGCATCCTCAGCTCCCCCCCCGAGAAAAGGTCATACATCTTTGGCGATATTATATTCAAGCAAGTTGAAGGAAAACAACGTCCAACGCATCGGGTCGGATCTTAAAAGTTTACAATATTCATCAAAAAGATTTTGAAAAAAGATTGGCTTCAGGCAGCACAACATCTAAATCTGTCGTCATTTCTGAATCAAAGACACTCTGTTTTTTGAGGAAAAATAATTGACTTCTTAACACTACACTACACCACATATATGAGGTTTTGTTTTTGCCAAAGAAAATGCACTGATGCACACACTTTGCTTGGATTTTATAGCATATGTTGCCATTGTTTTTCATTTTTGGTCACACAATATATTGACTTTCTAAATTGCTACGTTTGATTTAGCCTTTTACTTAGGAGGTTCTATTTAGGACTGTAATAACATTACATTGTTTATGTTGCTTTTTAGCCATTGATTAGTGTCCCGATTAATCATTTAGTTTATAAGATGTCAGAAAACAACAAAAACAAAAAATGCAGACATGGTGTGTCTGACCAATAGCCTAAAACCCAAATATAGCCTAATCACTTCACTATCACACAGGGCTAAGGCAAAGAAAAGTTGCAAACACTCCCACTTGATAAGCTGGAACCAGGATATAGTTTAAAAAAAATAATTAAATGATGACTCAAATACCAAAACAGTTAAGAATAATTATCCGCCAATCAGCTAATCATTTTAGCTCTACTTCTGTTTGTGCCAAACTACTGAGGCGATACGAGCCGTGGTGTCCTGCCTTATGTTTTCTCCCTCCCCAGGTGCCACCCTCCCCTGACTTGCTGCTGCATTGAGTGATTGTATGCAGCTTGATTTCACTCGATCCCTCATCAGGTTCTGGAGCGCGGGAGAGGGCTACTGACGGTGCCCTGTGGGCCGGTTCGCTGACGTCCGTCTCCATTGCAGACTTCGGCCTTCGTGTTACCAGCAAGATGGTGGTGTGTTCCAGGGTCGGCAAACTTACTCCCTCTTGGCGGGAGGATGTCTGTGTCTGTGAGTTTAATGTCTTTAGTGTTTAACTTAGTGTTTTAAGTTAAAGTTCATTTGTAGTTATTTGTTTGAAGTGTTTCCTTGAGACTTTAATTTGGTGATAAATTCATTGTTTATGCATATACCTTCCTTTATTATTTTTTCCTCGGTTTGTTTTTGTCTCCCCCCTCATCCCCTGCAACAATTGTTCCGTCAATACAATATGATAATTTAGATGGACTATTTCGTTATTTCTCTTTAGTTATGAAAATCTCAAAGTTGGGTTGACATCGACCTCCAACGTTGGACAGCCATGGAATTTTGGTTGGAAATAAACGTTGGATATCCATCGAACTTCAACATGAGCAACTTAATGTTCCTTACGTATTGTAACTCCAGATTCTATGAGTATCGGCGGGGTAGCCGCTAGCTTAGCCTTGAGTGGACTGCCAGAAATATTTTTTTTATTATACAGTGATTGCACCGGTGTGATGCATTTTATCTGGTTTTTAATGTGGACTGATGTTTGTTGTTTCCATTTGCCGGAAGCTATATTGACAATGGCAAGAGTAAGGCAATATTTAAGAAGGATGAAAAACATGCCATTCTGAAAACAGACACACACTTTTGGCACAAAAGAAACCTCATACAAACGTAGTTGTAAATCATCCACTGATGTCTCCCTTCAATATTCCCTAAAATGAAAAAAAGGTTTAAACATGATGGATGGGCTGAACTGGGTTTCCTCAGCAGCCGCAGAAAGATGCACGCTTGATTTATTATTGATTCCTTTCTGTAGTTTTTTTTTCTTTTTTCTGCACCCTCATAAAAGATTTAAAAGACCAAAAGGAGATCTTCAGTGCTAAATGTTGTAATTCTCTTCTCCTGACACTCCTGGCCGGAGTTCATGACAACCTGAATATTGCGGTCAGGTATGATGGTGATCCTTTGTTTGGGGCTGCATCGTGTAGCAGAGCCATTGCTGAGAGGCTTCACTTTATCCCCAGGAATATTCTTTGAACCGGCACGGTGCGTCCACTGCAGTGATGGAAGATAACTTTTTTTATATATTTACTATAAAGCACTGTACTTGACTACAATTTTGAAGTACTTGTTCTTTACTTTCATTTTACACTGCTTTGTAATTATTTTCCTATTGTACACTTCAGAGGGAAATATTGTCATTTTTGCTATTTTTATAGAATAAAAATGCATCAACACCTATAACCTTAAACATCAGCAATAGTAATAAAGTATATTAACACTGCAAAGGGACATTCTTCAAAACAGTATCCAACTTTTACTTGATAATTTAAGTAGAGCTATATTTTACTTCTGTGTTTTTACTTGAGCTCAAATTAAAATGTTGAACTTTTACATGTAAGAATAATATGTTTATGCTGTGGTGTTGCTTCTTTAAATGTCCCATGTTCTCCTCTGATCCATAGATAACTGATCATAGTGTCAACTCACTCTGCAGCCATTACACATTCACTGAGGACCAAGGTTTTCAATTTTCAAAAGTTTCAGTCCAAAAGAGTTATTTAAAAAAAATGACACTCATCCAAATCAAATGACCACATCAAACACAATTCATTGATTTACTCTTTTTCTGAAGAAAATGCATTTCTTTTCAAAATGTATTAAAATCAATTACAATAACAAAACAAATTTTCCCATGTGTTTTTTTGTGTGTTCTGTAAATATAAATCTTCAAAATAAAACTACTTCGATCTTCGACTCAAACCTCAAAAGGAGAGATAACACTGCCATCTTGTGGTGAAGAAAACACACTTCACTTGACGGAAGAAGTTGTTTTAAAAAAAAAAAAAGGGCATTTTTGTTGTCAGAACATTTACGTTTCTGTCACACCAATGAAAAGACACGAAGAGAAGATCATAAGAGACGAACAGAGCTGTCCGTTCTCCCGGGAAGCATCAGTTCTGAAATGACAAAAAGCACAACGCTGTTACTGCAGGAAGCATACATCATTTATTAATCCACATCTTAAGTACCGCAGCTCCTTCAGTATCTTACATCGTTGTGGCACCAGCATGGGCGGGAATGTTACAGAGTCCAGTCAGGACTTGGTTCTTTACTCTTTAGTCATATGCGTGGCAAACCTATTATTCATACAAACGTGATCAACGTTCTGTGTTCCTTGAGGGGAATTTAGCGTAAAGGTGACGAGATAGTAGACATTTGGCAGCAGTTGCCAAGCCAAGTATGTTACCTGTTGAGCTGCATTCTAGCTCCTGCTGCTATTGAAAGACCTACAAAGAAGTGGAATGTGGGAACACTTCCACAAACTGAGCACTGAGGGGAAATAATTGTCAGTCTGCAGGTCTCCAACATTCCAACACAATAAGGCCTAGTTCATAGAGTAAAGCTATTTCATATCAAACATTAAATTAGCAAGATATCTCTAAAAAAAAAAGAAATGCAACAATGGGCCTACCTCGTCACTGCTGGAGGATGAAGATGAGGATGAGGACGAGGACGAGGACGAGGATAAGGATGAGTTGCCTGATTTTCCTCCCTCTTTATTTTCCTCTTTCTTGTCCTTCTTGCGGTCTGTATCCGACTTTTTGTCAGACTTGCCATCTTTGCCATACTTGCCCTTGCCGCTTTCCTAAAAATGGCAAAAAATGTACTCTGAATAAATCATTGATCGAGTTGGTTTAGTCTTATGGATTGTGTTTGAGTCCAGTAATCATAATTAATCAATGTAGAGAATGAATTGTAAGGCATTGTGTTGGCTGCAGAGTATTGTGCAGAAGATCTGGCAGCGAATTGGCCAATTTAAAAAAAACCTGCACTACAAATGCCTGTTGCCCTTCCAAGACTTGACAAATGTTGTTGAAGTCAACGGAGACGAGCATTATAATTCTAGATATCCCCCGGAAATACATTTAAGCCTACCTGAACCCAGATTGAAAGACATAGCGACTCCTGTTCTGCGCTTTCCCAAACAAGTAACCACAGAGACACACACAGGTAACCTGGCTTAACCAAGCTAAACCATGTGACCTATAGCCACGCCCCCCAACCACCTCTCCCGCTGGCTTCAACCTTTGCATTTACTTCAGGAGCTACTTTAAAGTGCAGGCGGAGACATCAGAGTTAGGAATTATGTGCACATCAAAAACCTGAACAGGGGCTGGAAGCACGCAGAATCAGATGAAATTGTGCTGGTTCGCCAGAAAGTCTCAGACTCCAGCGACCAGCGACCTCCAGAAAGACCAGATCTGGCTTCCCTGCCACCTGTGACTACGACAGCCATTTTGCTGGGCCTGCTGGAGGAGAAGGCAGGCACGTGGGCTAATGAAAAAGGAACTCTCCACTATGATGCCTCCAACGAGAGCCTACGACAGACGGTTCATGAGTTTGGTCGCCGTGCGTGAATCCATTCAGAAGTCATGCCTCTTTTTGTTATAGGCCAGTCTCACTGCCACACCCTCTTTTGGGCAATTGGTATGCCTTACACACCTTAAACACACACCTTCACACCCACAGACTTCACCTCCATGCTAAGTGTCAGCCTCCTTGGGTAAAAACTGGTGGGTCAATTTTTGTGGATCGACTGACCGACCAACGTGATGAGCTATCGAGCTATCGAGCTATCGAGCTCTATTCTTGGACTTTATAGCAAGGATATGACAAGGAGATACTGTAACATTGCAGTTTTGCCAAATTATAATATATAACTACTGTACTAGAGTACAATCTTAATGTACTTCTTTACTTGAGTATTTCTATCATACACAGCTTTATACTTCTATTGCACTAGATTTCAGATGGAAATACTGTACATTTGACTCCACTACAGTTATATAACTTTTATATTTACACATTAAAACATTACCTCATTAAATATATGTATTTTTTTAGAATAAACTAATAAGACTAAGAGTAGTAGACTAGCATGTACACTAGTCTACTTTATCTCCACCTCCACCGGCTACATTAAAATGCTGCTTATACATTAATGCCTTAGAAGTATTTTATAGCATAATATTATATATACTATACACTTAATACAATATAACAACATTCACTATTGCACTGAAAAGGGTCATTCTGTATTTATCAGTATTTTTACTTGATACTTCAAGTACTTTTTTCTGATGATTTGGAATTCAGAATGTTCATATGGAAGTAGAGTATTTTTTAACTGTTATTGCTACTTTAAAGGATCTAAATATGATGATAGTGTCAGCCATTATACATGCACTGAGGTTTTCAATTTCCATGGTTTCAATCCAAAACAATTATTTAACAATTCAACACTTATCAAGGAGAAGCGACTAAATAAATATTATAAATTCATGCATACTTTATTTAATTTCTGTTTTGTCTTTTCAACAAAATTGATAAAAATATATTACGATGACAAACAACACACTTACTCTTAAAATGTAAATCTTGAAAATAAAAACAGACTTAAAATACTTTTAACTTTGATTGAGCTTAAAAATAAACAACACTACTATCTTGTGGTGAAGGAAATGCACTTTATTTTGACAGAACATTTACTTCTAGGAATCAGCAGGTTTGTTTACACAAGAGCAGCATGTTTCTTTGACAGCAATGAAAGGACAGGAAGGAAAGTTAGTGCTACTTCAGACTCATTTTGTTAATAGACAAGTTCATAAGAAAAAGACAGCAGGCCGGTCTCAGCATCATTTCTGAAATCAAAAAAGGACAATGCTGTTATTCAGAAAAGAGAGATGAATTATTCATAACATCTTTAATGCCACCACTCCTTCAGTATCTTTAGTGTATGCTGTAAAAACACAACACACACACACACACACACACACACACACACACACACACACACACACACACACACACACACACACACACACACACACACACACACACACACACACAACACACACACACACACACACACACACACACACACACACACACACACACACACACACACACACACACACACACACACACACACACACACACAGGAGGCCATGGTGTGTAATGCCTAGTTAAAACTGGACCCGATGTCAGACCTTTGGAATTGGGTTTGACAGGTATCTTACCTGCTGAGAGGCATTTTATTACATTTTGTTATTAAAAAGTCTTGGAAACAGTAGTGTAACTTGGGAAGACTTTCACAAACTGAGTACTGAGGGGAAATACAAAGCAAACACAGCCAGGCCTAGAGTAAAGCTATTTTCGATCAAATTTGTAAATGGCAAGAGATCTCTCAAAATGAAGTGTAGCATTGGTCCTACCTCATTACAGCTGGAGTCTGAGGAGCCTGAGCTTGAGTCTGAGCCTGAGCCTGAGTCTGAGCCTGAGCCTGAGCCTTTCCCCTTAGTATTTTCCTTCTTCTCCTTCTTCTTCTTTTTGCCGTCCTTTCCGCCCTTTGACTTCACCTTTTTCTCATGCTTCTCCTTGCATTCTCCCTAAAAATGGTAAAACGTTGACAGTTGAATAAATCATTGATTGTGTTGGTTTAGTTTTAGGGATTGTGTTTGAGTCCAGTAATCAAAATTAAACAGATTTTTGATTGCACTTTTTCTGACAATAAAGTCACAGAATCACTAGATTCATACCACACTTATGAACTACACATGCCAAGCTCTTACCTTATCCTTCTTCTTATCTATTCAGAATGAAAAGGTGTATCAGGTTAGAATAAAAGTGATATAAAAACAGAATTATCCTGTGACAAAAGAAAACTTTTCACACACATCAAGAGTGCAGCTACGAATAAAATACAACTTGCTGAGACTTTGCTTACAAATAAAAAATTCTAAACCTTATCGGATAATGAATTAAGTTGTCAGGTGCGAAACCTGCCTTTAAAATGCTGGTGGCTCAAAAGTATTACCAGGAATTAAAAAAAGGTGTTTTAGTCAACAAAGACAAGCATTCAAGGTGTTCCTCCTAAATAAAGTCAACATAAAAATGAGCTTACGTGAGCAATCCATTGTGTCTCCTGTTCGTGCACTTTCACAAACCACTGTGTCCACAGAGACTCAACTATAAGTACGTGGATTAACTGCATCCAAACCACGTGATTTAACCTAACCACGCCCCCAAACCACGGCTCCCTCCGGGTTCAGTGCAGGTGGAGACACACAATTATCTGCACGTCACAAACCTGCACAGTGGAAAGTCTGAGCAGGATAAGTTATGATGTGATGAGAATAAGTCAAGGTAAACATGTAATGGTTGATGCTGCGATGTATATAAGAGTACATATACGCAAAATGTAATTGAAGTATCCAAAGTAAAAAGTAGTTATTATGAAGAATGGTCATTATTACAGAAATGTATATTCACCTCTGCATAAGATGTGAAAAGCATTTGCATGTAGGCTGATTGAGCAGATTTCATTTGAAATATTCTGATACACTTGCAAAAATATATTATTTTGGAAGTCACAATGTTAATAGTTCTAAATAAGTAGTACTTTTATTAATATAGTGTTATGGTTGTTTCTGGGGATAAAAGGCTCCGCCTGGAGAGAAGGCTGTGACTGAACATAGCTGAAGCTATAATTATTGTTTGATTTAATAATTGTGGAACAGTGTGTACTCTCTCCTTTCAACAATGAAAACTCATGTCAGAGAATGTAGAGCAGCTTTTATGTCATGTCATATAATTACCAGTGTTCGGTGCTACAGTATAACTGAAGGAGCTCCCTAAGAAACAGGGTGTGCATTTACAAGAGGAAAAACACCACAGGTTTACTTTAATTTGCAAACCTTTAACATGTATTTAATAAAATGTCGTCCACTACTGCAACAAAACACACAAACAAACTTAACCATAGTCACCAATTGGCTAACCAGCTTTTGAAATATAATTGTATTTTCTCAACATGATATTACTGACCTTAATGTTTCATTCCAGCAAGGAAGGAGTAAAATTGCATATCAGCAGATGTCTTCTCAATTACTTTTGCCATCAAGTCTTACGGTAGCATGCTGTTACTGTATATATTTTACTATATTTTGGAAGACATTGTTAGAATTTGGCTGTAAAATTTGTAAAATCACCAGCACGGTGAGCTATCGAGCCGCTGGTCGCAGAAATTAACTGATACTCTTTTCTTGGACTTTACAGTCTGTAATGCCATTGTTCTGTTTAGCGCTGCAACTAACAATTAATCTCATTATAATTTAAATGTATTAGTTATTTATTATAAACAATCCCAAACCCAATTTCCGAGCACAAAAGTCTTGCAGTGTGAGTGTGATGGGTTTTCTCCGGGGGAAATGTGTCGTCTGTTGAACTGATGCAGTGTGTCCACTGCAGTGATGGAGTGTAACTATGTATACTTACTCAGGTACTTCACTCAAGTACCGTTTATAGGTATATCTTCTTTACTTGAGTATTTCCATTTTACAAAACGTTATACTTCTACTTCTATTACACTTCAGAGGGGGAAATTGTATGTTTCACTCCACTACATTTATCTGACACTGACTTTTTTAAAACCAAAATGTATTTATATATTAATCTTTCAGGTTTTTTTTATTTTTTTTATCTCAACACAATGTATGACAATCCCTTATAATGACAAACAACATTGTGTATGTGTTTCGTACTCTGGAAAATAAATCTGCACTCCTATGTTACGGTGAAATAAACACACTTTACTTGACAGAAGAACTTGATGGGAAAAAAAAAAAAAAGTGCCGGAACATTTATTTCTAGGAATTGGACGATTTGTTTACACATCAATGCAAAGACAGGAAGGAAAGTTGGTACTACTGCACACAGTCATTTTGTTAAATAGACCAGATGGTATGAGACTACCAGAGCAGTCCACTCTCCCCAGGAAGCATCAATCCTGAAATGACAAAAAAGGACAATGATGTTTCTGCAGAAAGGGAACGCTTTAGATTACAGACCCAAAACGTACAGCAAAAACTCTTCCCTATTTACAGTGTAAATCTTTGTACTTGTGGTGTACCAGCACACTGTGTACTGATACATAGGCATACATGTAGGTAGGAGGGAACTACATGTGAAGTCAGGAACGGAGGGGTGTGACAATTTGGGAACTAAATAAAAATGTCTACTCTAAGTATCTTTAAAGTATTCATTTAGGCACCAGGTACTTATTCTAATATCACGGCCGGCATGATCGTGACCATCCTTGAGAGGCCCAGGTCTCAAAGGTCCACCATCAACAGCTGCTGTTGAGGGGCACTGTGGAAATGATTAGCATATTGCATGAGGTTTGGCATTAGGTGTGCTTTTTACAATGACTGTAGTATTTATATCCTATACTTTTGGTGGCAGTTACGCTGTGACAGAACAGAAGAGAACATGGAATCCTCTGCTACACCTACTTCTTTAATTCAACCTTTGTTCCAAGTTAAAAACCTTTAGGAATGTAGTTTACCCCTCCAGGTACCTGCTGCAACAGTAAAAAATCATTTTTAAATTCCCAGATTGTTACCTCCCCTTTCCCTAACGTCACGCCTTCTGTACCTTTAATGTATGAATGGAAGTGGCAGCAACATTCATTTGCAGTCCAGTAAGAACATAACAGGTATAACAGCAGTTCACTTTCATGGCGGCGATGAGTCAACAACAGCTCTTTTATGACTCCCCTATCTGACCCGTTCCCCACCTCTCCCACCCTGGGCTTGGTTCTTTACTCGTTTGCTCTCGTCATGTGTGTGGTAAACCTATTATTCATACGACCGACATGTTGTTCTGTTTCCTTTTGAATAAAGCTGCAACAAAGAGATGTTTGGCTGCGGCTTAACAAGCTAAAAATGAACCTAGAATGTTTTCACATGACAACAGTATGAACTATAAATGACACCGCACACACAAACCGGAGGGTGAGGTGGGTCACATCTGATTAAAACTGGTACTGAGGGTAAGACCTGTTCCACCAGCCTTGTTCTAGACCTTGCTCACACCGACCTTTGGCGTGAGGTGTGACAGGTATGTTTCCTGTTGAGCAGCATTTTATTGCTTTTTAGCGATTGAAAGGTCTCGAGGTCAACAAACTACAGGAGTGAATGGGTGGGAACACTTCTACAAACGGAACAGAGGTAATAGAAGTCTGCCCTAAAGTCTGTATTAAAAATGGAATTAGCAAGAAATCTCTAAAAATGAAGTGCAGAGTTTGGCCTACCTTATCACTGCCGGAGGAGGAGGAGGAAGATGAGGAAGAGGAGGAAGAGGATGAGCAGCCTGATTTATTTCCTTCCCCCTTATTCCTTGTCTTCTTGTGGCCATGGCCATCTTCAGACTTGTGCTTTCTTTCGGACTTGTGCTTTTTTTCACACTTGTCTCCTTTGTCTCCTTTGTCAGACTTGTGCTTTTTTTCAGACTTGTGCTTTTTTTCAGACTTGTCTCCCTTGTCTCCTTTGTCGCACTTGCCTTTGTCAGACTTGTCCTTGCAGTCCTCCTAAAAACGGCAAAAGATGACTTTGAATACATCATTGATTGCCTTGGTTTAGTCCTAAGTGTTGCGTTTGAGTCCAGTAATCATAATAAATATATCAAGAGTAAGCATTTAATTGTCTGCAGTGTATTGTGCCATAGCTCTGGCAGCGGATGGGGACATGAAGCAGATTTAACAGAGAAGCACTTGCTGTAAACAACAATACAACAGCTGAAATTATAAGTAGTTGCAAAATATTACTTCTCAGTGCCTGGATAAACTCTTAGGCTTATCACCTATCCTGCATACGCATCTTTGTTAGTATGTACACATACAAAACCACCAACCTTATCCTTGTTCTTTTTCCAGGGCCATGTCATCTCATCCTTCTGAGCTTCGTCCTTCTTCACATCGTCCTTCCCACCACAAGCTGCAGAATCCAATGTGACAAAAGCAAACATTTCCACAGCATCAGTCAGTAAGCTACAGCTACACACTGAATACACTCAGCTGGGATTGAAAACGGAAGTCAACCGAGACAAACATGAGACTAACATTGAAAGTATTCCTCCTAAAACAGTCAACATAAATTGGAGCCTACCATCCTCCAGATTGAAATTCATTATTGAGACTCCTTTACGCGCGGCGCGCTTTTCCAAACAAATGAGCCTCACTCTCTCGCACAACAGGAAACACTGGATCGGCCGCACCTTTAAACACGTGACCCACACACGTTCAACTTCCACCTGTGTGTCTCAAAGTCTTCACATTCAGCGGAGAAGTTCTTTTTTTCCAGTGACATCAGACTTCAGCGTTAGGAGTCGTGTTCACAAAAGAACATTATTGTTGCGACATGTGAATAACGTGAGGCTGTGTAGGTTGTTGAATCCCCTCTAGGGGCGCCAGAGGCACACCTGGAGAGAGCTCCATCTCCTCTCCCCCCTCACACAAAGCGAACAATGAAGCAAATAAATAAATACAAAAAAAAACTAATAAAATAAAAATGACTGACCTCAGTCAAATAAAAGCAGAAAACAAGATTAACAAAAGCTGGCAGCATTATTTCATGAAAAACAAACGACCAACATCTGAGATTACCTGAGGTACCTGAGATCAGCGGTGTTTGTATAAAGTTATACAAAAGTAAACAATTAATGCTTTGAATAGCATTATGCAGAGGGGAGCCTCCTTGGAGTCTTTAATATTTAAAATTAACGTTTAAATAGCCTTTTTAAAGAAATGACCTTGCGTATACTTCACAGTTTTGCAGTGTTTGCACTAAACGGTAAATGGACTGTACTTGTAAAGCGCTTTTCTGGTCTTCCGACCACTCAAAGCGCTTTAATATTACTTGTCATCATTCACCCATTCACACCCATTCATACACTGATGGCAGGGGCTACCATGCAGGGTGCCACCTGCCCATCAGGACAAGCTAACCATTCATACATTCCAGGAACAGCCTGCACTAGAATGCAAATACTCTACAAAGTAACTCAAACAAACAGATACGTGCATTGGCGTAAAAATTACAATATCTCTTTCTGAAATGTGATGGAGTAGAAGTATTAAGTAGCACACAAGGAAAACACTCCAAATAAAAAAGTACCTAAATATTGAACTAACTCAAGTGCAGTACATCAGAAAATACATGTATACTATTCACCACTAGTTGGTGTATTATTATTTCTTTAAAAAATTATGTCCTTCCAAATTATATTTCATTTTTAAACAGTACACTTTTTCTTTATCACTATATGTTCTTTATTATTATTGCTGTGGATTAAAGGCCAGGCCTTGGGAGAAGGGTCCAATGTAGGAACCCTCTAAAATGTTCTACATTCCCAGCTGATGTTATTTCAAACTGATTGTACACTACCACCAAGACAAAGTGATGAAAATATGGGAGAAATTACCCCTATAATGTGCAGGCTGTAAAATAAAGCAACCCTCGTTCACACCGTTTACACTGGAAGTATAGTGTTTCCAGTTAGTATTTCCCTGGCATGTACTAAATATTTACAATATCAATATTTACACTGTCATTTACAGACTAATTTAAAGCGTTACCAACTGCTTTGTTTAAACATCTCTTTGAAGCTTAATTCTCATTTCCTTCTTCATTCAGAAGCCCCAAAAGGCAGAAAAATAAGCATCTAAATCCGGAACATTCTTTCTTGTTCTGTACCTGAAGAACCTGAGATGCAGGAGTACCTGGAGGCGGCATAAACAGGAGCCAAGAAACAAAACAAATATAATCATATTGTTTTATTCTGCAAAGTGAGGATTTTTCCTTTTATTATTTCATGTGCTTGTGAATTGTCATTTCCACAAATGTGCTTTTTATTAATAAAAAGCTACAATCATCAGTTTTCATGGTATCATTTTGAACATAAACTTGAACATTTTCATTATGTCACAAGGCGTCTTTACACAGTAACCTCTGTTTTCCACCAGATGAGTCGTTATATTTTTCTTGCATGAAATCAGGGCATCATAGCGTATCTCATCATTACAATCAACATCCTCCAGTATCATATAAGCTGTGCTTTTAAAAAATATCTGTATCTATTTTGATCAATGACGTCTCATTATTGGTAAGGCCTGGGGCCTTTCAATAGGTCACTAGAGGTGAGATGGGAGGTGGAACGGGTCCCTCCGTCTCCATACCTCCTTGGGTTCCCCAACAGTGACTCCATTGGGCTGGGAGGTCGGCGAATGGGGGGCCTATCTCCAAAACTATGTGAGGAGACAGGGGCAGAGTAACTACTAGAGTAACCAGGGGTGGAGTGACCAGGGGCGGAGTGACCAGCGGAGTGACCAGCGGAGTAACCAGGGGCGGAGTGACCAGGGGCGGAGTGACTAAGGGCGGAGTAACCAGCAGAGTAACCAGGTGCAGAGTGACTAGGGGCGGAGTGACCAGGGGCGGAGTAACCAGGGGTAGAGTAACTAGGGACAGAGGGCTTGGAGACAGAGGGCTTGGAGACAGAGGGCTTGGAGACAGCTGAAGGACTCTGAGGATCCAGCTTCACAACAGGTTTGGAGGGGAGTGTCACGTAGGAGATGAGAGTAGCACCACCAGGCTTAGAGCAGCTGCCACTGGGAGCTGAAAGTCCGCCGCCACTTGAGCCTGAAACTTTGGTTTTTGGCTCGCCGCTCTGCTCACCATCAGGGATTACCTGCAATGAAATCAATCGCCACCACAGAAAATGGAGTTACAGAAGGTGAATAGACAGTGATGGAAGACCATGGCGACGGTTTTCTTAGGTGGAGGAAACATCAGCTTGACAAAATATTTTTCACATGATTTATATTAAGAGAAAACTTACACTCTTTCTCTTCTTGTCAGTTTCACTTCCCGATGAGCCAGAACTCTGAAGGCAAAACAGGGAAACATTTTGTAATTTTAGCTTCCCATAGACAGACATCATCCGATGATAATCCCATTTCACGAGTATTTCACCTTTTCCTTCTTCTTCTTCTTCTTCTTGTCCTTGTCCTTTTTATTCTCCTTGTCGCTGCCACTATCAGATGAACTCGATGAGCTCGAGTCCTGCTCAAATAGAAAGCATGGAACACTCCATCAAATATGTTTTGTAAAACAAAAAATGTGCATACATGTGTTTCTCCTTACTAAACAATAGTTTACCTTCTTTTTGTCCTTCTTCTTTTTCTTCTTCTTGTCTTTCTTCTTCTTCTTCTTCTTCTTGTCATCATCACAGCTAGAAGAATCTGAGTCCTTGACGGATGCAAATATGGTAATTGTGTTAATTGTGTCCCATCTAGATATACATAGGAAACTTACAAATATATTAGGCAGGAGGCTGCGTTGGGCAAATACAACACATTCTTCTTATCGTCATCACTAGAAGAATCACTGGATGATTCAGAAGAAGAACCCTGGACACCACCACCTCATGCACGCTGACATGGTGATTCAGATGTTTCATGTCACCGACCAGAGATCATCAATAGCACTTTTTCCCGGAAATGTCACATATAACAAGTTGTCAACGACCAAATGTTGTAACTCATATAATCAACCCAAAACTTGGGATGAAAAACAAAGGACGAGAGATTCTCACCTTCTTCTTCTTCTTGTCCTTCTTCTTCTTCTTTTTCTTATCTTTCTTTTTCTTCTTCTTCTAAAGTAAACAAAATTGATATGTACTCATGATGAGTTACCGTTTATCTACAGATGAATAATTCACTAAGTAGGGACCATAACAGTTGTGTGTGTGTGTGTGTGTGTGTGTGTGTGTGTGTGTGTGTGTGTGTGTGTGTGTGTGTGTGTGTCTGTGTGTGTGTGTGTGTGTGTGTGTGTGTGTGTGTGTGTGTGTGTGTGTGTGTGTGTGTCATCTTACCTTGTCATCATCACTATCAGAGGAAGAGGAGGAGGAAGAGGAGCTATCATCAGAAGAGCAGGACTTCTGGAAAAAGGATCTCAGTCAGTCACAGAAGTGCATCCTGGTTCATTAAGATTCATTAGTTAGAATGTTTATGAGCATCAGGATTTCCCCATGTGTTTAACCTTCTTCTTCTTTTTCTTTTTCTTCTTCTTCTTGTCTTCTTCACTATCAGAGGACGAAGAGCTGGAATCCTGTAAAGCGAGCAGATTAATGCTTATTGACATAAAACAACGCACCTAAAAAAGAAATCTACAGAAGTGTTGAAGACACAAACCTTATCCTTCTTCTTCTTTGTCTTCTTTTTCTTCTTCTTCTTTTTCTTCTTCTTGTCCTCTTCACTATCAGAGGACGAAGAAGATGAGTCCTGTTAGGAGAGAGAGCCGAGGATGATATAACACTATAATAACAGCACAAATATAAAAAATTTAATATCCAGACGTGTTGTAAACACAAACCTTATCCTTCTTCTTCTTTGTCTTCTTCTTCTTCTTCTTCTTCTTCTTCTTCTTGTCCTCTTCACTATCAGAGGATGAAGAAGAGGAAGAGGAGGAAGAGCAGGAGCTGGAATCCTGTAAAGACAGAGAGAGCCGAGGATGATATATTGACATTAACGTACAGAAATGTAATATACAGAAATGTATATTGTATAAACCTTATCCTTCTTCTTCTTTACCTTCTTCTTCTTCTTCTTCTTCTTCTTCTTTTTCTTCTTGTCATCTTCGCTATCTGAGGAGGAGCTATCAGATGAAGAAGAGGAGGAGCTGGAGGAGTCCTATGGATCAGATCAAATACAAATATTCACATTGATATCCACAAACAGATCATTTTTTGTTTTTAATTCACCCAGCCTGCACACAAAAATACTTACTCATGGATCCGTTTTATACAAATAAACAACATTTACTGCGTGCCACGATAGTAAATGACAAAAAGGCAACATACAATATACATCCATTTTATTTGTGTGATCTAATAAAAAAATTAAAAAACAATACCTTTTCTTCCTTCTTCTTCTTCTTTTTCTTCTTGTCTTTTTTGTCATCGTCACTGTCTGAGGATGAGCCAGAATCCTGTAACAAAAAAGTTTTTCTCCGTGATCTTGATTATCCTTAAGTATGTTTTGCGGTAAACGTTGCATCATGGTGGTGATAACGTACTATAACAAGTGCAATGCCCATCAAAATGCCTCATTTTGTTTGTTAGGTGCAGCGTGTACATAGTATAATCACCTTTTCCTTCTTCTTCTTCTTCTTCAACTTCTTCTTCTTATCCTTCTCCTCCCCTCCTTCGCCCTCATCATCACTCAGGTGGCCTTCCTCAATACCATCGTGGAATGCCTTTGCTTCCCCTGCTGGACCAGAAGCACCATTACCACCAAACCAACAACACTTTACCCAAACCTCCAACCTGTGCTTAAGAGCCTAAGTATCACACATACCAGCCATTGTAGAGGACAGTTTGTCTTTTTCTGTTGTTTTAAGGTCTTTCTTGGCCTGTCATGACAAACAAAAGCAATGTTTTTTTTTTAGTGCATTTGCACATTCATATTTGCCACGCATATTAGTGATTATTATACTAGAGTATTTCACCTTGTCCGCAAATTCATCTTTCTTTTTATCTCCATCAGCTCTTGGTCCTGCAGCTTCACCTTCTGCAGAAAAGTGCAGCAATACTGCATCAACCTCATGAACACATTGAGCGTGATGCCTATTTGTTGGTCTATTTGTTCTCTTTTTCAGTCACTTAAAAGTGAAACACTCACCAGCTGACAGAGCAGTAGCGCTGCAGAGCTCATCCTGCTCCTCATCCTGCAGAAATCACAAACACAAGCTCAGGTTTACTGCGTAAACTGCACCCCGTATCTCCTCTAAACGGTGCACCGTATGCACAGATGTGCACAGTACATGCACACTAGGTTTTAGAGGGCGTGTGCACTGCTGGAGGATCTGGTTTGTTCATTTATTACAAAGTGAACACCTGCTGCTCTACAGTTGTGCATTAACAAATGGAGACACTGCTCACACCTAACATCATGAAAACTAAGCCTCATGTATGCAGAAAGCAAAGAAAAGACTAACGTGATCTGACTCAGCATTCCTACAATAAGTGCAATGCCCTGCGAGGTTCACGAGAGGAGCAGCTTCACCCCTGACCTGAAAACATACTGAATCCTTTTAGAGGCTTCCGGCTTTTAAAAAAGAATACAATAAGGGTTTTTCACCTTTTTCTTGTCCTTCTTCTTCTTCTTCTTTTTCTTCTCATCTTTATCACTGTCAGAAGATGAGGATGAGGAGCTGGAATCCTGTGTCAATGAAAACATTTTTTAATCTCTCCAGATAAAGAATCAGGTTGCCAATCATATAACAATGTGTGACATTATTATGTATTCAGCAACACAGGTCATGTATTACACTATTATGCAATTGCCAAGAAAACATACAATACATTATTTAGTGTAATTGCACATGTATTACTGTATACTTTCTGCAGAATCCTTTCAATCTTAATTGACACAGTAAGTAACAGCAGCACTTTATACATTAAGAAGCAAAAGGCTCGTTTGGACAAATGACGAAAAACCTCAGCATTGCTTTACCTTTTTCTTGTCTTTCTTTTTCTTCTTCTTCTTGTCCTTTTTCTTCTTTTTCTTCTTGTCATCCTCGCTGTCAGATGAGGATGATGAAGAGCTATCTGAGGCAGAGGAGCTGGAGTCCTTCGAAGGAAGAACAAAACAATTAAAGAATCTGTTTTGATCGTTTGTCTTTACACAGGTAGAGCAGACAGATGAAACCAACATAACCACGATACTGCAACTGCAGAGTCAAACAAAGCATACCTTCTTCTTCTTCTTCTTCTTCTTCTTCTTCTTTTTCTTCTTCTTCTTTTCATCCTCACTGTCGGAGGATGAACTGTCAGATGAGGAAGAGGACGAATCCTGGGACAGATGAAGTATGGTAGATATTCAATAACATAAAAAATGTTATTCATATATTAATGTTTCATTAATTTCTCAGCGCCTGCAAATACACTCCTCTACTGACTCTTCAAGTTTGACCTGCTCTCAATTATCTCCACGAAACCAAATCAACATCATACCAAAAACTCCGCCCCTTTTTACTTTTTAAATATATCTTTCTGTCTTTTTTTTTGTGTGTGTGCGCTTAGTTTTGCTTATTTTCTCTGTTGTGTTTTTTTTCTGTAGTTCAGTCGTTGCTGTCAAGCTAGTGGGAGGGGGAGGGGATTGTTATGTATTGTCTTGTAGCCATGAAAACAATCAAAACAAAGTTTAAGAAATAAACAGTTATTATTGTACAATCTGATGTATTATTGAAAATGTCTACATACCTTCTTCTTTTTCTTCTTCTTCTTCTTGTCCTTCTTCTTCTTCTTCTTTTTGTCTTTCTTCTTGTCATCTTCATCTTCGTTGAAACTCTGAAGCAAGACAAGGACAAAAAATACATGAGTGACAACTCAAACAGCAAGCTGCAAGATGGAAGAAGGTTTAATTAATCTCTCACCTGGAGACTTTCTGCACCCTCTTCCATTTGACCACCGGAACCTGAGAACATTCGATAAGTTAACATGTAAAGCATTTTGTTTGATAAATGAAAAGAAACAGTTACATGCTTTGTCAGCTGAGAGACATTTCTTTCACCAAATGGTCACTGCGGCAGAATAAATAAGGATATTTATACACAATCAACGCAATTGTGAATATTGTTCAATGTAATTACAGCCATCTAAGTTTTCTAAACGAATTAAATTAAAATCTGTAAACACAGAGCTTTGTAGACATTTATTTTACTACCAAAGGACCAAATATGGCCGATAATAAATATCAGAATGTGCATGTCAGAGTTTGACTGATGATCCAAGTGGAGGCTTAGTCTCTTTTGTGCCATTGCACACTTAAACTGTGGGTCCAGACCATTATGACCAAATAATGTGCAAACGTGGGTGTCAGGGTGGCTTGAGAGGCCGTGTTATGACTGGAAGCTCTGAACAAGCAGGAAGTTTAAACTCAATTCACCACGGTGCGTTTATCAGAGGAGCGCGACACACCTGCAGTACATGTAACACATGTAGAGGCTGACCTCTATGCGACAACGATCGAAGGAATCGAAGGAGAGATGAACTGAAATCAGCTTCTTGCAAAGAACCTGAGAAATGCTTTCTCAATATTTTGGAATACAAGTGTACACGCAAACGTACATGGGGTGGGAATGTGAATTTGATAAGCAATATTTTTATTTATGAAGGGGAATGCACAGAACCAGGAAAGGCATTATCCTCTTGAGAGCATAATATACCAGTTTCACACTCTAAATGAGAAATGTTGTGTTGTACTTACACACGATAACACTGTCCCAGACGTATTCTTTCTCTCCGTCTTTGTTCTTCTTCTTCTTCTTTTTCTTCTTCTTATTGTCATCCTGCAAGGACATGTTGATTCTTTCAAAACAGTATGTTTTGATATATTAAAACTTCTATTGTATGCCTGCTCGTGTATGAAGCTTGTTTGCAAAGTGAGTGTTGCATTTGCAAATATATATAAAGATAAAGTGATCCGGATCAGGGTTGGGTGTCACCTACTAGTTACACATTAACAAATATCTGCCTTCAATACATTGAGATAACACACATCCACACCGACTGTGGACATGCAGCAAAAAACAATATAGAGTATTGATATGCACAAACTATATAAGTGACAATCATTACACACATACTGGATGCATGAGCATGTAGTATATGGAATTGTAATGTAATGCTGTGGTAGATGCAGAAGTTGCTTAACAAATTGTCAATGGGTGTGTTCCTCTCCTGTCAGTTACCACCTGTTATCCGATCCTGGAGCCCCAGGGTGAAATGCATTCCAATGTCTCCTCTTGACATAATTCATTTTTTTTAATTTGTCTCAATGCTTTTCAAGCTGTCAGTCCGATCAGAGGTACACAAATGGGTGGTGGCCCATTTGTGTACCTTGTGCTAAAAGCTTGCAAGAGCTGAGTCGCTCGCTTTTCCTGAATCACCTGATTTTCCATCCACGCCCCCTCAGAGAACCAACACGGCATCACGCCATCGTGCGATTGCAGTCACTTCAAGCGAAACGTTGCGAACCGAGACAAAAAGGTGAATACTAAAGTGGATGAGTTTTGGATTAGAGCTAATTCAAAAGCTCAAAGTGTTGACAAATTGCGCCTGAGGAAGGTTGATTTGCTGATCCCCTGACTTGCCAAAAGGCTCTTTTTTTTAGGTTTCTATATATGGTCAATTTGAAAGCCCTTCCACCCTAAATATATTCTCATAACGGACTGTATCGTTAGCTTTGACAATATCCTCACCTGAGGCAGTGACATAGTTAGAAGGGACTATCAATACCCTATGAGATGACGTGAAACTGTTTCTGCTTGTGGCCAAGGACTTAATTCAGCAATGCTGCAGGAAAGATTTGTGAAGGATTTACATAAACAAAACTGCATCGAAAATACATCACTTCGACAGTCCCTCGAACCCATTTGATAGGAAGCATGTTGGTTTCAACTGAGAAAATACTGGGAGCTGTGCATCAAGCACAATACACTTTGCAAAACAAATATTTTCCTTGTCACCAGTGAGTCTCGGGCAGGGCTCTGTGGTTTGGGGATGCATGTTATGACAGCAAACGTGTGCGTGACATGTTGGAGCAAGACAGGAGCTGCATGGAAGCAATATCATTATATATACCCACGTGATCCTTGAGCAGCACCTATGGCACAACCACAACTTACCTCACTGTCGCTGTCTGAAGAGCTACCGTAGGAGGAGGAGGCGGAGGAAGAGGAGGAGGAAGATGAAGATGATGAGGTGGAATCCTGTTAAGAAAGAAGCAGGGAAGTTGTCGATCAACTCAAGTGAACAGGTTTATTAGGTTTATTGGATATTAGGTTTATTTATACCTTCCTTTTGTTGGTGAAAGTGATAAATGAGAAACTAAACCAATGAGTCACTACAAACACACTGGAGCGAGGCTTTGTCATGGCCGCGGAGAGAAGGTGGCGTAGCTGGCAGCAGGAGGGAAGGGCTCTCTGCGCACTCAGCAACGCACAAAAGAATCTGCACATTATCGCACAGACACACAGGAGCGCACACGCCCATTCCAGCAAAGGCCACGAGCCGATCAAAGCAAAAGTTGACAGTTGATATGCGTTATGAACAAATTAATTCCATTCCTAGTCCTCCCTGTTTGACTGGCTGTTGCCAGGTGCAGACCACACTGCATTTCCTTCGTCAGTCAGAACTCAGGATTTCTGCCTCACATGTGAAGCCTACAATCAAGCCAACACCCTCAGGAAGTCTTAGGATCAACTGATCTCAGAGACATGATTTCATCTTGTTGGACATGAGGAGACTGCGGGTTTGTCGGCAGCACCGCCCTGACACAGTCTGTGCAACTTTCATTGGCGGAACTCGATGGAGTTTTCAAGAAAATACTCAATAATGGCACATACTTTCTTCTTCTTCGTTTTCTTCTTCAGCTTCTTCTTGTCTTTCTTGCCGATACCCTCATCCTCGCTGTCCGAGGAGGACAGAGAGCTGTCACATGAGTACTGCTCCTGGTGTCAGACAAAAAGAAAAAAGCACAATCTTTAGAATTCGGCCTGGTGGGAATAATTACACACAAACTGAGCTGACCAACATTTCCGTAATAATTGCTAATCTTTACTTTAATGCAATTAATCATTTTGCAGTTGCCAGTGCAGTTCATATGTATCTTGTTATGGCATCATGAAATCAACTATAACTACAAATAATGAACAGTAAAGTGTCTTGAATAGCGGGTGGAAAAAGTAGCATAGTTCCATGCACCTTTTATTCAAATGATTGTTCTGTGCTTTTAAAACGCCCCCCCTGCTCACCTTTCCATCCTTTGCTTCTGCAGGGGGTCCAGGTTTGCTCTTGTGTTTCTCCACCTTGTCCAGGTCTTCAGGCTCCGCTACCTCATCAAGGCACTTCAAACCACCAGGAGGGCCCGCCGCTGGCTGCAGGGCACCTGCAGCGCCTGCTCCAGCTGGACCTACACGGTGCAGGGTGACAGGATTAGAGACAGACAACAATGACTCTGGTCTCGTTTGTTTGATTTAGAATCCTAAAAGCTCAGCTGATGAGCCACCAGCATCTACAAACATTATGAAGAATCAGCTGTTGTAGCAACCTGCACTTCCTTATTGTCCAACTTCCCTAAACGGACAGCCAGATTAAAACATGGAAGAGAAAAAGAAATCAATCATAAAAAGGTGCTAAATTAAGGAAATAGTGCTTGTAGATTGGTTGCTTTGTAGTTCACTTTTCCATAAATCCAGCCAATTGCCGAACTATTACCACAATCCAGAAAAGCACCACACCCTTAACAGTAAAAGGAAAGACGACAAGGTCCTTGTTTTGTGTAAATAGGCTATAACTGTCATAGAAACACCTTTATAAAAAGAAAAAAGAAAAAAAAATGGATCATTAGCTTTCTTGCTGAAATTGTAATCTGTTGATTAAAGAAAGAGATTAGCCACAATTAAATAAAATCCACACTTTGCAAACTACAAACTAAGTAGATTGCTAAGGAAATAAATGCTATTCAAAAAGACAGCACACCTTTAAGCAGAGATGACTCCATTTAGGTCCAGACCTGTCCTCTGTCAGGGACCCACGTCTCGTCTCACGGACCCACCTGTGCACTTGTATGATAAGTGTGTACCTGACACTTGAGAGTTTTATGGGTTGGGACACTCACAAAGTATCCAAAATCCAAGAGACTTCCCTTCACAAGTTTCAAAATAAAACCCACTTTGAAATACAACGTTTAACATTACCAAATATGTAGCCCTTATAGGCTGTGTCTAATGTGCCAGCTCAAATGGCATTAAACTGTTTACTGTGATATAACAGCTGACAGATTGTAAGATTTTATTCCACAGGTTATTTCCATGCAGCTGGTTTTATTTTGAAAGCAACAACGTTGTACATCCAGGTCCGGCTTGGTGTTGTAAATATCTTTCTGCAGGTCTGGCAGGTACTATTATTGCCGTTGCACTCCAATGGGCTGGGCCTGTTAGTGCACAAAGGCACTGAGTCATTTATCAAAGGGGTTCTCATAAGTAACTCATAAGTAACCATAAGTTGTTTCCTTGACAAGACTATTGAAAACAAATATTTGTCCTGTGATCCGTACACCCAGTAATATTGATTCAGGTAGATATATATACTACTTCATATAGTTCCAGGAAGTACTTGCATAAATATTGGTAGAAATCAGTACAGAGAACCAGAACTGCAATTTTTGCTAATTAGAAGTCAATACATTAACCGATTTACAATATTCATATAGAGCAACAACATATGTATTAAGTTACATCAATTTTGTGTAGCAACCTGCACTGCAAGCTAAAGTTCCCATGTTTAAAGGAACAGTGTGTGATGTTTCGTGTTAGTGGTGAGGCTGCAGACACAGGCGAGCCACAACATGACCCTCCGCTCACCCCTCTCTTTCCAAGCGTGTCGGAGAACTACGGAGGCCCTCTGGTAGGACAGGGGTCTTTCAGATTGTATTCCAACAAGGAGCTTCTCTTATCAATAATCCGGTTCTTTTTCATGACTAAATAATTGCTTTTAAAAATATATAGAGATTATTAAAAACAAATAAATTCAGAGCAGGATTTGTTATAACTGAATAATGTTTCTAGAGCAGCGACAGTAACATTTACAACAGCAAGGCCACTATATAAAGTCATTAATATTTCACTAGAAACTAATCTAAAATGTCAGCAAAATAACTTTTTTAACTTCTTGAGGGAAGTTTATAAAGAATGAAGAACACAGACATCAGATCATATGTTATTCCTCCTGTCCTCTGTCCTCCTGGCTTTGTCTCGACCAGCAGAGAAGTTTACAAGAACAAACTACAGACAGACAATTTCTGTTTTAGCTTGTTTGTTAAAAAAAATGCTTTTGGCCAATTGCATTAGGTTTCACTTTCGTTTACATGTTCATGCTTCCTGAACAGGTGTATTGACAAAGTTTAGGCTTTTTACTTGCAAATGTTTTATTGCACCAACAGTAATGAGCGAAGTTGTCATCAACTTGAATATTCTTCACTTCACTATCTCCACCCTCGCCTCTCTGCCTCTGCTCTGTATGCTGACTTAGTTCAGTGTGTTTGTACTTGTGTGTATTTGTGTGTGTGTGTGTATTTGTGTGTGTGTGTGTGTGTGTAGAGAGAGCAGATGACATGCTCGCTGTAGCATGGTGATAAATGACACCAAAACATTCAAAAGTACTAATAAACAGTAATGTTGGGGCTTATCAAAACTCCAGCCTTTTGCAAGACTGAAATATTTTATGTTTAATATACTTTATTTCAACTAGTGGAGTCATTTTTGGAAGATCAGCCAAAAGCTTTAGAATGTGTAATTTATAAAACACAAGAAGTCAAAAGCAACTCGTACACTCGTGTATAAGAACACACACTGCATGTTCTCATGAATGACACGCAAAATCTAAATGACAGAAAATTTCTGTTGGGACATTGACTTCCACTATTTTAATGGTACAATGGCAGTAAAAATTATGAAATAGCCATTGACCGTAGATGGGGGAAAAAGTACTCTGTGAAAGAGGGATTACTCACCACACACGTGCACGTGCATTGCACACACGCACAAACACATACACACACACACACACACACACACGCACGCACGCACACACACACACACACACACACACACACACACACACACACACACACACACACACACACACGCAAACTGAAGAAGAGAGCGTAACATTTTGAAAAGTGCAAAACACGTTATGATGAGACAGGGTGAGGTCCACGTGAGAGCCTACTCACCGCTGAAGCTCGAAGTACGATCCCCATACAACACAAATAAATATGAACAGTTGATAAGATCCACAGAATCACGAACTAAACTCAGACTACGCAGTACACTCGCTGGGAAAAAAAATAAATATACAAAAAGAACGTAAATTAATGAAAGAAAACAACGTAAACAGAGCAAATGATCCAAAACAAAATAAATAAACAACAGTGACAAACAATATTTTTCGCCTCGATCGTGTGTTGCGCAACCCCTCGCAGGATCACAGCCCCGGAGCCCCAGGAGGTCGCGAGTTAAGCCTGACCTGAAGCCACGCGTATAAAACACTTCTTCTTCTTCTTCTTCTTCTTCTTCTTCTTCTTCTTCTTCTTCTTCTTCTTCTTCTTCTTCTTCTTCTTCTTCTTCTTCTTCTTCTTCTTCTTCTTCTTCTCCTCCTCCTCCTCCATCGGTGGATCGCAACATGTGTTCGTATCGCTGCTTATAGTTGCAATATTACATTTTCTCCCATGTCGAATGCTCTAATTTCTAATCAAAAGGGACAGTCCTATATTGTGTATCAAAATATAATTTCTCGATTGCTCTAATGTATTTAAGGACATTTTATATTGAAATCATCAAGACCTTAAAACTAGGGTTTAACTAAGGGCCCCTCAGCAAGATGGGGTCTCTAATGCAAGTGTTGCCTTCAGGCTTTTTTACTGCAGAGAGTATTAATGAACTTGCAATTAATTGAATGATCACAACCAGGTAGCCTGGAGCCTTTGGGCCCCCAGGAGGTTTGGGGGCCCCAGGGCAATTGCCAGCTATTGTTTGAAGTCGGAAAGTTGTTGCTTTGGCCTGTAGTGACCATGTACCTACAAGAGTTAAAGTGAACACTGATTTAATTAAAACCCCATGTTGCTGATGTGTCGCCCCCACGTATACAGAGAACGGTCTCCCCTAAGAGGATATTCAGAGTTTAAATCATACTCCTATCAAAGACGGTATAGAAGAAGAGTAGTGTACTACTTCGATTTTACATTCCTTTTCAGCTTCCGTAGTATCACAATTGAGTAAAGTTACATAGAAACAACAGAGTCAGCGCAATTCCGGAAATTGAATTTTGTTTTCAAAAATAAAAGCAAAGATATCACAATTCAATTAAATAATGATTAATGAAAAAAACACTGTGTTGCACGTGGCTATGATGTGTCATATGAAACATCCGCTCGTTACATGTAGAATCAGATAGAGATAATACACTAACATGGGCTAATGAAGTCGATACAAGACTACACAGTGATTTTATTTTGAAACGTTTCAGGAAACGTTGTCGTTCAACCACGTGAACGACTTGACGTCCGCGGATCGCACACTGGCGAGCCGCGAAGCGGTCATGGAAGTACACAACACTTTTTATCACCACTTTACCGTTAACTAACCGAGCTTCTCTTATTGTTTAGGTTTCGTAATGCAACGTAGAGTAACTTTAGCTCAACTTAAATAAGACAACGCAACACACGACGCCGTGGGACGGTTACCTTTGTTTAACCGACACCCACAGCTCCTCCTCCCGTTACGGGACTTTGCCAAAAAAAGAAAACTTGTTTTGGAATTATGAACGGTCAGTTGTTTGTCAGCCACTACCAATCAGCCAGAGGACCAAAGGGACGCCATGGCAGCTGTCTAGATAGGCGTCTGGTCACAGTCGCGTGAACCATGTCGAGCCAGACGACGTCCCCGCCGCTCACGGTGACGGTGCTGGCCGCCTTGTGGGTCAGCTTGGTCCGCTGCAGCGTCGCCGGGTCTCCGGGGCCGGGATGCGACAACGGGAAGGTAACTGATCACGTGACACCTATCGAGGTCACCCAGTGGTGTGGAAGTATCAGTTAAGTCCAGTCATTAAAATGTAATAACTTTTGTGTGTGTGTGTGTGTGTGTGTGTGTGTGTGTGTGTGTGTGTGTGTGTGTGTGTGTGTGTGTGTGTGTGTGATAGCTGTCTTTGGATAGGGACCTGCCTGCGGATGCTGTGTATTGGGACTGTCCTGGGTCTACATGGCCAGAGTCTACTTGGGTAACTATGGACAACAACCGCTCTCCTCTTCCTCCTCCCATCACTGGCTCAGATGGGTGGGTGGGTGGGTGGGGGGCCAGGAAGTTTAAACAATCATGGGAAAAGTAATTGTTGTGGTGAATGCTGTGCTCTGGCACTCAGTCGGTGGTGTAAAGTCGGCTCCTAAGCCCACTTGGTTTGTTCAGGTTTGCTCCATCAGCGGTTTAACCGGTGTCTCTCTGTCTTATCCACAGAGACGTCCCAGTGTTGACACAGTGTATGATCCTGTGGTGAGTAAACACTTTACCAAGCACTTCATTTGACCCATGGCCCCTCGAACACTACCAACACAGGCTATTTTCTGAAAATAAATCAACGCACAATGGGATAACACTTAGTGGCTCATCCTAATTCAAAGCACACAAAATAATGCGTGACAAAAAGCTTTGCCCTGCTTTCAACGTAACAAAAAGTGACATATTAAAATGTGTCAGTTGCGATAACGTAAACGCCCTCCTTGTCATGTTATTGTTGTCAACAACAAAAGGGTGCAAACTGGACGGCCGCTGACTTCGTGTTTGTCTTCGGTGACTGTGAGTGTTTACAGTTAACACAGGCGATTGGACAATACAATCTAATCTGACCCCATTTCTTTTCACTGCAGCCAGCCAGGCAGATCTGCATGGATGAATCTATTTCCTACAACCACACCATTCCCAACAGGTAAGGCTGTTCGGACAGACGTGTAATACAAAACGAGGTGGGGAGACACTGACACGTGCACACACACATTAATATAGACACCTTTATTCATATACATCTCATTACAGTGTTTTTGATGTCCTTTACTTCTCTCGGCTGCTGTGCTTTGTAATACTGCAATAAAGTTCTCATTGTCATGACCCTGAGGGCTATTGAGGATATTGTGACCTGTGTGTGTGTGTGTGTGTGTGTGTGTGTTATAGTGGAGCGTACAGACCAGTAAGGGCAGAGAGTGGAGAATACTTGTACTGTCCTCCTCAGCGGTGGCTCAATAACTTGCACGTAAGTCTCAACGTCCAACGTCTTGGTGTTCTGTCTCTCTCACAGTGGTTGAATCCCTTTGTCTGCTTCGCACAGCGATAGATATAAACGAACAGAGATTTGTGTTTTGCACGACGCTGAAGAGGCCGGGCGTTTGTTAGTCCATTTGAAGTGATGACATGATAGTTAGGAGTAAACGTGATGGTAGTGTGGTGCATTTTGGGATGTTAACATAGAAGGCCTTGTTTAGTTTTCTTAACATGTCATATTGGGTTGATAGACGTCCAGTGGTTGTAGACAGTAGAACACAGACTGGCGTCCAATTCACCAGGTCACCGGTTTCCCCACAGTCCCTTCTGTATTATTTACCAATCTAGAAATCTGTTTTAGCCAGAAATGCATCACACGGTGGAGTTAAGACACAATCCATGTATTGTTTCTTTGCTAATTCAATTAAGAGTCATGCAGGGAAGTCTGCCAACACTCACATTCTACCTGTTTAGACCCTGGTCGCAGGGCTGCCACTCAAAGTAGATTGTTTTTAATATCAGGGATTTAACAAACAGTAATGGCATGTCAGGGATTTGTTATTAATGAGCCGCTGTCGACCATAATGCCAGAACGTACTGGCGAACACAGCAGGCTGAACACATTAGTTTGTAATTGTCTGCAGTTCTTCTCCCCAGAGGAACCCAGACATTTCCCTTCACGAATATTTTGTCAGCTAAAACATACTTAACAGACAAGGAGGGAATACAATGTTGACATTATTGTGAGCACTTAGTCTAAGTTACTGCGTCGTAATTGTGACACACATGTTGGTGAAAACCAAATCGTGGGGGAAACCCGCTGGTAATGATGAAGGCCGGTGACGAAGATACTCACAGGTGTGCTTGTGTTTGTGTATCTCTACCAGCACGGAGCGACTGTGCTGCTCTACCACCCCTGTGCTCCTCTCCACGAGCGCCTGCTGCTGTCGCTCCTGGCCCGCTCCTGTCTGCCCGACTACATCGTGAGCTCACATCCACAGCTCAGTGAACACGCGGTGAGACACGCCACGCCCTTTAAAGGACGTGTACTTTGCTTTCTGTCCACTCGGTGGAATATTTAGAAACTTTGATGACATGTCTTTGTTAACTTTACCACCTCAGCACAACTGAGGACATCACTCAATATCGCTCTTTCACATATTTGGTATTGACTAAGCAAGACTAGGCCGTGTTTAAAGGTTTATCGACCTTTAGGGAAGTGCGAAAGATACTTAAACACCACTGTTTGAACTTTCTTTGTCCCTGGTAACATTTATTAGGACATTGAGACAAGTGGTTTGTTTGCTTTGTGTTCAGCCGATAGCCTTTGTGTCGTGGGGCCACACCTTGGAGCTGTCCACCGCGGCATCGTCAGACGTCTACGGCTGGCTGGAGACCGCAGCCTCCACGAGAAGAAAGAAGTTTGTTGGTGTGCGCCAGAGCAGGAAGTACAACCTGCTGTTGACCCGGTCAGCTGAGCAGCACCGGCAGCAACACGCACATCCAGAGGAACACGCCGCAAAAAAGAAGGTTCGCAAACTTGACTGACGACTGCACGTTTGTTTACATGGTGTGACTTATTATTAATGTTAAATGTGCTCCAGTGAAAGTGGTCTGGTAGATGTCTCTAAGGAGCTGTTGTTGTAAATCCCCAGGAGTCTGTGAGGCAATGCTTTGAGCGGACCATCTCCTCTCAGCTGAAGGGAGCGATGGAGACGGAGCGAGAGTCCAACATGAAGAGAGAAAGCTTGAAACCAATTAAAGAGGAAGGCAAACGCAGGCGGATAAGAGCCGCCATTAAAGAAATACAGGGGAATGGTAAGGAGGAGAACCAGAGAGAAGACACAATAACACAGCTGACCAACAGAACCACCACCATCAGCAGGACAGGGGACATCCAGAACAACAACTTCACGCTTGGAACATCTGCAGATCCCCCTCCAGGGAGCAGGACTCTCTTAAATCCTCCAGATCCCAGGAACGCTTCCTCTCAGTCTGAGATCCAAGACACAAATCAGGGCCCTACACCCAGGTCCACAACTCCTTTGGGGACAAATATGTCAAGGACTACGCTTACAAGTGATTCTGTAGGATTCAGGGCTCCTGAGTCTCAGAAGAGCAGGCCGACACTACAAACAGCAGCACAGCAGCCCAGTCTGAAACATTCTGACCTCAGAAACCCTCCTGCAGATGGTGTGAACACGGAACACAACAAGACTGCCGGGCCGGAGGCCCTGGCCCTGAGGTCCAAAGGCGAAGGTACAGACTCGGTCAAACAGAGAGACAAAGACTTTAAACACAGCCTGAACGATAATGTCTCTAAAGCGAACCCCAGGAGGGATAACGAAGTAGTAGATGTTAAAGAGAGAGAGTTGGAACACAAGCAAACACACAGCGACACACACTCTCATCACAAAAGTGAAAGAATTGGCGTTGATTCCGTTTCCAAACCCCAATCAGAGCCTGAGCCACAGCAACACCAGAACCCTCAGCCGGCCGGTTACCTGCCCGACAGCCACGACTGTGACGGCTGCAAAGCAGGCGAACGCTGTGAATGCAACGAGGACTCGGACGCCTTGGACGCCGTGAATAAGGGGCTGCCGAGGACCCAAAGGACCGACGAGGCGGTGTGGGCAGCAGCAGCTCTGGGCTTCCTGCTGATTCTCCTGACACTGTCGGTGCTTCACACACGCCTGTACCGCCACTGGAGGACCACGCCCAGTCTGTACTGGCGCAACCCACAGCAGGACTACGACAGCGTGGCGGGTAGGTGGACCACTATAACCACAATAACCAGAGAGCTGTTAGAATCCTGTTAGGTTACCCTCAGCCGACGCCAAATATAAGAGATCCATCTAATTAATAGAGACAGACAGAACCATAAAGCTCTTAAGTGGAGGTCACGGGGTGCCTTTGTTTATATCCCTAAGCAGTTTAATTACGCTTTTGTGTTTATCTGTGTGTGTGTGTGTGTGTGTGTGTGTGTGTGTCCTCTAGATGTGATCCGCAGGAGGCTACGGATTGCAAACAAGAGGCGAAAACGGGGCAGAAGGCGGGAGTGTGTTCTTCTGCCCAGCTCCTCCAGCTCAGATGAACATCCATAGAAAAATGAAGGACGCAGCTCGAAGAGTGCACCCAGGAGCCTTTCCATGTAGAGAAGGTGAAGAGTCTGTCAATGGAAAAGACTGAAACTCATCAATAGGGCGGCATTCCTCATAATCAATCTATCGATACAGTATATAGCATACAGCAGCTATTCTCAACCACTGGTGGGCCTCAGAGCGCCATCTAGTGGGCTGTGAAGGTACTCGGAAATGATTAGATCAAATTGAAGATTATTTTTTTTTACAAAGCTAGCTATTTTTATATCTAAATGGGCTAAAAAATTCAGAGAACCCCTGACCCCCAATATGTTGGACGTGTCTTCGGTATCTGTCGTGTTCCTACGCTGTTTATCTGACAGCTGGACTGGACCACCTCGGTCAAAAAAAGTTGCTGGATAACCTGAAAGCTGAAGATGAATTTCCACATAACTGCTCAAAGGTCAGTTATATCCAGAATGGATTGGGCATGGAGGGATCTGAAAGAGAACCTTTCACATTTGTTTTTTAGATTGGGACCATCATTATATCTACTTCTGATTTTTTTGACCATCCAAAATTAGCGTTGTGTGATGAAAAGCCAGAAGACGGAGGCAAAACAGCATCAAAGAATATATATAAAAAAAAAGAAAAAGAGGCTAGTGTATATTGATGTAAGCTCACACAACCCTCATCAGTGATGTGGTTCTGGATCAGTCCTTTGACTCCTCAGGACATCCATATAAACATCAAAGAGTCCACAGAGACGCCCTTTGATTTTATTAAGTGATTTATGTTTTTGTACAACTTCTTCCAATGCATTTGTCTGATCGTTCTCTCCAAACACATCCCATAGTGCATACTCCTTATTGTGCTCACTCCATGTATTATAACAATATTTAGCCTCCCAGCTCTGGTCTTCACAATTTTTCTATCAGAGGATCATTTTTTATTGTGCTACATTTTGCCCGAATTTTGTTTATATTAACAGTTACAAAAAAAAGAATGTCGCTTTTACTTGTGAATGTTCATTATGTGAATATGTAAGTTGCTGTTGTAAGCAACGCTGTGTGTTGTCATTAAACGGTACGAACATGTGAACGGTTTGTTCACGTGTTGGTCTCAAATGTGTCATTTTAAGGAGCCGTGATGAAGATATGCACCGATCAGGACCGCATACACAATAAAAACGTCATTTGTTTGAAGACCTATAATGTAACATTCTTATCGTGCCGGCTCTAAATGCTGTGGTGGGTAGTCGTGGTCATATTGTAACTACATACTTCTCCTGTGAGGTTGCCAGCTGTTTTTTTTTTTTCTAGAGCTTGTGAATGGAAATAAAAGCTGTGGCACCGACAGTGGCTGGATTGTCTTCATTAGGAAACTGAGATCTCAGCGTAGAACCAGCTCAACAAAAAATGAATGAATGACCTTTAATGGTCGAAATGTGAAAAATATTCGAGGGTCCGTCTGCAAATTAACTTTGACTGAATGGATACAAAGTAACAAATAACAAAAGCAATGTGGCTTAATGTCATCAAAACCTTTGAAGAACTAAGAAAAATCTTCAGTAAAAACAATGTAGGTTAATAGGATAGATTCAAAAAAAAAAAAAGCTTTCATAAAAAGGTATCAGGAAGTAAAACGATGCAATCAAAGTTTATAAAATAGTCCTTCCACCTTACGGAGATGGAAATCCACATGTGTCCTTATTAGTGAGCATCCACACGGTCAGAAGAAACGTGCACACAGATCCAGGACAATTGACTTGTTTTACTATTTTATTACAAATGTACAGCTTATGAGTTTCCATTACGTTTGACCTCTTGTGTAAGTCATTGTTTCGTCTACTTTATACACTTTTTAACGTCTTCTGTTAAAAGATAACCCTCCTGTCACCCGTCTCCCAAAGTGTAGCGCTGTGAACCAACACAGGGACAGCAACCGTACAGGCCAGTGCCCTGCCCATGGCCGCGTGTCACAAGTGTGTGTGTGTGTGTGTGTGTGTGTGTGTGTGTGTGTGTGTGTGTGTGTGTGTGTGTGTGTGTGTGTGTGTGTGTGTGTGTGTGTGTGTGTGATTCACTGGCTGCAGACTTCATGTTTGTACTTGGTCCAACTGATAAGTTGTGTGTTTCTGAGAGTATGTGCTGAGTCTTGGATGATGACGGTGTGAGAACGTGTGTTGGACATGAGCCCTACGTAGTGTCGACTAACTCGGGGGAAGGACCGGGCCATGTGCATTTTTGACCCACCGACCCCCCCCCCGACATTTTGAGATGACTGTAGTGCTCAGCCGAAGTGCGCTTCAGACCTTTTCTATTGCCCCATCCCGAATCAAACCCTGCATCCTGCACGCAATGTACTTGAGCAAAGACCTTTTGGGGGGAGTGCGATACATGACGTAGATCCTACGTCACCCAGCTGGTGTTTGAAGACGGAGCAACTCCAGACCACACGGCTGAGACACTGCCTCCATCAAACTGTTGTTCTGGCTCTCTTGTGGTAGGATCGCTAATATGTACACTATAACTACATACGGGGCTAATACCACAGCATAACCATATTCACAAGACTCAAACTATCTACAAGTACATTGGTGCCAAGACTGAAGCGCTGACTGAAGCTTTGGACATCTCCCGTGGCCTGAAGCCCACTTGGGCCGACAAATAGACATAAATATCTCGCAGACATACCCAACATATAGCTTAATATAAAATATAGCATGAAAATATATGTTCATATATATGGCTCTACACTAAAACTTGGGCAAATGTGATTGAAGGGACCAGCGTTTCTGCTGGCCCGTGTGTGTGTGTGTGCGTGTGTGCGTGTGCGTGTGCGTGTGCGTGTGTGCGTGTGCGCGTGTGTGGAAGTATTTCTGTTGTTTCAGCAGTCAGTCAGTCAGGAGATGATGATGATGATGATGATAATGTCCGAAGGGCATCCAATATCAAACGATGATACATTTCACGAGTCTTCTGGACATGATCGGTTTTGACAGAATACAGAACAAAGACCCCGACTCCATGCTTCCCTACGGAGGAGCGCCACTGTGCGAGAGACTGACGAACACGGACACCCACAGACCCCAAGTGATGATAAGGGAGGGGGGGTGGGGGGGGGGCTAAAGATGAATAAAGTGGACAGGGACGCGCTGACGGTGGTCTAGCATCAGTCTCTCAGTGTCCGGGGCTAAATAATGTCTAATTGCTTCTTGCTTAAAGGCAGCAATACGAGAAAAAAAAGAAAAAAAGACTGAGATGCAACAGCTGTTTAGAGGATGAGGTCAGTGTTTCAGGCGAGTCAATTGTATGTGCAGAGGCCTTCTGAGCACCAAGCCGGATTATAGAATATACCAACGCAAGACCAACCAACTATAAAAGCCACAAACACTTTGAGGTCCGTGGTGAGTCCAAACCAGAAGAGGACGGTCCTCCTGCCAGCAAGGGAAGCATTTCAGATCCCGTCTGCATCCTTTGTTACAGATAAGACCGGATTTGTTCGGCACAGTTCAACAAGCTGTAAACACACAAGAGGCGAAGTGTGCTCTCTTTTAAAAAAACAAAAAAAAAACATCTTTGTTCCCAATGCTGCCTCCCGTTTGGCAGAGTTCAGAGACGGCGAGCTAGAAGTGACAACTTCTGTGGCCCAGATTGTGCTCGCCAGACAGTCGAAGGCGTGAACGCGACACGTGGCGAACTACATGAAGCGCACTCGAGTATCTCGCCGCATTTGCTTTTCAGGTCGCTGGTTCTGGAGCCTTACGAGACGACTTGAAGCGTAATTGCAACATACCAGGATGTGCATGGACCTAACGGGACTGAACACTTGTTAGCATGCATGCAAATGATGGCTGCTGGGTAACAGAAGCACCCAGGTGCACACCCACCATGTGCATAGCATCCTGCGTTAATGCAAGTCTGAGATGATTCCACTGGCTCTGTTAAAATGAGGCAAATTATACGATTTTTGATCCTGGTCCTGTCATAATACACCAAGGGGCTTTCAGTCTGACAGAAAATCAACACCAAAAACAACCCCCCCCCCCACCCCCAACACCCTCTCTCCCCTTTTTGGCAACCCCTTGGCCACAGGACACCTCACGGCGTGAAGAAACACCCTCAACTGTCACCCAGCAGGAGTGCTCGAGACAAGTTTGAGGACCATTTCACAGGTTATTTCATATATATATATATATGTGTGTGTGTGTGTGTGTGTGTGTGTGTGTGTGTGTGTGTGTGTGTGTGTGTTTTCTTGAATCCCAGTTGAGCACATACTCCCACCACGAAATGAGAATCATATTTGAGACAATAAAATAAACATACATGAACAGTTAAATCAAGATGACAGTAAAAATATAAAAAAAAAAACAATAGGCATGATAAACAACAACAATAACTCAAAATTATTCCAGTGTAAGTGTTTTGTTTGTGTAAGTCAGTAATCTTTGTCCTCAGAGGTGCAGACCAAACCCATCTGCATATTAAAACACAACAAAGATAAAGAAGAAGAAGAGAGAGGAAAGAAATTAAAACATGCCGGATCATGCTGTGTACCACCGACAATAGGGGGAGGGGGGCGCCGGGTCGGAGAAATGCTGGAGCCCCCTGGCACAAAAAGCTAACCCAGGAGGATGCATCTTGAGAGCCTGGGTGGGGGTGGAGGTAGGGGGATGAGCAGGGTGGAGCTGGATGGGTCCCAGGGGGTCTCTTCTCTGCACCGCAAGCACATCCTGTCTGGGATGGGAGAGGAGACAGAGGAGCCTCATGTCTGGTGGGTGGGTGGGAGGGGGGGGGGGGAGGGAGAGAGAGAGAGAGAGAGAGAGAGAGAGAGAGAGAGAGAGAGAGAGAGAGAGAGAGGGAGAGGGAGAGGAGATGATGTGGCGTATGTCATGGCAGGTCGATCTACTTCCCTCTCTCGCTCTCGGCGGGAGAGGGACGACGAGTGACGGGGCAGAATAAATAAAAGCGGCAACATCTCCGGATCCAGTTCACTGTACATCGCATCAATGCGTCTCACGTATGCTTGTCACAGTTTGTAGCGGTTTATTATACACATCTGATTCCAACAGTTTTACTTAGGCCGCTGCAGGCTGTAGTTCCCATGTGGGATCCTTCCACTTGTCCTTCCCCTACTTTCTCTTCCACACTTGTGGAATTTCTCCCTTTTCCGGTCCTCTGTAGTGTTTCTACTAAACAATCAATTATCTTTTGCTCTCATCCGATTCCTTTTCCATGCATATTCCAAACGTCTTCTTTCCTCATTGCGCCCATCATTCTCCCAATCACTCCCCCTGCCTCTTTACAACACCTACAGTGTGATCAGGTTTGCCCCCCGTCTCCCTCTCCTGCTGTAGAAGCCCCTCCCATCCCTCTTGGCCCCTCCCATGCATTAATCCGTTCCCTCTCCCGCTCCCCTCTCCATCCATCCATGCATTTGTTGGGTCACTGCTTCTTCTCTCGGGTAGTGATGGTGACCAGTTGCTTGGCCGCCTTGGCGATGTCGTAGGCGCACTGGATGACCTGCTGGGTGAGGAGTTGGTAGTCCACCGGGGGGCCCCCGGGCTCCGAGGGCGCCGCCTTGCGGCACTCCACCTGCAACCGCGAGGCACTGGAAGCCAACAAGCGGAGGGAGCAGTGGACCGCATCCAACGCCGGGCGCTACGGAGAAAGGAAGGGGATCAAAGCTCAACTCGCACAGAGTCGGCATATCGAGACAGATGACAAGAGCAACGCCGGGACAAAGAGACAAAAGAGACACACAAAGAACATAAACACGGGGGGAACTTACTTTGGGGAAGAGTGAGGCCATCTCAGTGACAGCAGAGTGGATCTTCTCAGAGCACGGAACAAAGCTACAGAGGAGAGACATGTGATATGATGTTTAGTAGCTGATGAGCTGAATGAGGCAACACTGGTACTAAATGATGCTTTGAACTAGTACAGACATTTTTTTTTCTATACATCCAAAGTACGACCACAACACGAGTGCACAACACCGACACCTGCATTCACCTGGTGCAGCTGGTAATGAGTGTGTACAACGGAATTTCTGAAAAGATGATTCTGGCTAGATGTTCCTGTGACTTCTCAATGTGTTGTCCAATCAGAGGATATCATGAGTATTGTTCATAGACAGAATGTCTCTGGGTTGTCTCACACCTACCTGTCGTGTTTGAACTCCTGAGCAGCCCTGAGCAGCTCCTGGATGTTCTTGGTCACCTGCTCGGTCTTCAGTATGACGTCCTCTGTGCAGGGCAGGGTGGGGTCTGGCTCCCAGGCCTCCCCACCGCCTCCCTCCTCAGAATCCCCACGACCTTCCTCCTCGCTGCTGCGGCCCATACTGACGGGGGAGAAAGCCATAAATACACCTTAATTAACACCTTGGAATAAATCAGCCACAGAGGACATTAATCACCCCGTAACACTGTAAGAGTCCAGACTCTTAAGAGACGGCCTGTTGTTTCCTCATTACCAACTGTTAATAAAGACCATTAACCCTCTCGGTGTGTGGCCCCAATTTACAGACCCGCACAGTAAGAACACGCACACATGGAGCAAAGAGAGCCAAGTGAAATACACATTTTCAGAATGATTGGAAAGGTGACTTAATGACAAAATGTTTATATTATTATAGATGATGCCAATCACATTAGCAAATATGCAAACAATAGTGTCTGTATCTGCAGAGAACCCCCCCGCCCCCCTCCTCCTCCTCCTCCCCCCTGCATAAATAGCAAAACGCCAAGCAGGACATGCTGCAGGTGGTACGATGAACTGCGCTCTGGCAACAGCGGTCAGGGGGAAATATTCCTCTGGGGGCTGACTTTGACTTATTAGCAATTAATCATACCAAATGACAGAATAAAAACACACTCATCCTTGCGTGTGCAATGACTTGCAGTGTGTCTGACCTTAGCGAGAAGTCGTATGTCTGTGTGTTGTCATAGTCGCTGTCAGTGCCACTGCCGTGCCTCTCCGATTTCGTCACCTGGGGAAAGAAACAGAGCAACAACACGCTCCATCAGGGCAATTATCACCTCACCTCACCTCACCTCACCAAACCCCCTGGGCTGTTCACAAATACCTCCTCCCACCAAGTTCAAGCATTCGTTCCCTGTAATAAAAAGTCCAATATTCTTGCAGAGACTGATTTTGACACAAAAATCTAAATCCATGAGCTCAACCTCCCGCTGTAAATGGAGTGCAGGACCACGGAGGTCAGAAACTCACCATGTAGCGGCCCATCTCTGTCGACCCAGACAGATGCTGGCCCCCGTACGGCGCCGGGCCCCCGGTGCCGCCCTTCCGTACCTGTGAAAAGAGGAGGACACAGGGACGGGGAGAGGAAGAGAGTGGTGGAGGCATACAGATAAGAGGAGGAAGAGAGATGTGTGCACAAAGAGAGATGGAGAAGGGAATGAAAGATTAGCAGACAAGAGATGGATGAAGAAACAGGAAGAAGAAGAAGAAGAAGAAGAAGAAAAGAGTGAGGGGACAGAGAGAAGAGATGTTTTTATAAACAGCAGAAGAACAAGAGGAATGAGCCGGTGAGAGCAGCGGCAGATCAGCTCGGCAGCTCACCCATCATCCCCTCAAGACCGCATGCCTCTATAGGTCTAACACTGAAACACAAAGAACACTGTCCACTAAACTAGCTGGTGATGAAGGACTGCACGTCACATCTAAAATGGACTACACACACACTAACGTTGATCTCCATTATGATAATGCATAACAAGCAGCAGTGGTGCACAGTTGCATGTGGGAGAATCCTATTGTGCTATTTAATGAAATGGCAAACAATGCAATGACAGATAGAATGCTTACATCCAGAGGATGCACGGCTGCACTGCAGTGAGCAAGGGACAGACAGGTGAAGAGACAGACAGACAGAAAGGAAACAGACAAACAGGTAAATCTTTGTGTACGGAGACGGGGACTTGGACACGACTCCGAGGAGGTCTCCCGAGAATGGTTGACAGATGTGGTGGGTGGTTTGTGTGTCTGCATACTGTGGGTTAAAAATGCTGCTGAATGCCATCACTGGTAAAATCTCCTTCCCTTTTGTGTGTGTGTGTGTGTGTGTGTGTGTGTGTGTGTGTGTGTGTGTGTGTGTGTGTGTGTGTGTGTGTGTGTGTGTGTGTGCACTCACATGTGGGTGATCATAGCAAAGCCTGAATAAATTAAGCAGTTGTCCAGAAGCAGGAGAGCTAACCGGGAGGTCAAAAAGGGTTGAGAAGGTAAAGATCAAAGGGCAAAGAGCAGGCCAGAGAGCGGAGGAATCAGAGGCGTCCCCAGGCAACCAATCAGAGAGCATAATCCCCATTTTCCATCTTTCTCCTTAACGCCACAGTTATGCACTCCCCCCCCCCTTATGGTGCTAAAAATTGTAGGTCAAGGTCTTATTGAGACACACTTCACATTTTAACGGGGTTTATGCACAACTGGGCCTTTTAAAGAGAAGGATCGGGAACTGAGATGTGGAGAGGGATAAAGTCGAAGGGAAATAGAGAGATCAGGATTGGACCCATCAATCAGGCCAAAGAGAACCAATCATGGCCACCGGGAAGGTGGGAAGTAGAAGGGGGCTGGGGGAGTTCTAACTTACGCTGGGTGTGTTGAGGGGCTGCAGGCGGGCTGCCAGGGAGTCCAGGACTGGGGGACCATGAGCCGTGGGGCCGGGGGCCGCCCCCGGCTCGTACATTGAGAAGGCCTGGCGGTCCCTTCGGTGGGGGTGGGAGTTGGGGGCGACCGAGGAGGGCACCGACAGCCCCGGGGGGTCCACTCCTGTCCCATACCCACCCAGGCTCCCTCCGCCTATTCCTCCTCTCATCCCGCCCCCTTGCCAGTGGCCTCCTCCACCCCCTCCTCCTCCTCCGCCAGGTCCCCCTACCCCATGGCCAGCTGGCCCCCCAGTCTGCTGGCACCCCCGCAGCGCACTGTTCTCTGTCTGCATCCGTGTGATCTACAGGAGAGGAGGAAGGGAGCAGGGAGGGATGAGAGGATGGAGGGAGGGACATGGGGAGGTTGAAGGGAAGGGAGGGGGTGTCAACTGAATGGTCAAAGACAAGCATCCAAAATCACAGGTACAGTAAAAGGCTCACACAAGCTCATACATGTTAACTCACATTAGTACTGGGGAGGTAGGGAATATGTAGTAAAGACAATTAAATAGGTTACATGTCGAAGTAGGGGTTAGGTTTTGGGAATGGGATGGAAGAAAAACATAAATATGTGTGTGTATATATATATATCTATATATATTGTTTTCAAGGGTAAATGAGGGTAAATGAGGGCTCATGTGCACTGAGGTACTTTAACCAGAGTATTTCTTATCTGCGGTGTTTGTGCACATAAGTGTGTGCTTACAAGTTTGCCTCAACGCGTCACTAACTCCTCAGTCAAATGCCGAAAATAAACGGCTGAATGAATCACGGGTCACAGACGCTGACACTGACCGCCACTAATGACTACGGCGAACTAATGACGATGACTCACATGGAAACCAAATGAAGCGACCACAGATGAACGTTATCAAGTGAGAACGGTCTGGGCTGAACATGACGCCTGAGATGAGAGTCTGTCGCAGCCTCGCTCCATGTTGGAACGACGTCTGCTTTGGTTACTAAATCGCACTGAAAGGCTGTGGCCACATACATCCTCCAGACACAACATCGTGGGAAAAATGACAAGACTGTCAGGGGAAATACATCAGCTTGCAAAGATATTAAAATATGCACTTGTCTCTCCATCATCCTGCCCTCCTTCTGTCCGAATCAATTCTTCCTTCTCATTTCGCCAACCTGTCTCGTTACCTGGTGTGTTCTTCAATACCCCCCTCTTCGTCTAGGCGTCATCCCCCATATGATTTTATAACATAACTCCGATATTTCAGGTTTTTATGTCGACCTAAGAAACAATTGATGCTGACCTTTTTTGCTTCATCCCATCTCTCTGTCCTGCCCCCGTTTGTTCTCTGCTATCAAACAACGTAAGAAGTGAGCTAAACTCCCACATTCAGCTTTCTCTTTTGCTCTGTACGTCTAAATACTCTGCTGAGGTTAAGGTTCTGCATAAGCTGACCCTCAGACCTTGTGTCTTTTCCTGTCCTTTCCTCCGCCCTCCGTACTCCCTTACCTCCTTCTGGAGCCGTCGGAGCTCCTCGCTCAGGTTGTTGTTGACCTTCATCAGCTGCTGCACCTTGGCTTCTGAGGAGGCCAGAGCCTTCTTCACCTCCAGGTACTCCTGCAGGGTGATGGGGCCGTCTGACAGGTCGGAGGAGTCCATGCTCTGGATTGATGGGACATACAGGCAGACAGACAGATGGACAGAAAGGCACAGACAAAGTGAGGAAACTGACAGTGTGAGACTTGAGAGGCTACTCCAAGGTAAATACACATCATTTCTTTAGTGCTTTTACAAATGAATAACACCAGTCTATCTTATATACAGGATGTAAAGTATGCAGTCTTACTGCAGAGGTACTGTGAGGAAGGATGGGGGTTAGGAAGTATGACTTAGTGCCTTTTAAACTGGATAAAACACAGCTTACAACTGTGTGGGTGTGAGAGGAGGAGGGCTGGCATGCAGCCTGGAGGCCAGCACTACAGCTGATCTCACACACACACACACACACACACACACACACACACACACACACACACACACACACACACAGACAGTGGTGCCTCAGTTCTTGTTCCTGAGGCACCATCTGGCCCCACTTCCTGTGACCCTGGAGCATGCTCGAACACATGTCTATACCACTCCCTAGAAGGCCCGCATAAAACATCTTTCATTGACTGTTCTTAAAAGCGCTTTGTTTACAAATTCATCCTCCTCCTACCCGATCCATTTCTATTTTACTCTCAAGCCTCCACTTAGTACTATAGATAACACAATACACTGACATTTGATACGAGCGCAACAAAAATAATGCACGTATTTCTAGAGTGCAGATGGGAGTGGAACCTCACACTTGCGGTTTGTCAAGAGTTCTGCCCAGTGAGCTAAACAAGTCCACAGGAAAAGTAGATAGTTTAGCTGTTGTTTACTTTGTCATCTCTACCACTCTGCACCATTTCTCCCCTCTTTTTTCTCTCGCTCAATCTCTTCTTCTCTTCCCTCCCAGAACACTCACTCTCACTCTCACTCTCACTCTCTCTCTCTCTGTATGAACAATGCCTCTCTGACAAGCACTCAGACTAGCTGATGATGTCACTCAGGAGCTATGTGGCAGCTCTGACTGTGGCCACTCCCCGCAAAGCATGCTGGGACAAGCAGTCATGAAGAGGGGAAACCACGGAATATATCTTTGCGAGCTAACGCAACTACTTTTCTAATAATCCCGTTTGAGAGGAGCGCGACTGAATTGTTGAGTAACATTTAAAAACTAAAGCGTGAGTCAGCCGGTGCAGAGTTGTGTACTATCAAGACCAAACGAGTGTGCATGTGACAAGATGTACACCGGTCTTCCCCAGATAAGCAGTGTGTTTCAGTACGATACCTTTGCTCGGTTGCTGCGTTGCGTGTTGTTGTTGTTCTGCGTGGTCAGCTCGCTGTCTGTGTCTTCATCCGACGCTACGCTGTCGTAGTCGTGCTGGTCATCATCGATGCCCAGATCTAATGTGTCTGACGAGGCAAGAACGTTGATCTATTACACCACTCAACACCAAAGTGTATTAGCCCTCCTCTGTCTTTTCATCTAGGCCTTAAGGAACGGTCAGACTGCTCACTGATTTTGGGCCAGCCCCCCCCACCCCACCCAAATAATTTCAACGGGGGTTTCAATGTTGGTTTCACATAAGAACCAGTTGTTAGATGCAAAGGAGGTAATTTAAAGTTTATATTCAGATAAAGATATGCATGCAAATGTAACTCTTTAACGAGTCCTAGAGAAATCACCCTTCATCCCTTTGTCACCAAGTTGCTGGACTGGAGCCCGTTCAACGAGTTGCTGCTTGGAACAATAATCAAAGCTCCACATTGTTGTACAGAGCGGTGTTGCGAAAAGTCAAGTGAACTGACATATCTATCTATATTTGTAACTAGGTTAAGTTATATGCCCTTGTGTTTTTTTTTTTGCTATTCTTTAAAAAGCTTTATAATTGCCTTCAGCCCTCCGTCCTAATTTGTGTGTCCCTTCCTCCCAGCGTCTCACCAGTAGGGCTGCTGAGTCCTTTCCCCTGCTGTCTCCTTTTGGCGTCGCTCAGGATGTCGATGATGAGCGTGGCAAACTCCCGAGCGTTGAAACGAGCCAGCTTCTGACGGCCCTGAGAGCAGAGCGAGGCAGGGGAGTTAGAACTTTGGGTTTGTGGCATGAAAAAAAATTCTAGAAAGTTGTCTCATCAGTTGTGTGGAATACAGATACAATCCAGCCCACAGTCAGTGGTTCGCTGCCTGTGGGACGACTGTGGTCAACGACCATGTGCTGTGGAAAAATACAGTCATGCTTAACACTCATCACACACACACACACACACACACACACACACACACACACACACACACACACACACACACACACACACACACACACACACACACACACACAAACACAAACACGAGGAAAGAAACCGTGCAATTACGCGAGCCTGCTGGCATCCATGTAAGAGAATATAAAGGTCACTTTCAAATGAAGTGCTGGACTGGAAACGCTGCACAAAGCGACGTGCTATTCATAACATATTACTTTGGAAGACAAAGGAAGGTAAAAAGTTCAACTCATATAAATGTGAGCGAGTTTTTTTCTTCAGTTGTCCCGCCATAAATAGACAGCAGGTCCTGAGCACAGTGAAACGCCCAATCAGGGCAGAGCAAACGTGAGCGACGCAGGTGTGCTTTTTACGGTGTGTGTTAGAAGTCAATGTTTACACTAATGAGCCACACAGATGAGGAGGAACTATGTGAGAGGACATGTGGGATATTTCTCTCTCTCACACCCCCACACACAGAGTGAGGGAAAGAGGGGGGGAGGGGGGGGAGAAACACAGATGGATTACATCTTTTCCCCTTTTTTCACGGGCGAAGAACATTGTCAATTTCACACTCATTCTCGGCTTCTCCCCAACACACACACACGCGGTCCAACACTCGATGCTCTTTTTGGATTTTTTTGCTCGCAAGTTCTTTCCCCTTAGTTTCTTCTCTTTCTCAGTTTTATGATTGTGCACAGGTAAGAAATATCTACAACACAAATGTATACGAGTACATGCATGCCACCTGTGGTTGTCTGCATTATAGGTTTGTGCATGTAGGAAGGAGAGAGTGTGTGTGTGTGTGTGTGTGTGTGTGTGTGTGTGTGTGTGTGTGTGTGTGTGTGTGTGTGTGTGTGTGTGTGTGTGTGTGTGTGTGTGTGTGTGTGTGTGTGTGTGTGTGTGTGTGTGTGTTTACCTGGTTGCGCGTGGCAGAGTATTCAGGATTGACTGGCAGGAAGGGCACCGCGCTGCGCTCTGTGACCAGAGTGCTGTGGTTCTGGGTCGTAAGCCACACTGGAGACACAAATATGAAGCAAAAAATAAGTCTGTGTGTGTGTGTGTGTGTGTTTTAACAAGCAACACCCAGTCCATCCACCCACAAGTCCATACAAACATAAACAAGAGCACAGCAAAAACCATACAGTAGATCCTAAAACTGGATTCCGGCCCCTATAATCCACCGTTGTGCTTTGAGCCCTCCCCGTGTGTGTGTGTATGTGTGTGTGTGTGTGTGTGTGTGTGTGTGTGTGTGTGTGTGTGTGTGTGTGTGTGTGTCTGTGTGTCTGTGTGTCTTTGTATCCTTGCCACTTACCTGCTGTGCTTCTGTCAGAAAGCACAATTTGACTGCTACTGCTACTGAAGGAAAAGAGAGAGAAGAAAGGGGGAAAAAGAGAAGGAGACAGAGCGAGAAAGAGCCAAGGAGGAGGAGAGAGACTCAAGAATTTCTGAGGCAGTTCCCCGCTCCGTCTCTCCTCCGCCCTCTTTCCCTCCCTCACTCTCTCTCCTTCAACAGTCATTTTCCTTTTCTCCTCACTCTGTCCTTCAAAATTCAATCTCTTCAATCTATTTGATCTTCCTCTTTTCTTCTTAACGTTCATGTCAGTGATGTCTTGTTGGGGTGGGTGGGGGGGGGGGGGTTCTATTACTTTCAACATCTAGTTTCCAACCAAGGAAAAAGTCAGCACCGAAGACAGATATGTCTACTTCATCGCGGGGCAACAGGAGGACGTGACGAGGGAGGAGATGAGGCTCACCTGCATCGTTTTCTCTGCGGTCTACCTCGTCATAGACGTCCATCGCCAGCTCCTCAAACAGTCGGTTGTTGAGCTGTCACACACACACATTGAGGCCAGACATATTAACAGGTGTATTCCTACATGCCTACACATCAGTGCTACAGACGCCAGTGGGAAGAACAGGAGAGAGCCGAAGAGAACAGAATGTCATCTCGGCTGAACATTTTAAGATTTTAACTACATTTTACATTTACTGGCTCATCTTGAGTCCGTCATTGCATTAGCTAACTCATCGCACACAATAACTACATCATGTGCAACACACATCTTCTTTTTTTTGGTACTCCTTTTCAATATCATTGACAATAACACTCTCAAAATCATGCTCAATATTACTTTTCTATTTTAGTCTCAATTAAGCACTGGTGTTCGTATTACTTCTTGTACACTTAATATTTTTACTCTTGTATTTTAATCTTTGTTATTGAAATCTTACTTTTACTATTTTTGTCGACTCTTTACTGTATTTATTTACCTTACTCTTATTGCTATTCTATTTTGCACAGGTGTCAGTATTACTTAGTAATTGTTATTCTATTGCTCATACATGTTTATATTTTTATTCTATTGTTTTTTTGTTATTCTTCTGTTGTAATCTTTGATCAAACTCCGGCACAAGAATTTCCTTCGGGATAAATAAAGTTCTATATTATCTCATCCTATTTATGCTAAAACTTTTGCGTCTTGATTTGTGAGTACTTTAAGTACTTTAAATGTTGATAGCCGACCATCAGCTCTCAGTTTTTTTGGATTACTGAAATGTGGGGCTGAACAGATGGCCCTGGAGCGGACAAACACAATTTTGGAAAGGAACAGAAAATCTGGCTGATACACCAACCAACTTTTTGAACCCATTTATTTTTAATTACTCTCCTTTTACATAAATTCCAAGGACACAAGAAAACTTGCCAAATCTATTGACCAAAAACTGTAACTTGACAATTCTCAGCACCGTCTGTAGAAATGTAATGTAAATGTACAATAAGTCGTAATTTAAATCTCACAATTCAATCCAACTCACCGCTTGGAGCTTCTTCTTGGCCGCCTTAGCCAATTCTGAGAGGTCCAGACTAAAAAAACAAAAACACAGAGAACAACAGTCAGACAGTCACCACAAAGATGCAGTGGAAGAAAGAGGCGGAGGGAGAGGTGAGGGAGGAAGACATGGATATGGGGAGAGAAGTGGGATGTGAGGGGATGGGAAGGGTGTTTGGTTCGAAGAAGGGGGACGGGGAGAGGGAGGGCACATTTAGGGTGGGAGGCCTTGGGTGTCAGATCGAAAGGGCTAGATGTAAAGGCGACTGACCCTCAGAGCAACAGCAACTATCTGTACAGTCCCAGGGACTAAAAACTAAAATTGTGTAAAATAGCTGCACATATTCATGTCAGTCAACCTTCCTACTATATGTCGCTCGAGACTCAAATGCGTTAGACTGTAATGGAGTTATATTTCCATTATTAGATATAAGTGCTAGAAATCATTATCTTAAACCTTATTTCAGGACAAATCTTATTGTTTATGTGGCCACTAAGGACACCCACTAGTGTGCGATGTGAATATATAGATATGACTGGTGTGATTCTCCTGAGCACAGCAACACCTCACTTACTGCAGGAGGCCCTCCGACACTCTATTTCCTTTCAGCTTTCAGCCCTCTAGATGTTCTTCCCTCATAACTAGCTGTGCAGCTGTATTTTCTCGTGATAGCAGATGAGGGCCTAACAATCTTCCCACTGTGAAACCGCTAAAGAAGAGGTAGGCGCATTGTGGTTCACAGGAAAAATCTATAAAAGATGGGGTAGCAGACAGAGGGGACTGAAATGAAGGAAGAGATTCTGGGGGTGGGTGGGGGGGAAATAGGAACAAGGAAAGTAAAGATACCTCTGTGTTGGGCACTTAGGACGAGCTCTGGCTCCACCAAGCGCAGCGAAATGGAGAGAACAGAAGACGAGTGAGAAAAAAGGAAGAAAACAGACAGAAAGAGGGGTAGAGAGGCCACATCAAAAACGCTTCAATTGTTGTTATCAAGAGGAACCATTTACCAGAACAGATGCGAGTGGAGTTAGACGGCAGCTCGGAGGTAAGACGCACTTAAGCAACAAATACTTACTTACATAAGTGAGTGTATTTCTAAGCCACTTGTCTGACTCAGCTGAGAAAACCCAGCGCCCATCAAATATTTGAAAGAAGCTGTGCCAAGTAGCACTGAACTTGATTTATCGTAACCTGACTGTGCACTTCTACCCCTCTCCAAATCAAACCTGCAGTTTGGGATTAATAAACCAAGCACACCTCAAGTATCTAAATCATTGCGGGTACCCGTAATAGCTTAGATCGGCATTTACGATAAACAGCCAGCTTTCGTGGAGATGCCATCCTTTAATTACCTCCTTTTTTTTGGGTGGGGTTACATATACTGTGGTGCCACCATCTGGCCAGAGCACTAAACTGCATCAGTATCAGTGTGTCCACGCCAGGGAGACGCAGTGAAAAGAGTAATAGAAGTATGGCAAGTCAGGTAGCGACAAAGTTCAAGTATACGAACAGAGATACTGCATGCAATCAAACCACACCACGCACGCAAATGCAAGGAAGTCCTGACCAATTTATTACAAAAATGTCGTGTCACGGTGCATACCTGTCTGCCATTTGAGGAATGATATAATGGCCATTCTTGTGATCTGAGGAGAGGGAGAGGTAGAGGGAGAAGGAGAGGGGGAGAGAAAAGAGGAGAGGAGAATGAACAACTGGATAAAAAGCTATCGCATATGTCACTGAGGCCAACTGCAAAGGACAAGGGCATGTGAGGTGGCCACACACTGGTGCAGTGGGTTACCTGGGCGCCGTCCACAAAGGTAGAAAGCCAGCCTGTCCGTCAGTTCGTACTGACACTCTACCAGCCGCTCTGCTAGCTCTATATGGCCGGCCTGCCTGGAACACAGACGCAAACAATTCTACCTTCTTGTTGTGTGTTTTTTTTTAATTTTTTTTTTTTTAACAATAGCAGATTTAATTTGAGATTTGATTAAAATGCAAACTGTGAGAAGAGAAAAAGAAGTGAGTTTCCACTGTTTTGTACCTGGCGTAGTCCATAGGCGTGCGTCCGTTGATGTCAGGCGCTCCGGGGTCAGCGCCGTACACCACCAGCAGCTCGGCCTGCAGGATCTGCCCCGCCTTGGCCGCCACATGGAGCGGGGTAGTGCCTTTCTCCTGGAGTTAAGACACACAAACAGAGTCAGGACAAGAGACCTGGCGTAAAGAGAGTGACTGAACAGCATGGCTCATTTCTCCATGAAGTGAGTCAGCGAGTAGAATTATTTTTTTTTCCTGACCGGGTGGAAGAAGTTGGCCTGAGCGCCGAGGGACAGCAGCCGAAGACACGTCTCCAAACTCCCCGTCCGCACACTCGAGTGTAGTTGCTGAGAGAGAAGCAAAGGGGAGAGGAGGGAGAGGAGGGAGAGGGACACAGAGTGACGGGGGAGGAAAGAATAAACGTCACCAAGAGACAGAAACAGGCAGAATCCCCTCATTAGCCCTATGGAGCTCCACAGCATTAGAGATCATCATTACATCCTGCTGTGTCATTCAGACCACTTCCTGACAGGGAGTCAGTGTGCATGAGTGTGTGTTTGTGTGCGTGTACATGTGCACGTTTTTTTTTTTTTATATGTGAGGTCCCCCACCGATATCTTTAAATAAAACATAATTTGTGCTTACACATGCTGTTCAGCAATATGGCCAAACGGGCTAATTATGCTGACATCCTGCTGGGAAATACTGAGCCCTCACCTTACTAAGGTCCTTGGTAGTGACGCCATCATCATCACGGCAGGGCAGCTTGTGCACAAAGGCCAGCATCTGGTATTTGGCTCTGATGAACTCTGACTTAGTGGGACTGGACCAGAGTAGAAGATAAGACGGTCAACAAGGAAAAGAAGAAGAAGAAATACTTAATTAATCCCTCTTGGGGTGAAATAAACCCACATGCATACACAGGATGTATAGACATGCATTATTTGTTGTGGAGAGATGTCAAGGTGAGCGCTCTGAGCAGTTAGGGGTTGCTCAAGGGCCCCTCGGCAGTACCCAGGAGGGGAACTGGCCCTCTCCAGCTACCGCTGGCACAACAGCTGATTTGTATTTTTGACTGAAAAGCAGTTCAAGCTTTGAGTTCCCTTTTCTCCTTCTCCTTTGATTATTTCTCTTAGATGAAAATCCCACTCATAAATCAAATATTAAAAAAAATAAAAAAGTCATAAGAACTCGGCTACACGCCTAAACAAGACTGTGGTTTCTCCGCCAGGCCTGAGTGGGGTTCCTTCACATCTTACTGAATGAGCCGGAACTGATGGGTTACCACTGGTTTCCTGCTTGTTTTACAAAGACATTCACACAAGATACAATACTGTACATTTAAGAGATCGGGCAGAATGTGCTTCCACTCGTTTTTGTGACATGACATGAGAAGAACAGATGATGTCACGCAGGTCCAACTCCTGATCTCACGACACTCCCATAGCCACAGTTCCACCCCAAAGGAAACCCTACGAACCTACACTGACAAGCCCGCCCTCCCCTGTTTTTAGATAAACAAAAACCCTGAGAACAGAACCAATATTCATGAGGAAGGTGATACATGACTACGAGGGTGCAATAACTCTTCCCCACTGCAAACACCAGTTAAAGGTTATATAACATCCCCGTGCAGCAGGGACAATCATTTCCCACAGCAACAGTGGAAAAGTTTTGTTGTGTGTATTTTGAGACTGTAGGGAGTATACTTACTGGACTTTGTCCTGGGGGTTGGGTTTCCTACGACCGCTCTGTACCTGAGCAGGGTCCAGGAGACTGTGTTCCCATATGGAGTTGGCCCCATTACTGGCCAAGGTCTGAACCATCTGTAACCCACATGCAGCAGTGACTCAGTGACGGTTCACCACAATGCAAAAACATTATGAGAATAATCTGGTGTCAGTTTACATCCCAAATGCAATATTGTATTGCAAATTTGCAATATGTTTAATGTATTGCTTTCATGACCAAAAAGCAAAAAATAAAAATAAAAAGATGACCTACAAAACAGATGAATATGCGTAGATTTGAACATAAATAGAGAAAATACTAAAATTGGATTTGCTTCCTCAGTGCTGAGTCAGATTTGTGTAGTAGTCATCACCCTCTGTGGTAGTATTCTGGACCTCATGTACTGCGTTTGTGTCAGCTTAATTTACCCTTTCCTTCACTCTTCATTGCTCAGCCTTTACCTGCAGTAGTGCGGGAGGCCATCCGCTGTGCCTCAGGTGCTTGACTATGGAGATATGGCGGCCTAAGCTGCGGTGGACTGAACAGCATTCATCACAGATCAGGACTCCTCGGTTGATACTGGTCCAGCCCGGGTCTGACAGGGAAACAAATTAATTATTATTCATTATTATATATATTATGCTATTGCAAACCATATAAAACATGCTGGGTGTGATGGTGAGACTTTTCAGCATTGTAATTAGCAACAGCACAACACTTACAGTGATCCTACGTCACCAAATCTCCAAATTATAGGTCTTTTAAATTTCACAAATGTGTAACAATGAATGTGTAATTATATAATACAGTATTGTAAAAGGCACATTAATAGCAAAGCTAGCATTCACTTTAGAGGAAATGCATATTTCTAATTAATCAAACAGCTGTATTAACAAAATTGTGTTGTAAGAGGATTTCGGGAGACAGAATATTCCTCACGGTAAGGAATAGGCAAAAAGAACATGCTGAATTATGCAATAACAATAGTAATATTTTACTATTTTACAATCATTTACAGTATTTTTAGACATGAAATTCATCAACAGTAATATCTCACTAAGATTATATGAAGAACATATAAATAATAACACTGAATTATCAGCCAGCCTTTGTGAGTTCTGTTAGCTACAGTTGAAAGATACCATGTGGAAGTATCAAATACCTGAATTAAAATAGATCATACAAAGACATTAAATATTCCATATGCTGGATTGCACTGTCACTCCCCGTGGCCCAATATACTCTGAGTTGTTAGTCATTAATGAACCAATGCATGTACAGAGCCCTATTTATTTATTTATTTAGTAATATATAATATGGTAAAAATATTCTGGGTGTTTATTTATATATATATATATATATACACCCCCAGAAGATTTTTACCATATTATATATTACTGGTTATACTAATTATTACTCCAACACATATATGTGAAAATGGAGAATGTTAAAGGCAATATCACTAAACTGTGCATGCTTCTACAAGCAGACACAGTAACCTTTCAGTCACAAGCAGCTTGGTACGAGACTAGTGCCTCACCGGCTGAGCCAAATGTCAGTTTTCTACAAATTCTGAAGTTTCCATAACAACATTTGGTATTTGTTTTAGTCTGTTCCGTGTGATATTACAGTGGCGTGTGTAATGCTGGGGGGGAACATCACATTTTTCAACCCGACATTGGCATAGATGAGGTGTGAATGAGGTAGGAATGGGAGTGCAAGCAGCTACGGTCCAAATGCCAGTCTACTGACACTGGCAGACTAGTCATAGAGTCTGGGTCATATTTATGCCCCCAGGACCCCGATGTGATGAAACGCTCACAACTCATACAATCCGCAATATCAAAACAAATTTTGACTTGCATACACATGATGCATTCACACACAGACACACACACACAGACACACACACCTACTACATCTGTATTAGTCACTCTCGGGCGGGGATAAAACTGTCTGGGCTTAGGGTATTAATGGAGCTAAAATAGTCCATCATCAGATGAACTGACACGCTGCAAGTCTTTTCGCCCACCGAAAACGTAGCGGATGCAAAATGGCTTTGATTAGAGCTATAGCCTAGTTTAGAACAGTAGCCTGTGGGCTCGAAAGGCTGGACTGCAGCAATTTAATTCCTTAATCTTCGTAATAAATATAAAAACGCCCACAGGCTATGCTATCTGCCTGGCTCGCTGGATCAATGAGGATACCCCATCAAGCTATTAGACCTGAATCTATTGGCAGCGGGTATTGGCCAATTCTGCAGCGCGACATAATTTAACCTAAAGTTGGCCTAATTCATCAATAAAACATTGACATTTGTGTTTATAACTGTCACTCAAGCCTGCGTGAAAACATGTATCACAATGAGTATTAATGGTGAATGAATGATGCTGAAATAAACACTAACTTTTGCTCGCACATAATTACATAATTTGTAAAGTAACTGGCAAGTTTCTACACTTGCTTCATCTACTCTGACGTCTTGCTTTTTCAAACTCGACCAAACACAACGTCAACAGTAACATTTGACGACATAGTGCGATAAAGGAATCCGACGCCACTGTCAAACTGCTCTAAATGCTTGCATGAGAGCTTCTTATACTCTTGCATCTGTGCTCAATAAAGAATTTACTATCATGACAACGTGATTCATTGTTGCTATAAACTGTGCAGATTGCCACGGCATGACATTAAAGCCTCCTGAGGCTTGGCAATGGACTGGGAGTAGCAGTCGTCCTTTGTCGCCATGCCATCGAGTTATCCCGACAACACAAAAGCTGGGGCAGTAGGGAGGTGGCTTGTCACCAGTGGCTAGGTCAGCATTTTGCACAACCCACTGTGTGTGTGAGTGTGTGTGTGTGTGCGTGTCGTCGTAAGGAGGGGATACATGAAAGGAGTTGATAGTAGTTGAAGAAACATACAGCTAGTAAAAGGTACACCAACGCAAACAAGCCCACCACCGTTATGAAAAACAGTAAATGAATTGGAAAAAACCCAAGTAAACAATTACCTTGCAACATACACACACACCTTTTCTTAAACAGGATTCATTTGTCAGAGACATTACACACTGACCAATACTGCACATTTGCTATGGCGTTCAAGGAAAAACGCGTTCAACTGGGGTTGGTTGGTTAGTGCTGGTCAGCTCGTGAAGTAGGGAATGCAATTGAGGGGGCAGGAGGACAGACAGCAGGAGGGGTAAGTCAATACATTAGGAGCGGGGAATAGGTTCAGGTCAGAAAGCGGAAGGGAGGCGCAGCCAGCAAGCTTTTGAACACTGAGCAGGAGGGCTTATGACAGTTTTGCACACACAGAGGCAGACTCCGCTATCAGGGGGAGCAGCTGTGAAGAGGGCAGCTGTAGTAATGCATGTACAGATGAATGAATGAATGCAAGCAACACACACACACACACACACACACACACACACACACACACACAAACGAACAAGTGCATCAAGCTAGACATGAGGGCATGTGAGGCTACAAGGTAGAGGCATGGGAGGGGATACCAAGGTTGATGATTTGGCATTACCTCACTTTCTGACAAACACAGATGGGGGTAAACGAGGTAAAAAGAAAATAAATCTACAAAATAATACTCATTGAGGTGGTCATACCTATTTCATACACAATATGACAGGTGAAGTTTGAACCTATTTATTCCTTTCGACTTCTTATTGAATCGGGTTAAAGGTTCCACTTTGAGGTGGCTTTCGACTGAATTTGCTTGAAATTTAATTTCTACACTATGGAAAAAAGATATAGAAATACAGTGAAATAAATTAGTATTTTGTAGAAACCTTAACTCAGTTAGGTACGCTCTTTCTAGGGGGGGAACTACCAATAAACTAACGTCATATTCCTGTAAACCGACTGGCTGAATCCGCTCAGCAGTAACTTGCTGTTTAGCAAAAGTTAGCCAGACTAGCTAACACTGAAGCTAGGCTAGCTGGGTACACAGTCTCAAAACGCCGCTGCCAAGAGCCAACATTAACACAAACGGTTGTTTTTTTCTTTTTAAATACAAGCATGATACTATCACAACGTGTGTGAGCTAAATGTTTAATAACAGCTAGCAACGCAGTGAGTCAGAAGCGCCTGCTCGTTAGCGGTGCTAAGCTAACGCGATGAGAAGTCGGTCCCCGGTTACGACAAATCAAAACAAACGTCTCCTCGAAGGCGACATAAATCTGACGCTCGGCTCCAACGCAGACAATTATGTGGTTGTCTTGGTCAAATAAACACGCACGAGAAGCCGCTTAATTGACGTCGGGCAGCTATTTAGCCAAAGGTTTTTGCTCCCGTGGCGATAACACGCCTATTTGTCAGTGTTTATTTTGGGCCTAAGCGACGCTCGGGCGCCCCGGCCGTTTTCCTGCTCTGCGGACCCGCTGACAGTGACAGCAGCCTCGGCCCTTTCGTCCCACCACGTCGCCCTCCCGACGCATTGTTCCAAGTAAAGTGGTCCATTCGTGATTTATTTCCCCTTCCTTCCCTTCCCTCCCTACCTGGCGCACTGCAGTCGGCGCAGACCTCCGTCCTCTGTAGCTTCCTTGACATCTCGAAAGTCGCTGAGCTCGAGAGATGGATGTCGGCGATGATGATGTGGTTGCTTCGCCCCTCACTCCCCGGAGCTACCGGCCGACGTCTGCTGTCTACCGACGCGGCCCTTGAATCCCCGGAAGCCGGGTGGTTGTGATCGGTTTTCCCCCGGCCAGCTGACAGTCGGATTTCCCCGTTCGCTCCTGCGGGTCTCTCCTCGCCCACGTCCCCTGCCGAAGTCAAGCCTGGAGCCCCGGAGGCTACGCGAACATAGTTGATCTGGCTGTTTGTATGAACCTCATAGCGGAATATTTACTAAATCTGTTCGCTGCATTGCCTGCAACCTACCGAGAGACGGCAGCTCTCTCTACCTGTCAGTTTCCGCACACACACACACACACACATACACACACACACACACACACACACACCCACCCAACGTCCCTGCAGCCTGCCCACCTCCGGAGGGGCAGGGAGGGGTGAGAGGGCAACAATGTAGCCGGTCGTTCAGTAGGTGAGGTGGGTTTTCATGGACAGGTCAAAAATGAAAATGAAAAACATAGAAAAATCAACGCACCAATATATTTTGTTCACATGTTGCTAGATATTTACGAACGTCATTTAAATGTAAGATATTGGCCTATAGACTTACTCTATCTCCTTAAAACATCAATATGAGGATTGGTTCAATAGTAGTCTATTTACTGCAGATATTTTACATCTGTGAACTTTTAAACTCGTCATTATAGGCAAACTAGCAGCAGATGAAAGGGCCATGGTACTTTTTAAAACGTTATAACGAGCATACCTTTGAAAAAACTTTTTTTAATTTCTTTTTAATTATTTATAAAAATAATAAAAAAGAAGCTTTAAGCTCATTTGTAGATTTGGTAGCAATCAGATTAATAAAATACACGAAACAAATTTGTGGAATATCTTTATGTTGCTATTAATATTATTACTATTTTGTTTATTATCATTATTCCTGCTGTTAGTGCCGTTGTGTTTATAATCATTTTGATTCCATTCTGTCATACAGTTAACGACACACAAAGTCAAGCACAACGCACACACATTTTAAAACACAGATACTCAGCATAGACAGACAAAAATAGGGATTTGATTTAAATAAAACCAACTGGCATATAACAAAGCAAGGTGTTATGCATGTAACTATATCTTGCAGTCAATGTGTATGCTTTCTCCCCTCCTACAGTATATCATACTTCAATGTTCCTGCAGGGGGTTATGCGATATCGTTTCCTTTTAAATATTTGTGTATAATTTGCGTGGAGTTTTTTTACCTCAACATTTTTGACAGCGGATTGGCTGAGTGTGCGCACATTTCGTTGCAGCTTGTCAATGCATCTCTCTCTCTCTCTCTCTCTCTCTCTCTCTCTCTCTCTCTCTCTCTCTCTCTCTCTCTCTCTCTCTCTCTCTCTCTCTCTCGCCCTCTCTCTCAGTCACCACCGGATGGGAGGAGAGGAGGAGGATAGATGCGTTGGAGTAGGCAGGGGAGAAAGAGAGAGGGAGGCAAGAGGTGGAGGGACGGGTAGTTAAGAAATAAAGGTGTAGCCGAACGCGGAGACAGTCAAACGAGGGGTTTACATCTATAAATGCTTCTCGCAGGGCTTTGCAGCTTATTCTAAGCAGAGCATGCAGGGAGTCATCCACTGTTTCTGACGCGTAAGGCTGCCCTTATACGCCGTTGGGCATCACCGCCGGTAAAGGATGATACGTTTGATTATATAGCGTGAGTTGATAACAAAGTCTCCTTACAATCCACAGTGAAGAAAGAGGAGGGGGGCGGGTGGGTGGGGGGAGGCAAGCTATGATCCGAGGATGATTTCTGCCAAGAAAACTCCGGAGAAGAGTCGCTATCCTGTCCACTATTTGGTGTGGCACAACAAACACCGGCAGCTGGAGAAGGAGCTGGCAGCGAACAAGCAGGTGAGACGGCGACGAGCGATCCAACGCCTCTCGGCTTCCAGACACGGGGCCTGTGTCTTCACTACACGCGTCTGTATGGGCGTGTGGGTCCATAGATCTACCGGGATAGGTGGCAGATGCCATCCACGGAGCACCTCGTTCAAGAACCTGCTCAATAACTGGGAATAGCGCAGTAAATTGTCAGCAGTGGGGTGGAGGTGGAGGGGGAGGGGACAGGTGTAAATATCCTCCGACTTGCATTCACACATATTTTCTTTTAGTCATTCTCATTGAACTCACAGAGTGACACGACCGACTTTAGATGGCAGGGATCTGTGTTATTTGCTGCATCGGGGCGTGAAATATTCATCATCCCAGTGATCGTTATATGCATGGGAAGTTGTAACTGAGTTTATTACTGAAAAGAAATTCCAACTGACTGTAATTGCTGACCCTGATGGTGTTGCAGTGTGTGTGTGTGTGTGTGTGTGTGTGTGTGTGACTTGTCGGAGTCAGAAGGGCTTTATGCTTGTGTATAAGCAGCAATATTGCGTGATCTCATTCAAAATTGTAGGCTCTCTACCCCTCCCCCCCTCCCACCTCCCCCCACACACACCTAAACCATTTTTTGAGTGGGTAAGACAATGCAGATACTGAGCATGTGGGCGAACAGTTGCCAACCACCACCACAGTATAAACAATACTAGAAGCATTACAGTATTGGGTTAGGTTTCCAGAGAAGATGTTTGTCATAATCAAAAGCAAAGCAAATTATTTTCACCCACTGGTAAAATTGGAGTACCTCAGCTTAGGGTAGGGGACTCGATAATATGATAATAATCACACTCTTGTGTGTGTGAGCATGCATACAAATTCAGTTATTTTCTTTTGTAAATGCACTGAAGCGCTTTGCCATTATATAAGAGATGCTCTCCAGGTTAGCAACCAAACAGAAATCTGAGTGCATGCATCATGCATCGAGACGCCACACTTCCACACACATGCACACACACACACACTTCCCTGCTCACACACACCCTTACCTTCTCGTGGATACAAAGTCATGAGCCTGTAAGCTTTTCCTTTACAACCAAAATGGCCCGCTAGTGCCCCAAAGGCAGCTATCAATTGGTTTACCACAATCCCTACGTTTACAGTAAGAGAGCATGCAAGTGACTTTTACCATTTAATCCTGAACCATAATTATAACTTTTGGGAGATAAATGGCCAAACTGAATACACCTCACAGTGAAGAGGCTCTAAGAATGGACTAAGACCTCTATTAGTAAAGTCAATGTCTGAGGCTGGAAATGAACCAAGCGCCCTTGAGGCAGATGAGACGGCAAAACCTTTTTCAAACTTATGTCGCTTTGCAGTGGTTGAATGCACATTTTCATCCCCTGCTGGCTCAACACTGTATTGGAATGAACAGATGACTCTTCATTGGTGCTTTGGTTTAAAAGTAATTATTAAATGTATAGGTTCACTGCACAAGGATCTATCTTTAGCCAGTAGCTATGCTATAGTGAATCAAATGATGATCATGTCAGGTCAGTCGGTCCGTCGGTCCATCGGTCAGTCCAGCGTTTAAAAAGTCTTTACAAGTCAAAATGATTGGATGGATTGCTATGACATTTGAAATGGAGCAATTTGAAGTCTAGAATAGAATCATTTCCAACGACTTCGCCGATCCCCTGACTTTTCATCTTCTACCACCAGCTGGTCAAAATCCAAAAGTGGTCCAACACTGATGCAGGATGACTCTGAAACTTGTGACTGGAACAGGTCTCGGCTGAGATTTATACTGATGGGAAATCAGAAAATGCTGCTCATATATTGATTATTGACAAATGGTGATATTTCACATCAGTTTTTCTAAATTGAAACTTTTGGCGTGTTTGACTTACACACAGACTCAATAAGGGAGTCCTCGCAACCCCATTGTCATTCATTTTTCAGGAACCCTTGTATCTATAAATATTATATGATGCAAATGTTATTGCTCCTCTGCTGTGCATTTGAACTCACGACCCCGTGTTTGATCATAAACTTAGCCACCAGACTGCCTCGTATAGTTCTGCTCCTTGTGTAAGAACAAACACAAATACGTTGAACATCTCACACACCAAAGTGTTCAGAATCAAAAAAGATTAGATGTTAATCCTTAGTAAAGCTTCGATTAGTCACCCTGCTCTTTGTGCTTCTTTAGGATAACGACTCCTATTGTAATTATCCGTGTAGAGCCAACTATCATGGCAAACAACTGTCGATACATTATGTAATGTTGTTAACCACAATAGAAACTGTATGTAACATGAACACTGTAAGACCTTAAAGCTATGCAACATTTAAACCTATACACACACACACACACACACGCACACACACACACACGCACGCACGCACGCACGCACGCACGCACGCACGCACGCACACACACACACTATATGTTTCAATGAATCACCTGGCTTCCTGACTATATTGGATTCCGTAGGTTCTATTGTTTTTATAGCTTTAAAACTGTTCAATGCTTTCAAAAGAATGACAAATGAAATAGAAACGAGGGAGAAAGGCAGTGAATAGGACCTTTTTTTTTTCTCCATTTTTTTACAACAACCATTATTCCTTGCTCTTTTCATGCCAGCTCCAGAGGCACTCTCCAAGACACTAAACCTTAGTTTTCAGCTATCTGCGTTTGAAGGTAGATCAGAGCAAGTTGTGAGGAGGCAGGTAGTAAACAACTGGGAAGGAGAGCTTCACTTCTTTCTTCTCTTGTTCCCCTCTTCATGGTAATGAATTTCTGCTCAGTCTTAAACCTTAACTAAACGACCTCTGTATCTCTTGCTCTCCTGCTATTGTGTGTGTTTGTCTCTCTGTATTTGTGTGTGGGTTAATGCAAATGTTAGTATGCATCATGGCTTTGCACGTGTTGTCCAACGCAGTGCTTTTTTTTGCATAGTCAAACATTTTACATCCTCAATTAATTTAGTATAATGGCAGCATCACATCCCGAAATTCGTTTGACATTCACTTTACGTCATAAAGTGGAAGTCATCTGTATGCGTAGTGCTGCTTAAGCTAAGACGACGCACACACACACACACACACACACACAGACACACACACAGACACACACAGACCCTTGCTCCAACCCCAAGCTTCTGCCAGTCACACACACATGAAACACACGTCCATACACACGTGTGACGCCGATGACATGGGTCATGAAGCCTTTTTTATAACTGTAGAACTCTTATGGCTCTGGTTAGGTCAAAGAGATTTTTTTTTATAGCTACAAGCAAGTGATGGAAGTTGAATGTTGCAGGACTAATGAACAAAGTTAACTGCCCGTAATATGTAAAATGTTAATCTCTCTGCAGCTGCTGAAATGTCCACTCGAGTAAATCAAGACTCCAATATTACCTTGCTAAGGCCGTCCCGGCCCTAGTTGTCCTGCCTGCCGTGCATAACTGGGACATTGTGTACCATACATTGATTGGTTTTATTGAACATTTTCTCTTTGGATGAGTCTTTGGATAGCTGACAGAGAGATCTTACATGCACTTGAGATACACAGATACACCTGGCAGACTGAATTGACTTCATGATCCACTTGCAGAGAGACATTTCTATTGTGAGCATCAGCCAGCCATGACAGAAAAAGACTGGGGGAGCATATAGACGAAGAAGAACATTAGAAATACATATGCATAATGTGCATGTAGTATATTCGCAATACGGTGCATTGTGATAGATCCTATGATATGACATTATGGCCATGCTGAGGATTTGTGGAGATATTGCATGATACTGGTCGGTCTCTGATGAATTCAGTACCCACTCAGTTGGAGAAGAACCGTGTAATGTTTCTGACCTCTGCTTTATGCCACAGTAAAATAAAGGTAATCTACAGCCGGCTCCATATCAGAGCTTTTTTAAAGCCTGCCCATCCTTTTGGTGAAACGATGAGAGTAATTTCATTTTTTCATGTGCATGCATCAAATATCCGGCACTGTTTCTGATCACACTCGTATTTCCTTCCCGCACAACAATGCAACGAATGGCTGGTTAATGAAGTAAAAAAAAAAGAAGCCTTTTCCCCAATACTTACAATATGAGACTGGACAACTATATGTAGAGACATCTATGCTGGCCTGATCTTCTATGAGCAGCATGTGACAGATTGTATGTGCGAGTGAGTGAGGGGAGCAGAAATGCTGTCACAGCCGGCTACAGTGGAATAATTGGTACATCGGATATCGATGTTACGACGCAAAGCCAGAGAGAGGAAACGGACCATAGTAACAGGAGGAGCGGTTGAGTAAATGCCAGGGACTCGCAGCTGACCACAGAGAGAAGTACAAAGGGAAAGACCGAGACGAGATGTCGTAAAATAGGCAAAATAACAAGCAGGAAGTGATGAGCGATACATTTTTAGCTGTGTTCGCCAGATTCATGAAACAAAGTTGATGTTAATAACAGCCGGTGAAGAGATGGGAAATAGCGAAAGCAAGGAGTTAACATTGACTGACTGAGCCGAGGAGGGGAAGCGCAAACAAGGTGAAGAAGGGAGTGAGAGGAGGTGGGGAGGAAAATAATGACAGATTTTGACCATGAACAGAGTCCATCTGGGTTGCAACAGACGTAAAAGCACAGTGTGATTGAAAAAGAACAGAGCCATGAAGAGGGTGATGGTCTATCTCAAGACGGATGCAGGAAATAACAAAGAGCTCTGCTCATTGCGATTTCTTGTCCTCCCTGTGACTCCGTGTCTGACCCCTGCTCCCTTTTTCACAGTGCGTGGTTTGATTATAGAACCCTCAGCCAGGTGCTAATGTTAAATCAGCTTTATAAAATCTTATTCTGGGTGGCTGGCACGAGGGAACGGAGCCATAAATGAAGTCTCACGGCTTATCATTGAATCTTTATGCCAACCATCTGCTATCTACTTTTCACCTATCCACTCCAAGCTCCTTCTCTTCTCTTCTTTTCCCTTCTTTTCTCTTCTCTTCTCTTCTCTTCTCTTCTCTTCTCTTCTCTTCTCTTCTCTTCTCCGCCTGCTTCTCCCTGTTTCCTCTAATCACATCCAACCTCTTTCTTTTTTCATATCTTCTATGCCCGGGTGCCCTCCCTCCCTCTTTACCTTCTACCATCCAGCGATCAACCCCACCTTCACCCGTTTTACGTTCATCAGTGTAATGAAACACCAAGTCCTAATTGCAGCGCAGCGAAGCCACAGAGAGATGCCATGAGGTCTGGTTTGGGGTCAGATTTAGTTAAGCTACTGAAAGCTTTTAACAGAGAGACAGAGAAAGAGAGAAAGCTAGATTGGCAGTGATAGGCAAAAGGAAAGAAGGTTTGTTGATTGAATGAAGGAAAGATGGGGTAGTAAGAAATGGAGGTGGTGAGGAATGGAAACAAAAAGGCCGGCATAAGAAATCATAGGAGATTGAACACCTCAAAGTAAAGACCCGCGCAACAGACAGGATGGCACACATGACACAAACAATGCTGACGATAGAGATTCAAGTCATCAGTGCCTGACATCAAGTATTCCTGGTTTGAAGTCTAAGGAAGGACCAGAGATCATTTTAAGGGTCATTGAGTCCTTTCCGCAACAATTTGCCTCGAGTATTTCTCTGGTAACCCTCGTTTTGCAAAACTCTCTCTCGAGATGGTTGAGGTAAGTCATCGACCTTGAATGTTTAAGATTCGGATAGTTTGTCCGGCGGGATGGTAAGCCTCCATTTGCGGAACTCTGGAGGGTGAGGTTAAGATAGGTCGTCAGTTTCACCAATCTAGGGTCCCCATCTGGACACGGCCACTTCTCTTCATCTCTGTGTTACCGATCCTTTGTAATAGTCACAACATCCTCACATCTGAATATTTCAACCACCATGTTTGACTGTTAGTCTTAGGCGCTGTATTCATCTTTTTATGCGGTTTTGTTGACCAGCAAGCATCTCGTAAGAGGTCATCATCACCCAAGGCCGTGCTCGGGTACTGGGTCAACTATCCTGACATCAACAGGGAACATTTTCAAAAACTTCAAGCAGCTCCTGAGCCTTGTGATCATGTCATCCATGCAGAGGGCAGTGTCGGAAGAGTCTGGAGGGTCAGATCGCATTAATTGGGTAGATTATTTGGGTGATGGCACGACACCAAGGATGTTCTAAGATATTCAGTGATATTCACTGTTGTGTGGTTGTTGTGGTTGATGTGCCATTGCAATATAGTATGGACATTGGGATCAGTGTCTGATGGGGCTGGTTGTCCAAATTTAAATAAAAAAAGCACTTGGTCATCATTGAATTACCAGGAAGTCATACTCCTAAACCACCCTGTAAAAAGTCTATGTTGGACTCTGATAATGATACTGGAGGGTTTACGAGCCTACGGTGCCATGGTACAATGCAACGTTTTGACCTAGAACAATAGATCCCCTTTAACCTCCTCACAGATTGTCAAAAAGTGCCACGGTTCATAAAACCCCTTCAAGCCATGGTATTATACTATGGGATTTGTCCAATCTGCTGTTCATGATTCAAAGAAGGATAAGGAAGGCGGCTCACAAGTGTCTGCTTGGAAACATGAAGGTGTTTTCCCTTTTCCTTCATTTGCCTGCAACCTCCACTGTGCAGGACTCTCTGCTGTGTATGCATGTTGTTGTGTCTGAGCAGCAACAACTAAGGTGAGGGTCTGGTCTTCCAAAATCTGAGGCCATGCTTCTCTTGTGGAAAGATTGAGCTCATCCTGTTATTGTGTGAGGGTTTGCTGCTATCCCAGGTGGAACGGTTCAAGTATCTCTCAAGAGCATCTAGATGCAGCAGCTGTAGTAATATTGATGCCATTTGGGACCGTGGTAGTAAAGAGGTAGTGGAAGCTTTTTTTACTGCCAGATTTGAACAATTTCCAGTAATGGAACACGCTGAATCAATACGCTGACTTTTCTTTTTGTTTTCAGGGAGAAATGCTAGCGGTGTTGTTACAACTCGTTTATGCATAACCAAGGCACCGAGTACCAATAAATGTAAACAAATACATTTTAGGCCACCGTGATATACCTTTACTTTGACCAGCACATTTTCTGCCGGCTAAATGCTAAATGTCAGAGAGAAAATGACCCTCTGATTTCATTATCAGCCCAGGCTGAGATCAACCATGTCTTGCCAAACCACTGGGTTTACCTGAAATTGCTACATAATTCACATGCTCCCATACACACACACACACACACACACACACACACACACACACACACACACACACACACACACACACACACACACACACACACACGCACACACACACACATAAACACATAAACACATAAACACAGGGAAGAAAGTGACAGCTGTGGTGTTTCACTCCAATAGGCTACAGCCGCTACATTACGTGATTATACTCTTTTACAGCGTATGCGCTGTCTGCCTCAAGCAGAAAAGATTTGCTTTCTCCATCTGTGAGTGCGAGGAGTGAGAACCTCTCTTTGTGTCGCGCTTCACGTCTTTCCTCGCGCTTTGGTGAGGTCTGCCAGCTCACTGCAACAAATAGGTGTCATCATTTTTAGATCAACGTCAGAGAAACTCTCTTTTTCTTCTGTTGCCATTCTGACAGGTCCAACAGCAACCCACCCGCTTGCACTGTCTCTGTCTCTATCTTTCTCTTTCTGCCTGTCTTATCTCGAGACTGCGGAGGACGTTAAACTGAATTAAGCGCAGTGAAACAGAGAAAGTACATATACTGGAATGTAGGCCATTCTGGCGTTTTCATGAATGATTTTGTACATTTTGTCTTATTTCCACTGCTTGATTTCACAGGGCTCCAATGCACCGGCACAAGTGGAAACGATGGCCGTGTTAAGATGAGCGTGAGACTTGGGGAGAGGTTTTGTTACTCTTCTGTGGGCTCATCATCACCATTTGTTCTGCTCACTATCGTCTGTGACGCAGGTTTTGTCCTGTCCTTTCATACCTCGAGCAGTGCCACAAAGAAAATGGATCAGGGTTTCATGGCGGTGTAGCGTTCGTCAAAGTCTCCGCTGCATGTAGAATCACAGAGGAGCGAGAAGGGAGGCGGGGAGGGGGGGAGGAAAAGTTATTTTTATACTCCTCCCTCCCAGAGCCAACCCCTGCTCCTCTGCTCCCCATGCACAAACATTTTGGGAAAGCTTTCTGTACAGTATATGCACAGTTTTGTGTGTGTGTGTGTGTGTGTGTGTGTGTGTGTGTGTGTGTGTGTGTGTGTGTGTGTGTGTGTGTGTGTGTGTGTGTGTGTGTGTGTGTGTGTGTGGTGTTTGTATGAAAGATTGATGTCAGCCTAAGTACCTGCCAAGCTGCATCAGGCCAGGCACACACTGAGCGAGGGAGGAGGAGGGGACTGAGTGAGGGAGGAGGAGGGGGGAGAAAGAGGGAGGGAGGGGAAGTGAGAGAAGGAGCAGATGCCACAGATAGAGATGCCTATCAATAATGCAACCTCCACTGAGTTCACTATTGAGGGAAGGGCAAGATTGGAACGCATGAAGCCGAGAGAGGAAAGCAGAAGGAGAGGATAATTAGTAAAGAGTTTGATTATGAGACGTAGATATGGGTTAAGGATTAATCAATTGGTAAGCTTTAGGGGTTATAGGCTAAGGGAAGCTACTGGAATGCTGGCTGTAGATTCATATTCACCGCACAGACAGAACAGAGTGGTGTCAATCCTCTCAGCAAAAATCTTACAATGCATGAAGTTGATTTCTAGAAAAATAACAAAGTACACTGTGTGAGTACGACTGTCAAGGATCAGACAAACTGTGGTTTTCATCGGCTTAAGAAAAATATTTGATGCATTTGGTTGTTATCGCTTGTGATGAGAAAACATTTATTGTGAAAAGGGTTTGTTTCCTCATTGTTTTCTGCTTTTTTTTCCTTCTTTTTTCTTTTTTTTTTTTTTACACTGAAGACATTTGTCTTGTCACAGAAGAAAAGCACAGGTGTAAATAATGAAATGAATGACAGCTGAATTCCATTTAGCGGATTTGGTTTCGGGGTCCGTGTATTGCGCATGCTGGCTCACTGTCACATTCACAGAACGTAGCCGTCTTAAATGTTAACACCTTTCCTACTATGGCGAGTTAAAATGTCTGCTGTCAAAAAGAGTCTTTGAGATACATCGCGTCGCACACGCATCGCACATGTGAGTGATCAAGTGTTTGATTTACCCTCTCTGTGTACACTTCCTCACTATCTGTTATCAGCCTTTGCCCATAACAATAATACTTGTTCTAATGGTTTACATCTTTCTTAAGTCAATTAATCAATTATGGCATTGTAACTCGTGAAACCATAAACTGGGCAATTAAAAAAAACAAAAAAAAAACATCATCTTGCCAGAAAGAGATGAGCAACGATGACATAATGTCCCTACTGTAACGACAGAATCACAAGTCAAACAAGGCCAGTGTGTGTGTCTGTGCGTGTGCGTGTGCGTGTGTGTGTGTGTGTGTGTGTGTGTGTGTGTGTGTGAGCGAAAGGAAGACAGAGAGAGGGAGAGAGAGAGAGAGAGAGAGAGAGAGAGAGAGAGAGACATATGATTACATGAGCCATTAGTTGTAAACAACAATTTCCTCCAGAGAGCTCTTATTCTGTTAATGGGGGAAGGGAACTCGGTGTTCTTCATCATGCTTGCATCATGTTGTGATACGTGTGTGTGTGTGTGTGTGTGTGTGTGTGTGTGTGTGTGTGTGTGTGTGTGTGTGTGTGTGTGTGTGCGTGTGCGTGCCACTAATATTAATGTGTTGCTGCTCAATGAATAGTTTAGCATGTCGCTGTCTTCATCAATAAAGCTTGTAGTAGCTCTCTGTCTTGAACTTTTATTTAGAATTCACGGTGTAAATTGTAGCTCGGTCCGTGCGCTCCGTTAACTCTGATCTCACCACTTTCATTCTCTCTCTCTTCCCCGGCTACTTTTGATGCAAACCGGACCAAATGAACCGCAGCTAATCACTGAGTCTACAGAGACTTTGACTTTTTAATTTTTAATTTCTGATAGCGCTCAAAGGTGCAATCACAACCAATGTAATGATAAAGGACAGCTGGAGATGGACAGGTTGCTACATTAGGACCATGATCCAGATTGGGGATTGACATGCGGATAATGGATGTAATAATACTACTACCAAGTATGAATCATCACAGACGCCAAGTAGACAGGTGCTCCTATTCTTTAACCTGAGACGGGAGCAGGTGTAGTCGAGCAGAGGTGAAAGCAGCTCCAGAACCTACACTTCAGTGGATGGCGCTGCTGTTTCCCCGTCACCCCGTGTTGTGTGTTTCACACGCAGCTTTGTGGCAGCATCCTGCGCCCTCTCCGATCTGTCTCCCTCCCCATCCTCCCTTGCACCTCACCGCTGTACCCTTTCTTGACTTTACCTCCCCGCTCTTTCTGTCTCCACATGTTTCTGTTTAGCCTCGCCCTTATTAGCATCCCTCTTCCTCTCCTCTCCTCTCCTCTCCTCTCCTCTCCTCTCCTCTCCTCTCTTCTCCTTCCCTCTCCTCTCCTCTCCTCTCCTCTCCTCTCCTCTCCTCTTCTCTCCTCTCCTCTCCTCTCCTCTCCTCTCCTCTTCTCTCCTCTCCTCTCCTCCCCCTCCTCTCCTCTCCTCCTTCCCTCTCCTCTCCTCCCTCTCCTCTCCTCTCCTCTCCTTCCCTCTCCTCTCCTCCCTCTCCTCTCCTCCCTCTCCTCCCTCTCCTCTCCTCCCTCCTCCCTCTCCTCTCCTCTCCTCCCTCTCCTCCCTCTCCTCTCCTCTCCTCTCCTTCCCTCTCCTCTCCTCCTTCCCTCTCCTCTCCTCTCCTCTCCCCCCTCTCCTCTCCTCTCCTCTTGTGCCTCCGTGCAGCATTTCAGCCGTTCCCCCCTCAGCTCTTGCATCCAGAGTCATTGAAATCAAGCGCAGCTGTAAAATGAGCTTAAACTGATAATCACCAACATTACACGCAGCCACTTAAAGGGGGAGCGATGCATGAAAGGGCCTCAGTGACAGTACGAGTGGCATAAAGAGACGAGAATGAAAGAAGAGCCAAGTTTCTTTCTTTTTCTTTTTTTTCATCCGTTCCTTTTTCCTCTCTCATTTCTTTCACCACCAGCTTTTGTTCTAGTCTCTCTGTTTCTCTCTTCTCTCTCTCTCTTTTTATGCGCTGACAACAATATGTGAGGGGTTTTCCCAAAAAAAACAAAAAAGTTTCCACTTGGGCGGTAAATGTTTTCAAAGACTCAAAATTAATATTCAGCGTGGGATTTTGCTTGCATAGTCTCTTGTGTTGTTTAAATGATGGACACTCCACTTGAGACTTTTCTCCCTGTGACATTGACAGTTCTTCATATTTGTGCTGCCCATGCACAATTGACCTTTGAGACGCTGCTTGTATCACACGCACACACACACACACACACACTGCATGTGGCTGTATTTGCATGTTACACCATGTTCGTTATCCAGCACACACAAACAGAGCCGACTGCTCCCTTTCTTCCCGTGCGAACGCAACTCTTCCACCCTGTATTCCCAGTCTGCACGGCTCCTGAGGGACTCCCTCATGTTGTTGTCTCCTTCAGCTCCCCTCTCTGTCTCCATCCGCCATTCTAACTCTCTTTCCCCGTCTGTTCTCTTTCCTCGCCCCTTTGCCATATCTTTTGTTAGCCGGAGCCATCACTTGCCAGAGCAATCTTTTCTTTATTTTTTTTGCCTCTTTCTCCACCTGCAGTTGTCGCTGACAGGCAGTTTCTTTCAATCGAAATTTCTCCATCCACAAATATTTCTGTCTGCCTCTTTCACTCTAAATCTTTCTTTTCAGGGTTTCCTTCGAAAGAGCTGGGGAGAGCAGAGAGCTGTTAACATCAAAGTGTGGTTAGGGATCATACAGAGATAGCACACCCATTAACACACAAACCATGACATCAATGCCTTAAGAGCCTGTGAGTGTCCTGCTTTATGCAAAAAAAGTTATTTTTGTGTCTGTATTTGAATGCGTACGCTCATCGGTGTGTGCGTGCGCCCTGTGCGGTTTTCCTCATTTCCCTTACAAATACCAGAAACAGAAAACTGCAGTAACTGAGTGATAACGTAACTGTTGGGTCTCACCTGCTCTGCTCACAATGTGTGTTGCTCTCAGCGCAGCAGTAAACCTGTGTTGGACTGTAGCTGTCAGTCATTTTCATGACGATATTATACACTGAGGTGCAGTCAACAGTCAGAGCAGCTTCCTCATATTGAGTTGTTGAGTTGTTTGGTCTAGTCTCGGTTGCTTAAAAATTCACCCGTAGTACATTTTCTCAGCCTCCACTGCTTTGATTTGAGGATTTATGTGGATCAATAGGAACTCAGGCCTCTTCCCTGAATTCACTTACTCAGCCATATTTTCTAATACATCAAATATAAAAATCATAAACAACTCAAACCCTTACTTTGCTCTCCAAATAGTGCCATTTTTATTCCTAGAAAGAATGACCCACAGCTTCCTTGAGGTCTTTATTAAAGTGCCGATTCTGAGTCACTTATTTCCGAGGGTAATCCTTAATTGGAATTCCAGCCTGCCACGGACTGACAGAACTGACCTTGGATCAGCCTCAGGTCCTGAATAATGGTGGCTGTTGGCATCGGTTTAATTGGATGGCAGATCTGAGATCAGTGCAGCACACTGCAGAGGGATTGAGCATGAAAACAGTGGTGCATAGCCGGCCTGGCGAACAGACAGAGACAGAGAGAGAGAGAGAGAGAGAGAGAGAGAGAGAGAGAGAGAGAGAGAGACGAGCAGTTCTAGCAGAGCAATACAGACTTTTAATGGACTGAACCTAGAGACACGCTATCTCATCAGGTGCACAAGCACCACTGCTCAGGCTGTAATGAACAGATTGTCACTGACGTGGGCCCCGTTGCTGTTCGACACGGCAAACACTTGTAGGATTCTCAGTCTCCGTGATCAATGAGGACATGTTACCTTGTCGATATGGTACTGTGCAACCCGCGGCAGAAGGGTGCCAATAACGAGCGACTCATTCATTCATCTTTTCAACAGTCCCGTAAATACATGTGAAGCCACCTCGATATATATTGACTACAAGTCACAGTATTTTGTAGGTCTTTCTGATTTAACGCCATACTAAATGCTCTCTAAGTAACATGTTAAGCTTTAGAGGTGCTGGGTGGTGCATTTTGTATTACTTTTGGACAGGCTAGCTGTTTCTGCTTCCAGTCTTTATGCTAAGCTAAGCTAATCGTCTGCTGGCTCTAGCTTCTTAGTTTCCAGACACCTTTTTCATCTAACACTCAACGAGAGAAGAGAATTGGCGTTTTTTTTAGGGCTCAAAATTTGACATACACAATTATTTTTTTAAACCAATAACCCCCCTTTTTAAATTTGTTTAATTAAACGATACGCCCAAAACCAGAGACATCAATAAGTTAGTATTCTGAGAATCTTGAATTATCCATGGCTGTTTACCAAATGTGTTTTTACATGTCTGAGAGGGATTTAAAAGCAGTGATTGTTTTTTAAGTCAGTATATTACATCATTAGAATGATTGATGTTACAGAGTAACACAAATGCAATGTGGCTGACAAATGAGGTCTCTTCGACATGCTGTTCTAAATACAGAGTGGAGCTGAGAGCCCACGTGAAGCCTTAAGCTCTTAATTAGGCTTTTTGTTGATCAATGTTGTTGTCAGACGTTTACATATTTTTGGAGGAAGAAAGAACATGGCATGGCAGATTGCAAACTGTGCTTGCTCCTTCTTTACTTTACCTGTTCCCATGTCACTGCCAAGGATTCAAACCGACCACCTTCTCTGAACCTTTTGGAGGATCACAGGGATGGCAGAAGGCGGCTTAAAGAGCTCCGGGTGCTGAGCAGATAGTCCCGTCTGTGTTTAGCTGAAATCCATCCATCCAGCCCAGAAAATAAGTGGGACACATGTAGTGTGTCGAGTGAACGGCAGAGAGTGTAACACCCAGTCGTGTTGGAGCGGTGACAGATCATTTAGCACCTGACACTGTGTCTCTTTCCTTCTCTCTATCGTCATCTTCACACTTGTGTATCCCTATTATGTTTTTTATCTGCCCCCCCCCTCCGCCCCTCTGTCTGGGATGGAAGAGAACTACAATGATGCACAATTAACCCTAATTTCCACTCCTCCTACTTCATTCTTCTCTGTCCGCTCCTCTTACCTTTATGCTAAACACGCTTACACTATCCCCTTTCTTTCTTTCCCTCATTTTTCTTCCTTCTCTTTTCTTTTCTTTCACCTCCTCCTCCTCCTCCTCCTCCTCCTCCTCCTCCTTCTTCTCCCATCCAGACTGATTTAGAGTCTCTGGACCCTCGTGGTCGGACTCCTCTCCACCTGGCTGTCACGCTGGGCCACCTGGACTGTGCCAGGGCCCTGCTGCAGCACGGAGCTGATGTTAGCAAGGAGAACCGCAATGGATGGACCGGTGAGTGAGTGTGTGTGGAGAAGTATGGTTGTGTTAGCATGTGCAATGTGCAGTATACGTAGTGTTGGGGGTTAGAGTGTGTTATGTATCATTGTCTAAGGGGGTAAAGTTATAGGAAACAATTAGATCAGTTCAGTTGATAAGCAATCAACTGAAAGGAATTAAAATCCACAACATTTTTATCTTTTTAATTGCTTCCTCCAGAGGATAAAAATGTTATGAATTTTGTCTTCTTTCAGTATCTATCATTGAAAATAAACGTGACAGCTAGCTCCAATTGCGCTAGTTAATAGGTGCCATCCTTCACACAGAAAGAGACAATTTGGCCCAGAGAAATACTTTTAGGCATTTATATATATATATATATATATATATATATATATATATATATATATATATATAAATAATCTTCATTAGTAACCAAGAAATAAATCACAAACTAACCACTAATTAATATTGATATTAATGACTTGATGATTAATGTATTATGTGCTTTATGTGTGAATAGATGACTTTACTAGTTTTGTCTCTGTCTTTGTTTAAGTGAGCTCACTAAGACAAATTCCAATCAATCAATTTATTTTATTGTTTAAAGAATATGTCCAGAAAATGTTCCACTTCTAAAGAATATTCTTGCATGTGTGCGGACCAGAAGAGTTTAACATGCCAAGCATTGTCTGTCATCTACAGTAGCGGTCCCCAAACCTTTTTGCGCCACGGACCGGTTTCGTGTAAGACAAGGTGGTCTTCAAGGTGTGGCCGATAAATATGACGTAATAAATATAAATATGATGTAATAAAATGATACGACCGGCATAAAAACAAATATAAAGTACATAAAAAATACAACTCCCCATTACGTCGAATTATCGCCACATATTATGCAGAGCGGGCGCGTGAGAATCACCTGTAGGATGAACCCGTATTTTAAATAGGACTCCTGATATTGTTTTTTAAATGCAGCTTTCTTTTTCTTGGAAGTCGTAGTCTCTTCTTCTTTTGTCTCCTCATTGGTTATTTCCCCTTTCCAGAGAAGCTCTCCAAAGACCTTTGTTTTAACTAATTTTTACTTGATTGTGGGCTTAATTTTTGGGGTATCAGTCGATAACGTATCACGTGACCGAGACGAGCGTCAAGACGCACAGGCGGATTTATCCGGTAATTTTTCAAAATAAAACATCTTTCAGACCGTGATAATAAATCAAATATTTTTTTCATTCATTCTTTCTGTGCGGCCCGGTACCAAGGGACCCACTGACCGGTGGTTGGGGACCACTGATCTACAGCAACCCAGTTAAAAAAATGTTTTTTGTTGCAGTTGTGGTTGTGACCCCCTTGGTCACAATAAGAGGACTATGATAATATATAATGTATGATTTATTACACAACATATTTGCAGATTGGTGTACTCAACATCATTTCCCACTGGCTCTATTTTACATTGGCGCTAATGATGTTTGCAGATCTTTGTCCTCTTGATTGTTTCAGAAAATAGAAACCATTCCTGATGCTTTTTCTTCACCACCTCTTTCGTAGAACAACGGTGGCTTCTGCCAGACACCTCTTATCTGCCGGCACTGTGTAAATGTAATGCGGAGGTCTGGCAGTTGGAGACTAATGAAGCGTGAAATCAATTCCTTTTTTAACCTTGAAATTATATTGCTGATTTACCACCCTCTATTGTGAGTCCCATCTACCCACCCTCATCCTTTTTTGCTGTCATCCCCGTCTGGGTGACACTGCATGTAACATACGGCCTTTTTTTAGTCTTGATGGGGATGAATTAATCGCTATATAATCAAATCTTTGTTATTATCATGATTGTTTCCGGTAGTCTGTGGTGCAGAATAACGTTAACTAATCTTTTTTTTCTAATCTGATTACTGTGCCGTGTGTCAGTAGGTGAAGCAGCAGGTCCTAGATTGTGTGAACTCTGTGTTTTAACCTTCACTCACAGGTTTGGTGTTAAAGTGAGAGAAATTAAATTGTTACTTAATTGTTCACGTGTAGAACAGCGTGTAAGATTAACAGCAAAGTGGCGGTCTGTGGAATGATGGGCGAGCTGGATTCGGTCGTACCTTTTCCGTTGGCCTACTTCAGTTTCGGCAATCCTCGTTGCCCCCCTTAAATTGCTCATGTACATACATTTTAGATGAGGTCTGAGTGATTGCCTCTGTTTTACTCTCCGCCTCGCTCTCCTTTTCAGTTCTTCAGGAGGCAGTGAGCACAAGAGATCCGGAGTTGGTGCGTCTCGTGCTTCGTTACCGTGACTACCAGAGGACTGCCAAGAGACTGGCGGGCATCCCCGTCCTGCTGGAGCAACTGCGCCAAGTGGGATTTTACACAAACACAAACACACACACACACAAACACACACACACACACACACACACTGATGCACACATGAAAAAAAAAACTCCTATCCATGATCACACACACCTGCACAGACACAAAAAAAAACATTACATACATGAAACAAAACACAAACATACAACTACAAAGGCACATCAAGGGAGTTTTCGAGCAGACGCAGTCATTTGAAATGTAAATGAATCTTTTGAATATTCACATCTTTGTTTGAGGATACAATATTCTTGGTTTGTTTGAAGGTATTAATAACTTTGTGTACTACCCAACAGGGGAAATACACTCAAATGATACGCTCAATGTTGCAAAAACCCTCCGTCTCCGGGTAATTTGAGTCATGGCTTTCCCCGTAGGGGTTTGGAGTGCAACGCTTAAAGGCACAATAGCAGCGATGGACAAGCTGAGAGCGGAGAGTCTGAAGGTTGGCGGTTATGAAAGCACAGAGGTGCAGCTGATCTAGTTGAAGCCGCTGCAGCGGTAGAGCTGCAGAGGCAGAGATGCAGGGAACTGCCTTCACACAGTCTGTCTTCCTGTGTATCTGCTCCAGCTGGCTCCCCGATACACACACACACACACACACACACACACACACACACTCTAGCATACTCTCATTGTAGACACAACACCCTCGCACTTTGACAATGAGTACTCGCACTCAAGCACACATGCACTTGCGAACATTGCACACTTTTCTTCCTCTGCTACTGCTCCCATCCACATCATCATCCTCCACCCCTCCATCCATCACTTCTATTATTAACCCACACACATACACACACACACACACAACCACTTCTCTGTGCCAGCCAGCCAGCCAGCCCCCCCCCCACCCCACCCCTCTCCATCCACCCCCGTCTTTGGAACAGACAATGAAAAGCAGCATCACTGCAATTCCTTTCCTCTACTTTGCTATTCCCCGCTCTTTCTGTCTATCCATCTTTAAATTCATCACTCTCTATCGCCCCAATTCTCTCTCTATATTGTCATCTTTATCAATGCCAATTGCTCTCTCATTTGTCTCCCCCCTCTCCCCCCCATGTCTTCCTCCTCTCGCTTCATCTTTCTGTCCAGGCCCAGGACTTCTATGTGGAGATGAAATGGGAGTTTACCAGCTGGGGTAAGTCCAGTCTTTCATTCCAGTCAGTGAAGCAGTCATGTACCGAGTCAGAATTAATCATGTTATCATCTCCCTCTTGGGCTGAAGAGGCTTGTCTCTTCCTGTTGTACTGGACACTGATGCTCACACACTTAGTGCACAGCAGAACGTCTGTGACTTTGGTTTCAGAGTTAAACAGCTTGTGCTTTTTATCTGAAGTGCTTTACAAAACCACAAGTGGGTGTAATTTCAGTATTAGTCTGTATAGCGGACTTGTGACTAACTGTATGTTTCTGTGCATAAATTGTTGTTACAAGATACAACTACTGAAATGTTTCTGTTGACATGGATTCATCAGACCTCAAGAACTGTCAGCAAATCAAAACACCAGAAAGCTGCATTCAATTCTGTACTTATCCAGTGGAAATGGCACAGTTTCATTTAAAGCCCATCTGTGTGTCGGCCTTAGTGCCCCTGGTGTCTCGTATCTGCCCCAGCGACACCTACAGAGTTTGGAAGAGTGGTCAGTGTCTTCGCGTTGACACCACCCTGATGGGCTTCGACCAGATGACCTGGCAGAGAGGAAACCGGAGCTTCATTTTCAGGGGACAAGGTCAGAGGTCAAACTCTTGACTTACTGTGTGTGAATGTGTGCTGATTCCAGTCTTTGTGCTATGCTAAGCTAACTGGGTGCTGGCGGTATCTTACAGACGTACAGACAAGAGAGTGGTATCAATCTTCTCATCTAAGTCTCGACAAGAAAGTGGTTATGCATAGTACCGAAAAAAAACAAAAAAACATTTGAGATAAGATGCCAAACTTTGCATTGACTTTTAAATATAAAGTAAGCATGTGTTTGTCATTCTGTCTTGCGCTGGCTATCTCAATCTCCCTTTCTACTCCCTATCCTCCTTCCTCCTCCCCTGTGTCTTCTGAAGAAAAATTAAGCACAAAGATTATGATCACAGTTGTTATAATAGTAGTGTAATATTGTATTAAACAAGCTTGTGGGACATCAAATGCAGCAAGACAACACTGTGAAGTCACCGGTCCAATTTGAACAAAGCTTTAGAGAAACACATTCCAGTATTTATCAGTCACACAGGCTATTTTTGAAGTAAATGAGAGATGGAGCAGAAATACAGAGACTGGTGTGGCATTGCCTTTCCAGGATGATCCCTTCTCTCCCCCTGCTTCTTTGTAGCCACATTGGACAGCAGTTTCCACTCATTCAACTCTGTCCTGACTCCTCTCTGCATTATTTTACCTAGTTCTTCTTTTATTTTTTTTATCTTTCTTCCTCTCACCACTTTGAAATATTCCTCTTCTTCTAACCTTTTCCATCGACCTGCCTGCCTGGATCTTCTGGTCTCTGTGCATCTGTAGCATTTTCAGTCATCATCTCCCTTGACTTTTCCTTACATGTACATGTACGTGTGTGTGTGTGTGTGTGTGTGTGTGTGTCCTGCAGCCTCACTTGGCATGCTTGTATCGTAGTCCTTTCCCACTGTCAACGTCTGCCTCTCTCGTGTTCACTAACGTGGCTCTTCCTGTCTGTCACCCGCTCAGACTCCAGCGCAGAGGTGATGGAGGTCGACCATGACAGGCAGCTGGTGTTCTGCGAGACCTTGTGTGTCTCGTCTCTCGGAGGCGCCTGCAGCAGCAACGCCGCCGGTTTGAACCTTCTGGGGGCGACGCAGCCCAGCGATGAGCAGGTAGCAGCCAGGCTGTCTGCGCCCGTGGTCACTACTCAGCTGGACACCCGCAACATCGCCTTCGAGAGGTCAGACGCACCACTGACACATGGAACATGATTTTGAGAATGTTAAGCTTTTTCAAATCTTTCTGAATAACTGAGCAAAGTTAGATGATATGATGTGTCAGTTTCCGATGCAGCTGTAACAGGAAATCCAGCGGGAAATCAGAATTTCATATAACTCCTTTTTAGAATCCAAGAGCGAGGGCATCAGTCTCACCATTTTGCAACCATATTCAACAATCATACAAGAAATCTTCCATTGAACAAGCACAATAGCCATATTCTCCACCAACAGTAGCCTCAGTACAACACATTGTAATTCAGCCTCAGATATTTTCTGCTCTACGCGCTGGCATTCTTTTTTCCCTGAGTGGAGAAAATCTCTCTTTTGTTGTTGAATTTCTGACACTCTTCTACGGCTGCTGTCTCCTACGCTGCAACCCACAACCGAGTGCAACAAGTTCAGGCACGTTCTCTGGTGGCTGTCAAAATGCAAAAATATAGGAAAACACTAAAAGAAATAGAAGCAGTAAAGGGGTAAATGGAGACAAGAAAATACAAAAAAATGGCTAAAATGTCATGTATAAAAGTGTCAGGAGTAAGTGTGATGTGGAGGTAGTGAGGCACAACTGAGCTTCTGGCTGTGTGAATCAGCCTCGGGTCACTTCAAAAAAGCTCCACACTGTATTGCAAGTAAGTTGCGCCGTTGAACACAAAGATGGAGAGGCAGATAGCAGAACAGAAAGTCATGAAAGAGGCAGGCAAGGCATAAGCCCACCAGGAGAGGAATGGAGAAGAGGTGTAGAAAAGAAAATTGGATGAGCAGGAAGCTTGTGTGCAATCAATTTAGGAGCTTTTTATTCTGCTAACGGTACAGTTTTACGACTCAGTTTCACATATTGAAAGAAGTGGAAGGCGGAAAAAGGAGGGGGACATAGAGGAGAGATTGAGTGATGTGACAGAGAAAGAGAGAGGGATGACAGAAGAAGGAAAGTTTTGGACATTGAGGGATAGAGGGGAGATAATAGTAAGGGGAAGGATGAAAAGAGGGATAAAAGAAAGAGGAGGTGAGGAAAAGGGATGAAGGAGAGAAGAAGGGATGGGACAGAGAGAAATGAGAGAAGACAAGCAGAGAGAAACAGGGAGAGAAAGATGAATGAGACACAAAACTATGAGGGACAAAAGTACAATATGTAGGCACAAACAGGGAGTCGATGTTTTTTGGAGGCAGGCGGAGAGAAAGAATGAAAATGGACCGTGGAGAGATGCAGTGATAGATGGGGGAATCATGGAACGAGACGCAGAGTGAATGTTAACAGATAAAAAGCAAGAAGATGGAGAGGGGAGTGACGGCGGAGAGAGGTGAGCAGGAGGAGGTAGTGTTTTGGGGAGGCGGCGGGTGTGTGTGTGCATGTGTGTGTGTGTGTGTGTGTGTGTGTGGGTGTGTGGGTGGGTGGGTGGGGGGGCAGGGGGTCGGGCGGGGAGGTAATCGTCTCTCTGTCAGACTTGTAACTCAGTGTCACCTCTGTGCATTTCCCCTGGTCAGCACTCCTGTCGACATGCCAATAATCTATTTATGATGCTTTAGTGCAAATAACTTTGTCAAGCACCACAGACAGGACATCCACCTCTGGAGTTAATACGTCTTTACGCAGCCATGCACTACAAAGAACTACAGCACTGCAGTTTTGCTGTTTTCGGGCTGAACTAAAGGAGTACAAAGTTTACTGCGCATTCAGTAATTGAGCTATATGATATAACTTCAAAATTTAGACAGGGGCATAACTTTGCCTGACGTTGGATTAGTTGGAGGACGAGACTCAGGGTACACAGCCGTGTAAGTGGCTCCATGAGGCTGGACTTGGGTGGTAATGTCAGCTTGCAAGTCGTTTTCACCATGATTACCGTCTTAGTTCGTTAGCATGCCACCATTTGCTCATGAGCACAAAGCACAAGTACAGCTGAGATTGATGGGAATATAATTAGTTTGGCAAGTATTTGGCCGTGCCATAGCTAAGGCGGGAGCATTGAGGCGCAAAGCTCATGTGGCGCTGTCAAAGTGTGGCATCATGAAAGTATTGTGGCGTTGCCCAGGGAGACCAGGTGGTCGTCCAAGAAGTTTTACTCTGGCAGGATGCTACTTGGTCATAAACAAAAGTTTTACCTGATTACCTGACTAAATTAAAAGTCAGAGGATAACCAAATTAACTGCAATTCATCCTGAGGGGTTGTTCAAAAATTCTGCCACTGATTTTGCCGTACCTAGAGCCACGCCACTAGTCTGAAAAACCTTTCTTCCAAAACTGTCAAATCATTTAAGATATGTTGGAATATACCTGCTATCACGACCTTTCCAATATAAGGGCTAGTATGGGAGAATCATCCCTGAAAACTCACTGTCTGTGGTGTGGTCCTGAAGGAATTCAGTGACGTGAATAGATCATGAGGGTGGGATATGCCTCACTAACTTCTGGGCAGACTTCCTAATTGCACATTGAACTGCTGAAGCACAGACGACAAACAAGGACAATGGCTGAAATGTTTCCTGGCTGCATATTATCAGAGAAAAATCTGAGCCTGTGACTTGCAAATGTATCCGTATTTATGATTTCCTCTCTGGTACATTTCTGCAGATTGCTTCGGACAGGAGAATAATCCACAAAAACTGTGTTGTTGTTGTTGTTGAAGTCGAGACCACAGAGAACTGATGTGGCATGTGTTGAATCTTTGTTGCAGGAACAAGACAGGCATACTGGGCTGGAGGAGCGAGAAGACTGAGACAGTGAATGGATATGAAGCCAAGGTAGAACACAGGCTGCTCGGACAGCTCGCTGAGCTCTCACTCTGTCCAGAGAGAACCACCGCTGCTCAGTTTGATATTCCCCGAAAGCCCACTTCACTTGAAGAGTTTCATTTCCAGAAAGAATCCCTCCCAAAGCTATTTTAAAACCTTTGGAGGATACAACCTTCCACATTTTCAAATAATGACGGATGAATTTCTGAAAACCGGAATTCTTCACCCGAAAGTGAGGAAAATGCATCAGCCCTTAAAAGACCGCAGGGCCTATCAAATTTAGTTAAAAATAAGAAGTCTATCTATCCCGCAGACACATGCATTACCTTGACCCCATTTGTTTTCTTCAACCCCTGGAGGGAAATATGGGAGTCAGACACCCGGGTCCATTTGTCACTGGTGGTTTAAAAGCACTTCAGACCGGCTCTACAGTAAAATACTGCTTCCTGAAAAGCATCTATTTTCTGCATCAATGATTTAGAGTTACAAACGTAAACAGACAACTCCTGTTGAGCTGCTCTGCTACTGGACATTTTCTTTAGCTCTTGCCTCCTCTTGTCCGTCGTCCAGTGTAAACTCAGAAACAGCAGCCTGCTCAATTTTTAATCAGTATTTCCTTTCTGTGATCTCTAGTGTGGAATTCCAGTATTCTGCTATGAGCTGTAGCATGAAGACGTTGGCCTGTATGATGAAGCAGACTGGGAGAATAAGTGGTTTTAGGTTTTGTACATTTTAGATGACAAAAACCAAAGTTAAAATTAGTTTTTCTCCTATTTTGACAAATGTAAACAGTGGCTCACTGTCCATTTATGCTGTAAAAATGAGGGCACTCTAACATTTACATGAATATATAATGAAGAAAAAAAAAGGCTGAGTCAGTATTACCCCAACTTATAAATTATTTTCTCACCCTTTTCTTTTTTTTACTTTTTCTCTTCAGAATCAGCTTTAACAATACCCAACAATACCCCTCGCAAACCCTAAATAAATATGTTTTTGGAGTTTCATAAGTATTTTGATCAGAGGTTAACAGTGAATCAAGACTTTTTTGGGGTATAATTGACCAAAGTTACATCACTATGTAGGATAACATACGTACATTTCCTCGTCTGGGATGGAGCTTTGAGCAAACAATAGGAACCTATAGGTTCCTATTGTTTGCCAAAAGGTATATATATATATTATTATTATTATGCTCATCTCTGTATTTCATGGCAGAGGAAAATGTGTACCACTTCAATACTTTTATACATATTGGGTTTTAATTAGGTCGGAAAGAAAAGAAAAAAAATTGCAACAATCATTGTTATAATAATTATTCATATTATTTTTATTATTCATATTATTTGTATTAAACAAGGAAGTTTGGCCGGTGTCAACAAAACACAAAAGTGAATCGTCTCCTCCTCTTTCAGGTGTTCGCAGCCTCCAATGTGGAGCTGATCACCAGGACCAGAACTGACCATCTGTCAGATCAGAACAAGAACAAGACAAAAGGTATGTCACTTTATTTTGTCAGCTGCCCGTCGGCGCCTTAGACATCGTCACCTCTCAAGCCATCAAGGTGCTCCTTACGTGCAGGTGCATCACAGCTGCAGCGGCTGCATTTCTCCATTACGCCCTCTGTGCCGTTGTCCGATAAAAGGGTCACTGATGTGTAATCCCTCTCACCTGAGCGCGGTGAGATCACCCTGAGGCTCCGGCTGGCAGCCTCTGACGTTAGCTCGGTGTCTCCGTCTCGTTTTCTGGTTCAGATCATAAATCAAACAGGATTAGCAGGCTTCTCTCCGCAGCCTGTCGCTGTCAGCGAGGATCAACCATCACATGCTCCTCGGAGGGCTCCACTCTCCCAGGTCACAATCCCCATCTGCACTCTGCCAATATACAGGACGGGAGTGTGCTCGGAAGCGCTACACTGACTCCTGAATGGGTGACTCACTCCATTTGCCCTTCCCTTTTGCTACTTATCGTCATTTTGTCAACACTGTAGAAAATACTTATGAGTTATATATGTATATATCCTAAGAGAGACACACATAATGTATCCTGAGTCAAGCAGCAGCTGTACACTGACCAGCGATCCGAAAGCCAAAGTGTGGACACTTGTCTCATAACACACTATATAACACTAATTGATGGACCTTTGCTTTGCTTTTAGTACTCATTCAGTTTCTGGTTAGTGAGGGCAACCACAGCACCACTTCTGCCTGAAAGTATACAAGCCACACACTAACATGTTGCTCATATTTCCCTCATATCTGAATGAGCTGCTGGCATTCCTATGGCACTCTAAAAACAAATCTGAAATCTTATGTTCTCAATCAGCTTTTTACTATCAGCGACGGCTCAGTTAGAAAAAGGGGATGTTGAGTACCAGTCAGGACTCAGCAACATAGGAATCAAAATGTGATGCCAGTTGCGTGGTCACTGTCTATTAAATCTGGTCAAACAACACCCACACAGTCCTACTGAAGCAGACTAGCTGAGCTTTTGAGACTTAGATGCTTGATTAAATATGTACCTAAGATGTTTTTGTCCAACTTTGATACTTGCTTACTTTGTTAGGGATTCTTAATGTTGTAGATAAATACTTCAGATTTGATTTGCACAGAGGTGACACTGAGTTACAAAAAAATGTGTTTTGCTTATTTGTACTTCACTTGGTTCTTTGAGCTTCACTATGAAGCTGTGTAAGAATGATGCATGTGCAGAGTTTCTCCGTGGTCACCTTAAATCTCAGTTTAATACCTCTACATATAAACAGGATTTTGTGACATCACAACTAGTTTTGGACATCTTGCGTCCAACAGTTGGAAAGGTAATATTATTGTATATTCATAGATTCTGGATTTATTGAGGGCAAGGAGTAAGATGTAGTTTTAGGAATCTTTAACAAGGTAACTTTTTTATGGGAAAAGAAACACATCAGACACATTATTATGCCAAGCAGAGTATTTCTACGTGTCTTACTGTAAAACATGTTCTGGAGGGAGCCTTTAAAATCCAAGGAAGACAGCTTGGCCCTCCCCAAAAAAACTTATTTTCTCTCTTTATGACCCAATTATGGTTCTCTGACTGTTGCAGTCTGAATATCTCATTTTAGAGAGTGAGTTTCCATCACAAAGTTGTTTGCTTAGAGATTCCTGTTTTTCTTGCCATTATAGTTGAATGGTGACAGTAACTTATACTTGTTGCTGTGCATACGCTAGACCACTTCGAAGTGGACTTTAATAGGATTTCTGCTGGAGAAAAAGATTTTTGGGGTCAAGATATACATTAAAGGTACTTATACTGACTACGTTGTATAAATATCTTTAATTGTGACTTTCAGGTGTTTCATCTTTCATGAACTTCATAGATACATTCATGCAGCATCATTTACTTCAGTTAAATTTAATTCAGTCCAGTGTGGCTCTGTTTATTTAATGCTGGCCCGTCGCTGATGACGAGACCACGACAGAAAATGCAAACAAAACGTTGTGCAGCAGAATGACACCATTAATGAGCCCATTCTTCATCTTCTCCTGATAAACGAGCACCAACTGAAGCCAGCATCGGGCGCTCCGTAGTGTAGGGAGTGTTTACACAACTCAGACTAACAAGGACCGTTTGCACATTGTGTGACTGCATTCTCTCAATCCAGCTCATCACTGCTGTTTGTCTCTGAGCAGGTGGGAAGACTCCACTGCAGAACTTCCTCGGGATCGCTGAGCAACACATGGGACCTAACAACGGCGTAAGTGGACAGTTTATTTAGATTTTGAAATTGCAATTGTATTGTTCTGTGTTATGTTTAAATGAAATATTTTCAAACCCCAATCTAATAAATTAAAAACGCAGAGTGGTGGAGCAGGCCACAAGGATGATTGGGTGATTTAAGTCATTAATGTCATTAATGTCATTAATGGGTTCTGGTGCTGAATCATGGTCTTCAATGGGGGCACCATCACCATCGCCCTCCCTCATTGGATGTGGATAGCGTATGCATCCTGGTCCACAGTGTCAAAAGGAGAGCATGCCTGCAGAGTAGAACAATAAGTCACGGGCTGCGACCTCCTCTCAAATATTGATTATGTTTTTTTAAATTTGTTTCTGCTGGAGAGCTTCTATGACTCATATGTCCCTCCCTCTATCTTTGTTGTCGTTGTTGTTCCCCCTCACTGTCACCTCTGCCCTTCTCAGCTTCATGCCTCTCTGTCCTCTCTACACACCAAAGACGCACAACTTGGTGTTTTTATTTTTGGCTTAGACATACGCTCTGCAGATACTTTGAGCAACTATAAAGCTTCTAATGTTTCTAATTTTGCTAAACACTAAATCGATTGTGAAGAATTGACTGCAACTGAAAGGAAAATGCCACAACATGAAAAGAATGTTGTTGTTCTTTTTCTCAAGTCTTTAGCAGGCTCTACCTCCTCCAGAAATGGTGCCCTGCCTTTGACAGGTTTACTGAGGTGCTAATTAGAGCGGCGAACCAACAGACGCATCATTTACCGTAACGACATAAAATACTGCAGTAAGAAAACTGCCTTGTCATTTGTTCTCAAGCTTTGGCTTCTGAGCAGATGTTTTTTTTTTTTCATTGAGCTTTTGAAAATGCCAGCAAGTAAGAGGATAGCCTTGAAATCCCAGTGGGTGGTGAGTGTTTTGTCCATGACAGAGAAGAGCAAATAAAGTTAGTTTGAAATGCCAGACATATTTACAGTATGGATCAATGAAAACGTTGTTACGTCAGGTTTTTTACATTTTTTGATTTCATTATGTTACTTTCTGTAGGCCCTGGTGACCCAGATGACGTGTCCTGCGATCACCAACCCCGCAGCACTGACGGCTGAGGAATACTTCAACCCCGGCTCGTCACCGACTCAGAGGGACATCGGCCACCAGTGCCAGCTCACCACCAAGACCCAGAGGTGATACATACAGGAGCAACAGACAGGAGCAACAGACAGGAACAACAGACAGACAGGAGCAACAGACAGGAACAACAGACAGACAGGAGCAACAGACAGGAGCAACAGACAGGAACAACAGACAGGAACAACATACAGGAGCAACAGACAGACAGGAGCAACAGACAGGCAGCCGTGCAGACAGTGAAGCCACCGCCAAGTGCCAGAGCTGGCAAACTGATGGACAGAGATTAGACAGGCTCACACAGACATGCAGGCAGAGTAAAACCAGCCGCTCATGTCCGCTGACCACCGAGATCCTGAGAGGAAGGATGGACAAATAATAGTGTTTTCAAACAGCTCATGACAAATCTGTACTTGACTATTTGAGAAAAGGAAATACAAACAGGAAAACTATTAAAAATGTAATTAAAATAACAACAACAAAAAAAGGATACATTCACCACTTGAATGTATTCTTTCTTTGTATTTCTTTTTATTAGTATTATTATTTCCCCCTTTGAATGTTTTTTTTTTTACTTTATTATCGTCTGACAAACCTAACTTTTGTATCTATGTATAATGTTAATATATCTAAATGAATAAAAATGTAAGTGACAAAAAAAGAAAAGGAAACAACCCCCCCCACCCCCCCTCCAATATCCTGCTTCTAATCCACCTGCCAACCTGCTGTGCAATCATCTGCCCCGTGTTCCTCTAACTGACTATCGGCCTGTCTCTCTTTTTCATTTGAAAGTGTCATTGTTCTTTGGCGCTCGATGAAAAGTGACGGGACATCATGAGAATGAAGTGTTAGAGGTTTCAGAGCTGCCTCTCAATGCTGTGTTCATTATTGGACAAGTTAAAATATAAGCATTGATTGGCCTCAATTTCCGCACACCAGCTTGTGGACAGTTAGCAGAAGTAATCAATGTCTTTGTGTATGTCTCGTCAAAGAGCTCATCACTTGAATGAAGACATAAATTGCTTCTGCACTCAGAATTGTATCTGGTCATTTTACTGGTCACCTCATCAGCATCCTCAGATTGTGTTTTGTGTTCTTGTTTCCAGGTTTAAAGCCAAGCTGTGGTTGTGCGAGTCCCATCCTCTGTCCCTGGCCGAACAAGTGGTGCCGATCATCGATCTCATGGCAATCTCCAACGCCCTGTTCGCAAAGCTGCGAGACTTCATCACTCTGCGTTTGCCGCCTGGCTTCCCCGTCAAGATCGGTGAGTGCTGGGAGAGTGAGACGGATGGGAGGGTTTGAGGGAGGGAGGTTCAAATGATGGCTGGTTAAATGAGGGGGGCGATGGGAAATTAGAATATATACAAAGATGGATGGAAAGAAATAAAGTCAGAAAGATAAAGCGAGTAAAAAGGACAAAGAAATTGCAAATACGGGTATCAGGGTATGCATGATGCACTGGATGATGAGACTGATACAAAGACGCAAACGGATAACTTAATAATAAGAAAGAAAAATGCCCCCTCGTGCTCATGTTCTCTCCGCTCCGCGCAGAGATCCCTCTCTACCACATCCTCAATGCCAGGATCACCTTCAGCAACCTGAACGGCTGCGAGGAAGGGTCTGGCACCCGGGCCGACAACGAGGTGGGGGTGGAGGGGGACGGACAGAGGGACACCCCGAGGACAGACACCCCATCTCCAGGCAGTGACTCCTCCAGCGTCTCCAGCTCCAGTTCCACCAGTAAGAACAGCTCACTCCCTAACACTCTGCCTCTTTTTGTAAATCTTCTTCTTCAGCTGATACAATTACAGATGAGTCTCGGCTCAACTGTATATTCAGCAGATTTATTTTCAACAAGCTGTTGTGTAAATCTCCACCAACATTTACTGCAGAACCTGAGCCATGCAGCTGCGTGATGACTTATGAGGAGTATTTATCACTGACGGTGGACAATAGGTTATGTTCTTTATGTTATGTGTGAGATTCTAGTTTACTCATTGTCCGACCGCTTCTGAATCCCAACAGCCCAATGTTCAGATCTGCATCCATGCAGAGGGAAGTTATCATTCATTGTGTCACCGCTCAGAAGGAACCTCTCCATAGTCCTGTAAATATACATGTAGTTGAGTAAAATAGTATGCAAAGAAAAGGACCTGATACAACTTCTTTATCTTCCTTTCACTCAGAAATGACGATTCTATTTTTCCTTTCCTGCTCGTTTTACGACAGTCTGCCACATAGGGTTGTTATGAAGAGTCAGGAGATGTGTTGAAGTTGTAAAGTGCAGAGCACAATAGGGTTTTGAAGCCTTTTGGCCATAGCCATCTTGTTTTTTTGTAACCAGTGACCAGAAGTGACCAGAAGTGACCATATTTGGACGGCGGAGGAGTGATGCCGTGTTACAGAGGCTATATACGGCTCTGGTAGCGACCTGTCAATCACACTGTAGCCACTCCCTCAAACATACCATGCGTGGGACCTTAATTTACTAAATGAACATCATGCTGTACTGAAGAAGATTTGAAGCAAGCGATTGAGACAATAAACTCATGTTCAGAATGTTTACTGAGGTAATAAATCAAGTGAGGAAGTAGGGTCATTTTCTCATAGACTTCTATACAATCTGACTTCTTTTTGCAATCGGAGGAGTCGCCCCCTGCTGGCCAGCAGAGCGAATACAAGTTTAAGGCAAAGTTCTTGCTTTTTTATTTATGGTTGTTGTGAAAAGAGCCAGGAGATGTTATGAAGTTATGGGAAGTGCGCAATAAAGTGTGAACTGAAGCTGCGGCCTGCAAGTTGTTGGACATAACTTTGGCCTTTGCCCCCCCCCCCTCTCCCCTCCCTCCTCCTGTGTTGCAGTGTCGTGTCGAGCCGGAGAGATTCCCCCGTGTGTGTTTGAGGCCCCGTCCGGATACTCCATGCTCGGGGGCAAACAGAGAGACAGCATGAGGGATGAGGAGGAGGACCTGCTGCAGTTTGCCATACAGCAGAGTCTGCTGGAGGCCGGCTCCGAATATGATCAGGTGAGCTGCCTGTGAGAGGAAGTTGGCATGGCAACTGTTGTTGGAAGGTTCAGCTTAATCAGCTAGCCTACTAATTAAGCTAAGCTTTTTGTTTTTACTTTTGCAGCCTACATCAGAGCCCACTGTTAAATCCAGTCCTTCCACTTTTTCTCTAGTTTTTGGAAAAGCCCCCAAAAATGGACATCCTCCAAACATCCTTTACACGCTAACTATCTCTCTACAGGCCATGCACACTTTTTACACATCAGAAGTCCAAAACATGACTGACCTGGCGTGCCTAGTTACGGTTGCTACGCTACGATTGGACAATCACTGTTAAGGGGAGGGGCTTACAGTCAATCAAAACAGTCAATTATCTCACATTTGATTGTGTTGAAAATGTCGGGCTTTTGTAATTGTAAGTATATTCCTCTTCTGTCTCCTTGTAAAGTACTGAATTAGCACAGGTTGCAAACATTTTACATAACGTTTTCAAGGTTCACAGAGCCACGTTGCCATATCAACCGAGGTGCCCAATACTCCCCCTATGTAATATCCAGTACAAATCACAGCAGTAAATTCACCAATAAGTCAAGCAATAACAGACAAAAAGACACAGTGCGACAGGGAAAAAAACGACCACTTTGAAAATACAAACAATCAATACTGAAGCGAAATCAATAAGCAGAATAAATTGCCTGTGATGTGTGGAGCCCGGACCCATTATATTCAACACTGCCCTGGGATAGGTGTTGTTTTAAAATCCCAGAGATCCTGGTCCTGATAGTCTTTGGCCTTCTTCCAGAGGTACGGGGAGAGAAGTATAAATAGGCTCCGTGAGACAGGTCAGAACATCCTCAGTGCTTTCTCAGCTCGGCTGCAGGACGGGAGGCAGGAGCAGGGTTGCTGCGGTTAGTTGTACAATCATCCTCAGCAGCCTCCTGTCCTGAGCTTTTGTACTGCTGCGGATGAAAAATTTGCTGAAATTTTGATTACAACTCTAATTTGGAAGCAGGACAGGTTTTAAAGGACCATCCTGCTGACATTTCATGTAAAACATACACAGCATTGACGACTGTACAAATTGCCTATCATCTTCTAAAATACCATACACGTTGTAATTTCCCCATCTTCCTTTAAATTTACTACAGTATGAATCCTAACTTGCAGTGTCATGAAAGTGTATTCAAAGATTGATGATGTGCGTTTGCAGCCCTAGCTTGGTGCAGGTGCAGAACAGAAGCAGTATACAAAGAGTGGGAGAGGTAGTCCGCATTCAGCGCGGATGTTTGCCTGATCGTTCAATTGTACCACATTACTTTGTCAAAGAAACCAAGATTTGTATAAATTCATGTGAACTATCTCGACTAAACTTGGAGTTTCTCAAATTAGATTTTCACAGTGTACTGAAATGAAATTAGGGACCCGATAGAAGGTTAGGAACAGAGCCGGATTGACCAGCTAGGGGGAACCGAGGCTAATATGAGGGATAACTAGATTATAAAACAGGGCCCCAAGGTTGAGTAAAAATACAGGAACCATGCTGTTGAAATTAATCACTAGTAATGTAAAGTAGAGTATGCACACTTTGTTGTGAAATCATGCCAAACATCCAACCCTTAAAGTTGTTGTTTCGAACAAATTGTATACAGGATATTAATTGTGTAATGTTTTTAACAGGTGCCTATTAATATTTATAGCTGTATCAGTATTATTAATATTGTCCGAGTGTACAAAAGAACCAAGGCCAGGGATCGATCTAGTTCACATTCAGTCCATTCATAATTCATAATCAAGCCGGCTTGCTGTTGTGTGTGAGAGGTACTTTAGCATACATTAACAGGAAGAGGCCTGCAGGGAGGATGCCGTTGTTTTACATGCGCCACCGTCTCTTTATCCGTCCACTACCCACTTCCTGTGTCCGCTCGCTGACTTCCTGTGCCTCTTCTTTGTGTCTAGGTGACCATCTGGGAGGCGCTGACCAACAGCAAGCCAGGAACACACCCTCTGCCCTGTGACCAGAGCCGTCTGGAGAGGTCAGACGTCTCTTTTTCTTCAATCCCATTCTTTTTTTTTTCTGTCTTTCTTTTCCATCCTTTTCTCTTATCCTCAGTCTTGCTCTCTGTTCTGTAAACCACTGTATAGTCCAACCCCGGTATTATCAGGAAACAACCAGGAACTGCAGATAACGTCTGATAAACACATCAGTTGTTAAAAATGAACGTGACTTTGATCTTCAAAAGAGCCGGAATCCTGAAAAGAAAAAAAAATCATAAATCTCCATGACTGTCAGGACAAAGACGATAGTTCCTGCTGTTCCTTCACCTACATTGTCTCTGACTTCCTCTCACTTCTGTTAGATATTGTAATTCTTCAGTGTCTTACAGTCTTCCATTGTATTTCTTTCCATCCTGCAGATCTTTCCCGCCATCCCTGACTCACATCCTGTATTCCTGTCCTGTCCTCCACAACTCTATTCTCTTATCCATCCTGCTATTCTCCTCTCGTCTCCTATTTGCTGTGTGATGTGTGTGTGTGTGTGTGTGTGTGATGTGTGTGTGTGTGTGTGTGCGTGTGGAAAGGGGGGAGAGTGGAGGATGGGAGAGTTTCCTGCTTTCACAGCCGATAGTACTGCTGTTGACTTAAGCGCGTTATCTTGAGACGGTGTTTTCTCCCCCCTGTTTGTAGGGGAGTGGATGGATACACAGTCTTTCCCTTATTTGACACAATCTTGCTGTTGCAGTGTTTACTTTCATAAGCGTTATAATGTTCGAGGGAACTGGGGTTGATAGCAATTGTTGTGGTGTTCTTTAATTTCTTTAATGTGCTGTAAGGGGTAAAAAGGGCAAATGCAATCTTGGCTGTTTTGATTGAATGTGATTGTCGTTATAGAGACAATTTTGAAATTTTAAAAAGTAATTTCAATGTGTGCCCTCTTTGTGACAAGAATTAAATGATCCCAGAAAGTCTCAAATAAACTTGAGAAGAAAACAAAGTGAAACTAGAATGGAGAACATGGTACCACTTATGGGTAATTACCGGTTTATGATATGGTACTAATAACTAACTTTTTGCTTGCCAGGTTGGGCAAAATGACCAGCACGACATTTGCTTTGTCTCTTTAGTTTACTCAACATCTAAGCGTTGGTAAAATATTGATGAAGGGCAGTGGGTCCACCTTTATTTTTCTTAATACATAAGATGTTCAGATGTGGAACAACAACATGTAAAAGTAAAGTTAATACAATATTGAACAAATATTTGCTATTGGGGTTAAAGCGCCAATTTCTGTCAAAAATATCCCCCCTGACTCATTTAGAATACGAAGGTGACTCGTTCCGTTTGAATCCCTTTCCTAAACAATATCAGGCCTTGCTCTCTCCCCGTATGGATCAGCGTCACAAAAATAGCTACAAGCAACGTTTTTATCACATATCCGTCTTTTTCACAATGTATTCTATGGTACTTTCTAATAAACCATCAATTCTAAAGCTACGCGTGTCAATAAAGTAATTGCTGAAGGTCAAAAGGTCGGATAAGCCAACAGGAATAGTTTTAAATGAATCTACATGTAACGTTGCTAAATCAACAATCCAGTCTGCAGCTAAAGGAGCTAAATGCAAAATCCCTGATAGTCGCTGGCCTTCTTCCAGAGCTACAGCGGGAGAAGTATAAATAGATGTGGCGGAACAGGTCAGAGAACATCCTCAGTGTTTTCTAAGACAGGAAGGCAGAAGCCAGGTTGCCTCTCATCCTCGGCAGCCTGCTGTCCCGAGCTGTTGGATTACTGCTTCAAACTGTGATGAAGGTACATTATTTAATCACAGCTCTAATTCGGATGCAGGACAGGTGTTAAGGGACCGTACGGCTGACATTGCCTGTCAAACACACCGCATTGACTATAGTACAAATCGCTTATCATCTTTTAAAACACACCATAAGTTTGTAATTTCACATCTTTCATTCACAGTTTCCTTTAATTTTCACGACCTGCAGTGTCATGAAAATGTATTCAAAGTTGAAGCCCGGGAGATTTCTTGTTTTTATCATAGTTAGGTTGTGGGAGAATGTGGATAGTGTTCACATCCAACACCAGCTTAGTGCAGGAGCAGGACAAAAGCAGCATGCACAGGAAGCTGAGAGGGAGTCTGCATTCAACGTGGAGGCGAGCCTGATTGTCCCATTTTGGGGAGCTTGCAATATTCAAATGTACAGAGCAATAAAGAAACGTGTGTTTTATGAGAGGGATTTTGTGAATGGTCATATCTTTCATTAACGTGGTTGCCAAGTGGAAGTTTGACTCTCATGTCCTGGGTGTCAGAATGTGTGTTTTCATAATGGTCGAAGCTTGCACAGCTTCATCACGAGACCAAACCAAGACTCATAGATATTCACATATCCAGTCGTGTGACCGACCTCAACTACACTTCTAGTTTCTCTTGTTTGATTATCACATAGTACTGGAATGAAGTAAAGTGATGTACTTTTAGTCCCAGAGCAGGTACTTCAACCTGTGTTCTTCCATCCTCTACCTCCTCCACTCTCCCTCACCCCAGGACCCCCCAGCACAAGCCCCGAGCCCCCTCCAGCCTCTGCTCCACCCCCTCCAAGAAGCAGCCCACCACCTGCAGCTACGACGAGCAGCTGCGCATCGCCATGGAGATCTCAGCTCGAGAGCAGGAAGAGGCGGAGCTGCGGCGGCGGCAGGAAGAGGCCGAGCTGCAGCGCATCATCCGGCTGTCACTCATGGAGAAATGAGAGCCGAGTGGCCCAGCAGGGGTCTGAGGGGAGGGGTCCGGACCGAGGACACACGGGAGAAAAGGGCCGTAAAGGCTATACTTTAAAAGCACACTGTCAGTGAACGGCAAAATCATCTTGCTGGTTCCAATGCGATCGATTGGCCTCCTCCTTTCTCTCCCATCTCCTCCGCCGGACCTTTCCCGTGAAGCCATACAGTGATCTGGCTCTCGAGCCTCAGACAGCCAGAGAGAGACGTCCGTTTGCTCTCTGGTGCCCCGTGGCACTGCACTTTGACCAGTGCCAGTTTACAACCAACAATACATCCAATACAACAAAGTTTAGTGTCATGCCTCTTTGGATGATTTCTGTCCGTGTGTGTGTGTGTGTGTGCGTGTGCGTGTGTGTGTGCGTGTGTGTGCGAGTGTGTGTGTGTCTTTCAAAACCAGCTCTCAGCACAGTTGTTAACAGGTCTCCTTCTGTCCTGAAAACCTATTGACACGCGTGTGCGTGCTCACCGTTTTGCCACCGAGTTGTGTGGTTTTCAGTCTGAACTGATATTTAAAAACAAAAAACAAAAAAAAACTGTTGTGTGGACAGAGCAGGACCAGTGGTGATGGAGAATACTGTAACCTTCTCGAGTTGAATGTCGACAAACCTGACTTTTAATGAAAAAAACGTCTTCTTCTTTGTTTTGTTTTAAATGACTTAAACTTTTTTTGTTTTTATTTGCACAAAATCCAGATGTACTGTATTTAGCTTGTTGGCAGATCAAGTACAGTATATGACTGTTAATGGATGTAGAGGACGAGTTTGAGCACAAACTCAGGCCAGGTTTAGGTTTAGGTTTAGACTTCCCACTGCAGGAGCACAGACATGACGAGACCACCAGACGAGCTCTTGGTCGTTCTGACTGACTTGTGTGTGACTGAATGAGTTTGTGGCCGGCCTGCGTGTAATTCAAATAATAAAGGGACTTGATAGTGGTTCGTAAGTGGATTGTGGAATAAAATTGTTACAGAAAAAAAATGTGTTAGTGTACATTTGCATCCTCTCACCTTACATGAGCGGATGGTTTCCTCAAAGTCACGGCACAATGTTGTGTACAATGTTTCAGCATGGTCTGCACTCGTGTGAGGTTCATTTTGTCCGACTTGAGTCTAGCCCGGAGTCCTACAATATCAGAGGCTGGTTCCACAACTCATGTGGAAAACAAAAACAAAAACAAATCTAAAAATCGCCCCCAAAAACAATAACTGTGGAGGATTTTGTTCTTGGATTGGAAAGATTGTTCAGTCTTGCTCTCATAATTGTAGGTCACATCATATTGCAGGGCTCGAGGCTAACCAAGCTCTGAGGAACATTTGCAGTTTTGTTGCAAGGGGTCGAGGGCGGACCGGGACAGCTTGTTTTCTTTTTTTCCCCCCTTTTTTATTTTTGTTGTATTATTTCTTCGAAAGAAATGTACAACTTTCTCACTCCAATATCAGCACAAACGGAGGAGAACCACCTCTGCCTCCTCTCCAATTCACATTTAAGCTTGCCTAATTGATGAGAATATGATATTCAGTTTTTTACTTTTTAAAAAACATTGCAGAAAAGAGACGCAGCACGATGTTTTCATGGTGAATGCCGGGATTTGAGTTGAGACAATGATTCAAATAAAGAAACATCTTTTGGAAACAGCGTCGCATGAGTGGGTTATTTCTTTTTGTCAATCTATTTTTAAATTACAGCTTTCACATGCTTCAAATCCCTTGACCCCCCCCCACACACACACAAAGTTCCAGCTTTCCACTGTAAGTTAGTTTCCCGGTCCTCTCGAGTGAAGGGCGGTGACAAAGGCAATTAATTTCTCACGAGATAGAGAGAGCTGCAGCGTCACTCGGCCCCGGAGAGAGTTGATCTGTTTTTAGCAGCTCCCACCTCCATCATCCTCCCTGTGACACGGACTCCCAGCGCCTCATCCAGGGGGGTTATGCCTGGAGTTATTTAAGGCTGGACAGCGAGGAAGAGGACAGCTTAGAGATTCTAAACCCTCCAAGAAACATTTTGTGTGCTTTGGTGGTGGGCTCACAGAGAACGGCAAAGAAAAAGGAGACACTTCCCCAGTGAATCAGCAGTATGCGGCCTGACTCAGCTCGACATTATGAATAACGTCAGGAGGCTGGAAGCACTGGGCTGCAGGCAAGCGTGTGTGAAGGGAATTTGTAAAAGAGCCGCAGATTAAAGGTGTGTGTGTGTGTGTGTGTGTGTGTGTGTGTGTGTCCGAGAGAGACAGTGACGCTGAGAGCATCAATATGTAAAAGAGAAAGAACACCAGTCTCACGTGACATCCTCTCTTCTGTGCCACAGATTGTTTTCCTTACTATTCAACGGTTTCCCTGCTGACGGTTCACTTTGGGACGGAGTCCGTCTGCTCTGTCCACTGAGGGAAGTGGAACTGGTGAAATCATCAATCAAGGGATCTTAGCTTTCCTCTTCATACACGAAGACCAGCAAAGAGCCTTTGTTGTTGATATTTTAACTAATATTAGGAACTTCTAGTGCAGTGGTGGCAGTGCCTGGTCAGAAGATGCCAGCAGCTCTCTCAAAGAAGCGCTCACAGGCTATAAGTCATAAATAAGAAATTGTATAATATGTCATAAGTTATAGTATAGTCTGTCAAAGAAAGTCATATAACTTCAAAGTATAAAAAAAGTAATATATCAATATATAGTCATAAGTCATAAAAAGTAATTTTGTGGTACACCAGTCATAGTTTTTCATAACGAGTTACAAAAAGTCATAACGTAGTATGTCAAAAAAGATATCACATCATATGACAGAATGTCAAAAGATGCAGTATTTGTCAGAAAAAGTATTAATAAAAAGTCACAGTATAGTTCGTCATAACAAGTCATAAAGTTATAGTATAGTACGTCATAATAAAAATAAATAAAAAGTCATGTCAGTTGGTATACAATGGTCATTGTATAAAAGTCATAAAAAAGCAATAGTCATAATAAGTCTTCATATCGCATGATAAAAATTCATACTATAGCATGTAAAAAAAAAAAAGTCATAGTATAAATATCAAACATTCTCCGTATAGTCTGATAAAAAGTCATAAGAAATGTCACCTAGTAGCTCAGCTTCTGCTAACCAGCAGGCGTATGGCCGCGGCTACACTGAGGAGAAGGTTAAACGTTGAGCAACACTTTCTCTCCACCTCACTAATAGTTTGGTCTCTTACTCGAGCAACACTCTCCCACTGTGGAGCAGCCGGCCTGACGGCTAAGGGGTTTCACAGGGCAGACCGCAGGGGCCCGGTGGCCTACATCTCCCTCTTTAATTACCCACATCAAACGGTAGGTAAAATGTCAGCTTGAAATAAGCTGAGCCGAGCAGTGATGGAGATCTCCTTCTCCTCCTCCCCCCCCGCCCCCCAGGAGACAGGAGACAGGATTGACTTCTTCACAGGAATAGACTGGCAGTTAAAAATGACAACCAGAACAATAAATCCAACAATAAGGTTATGAGTCAATTTGACCAAAGCCGAGGGTTTGGTTGGTTGTTATACTGCTATAACTATCCACTTTCTTCACATATTACCTTCTTTCACTCCTTCTCCAGTGCTGCAGGACAGGTTAAAAGAAACTGCAGCTCTCTGCTCGGCCAGCAGGTGGCAGTGACATTGCCGATACTTTTTGTAAATTCAGCATCTGTAGCTCAGTCGCCTCATTTCTTTTCTTTTTTTTCCCTCTTCAAATGTATGTTTGTTTCAGATGAACACACAAAGCAAATGTACACATCACAGTAGTCAAAACAAACTCATCATATTTATTTACTGCTAAAGCATAGAATAAAAAAAACAAGGTATCAGCTTTTGTCCTGGTTCAATTAAAATCTGAATAAAGACACGTCTGTGCACTTTGAAAAACAACAACAAAAAAAATAAAACACACATACAAAGACAAATCGACCGAGATCAGTGCAAAAGAATCCTCCCCGGGGTAAGAAACAGAGTTCAACTAAAATAAAATCATTGAAACAGTAAAGTGCATGTTTGGAGAAAAAGCCCCTCTCGTAGTTGTAGAAACTCTGAACAGGCAGTGAGGGTCAAACACTGAAAACAAACGCTTCTTAAAAAAGAAAAAGAAAAAAGGGAGACACATAGTGGAGTGCATAAAGTATGCACTGGTTCAGTCTTCATTTGCACATTCATATTTCATTACTGTACATACAAACCTGAACTCCAGTTCAAACAACACATCCAGTGGTTTACATGCAAACAAATGTTCGTAGTTCAATTCTTACACGCTGAAACGTACACCGGGAGGTTACACGAGGTCTCCAGTTTACCCGCTACACATTCATACGCACCACGCGGCCTCCCTCACACATGGGCACCGCTGCAGTCCGTTGCGCTGAGGTTACATGGTGTTGTATAGCACAGTGACAGCCCGCTGCTTCTTCTCGGCGGAGCCTTTGCGAGATCGCCTCGCCGAGTGCCCCCTCCCCCCATGCTGACGCACCGGCGTGACCGCGCCGCTCCCGCTGCCCGGCTCCTCCCTCTCCCCCGTGTCGTCTTTGGGACAACAGTGGGGGCCGGAGGGGGAGGGGGAGAGGCAGAGGGAGGGCGACGAGGATGAGTCGGCAAATTCCCCGCCGCCGTGGGACAAGCGTGGCTTCTCGACGCGAGAGCTGCGAGCCAACACTTTCTGCTTCTTCCAGGTGTCGTCGGGGTGAGATGTGGACGTGGAGAAGGAGTCCTGGGAATGTGACGACGTCGCCCTGGTGTGCGTCCTCAGGTCCAAGTCGCTGAGGTCGTTGGCCGACAGCTCCAGACAGTCCAGTTTAGCCAAGGAGGCCGACCTCTTCATGAGAGAAGGGGGGGTGAGGCCCGCCTGGCGGATGCGGGCCTCGAGCTCCAAGGCCCTGTGCCACACGATCGGCTCCAGGAAACTCTGCCCCTCTTGTCTCTCTCGGCGCCGCTGCCCTACTTCCAGGCCTGGAGGGGCCTGATCAGAACCAGACCCTTTACAAGGTTCCGGCTCCGTGTCCATAATGTCCCTCAGGCCCTGAGGCTGCCCCGGTTCCTGGTCTTGGCTTTCCGTCGTCTCCAGGCCGACGCCCTCGTGGAGGAAGGCCTGCAGCTCTCTGAGTGTCTGCTGAATCCTCTCCAGCTCCTGGCTGCCGCGGGCCAGCCTGCTCTCGGCGCCACAGCTGGGGCCGCAGCCCCCCCGCCCACCCTGAGAGCTGGAGTCCAGCCTCTCATCTGTGTCGGACTCCTGCACTGTCGCCCCATCCAGAGCCATCTGGTGCGAGCCGTCCTGGGTCTGATGGGTCTGATGTGGCTGGATTTGGCTGCAGAGCTGGCCTCGTCTTTGGGACTGGGCTGAGGTATCTAGAGGTGATTCTTCTAACTCACTAGCGGAGGCCAGCGATGATGTCAACATATGGCTATCTATGGAAGTGGGCACAATGATGGGTATAGCACCAGAGACTCGGCTGATATCTGAGTCGGGGGAGCATGAGGGGTCTGGGAGGATGTCCGTGCCTGAGGAGTCGAGCTCTGCCTGAGACCCTGTGTGCTTTTCTTCATCTTTGGACGTGGCAGAGTCAGCCGCGACCTCTCCCTGAGTGATCCTTTGTTCTGTGCAGTCCTGAGGCGAGCCGAGGGGAGGATGCTCAGTGTTCAGGGGACACGGGGACAGTCTGACCGGAGGTTGCTCGGCGCCGGGGGAATGCAGCGGCGAGCGCTGAGACGCAGCCAATTCCATTTCCTGCTTCAGCTTCTGCTCCAGCTGCTTGGTGGCTCGCCGCACCGAGCCCGCCGGCCAGTCGCACGGCAGCATGGAGGGAGACTGCGGGTGGGACGGTGGCGTTAGAGAGCCGGCGGTGGCTTCAGGAGCCTCCGTCTCCGTCTGATGATCCGGGCGGATGAGCTGAGGGCTGTGGGAGGATGGAGGGAGGGACGAGGGGGAGGGGGAGGGGGAGGGGAGGCAGGAGGCAGGGTGGCTTATGGCTTCGATCTCTGTGACAATATGGCGGACTGAGACGCCGTTGTCATGAGGAGTGCGGTCAGGGCTGGCTTTGTCGACGCTGTCATCAGACTGCGGAGACGCCTGAGAGACAAACAGAGAGCAAGCAAGTGAGTCATGTGCATATAATAGTAATCACTGCCTTGTGTTTTTGTGACATTATTAATAAATAGTTGTCACTTTTTAAGTTATACATAAAACACCAGTGATCGGACAGCGCAATAGAAAAGGAGAACGTAAGGGGAGAGAAACGAGTGACACGTGTGCCCGTATTATCTGGACTATTCTCTCATCTTCCAGAAGGGGTCACTATGATTCATAAACGTTTAGTGTGGAATCTGTGCTATTGGCTCAGCTCATCTGCTACCTTCAAGACCGTAAGCTGCATTCCCACCCAGTCGAGCGGGAGAGTGGGAGTGTCACGCTGCTGGTGTGCCAGGTCCTACGAGCGATCGTTGTGAAATTAATTCAAACAAGTAACCAGGACGTGAGGCCTTTCAAAATGGCAGGTTTTAAACTAGTGCATGAAGCTAAAAGTGTTTTGGTCACTCATGCTGCTCTTCTTCACCGCGGGGGTCTCCCGGTCTGATTGCTAGTTGTGAGATTGGCCACCGCAGCGTGCCAGCGGGTTGTTCTCCAAAAGTTGATTCTGTTTCAGCTTTTCGCCGCAGGCAACAGCGTGGTTTTTCCGGCATCCCCTGCGGCCCCCCAACGCTGCAGCCTAAACGCACCCCCCACTGAGTCGGTTGAATGCAGCCTTATGAACTAATTCTAGTCAGATTCCAGTCTTACGTTCAGTACAAGAATGCAAGCGATCAGACTAGTGTTGGTAGAATTCTAAAAAGGCAACAGTGAAGTTTGGATAACATAATACCACAATGCAAAAGAAAACCTTTCCCTCCTATTTACTCTTTTAGTATGGCTGAGGGCCTCCTGAATTAAATATGCAGTCCGGAAAATGAATACAAAATGAGATGCTGCTGCGACAGCTGCATGAGCAGACTGAGGGAACGTTTGCAGAGCAAATGTAACACGCAGACATCTTTCTGCATGAAGCATGTTATACAAGCAAAGAGAAGACGTTAACAGTATGTAAAGCTGAATGATGGTGTACCTGACTACTCCCATAGCTTTGCTCCTCTTCCTCCTTAACCTCCGTGTCTTCGTTCTCCTCAAATGACAGAGGTGCCCTTTGCAGTGCCTGCTCAGAAAGTGTCCGAGACCTGCCATCCTGGGCCAGGCCCAGAAACTTCTCCCTGGCGCTGAAGAAGTCGATGCTGTCGGCGCTGTGGTTGGACGACCCGTCGGCCTCGCCGCGCCCGATCTGTACCTCGCTGGGGTTGTTGTTGTCGTCGCTGGCAGCAAGAGGAAGAGCCAGGGAGAGGGGGGGGGGGCGGTTGATGTTCGCAGGGCTGAGGGGGCTCTGTTTGTCACTTGCAGCATCTGATAATGATTGGTCTAGTATGTCTGAGTCAGCAGATTCCAGAGTGAGAGGAGAGATTTCTTCTGAGCTGCTTCGCTCAGGCAAATTCAGTGACAGTTCCAACGGTTTGTGTTTGGGCACGGAAATGGACAGATGTGTGGGAGGGCCCCGGTGGGCACGCTGGAGTTCAGGAGTAGGGGGTAAGATGTGGAGTGATGGTGGAGGGTGGGGTAAAGCCACAGGCACAGTGACAGCCACGCTGGTTGAATTGTCCAGCCGTTCCTCTGGGACGACGGTGGCTGCTCGGGGTCTGGGGAGGGGAAGCAGGGGGGGGGCTCCGCATCCTGATCCGACCTCCTCCGCACCCGGTGACTCACACACCCCGTTGGAGTCTGCGTGGGCGTTCGTCTCGGCAGAGTCTTCAGGTTCGGCGCCGAGCGCGTGCAGCACGGCCACGCCCAGGAAGTGATGCAAGGAGGGGGAGGATGTGCTGTTGTTGTTGTGAGAGTCGGAGCGGCCCAGAGAGTGAGACGAGGCTTTGCACATGGACTCCGGGCGATCCGATAGGTCACTGTCAGAGTGTGAGCGCCATAGCTTATTATGCCTCTGTTTGCTGTGGAAGCGAAGAGAAACAGATCGTTAGCACCAAGAGGCTCCCTAGAGGACGTGCACATTGCAGAGTTGCTTCGACATGAAAGCACACCTGGCCAGCAGAATTCCCTGATACTCCTCCAGCTGTTTCATGAAGGAAGGGTTTGGCTTGGTGACGGCCCGCTTCTCTTTGACATAGTCGAAGGCCGTGTCCAGGTCCCAGCCGTACTCCTTCATGGCGTAGGCGATCACCGTGGAGGCGGAGCGACTCACACCCATCTTACAGTGAACCAGACACTTAGCACCAGCTTTCCTGAGAGGCAGATGAGAGAGAGAAATTGTGTTGGATTACAAGATTTGAGAACCTAAGTAGGACCCGACGAGCTTGAGCTTGTGCGTGTGTGCGTGTGCCTACTTGGCTTTGGTGATGAACTTGAAGGTCTCATTCCAGTACTCCAGCAGGTTGGTGGCCTCTTCGTCGTACACTCGGATGTTGTGGTACTGAAACATCCCCGGGAAGAAGTTGTCTATCTCCCTGGTCACGTTCAGGATGTAGAGCACTCTACACAAGAGACAGGGAAAGGCATTAAATCCATATGTAGTTATTCAGATGATGAATGCATAGCTAATACCACAGAGGGGGCGGGGTCAGACATGGCTGGAAATCATTTTGGGAGTTAATTGCAATTGACGGGTGGCCCGAAAGCACTAAAAAACAAACAGCTGGTTACTGATGGCGCTTTTAAAAACCATTTTTCAAATGTGGATTTGAGTTTCGGTTGAAGTAGTAATCGATAATGATGCGGCTGAAGACTGAGGTATTGCTGAAAGCTCCGTTGTTGAATAACGTATTTTCTCATTTCAATGAACTTCAATTAGAAAACACGTTTGATGCACGAAGCGTAGTCTCTCCATTTATTAAAATGATATTATTGAGCGTGCCTTTGAGTAAGAGTGTATTTGTATGGTGAGTTACTGACTGATCTCTTACCCACTGTTCTGCAGCTCCTCCAGATTCGAGGCATTCCACTCAGAGCCCTGGAGACGTCACAAGTCCAGTTAATATCAACGTGTACGAGATCATTACTAAAAGTATGAATGGAACTTACAAGTCATAGCAAAACAAATGAGGGAGATTTTGAGTTTGGTTCCTGTACATGTCTCATGAGTTCTCACCAGATAGACGTGTTCAAAGATTTCAGTGGGGCTGTCCATCTGTCCCAGGATGACGATCATCTCGTTGTCGATGAACTCCTTAAACTCCCTCAGGTTACAAACCATCTGCATCTCCAGCTCTGTTCGGATCTGGTACAAATGTAAAAAACAAATAAAAGATTGGCACTCGGGTATCTCAACAAGTAAAGCTGCATTTTCTAAATGTACACTAAACCCAGCTGCAAATGTCACCGCGTTGCTCCGTGTGCCTCTTACCTCCTTACAGGTGACGTTCTCCAGGTCTTTCTGCATCATGATCTCTCTGAGGCGCATCTTGATCAGCCTCTCTGTGCGCTCCCTCTCCGTGGGCCTGCACATGGAGACACAAACACCTTTATGAAAAGACAACATTAACACATTTTCTCTAAGCCTAAAAACCAACAACAACTTTGACACAATTAACCACCTTCACAGCAACAACACTTTCCTACTGTTCTTTGATTCTTTTTCACTTCGCTCTCAAAGAGATTACTTGTTCCGCGAGAGAATCGCCACTTTGTCTGATTCTCAGAAACTGGAGAGGGAACAGAAAATCTGAGAGCGTGGCCCATCAGCGATCCACAACAAAGTCCCCTTGTGGAGTGTGCCTGTTGTTGTGCCTGGCTCCGTTTCTAACCACTCTGCTGGGGGACACATTTAGCCCTTGGACGTCACACTGATGATACAAACAAGTGTCCCAATTACCTCTCTGGAGAGAGGAGCTCAGTCTGTCTCCTACATTCTCCTTCTGTCGTTGTCTAAATTTCCTTTGTTTTGCCTCTCACTGGACCCTCACAGTAGTAGTAGAGAGCAGCGCGGGTCAGCAGTCACACAGAGGGTCCGTGTGACGGCCACAAGTGTGTAACTGCAGGCTTAAAGGCTTCCATCTGTGTTGAGGAATCGGAAAAAGTCGGCTTGTTTACCGCGACGCTGAACGCCTTACTGACCCCGAGAGATCGAGTCCACGGGGGTAAGAGAAACAAATACGGGTTAGTTACTGTCATCCATTAAAACGTTAACCGCACAGCAAGCCTTGACTTGCCCGCAGACAGCCTGAAGGAGGGATGGCTGGGAAAAAAAATTAAAAAAATAAAGTACACACAACAAATGGCACTAGTGAGTAACGGAAGAATGGAAATACCATGTCACTTCCTTGAAAGGCTGATAGAGGAGGAGCCTACGGGAATTCACAGTAATCCCCATAAATCAACAAAGACGATAATGTGCCGAGATCGTGCCACTTCCTGCTATCTGCACTTCGAATCCAGTGGTTATACAAGGACATGGACCTGCCGTGTCAACAAACACTGGCGGGTCATGTGGCTTTTGGCAGTCTCCCCGCACGGGGACAACAAACTTTTATGTGTTTGGATGTGTGTATTGGCGCTCATAAAGTGCAGTAGGCAATCTTAAGGATAAGTGCACTCAAGTGTAAATACACCTCTTCCAAAAATAGCGTGTGCAAAGTATTCCTGTTTCCAGGCAGTAAACATGGGTGTTTGTTTGTCAAGTCTTAAGTGGCCCTCGATTTCCCTTTCTGTCCCTGCTTCCTTCTCCTTTCCACCCAGGGGCATCAGGTGGGTGCATGTAGCGGCAGAATATTCTCCGTAATCCTCCCTAAGACCTCCTTCCTCTAACTCCTTCTCTCTGCCTACCACCTGCTTCCGTCCATCCTTCTGTTGGTCTACCTATTCGTCTGTCTGGTTTCCAACCGTAAATCAAGCCGACCAAAGCCTCAGCTATTTTGGACCCTAGAGGATGTCTGAAGTGTGTGTGTGTGTGTGTGTGTGTGTGTGTGTGTGTGTGTGTGTGTGTCTCCAAATAAGTAGTGAGGCACGTGATGAAGCAGCAGAGGGGGGAATTTCTTTGCTGCTAGTAAAGACATAAATCCAGCAGCCTGTGTCTGCGCTTTCCAGGCTCCCTTGTGGATCCATTGACATCTTTGTCGCAAAGATTCAGTGCATGTGTTCATCAGCATGTGTCTACTTGTACATAGTTAAGTATTACACTCTAATACAGAACAGTGCTGTGTATTAAAAATAGCGTACTGAAGCCATTGGGTGACCAGGCATCATCAATCCACCTGACGGGGGCAGCTTCCACTAGGTGCTGTCCCCTCTTTTCTGTCATGTGAATCAATGAACACTGGAGGTGGCCTCCTCGATAAGTGAAGGATCTAAACAGCGTTTTTAATAGGAATGAGTCCGTCCTTTTTTAAGCGGTTGATCTCCGTAACCATAATCAAGATAAGTGTCCTCATGCAGTGAAGTATTAGGAAAGAGGAAACTATAAAAAACGATGGTCAAAAGTAACTCTTGCGGTAGAATTGAAACAGTTTTGTGGATTTTTTTTTTTTTTGTCACTAAATACTTTTTGTACTCTTTTTAGTTTATGCATTGCATATTGTTAAGTTAATGTCTTATAATCTGTGGAATGAAATGGAGTGTTTCTTGCGAGTATCCAATCAACACATCCTCTGATATGAACATTCACTCACTCAATAAGAATTTTGCACTACACAGCAATGGGGGCTCTGCCCCTCAAAACAAATATTCCAGATATGACATCATCGGTATGAACTGTGGATGTGTGTAGTGTGTGTGTGTGTGTGTGTGTGTGTGTGTGTGTGTGTGTGTGTGTGTGTGTGTGTGGTCACGTGGCCTCTACTCACAGGTCTGTGAAGAGAACGGGTGAGTTGGCACGGTGCGACTCGACGTCCTGCATGGCGTTCCACTCGTTGACGCAGACCTGGTTGGACGAGACCCGGCTCTGGTAGTAGCTGACCCAGGTCAGGAACAGGCTGCCCGGGTAGTGGTTGTGGCAGCGGGACACATCGCAGGCTTTGTGGAGCGACTGGAGGGCTGACCTGAGGCACAGTGGTGGAGGAGGAGGGGGGGGGCCGGGGGGGGAGAGTCACACTTGAGGGGTTGTCTCGAGAGCCAAAAAGACAAAAGAGTGAACTTTGGACTTAACATGACAGTGTTCTACAAATAATTGAGTAAAACTATTTAAACCAAGAGAGGCTATAACAATAAGCAAAGGAATGGAGGTGTTACGCAAAATGCAAAAATAAAAAATGTGTGAGGAATGAATAAATAGCACATGAGAAATATAATAAGGGAGGGTTTAATAATTAGTAAGAAAATCAAGATGAGATGAGAAGAACGGAAAGATTGCAGCGATGAAGAGACATAACAGAGATATAACTGCAGATAGATGAAGGTAGCAGGAGATGTTCAAGGGAGAGGGAGGTCAGGCGGAGAGCAAGGTAACAAAAGGGACAAGGAAATGAAGACTGGTACGGAAATGAAGAGGCAGCACTGACATGTGAGACGGGGGAAGATAATGAAGAGACTGGAAGGAAGAGAGATAATGAGAAAAAGAAAAAAAAAGGAAGCAGAGAGGGAAGATAAGCAACAGTGACAAAGATAAAGATAAAAGGCTGGAGGTCAAAGTCAAAAGGGGGGAGGGGGGAGGGGGGGTTACAATGGATACAGTCTTTTTAAGCCCACAAACTTAACATTTGCTGGAAACAATAAAAGGCTGCTTACCACATGGCCTGGACAGAAACTGGCTTGAAAACATGAACCCTGTTCACCGTCGAAACACTGAAACCACTGTGACGACAGAGAGACAGAGAGAGAGATTAGAAAGGGGATGCCCTTTAATAGTTAGACATCTAACAACACCAATCAATCTTCCCACAATAAAATGACTAAATAAGAGTCATCAGTCAGACTCAGTTGCCCCGGTGAGCAGTGGGAGGAAGCGGGTAGGCGTGACGTCTTACCCGTCTCCATCCAGGTGGATCAGAGTGTCACTCCAGAGAGGTAGAACCAGACCCACTGTGCAGCTGCAGGGAGGAAGATCAACACGTTAAGCAAGTAAACAAGAAAACATCGGGTTTGACACGATACGGGGAAGTGTCCAGGGCAACAGTAAGAAGAAACAGTCGAGGAAGTCAGACTTGAGCATGCTTAGTTATTGCAGCGCTAAAGAGAGGGCAACTAGCCGTCTCTATTGTGTTGTTGGTACGAGAGAGTGGGATTTAATGACTTTTAATATCACGCGACAAGACAAGAGGACCGCAGCGTTGCTGTGGCACTGACCTGTCAGAGGAGACAAAGTCCACGCCGAGCACGATGCTCTCCTCCGTGTCCTGCCGACCATTGGTGGAGACCACCACCATGTAGCGGGTTACCTGAGGGTAGGCGCTCTCCAGACGCACAGCCTGCGGGCAAAGACAGAGGAGATTGACGGATTGCAGGAAATTGCTAGAAATACCTCTTTTTCAAAGATGTTACAAGGACTTAAAAAAAAAAGAAGAAGAAACACAGAAAGAATGTGTATCACTCCAAATACTTTGAGTACTGTATGTTTTATGAAAGAGTATGTTTGTTATCAGATAGAGGTTTTTTTCATAACCAGTTTCAGGTCTTTTTGTTGACGAACAAAGAATTTAAACCAGCCCCTCTAGGATAATCTCCCTGGTCACAATGCCTCCTCACTCCTCTGTGTGTGTGTGTGTGTGTGTGTGTGTGTGTGTGTGTGTGTGTGTGTGTGTGTGTGTGTGACTGACCAGTCGGATGGTGTCCTCCGGCCGCAGCACAGTGAACATGGTCTGAAGATGTTTCTGGAGGTCACCTGGAAATAAAAGGAGCAACATCCTCATTTAGTTTCAGGTCCTTGTGGACAACACGTCTTCATTCTTGGCATTTAGTAGGCTGACATAACACCTAAGAGAACGTATCATTTAGCCTGTGGGCGAGTTCCCAGTGCCTTGTCTCTTTCACTTAGGCCCACATTCAACCAGATCTCTACGTCTGAGGAATAAAAAAAAGCCTGTTCTTTTTCTGAAACGACGCTTTTGAAGCTTTTTATAGCAAATCAGCCCGTTTCACATCACAGACGGTCCAACCTCAAAGGCTGTCTTCATCCACAGACAGAAGCAGACTCTACTTTTCTTGTTTCCAAAATGTTTGAACTTTGTTTTTATTTGTCTTAAAGTGTGAAGCTATTTTGACGATATACATCGTTCCTCAAACAATCTGGCCACCACATTGCATGCAGCATGAACTCATCCGTCTTTGGCTTTGGTGAAGTTTACACCAGCTGTTACCAGTGATGCTGTGGAGGAATGTCTTTTGAAAAACACACTGCGCCATTTAATCTCGTGTTCATCCATGGAGTTCATGTCTGAGGCCGAGAGTCGGCGGTGGGAGAAGCTACAGGTGTCATTTGTGCGTCCGGGTCTTTACCTGTGTGCTTGTTCCTGCGTTGGCTGATGAGAGGTGCAGAGTTGGGTGTGGGGCTGTTTCCCCGGGGTAGGAACAGGGCGGCGCCTTTTACGGTGAGGAAACTCTCACTGATACTGGGAGGGAAGAGAAAAGAAAAAACACATGAATAGAAGACTCAAACACAGGGACTCCTTCCAAGTTATCCAGTCATACTTGGTATTTTGTGTCACTTGTGTAATTTGTTATCACTTTCTTGCACGTGCTGACCCCGGCATCGCATGATAAACAAAAGATGGGGGACAGGGAACAGACGAGCATTGTCACGGGCTTATGTCAGTGTCACGATGATCCACTCAGCTAGCCTCTGGTCTAACAGGCTCCCCAAATCAGAGCCGACAGTCCAGTGCAAGTAAAACAAGATCCAAGCCCCAATTTGAACTCAGAACACAATGTTCTCCTCCACACAGCTGGATTACACACAGACTCACTCACACTTGCAGCTGCCAATAGGGAGGGATGGGGGGGGGCGGTTCTGAGCGGGAAGACAGCACGAGTCCTCGCCTCCACAATGTTTGAGCGGAGATAAGAGCTGGCCAGCACACAAGCGCTCCACACAGGACAGGATGTATGCGATCATTTTTTTGCGAGTGAGTGAGTTAAAAATATCACGTGACTGCATTATGGAGCAGGGACATCAGCCTCTGTCTATTCCAAACCCCGCCTCCGAAGTCTCCACAGTGACTTTGATGAGGGAGCGTTGAGCAGTTGCGAGCGCGTAGAGTAGGTCGAGCTCGCCTCTGCTCCGCGAAGCAGAAACGATCCCTCTCCAGGTAGCTCTTCGGCTCGCCTGCGCTCTGCTCGGATCCCGTACATGCGCCTGGTCTGTATGTGCATGGGTTGAGGCTAATTAAACAACATACATGAAACTGTAGCTGTGCAGAGCGCGGGATGGACGTGTATGTGCGGCAGAAAACCACCGACTGAGTCAGTGTCATTTATCAATATTAGTGGTGGAAGTAGTACTAACACCATGAATTAAAAAACACTATATTTTTAAGAAAATGTAGCCTACTTAAAGTATGAAACAGAAAGGACCGATTACACAGCCAAATGGACTCTTTAGTTGTTACATTAATATATATTTATGTATTAGTTTTTTATCGACACAGGAACATGCAAGATGCATTTTAAAGTTGGAGCTGGCTGCAAGTTAATTTTATTCATTTTTATAGAGTTGGGTATTTTATTTACTGTATATCAATGCATTGCATTTCATATAACCATTATAAATAAATGCATTGAAGCAAAAAGTCCAATATTGCCCCCCTGAAATGTAGTGGAGTAGAAAGTCGCATCCAAACTGTACTTGAGTGCAGAAGTACTTCATTAATTGTACTTAGTTGCCTTCCACGACTGATTGACACCATGCAGTACATTTAAAAAAAATATATATATATTTTAAAAAAAGGGTGCAACCAAATGAGAAAGTTGGTCGCACCAGTGGAAAAGTTGGTCTGGATCCCCGGCTCCACACCAAAGCAGGTCGCATCAAACGGGGCTCTGTTCCTCTCTGGAACACTTAATCGTATTAACTGTGACTGAGGTCACTGCGTTGAGGAGGAGGACACATAATAAACTGAGGTCAGTGCTTCAGCTGGACACCAAACAGAGTGCATTTGAGTGGGCACCTGCTTGCCTTTGTGAATAACTAGGCTTTTCTTCAAGTCTCACAGCAGCACACAAACCGGAGGCACATTAGATACCAATAAAACAGGCTGGAAGACCCACTTCTGAGGCCGCTTATGTTCATGTCAAATGGCAGCCATGGGACCAGTAAACCATAACCTTTATGATGCTGAGCAAGACGCGGACCACTTAGAAAGTGAGCACTTAAGGCAATGGTGCTCTTGCATTCATACCAGTGGACGCAGAGAGCACAACAAAAAAAAGCAATTCTGCCAGATAATACTAAGCATGTGGAATGTTTAATCACACAATGGGCAGAGAGGCTCTGCTGGCTTTTGCTAAAATTGAGACCACAAGTTATATTGGCAGGAACTTAGCCCATCTAGGAACAGCAACATGTGCAGCCACAGGCTCGTCAACCAGCCAAACGTGGGCCTTAAAGTGAAACAGATTCCAAGAAAAACACATTTTGGTTACTTTCACAGCATTTTAGAAGCATGTTAAATTATCCGCTGGCTTGAATATGCCCAGCTGTACCGCATTCAACATTTTACAAAGAACATTTGACGGAAGGAGTTTTTTTTAAGAGGTCATGTTACGTGCCATGTTGTGTGTGTGTGTGTGTTTTCTCTCCCCACCTCTCTCTCTCTCTCCCCAATGTCTCTTCAGGTGCCACCCTTTTCCAAGCCCAGCAGCTGCAGTGTGTGAATGTACGCGGCTGGGCTTAATCACTGATTAGTACCTGGCGGTAAAGAGGCCAGTAGAGGCAGACAGACAGCCCCAGTGGGCCAAGTGGCACCGTTCAGTGTGTGTGTGTGTGTGTGTGTGTGTGTGTGTGTGTGTGTGTGTGTGTGTGTGTGTGTGTGTGTGTGTGTGTGTGTGTGTGTGTGTGTGTGTCCAATTAGTTTGTCTTGTACTGTGATTTAGGTCTTAAATTGTTGCTTTTGATATTCAGTACCGCTTTGCTTTCAGAAAGTAGTTTGAAGCTGTTTCTATTTTGTTAATAAATTCCTTGTTTTGTATATTCATCCATTGCCTGCGACTCTTTCCCTGGGTTTATTTATACCGTTACTCCCCTCGTCCCCTGGACCTTAATCGGGGAACGTAACCGGTCAAATGCAGTAGATGTCAAGCTTAAGCTAACTGCTGTTTGTCGTCCCTAACAACATGGAACAAATACTGGGGACACGAGCGTTACTAGAGTTGGTCGACCTGTTCTGCTAAACTTTAATACGAGTGTTATGAGAACTGCACACGCACACACTGACGATCGCTGGGATCAATCCAAGCCGGGTGATGACATCAGAGCCACGAACATATTTAGAAATTGCGCAGACAATAGGTTGACATGCTTATTTTGACAGTTAACCGCTGCGCTGGATAATCTACCTTGCCCTCTGCAGCAGGCTGCGAGTCTACACTCAATGAACCCGACTTCTACAGTTCATCGGGTTCTGCGGTTCTTCAGTTTCACACTGTCTGCCGTCTGCTATTTAGCCTTCCTGTCGTGCCCTTTTCCCCCCTGTAACTTCATCTCTGCATCCTACTGTCCTTCCTGAGTTTTGCTGAGACTGTGGAGTTACAGGATCAGGAGACACGGGCAACGGAGAAGGAGAGAAAAAAAACAAAAAAAACGCAGCTTTGTGCTGAGCTAACTTCCTATAATCCACTCACCCCTTGACCCAGCTGTTTCCTCTCACTCTGCCCTCTGTCACTTCCTCTTTTCTGCCTTTCTCACAACTTCGTCCTACTTTTCATGTCCGTCAGTCTCAATTCCTGCTGAATCACGTCCCACTGTTCCCACACACACACGCATTGCAGACTCATGCACTGTACTTGGCAATGACGATGTTCAAGCAGTGCTCCTGGCACAATGTCATCTGTAATGTAACACTTGTACTCTCCCGGATAATCACGCGTGGAAGGCGACACGCGTGCATGCGCGCAAAACACACACTTTTACACCTGCACACAGACACACTGACACACTGAGGACGTGGAATCTAAGCCTGATGCTTGGGGAGGTGGCGATTGCTGTGAACGACTTTCAACTACAGTTTCTAAAAATACTGTAGTCCTTTAAAAGTCTCAGCTATTGATAGACCGCATTCCGAAGAGCATGGCCGAATTACTGTACATAAAAGTGTTTCTTTGACGCGACAGCCTCCTGCAGAGGTTTAACACTGACGCCTGCATGCACTCCGATTGTAGGGACTGCTTTTAGGCTACTCGTACAGAAACATATAACAGGGTATAGCTAAGCAGAGACAAAACATACACACCACCACCCACTGATTCCACACCAGAGCTGCAGCGACTGGCTGATCAATCGATTGATGACTGACAGAAAATGTACTAGTATTCACCGTTTTCATAATTAATTGTTGAAGTGATTATGAAAGCAAAAACTCCTCACATTAATTGCAAGGATTTGCTGGTTTATTTGCCATATATGATGGTAAACTGTATATTTTGGATTAGGAACCATTGGTTGCATAAAACAAGGAATCTGAATACATCTCACTGGGCTGTGGGAAATTATAAAACTATTTTTCTTGCATTTCATAAACAAAATTATTAATTCATTACTTAAAATAGCCAATGCCACACACAAAAAAATATATTTTGATACTGACAATGAACCCATTTTGCTAACATCACTGCACCAATGACGATAGCAATGTCAACTTATGTAATACAGCTGCATGTGGACTGAAGTGAGTGAAACTGATAGGCTACATTAGTAATGCTGTAATGACCCATCAGACTGATAACACCACTAGTCAGTCTGTTGGCATGTTCCCAGATGAACTACGATATTTGTATGTTGAGCTCATTGTTACGCTCCAACAATAAAAGGACATCTTTTGGCATTTAGCCACCCCGGGCTTGGGCCAGAAGAGAAGCAGTAGGTACTTGTTAGGGCAACAGTCAGACACAATCATCACTATGTAAGGACCACTCCACATAGTGGACAGATAAGTGGGTTACCCCCCCCACCTGACCGTGCCCATATTAGTCACTCTCAGGAGGAGAGTGGGATAAATATAGGGCCTGGTTCTATGGAGGGCAAGCCCCGCTAAGGCCTTATGAGTTTGCACCAGGGACGGATACAGCCCATGGGAAAGACAGAGAGTTAGCTGGTGTACACACACACACACACACACACACACACACACACACACACACACACACACACACACACACACACACACACACACACACACACACACACACACACACACACACACACACACACACACGGCCCTGCTTCTTGGAAGCTCGGCCATGGAAAATGTCACAAGCAGAAGATAGGGACATATGGATGAGAAGGGGACAAAAGTCAAGTTCATGGGGCGTCGTGTAGCGGAGGCCCAAAACTCCCAACGCGTCGTCTCACCCTCCAACACTACAGTCCGGTTATGGCAATTCTGCCCTCAAAATAAGTTCAAGACTTATTACACTTGCACAACAGATTATTGGGCAAAGCATTAGACAGTCGGCAGATTGGGGGGGCAGCCAGAGCAGAAGAGGGTCAGAGCTGATAAAGAGAAAGGAATACCAGGTCACACTAAACATAGACTTTCATCAACTGGGAGAGACGACCGTCAAACCATTGCCCCGGACCAATTGTCCTCTGGATGTGTGCGAGTGAGAACCACATATTTTGCATGTATTACTCCGGTTTCTTTAATAATCCAGTGTGCAGGCCGTGGTCCAAGCGGCAGCTACCTTAGTGCACTAAACATAACTTACCCCCCGCCATGCCACGCTATTCTGAGAAGGATTCAGATTACATTTTAACTTCCAGTTCAAACAAACTATAGGCAGAAAAAAAGTGCACCGAAGAAGCTCAGTGAAACAGAATTGAATGCTGGTCGAGTGAGGACATCTGTAGCTCAGTCGGTAATAACATTGGCTCAATAAATGGTTGCACTCCCATTTTAATGGCTTGTGGTAAAAAAAAGAGGAACATATGGAACTTCCAGGAACCACATCCATTACCAAACACTATCAGGTAGCTACACAGCTGGTCTGATCACGAGCCATTTACTGAGCTGAGTTTATTTGATTGTAGAGCCATCACACGCACAAAAGCATAAGTAGTGACCCATATCCAGCTGCTCAAATCCTTGTTCAGCTGCTGAAGTCCCTCACACAAACACGTTTTCGATCTCCGTTTTTCTTTTGAAGACACGAACGCAACACAAAACACACAAGTGCAGCGGAAGAGAGGGGTTTACTGGCATTTTCTAAAATTGCTGGGGAAACAATGGGGTGTTAGATGCCATTTAGCCACAGGTAACACTTAACTCCACGGACGCCCTTGAGGCTTGTAATTACTCATTCAAACCCTGGTTAAACATTCTGGCGCATACAGGCATTCACACTATGAACAAACAGACATTATGTGTACAAAAATTAGGACATCCCGACACACATGTACACACTGTAATTAGAGATGAAAGGATGCCAAAAATCCCTGCGCATTGAGACGAGGGCCTTCCTGAGCAACACAAAGGAGTGGCGATTAAAAACAATCATGCAACGTGGCCAACCAAACCAGGAAGTCAGAAGATTCCCACATCTGCTGCTATTTACTAGACACACACGCTTGAGTGTGTGCGTGTGCGTGTGCGCGTGCGTGCGTGCCAGTCATGCAGTAACATCTTCCCATAAACCTTCTTTATGCAAACTTTCTTAAAAAGAACAAAAAAATATGTTTAACTTCCTTAAAAGACAGGGCGCAGCCCTAATAAAGACGAAATGTTCAATTTACTCAATAATCTCAATGCACAATCATGTGTAAAACTGCTGGGAAATGATGCAATCAAGAGGCAGGATGACCCTGACCTTTTTCTTGAAAAAAAAACTGCCACAGAAGGACAATTCTCATGCAGGGCACAGCCTTTTACTGACAGCACGAAAAGGTTACACAACAACATCAAAACACCGACGCTGGAACTAAATAAATTGGGTAATGTTAATTTCATCATGTTTTAATCCAGTTGCAGTAATTTTCCACATTGATTTCCCCCCCCAAAACTTGTTGAGCCCTCTCCACGGGAGAGTTTGGAAAAGACCAGCCTTTGATCCTGACCTGAAGGGCAACAACTTGTCTTCACTGCATGCGCAAGTCAAATAAATCAGTTTTAGATCTCACAAGCAGAGCAGAGCCTTTACCTCACTTTGCCTTGATGTCTGCAGACACTGAAGACCGCGGATGAGATCAGTGTAAGATGCATCAGATTTAACCCCCTTACATCGCAGCACAAATCGCTACATTAGTATCAATGAAGCCAGAAACGTATATAATACTGAGTTCAGTCAGCAGGGCAAAAGTTAACTGCAAAGTCCTTCTCATCAGTGGCAAAACATGCAAACATTTCCAGTGTAGCATATTATGCTGAGGGTTATATTAAAAGTTATTTTCAGTTACTTGTATCCTGGTTTCTTAAACTAAAAAAGGTTTAAAAAAAAAAAGAAAAAAAAAAAGAAGTGTGGATCCATGTCAAAGTTGTTTACGGTTAAACATCACATTTTGTACAAAAGTATACAAATTATCAACAACAATGCTGTCTTTTTGCTCTTCCTCTGGCTTGTTTAAGTTATTTTTATATTTAAAAAATAAATAAAAGGCCTTAATTGCTTAATAACAGCTATGGGCATCACACCAACCACAAACACACAATGTTCCAGCCTTGGACAAACAATAAAGGGAGGGACAAACACACTTTAAAAAGGACAATCAGGTGCTCTTTCCAGTAAATCAGTAGCGATGTGGTTTCCCTCGATTACGTGTGCTGTGGACCTGTGAGACAGGTCGGGTGAGTCACGCTGCGTGCGGGGCCATCATGTCTTAGTAAGGTCAGGAAGCGGCTCCGAGATGAGTAACAACCTTCTGCGTCAGCAGGAAACGCGTCCCGACACAGATGTTGCGAAAGTACTTGCACATGGTCGGCTCCCCTTCGCACTGTTACAATGTTAAAAATCTGTGAAACATTGTTTCCAAAACACAGACTAAAAGCTGAAACGTTTAGACCCACATGTAAATGTAGTAGCAGCGAGGAGGGGGGGGCTGCCCACAACGCAACGATTCCCACACAGAGAGGGACTTCACAGTGTGAAGTTATGCTTTATTTATTCATTTATTTTAAAACTTACAGCTGGTTGATCTGGTTTTTTGACACCACCGCGTCGTCGCTGAAGTAGGGCACCATCTTGGCCCCGCAGCAGGAGCAGAAGCTGACCGCCGACGAGCCGTCGGATCCGGACACCGCTTCCAGGGTCATGCCGGCGAGAGGGCGCAGGCGGAGGAGTCAGGTGTTTTATTTGGTCCGACAGTAAAACAACTTCTACTCGGCTCCCACAGTCATGTCGACACGGCTCACAACCTCCTCGGTCGTAATTCAGTAGAAATATATATGAAACGAATTAGTCCCGCGAAGTAAAGTGCGCTCGTGCTTCAGTCGCAATAAACGACGCGGGGCAAAATAATTAAAAAACAAATAACTGTTTCTGTCTAGCACACTTTGACCCGGCTCCCGGCTGGGACGCCTGTCTGTCCACGGTTTACAAATAAAGCGGAAGCGAGGCCCATAACGAACTAGTGTCCGCAGCGGGTTTTAAACATTATTCATCTCCCTCCTCCACTTAGTCACAACAAGCGACGTCCTCTACCGCGTACAGTACGGAGCCATATGACTTGGGTCAAACTCTCGCTGCACAAGTCATGCGGGGGGAGGAGTTGGAGACATGTGGGTTTTTTTATTTTTTTTTGGGGTGGGGGAAGAGCGGGGAGCCAATCAGGACAACGGGGGTGTGCGACCGCCCACACCAGCGGCCCCTCCGCATCGACGCCTGTAATAAAAAAAACGCTGGCACCCGTGCAGGTATTTAATCCAGCAGTTTATCAGACCGTGTGGTTCCTCCTCTGCGGATGACGGGTGTGCTTATCGGGGAAACGCACTGCCTGCGTGTGGTGTTTGCCTAAAAGCTGCATGCTCTTGGTACCACACGGCTGCCCATGATGGATTATATAATGCCGTGGGTTACCAGATACATTTTTAATAATCCTAATAACGTGGTAATATTGTTACAATCAACTGCTGTTCACCGGCTAATAGAGTGTCCTGGTGCAACAGGGTCAATAGGGGATGTGCTTATTAAACTAATAAAATAGAATCAATTGAGCCCACATGGGATTTTGGTTTGACTGAGGAGACTTCACTTGTCTCCTCTCAGACCCCTCCCCCCCTCCAACATACAGACGTGGTGGTTGAGTTACATAAGGGGGAAGGACCAGTGAGTTTTTCTTGGAAGTTATCCGGACCAAAGCTCGTGGTATGCAGGTAACGTGGCGATGGTGACGAAAGCTTGGGGCACAAACGACCCCCCCCACATTAAGGTGGTCCGAGGACTTCAAGTATCAACAGATGCTGTGAGACGGACGCAGTGTTTTGGTTCATTTTACAGCCTATTAAACATTTTATATTCTGCCGGCGTGCCGATATGGAAGGCCCTGTGTGGGCTGACAACAATTTGGAAAACACTGTAAAACTGCAGCAGCCTCATCATTATTCACGCCAGCGTGCGCCAAGAGCCCGAGAACGACACGAAGACATGGGAGTCTGCTACGTAGCGGAGCCAGGCTTTGTTGTAATGTTTATGGAAGGCCTGCTTCACGTTAACGCTGTTTTTCCAGAGTGGATATCAATAGGGAGTTTGACTGAGACGCAGGGCACTATTATTAAGTAAGCCATTATAAACCACACCTCGGTGCAGCAGCCCACTGTTATTCACTGTAATGTGCACAGTGTGCCTGTGTTGTTGTTCTAGGTCATGAGCCTCCTCTGACCTGTGAGGCTGTAGTTGATCGTGGGCTGACCACAGTACACGGAGGCCTGGACTAGATGGAGATGTATCATTAGCAGCTAATGTATCTTAACTAATTCACGTTATATTTTCAGAGGGAGGAACCCAGCTACATTTCTGGCCAATGGAAACAGATTTTGGTCAGATGTGTGCTATTGCTAGTGGGTGTGACTTGTCTGAAATGTCTCCTTTTCTCAGTGTTTATACATCTTATAAAACTTTATTTTACATTTTTTTTAAATCCATTGCATTGTGATATTTATTATGTAAAAAAAACTTTACCAAAAAAGTACGAGGCGAAAACGTTGTTCTGTCCTGTAATACGACCGTGCCGAGATCAGCCTACGTCCTGTGTTTTTTTTAATATCAGACAAAGGAGGACTATTTCCCACAGGACATCAGATCTATTACATTGTTTTTACATTTAAGTCAGAGGTGAGTCCCCTCTTCCTCCCTCTCCCTTGAGGACCACAACAACAGATAATACACAAACACAACAATACAGGAATATCTAACCGAGGGGAAATTGCAATTTCAACAAACACTTTAAAACTAATTAAAAATGTCAACCACGGAAATATAATTGTTTCTCTTCGTGACTAAATTGCAAAAAGGAACATGGCCGCTTTATTACTCGAAACTCTCTTCTTATTACTTTGAAATGTTTACATGTGCCAAGCAAAAATAATCCATACATGGCTCATGTTATCAGTCGAGATACTAGACAGAAATGTACACAATGTACTTTAAGCAATGCTATTTTTAGTTCATGTTTTTTTTAAACATATGAAGGAAAACATATTCAAAATCTTCCCTAAAATAACTGATCAGATTAACTTTATGGGATATTATAAACTACATAACTGATCATATTAGAAATGCTTTACAAGTAGGCCGGTCACGATAACTCAACTTACCGTACAATATCGGGACATGACCTCGATTATTTTTTATGTTTTCGATATTGCCCGTAGTGTTTGTTTACATAAGAATGTCACCAACATTTTTAGCCAACATGATGCCAGAACTAACAGCAGGGTGTTCCATACTATTATAAGACTTGGGCGTTGCGCAGCTATTGCACATTTTAGTTATTGTTTTTGGTTGCATGGTTTTATTACATTTATTTAGAATATTTTAATATGTCTTTCACATTAATTCCAATGTTCCAATATTAAGAATATTCACCGACACTTGCCCTCACACTACCGTAAACTTGACTCTCTCTCACCTTCCCATCAACAACTGTTGCATCACAAGGCAGGTTGCCAGCAACTGTGACCACAACATCCACACACATCCACAACATCCACAACATCCACAACATCCACACACAGCGGGTCTAGTCATGTGGTTTTGTTTAGTGTGGTCAAATTGACCAGGACTGGGTGTCAGTGTGCTGGAAACATGAGAGCCTGTTGTGGTGTTTAGCCCCAAGACCTAGACAAGTTGCACAACCGTCGTCTTCTGTCACTTAGATGGGAATTGGCAGAAACACGCAGGTCAAAGGTTCTGTAGTTATTCAGGTGTGCGTGTGCGTGTGCGTGTGCGTGTGCGTGTGCGTGTGCGTGTGCGTGTGCGTGTGCGTGCATGTGATAGAGTATATCATCCTGCTGCCTCCTTGGTCAGTGCATGAAGCCAGCTGTTTACCATATGCTGGGGTTATGGCTACTGTTACCATACTGTTGTACAAAAAAAAAAAAAAAGCTATAGAAACGTGCAGAATGATTTACTCTGCCTTGAAAGATATCCTAAAAAAAAAAAAAGCGCCCCTCTCTCTCTCAAGTTAAAAGGCCCGTCACACCGAAGGTTAAGAAGTGTGATGGAGTTGTAGCTGTGGCTATAAACACCTGGCCTCAAAAAAGGTTCCTAGACTGAAAACAGAGCAAAACAAAGAACAGCTGGACTACAACGCCTTCAGTTCAAATGTTTGCAGACTACTCAGCCCACTCCTGCTGCAACAGGAGCACTTAACCTTGGAGAAGCAGGGAGCACTCTTACCAGCCAGATAAGGCAGACAAAGACGGACCTGTTGGCAGAAGTAGCCCGTGTACAGTGACCAAACATGTTACTGTACTGCAGCTGAGAAGCACTGGCTGGAAATCTGTGGAAATCTAACGCATGTCAAATTACATTAAGAAAAATAAAATACAACGCTGACATTTCAAGAGGTTCATTTGGGTAACAATTTAACAATACTGATGTTTAACAGGATATTTAAATCTTGGGATGCTGCAACCTTCGACACTTGTGCCACGTCACACCCCAGCAGGTAGTCCCAAGAATGACAGGGGGCAGCCACAGCAGCACAAAGTGCATCAGCAGCTTTCACCATTTTTCCAACCATTCAAATGTTGATTTAGAACAGAAGAAAAACCTAAAAGTTTCCTTTTCAAGTGTCCTTGACGGTCAGTGTCAGTCCCGAGGCAACAGTGTGTGGCAGAGATTCATTATTGCACTGCAGTGACGTTACTCTTCATTGGTGTGATCCAAGGAGTACATACCGGGGTGTGTGTGTGTGTGTGTGTGTGTGTGTGTGTGTGTGTGTGTGTGTCTGTGTGTGTGTGTGTGTGTGTGTGTGTGGGAAAGAGCCGTGGACAGAGAGAAAGAGAATAACAGGGAGAGATACAGGGTGTGAGTTCTCAACTGAATAACTGGAGAAGAGTGAGAAATCAAGACAAGAGTGAACATTTTACTGCACTGCAAAAGCCAAAAGCTCCCCTCAGTCTCAGTGGCTCCTATACAATATATTGGCCCCTGCTGCTACTTGGATCCTTATGTTGGGTGGGGAGTTAATTGGACCTCAGCGCCTATGCAATACGCATTCGGGGTCACTCAGCAAGGCCCTTGGCTGCACCCTGCATGTCAGAGCGAGTGTGTGTGTGTGGATTCGAGCGATGCTGAGCAAATGGACTATACAATACACGACTATAATGATGTTAGGCATATGGGAAATAAGCTGTGTGTGTGTGTGTGTGTGTGTGTGTGTGTGTGTGTGTGTGTGTGTGTGTGCGTGCACATCCGTGGGTATGACTTCACCAGCTGCTGCTGCTGCTGCTTTGTTGCATTACCTAACAGATAATTGGGACCACATGTCCTTCTTGGCACTATTGGGGTGTGTTAAAGGCTCGCAGGAGTGATGTCACCAAGTTTCAATTTTCATATATGTGTGACATTGCATAAAATCTTTTATAGTACTTTTCACTTTGAGTTGAACCCCACCGTGTTCCAGGTCTCATGCACTATAGGTGCTCCACAAGAGGCCCTTGGCTTAAAACTGAAATTATTTTCATATGTTGGGTGTGGGGATTCAATATTATTAGCCGCCAGTGAGGTCATGCCTTCAGACCAGTTTGTACATATTTTGGTGAGCAGGATTTCTCAAAACCTTTTGGGAGAAGGTTAGGCCGTAGACCCGAGGAATAAGTGATTTGTTTTTGGTGCAAATCCATATGTGTGATGCAGGAAGTTCATATTAAAAGGATATAAAACATCCACGCTTTCACTACCTTTCTGACCTGTCTGTAGTAGCGTAGGATTCAGCATGAGCACTTTGCTACCACCCGCCCCTAAATGTTTTTGTTCCACCAGAAGGTCCAAAAATGGTGACTCCCAGCTACCAAACAGAAGACAGAAGACACCCAAAAAGTTATTCTTTACGGTCTCATTTAGAGATGATCGTTCACGATGCTGTCAATAATCGCCTCACTGATAATATGGCTTTGTTAGCAAATGCATTCAGAAGGAAAATGTCTTTAGCCTGATTGTAAGTGCACATTATCCTGCTGTGTATGAGCTCAGGACTCAGGGACCGGAGACTTTGACCCCCCTAACGACTCCAGACCAGTGGGAGCCTGAGCAGCTTTTTTTCAGATGCATTCGATTTCACCAGCAAAGTCTCGCCGGGCTCACGTTGTGTGACAGGGATCCAAGACACGCATGAATGAAATCCGAGAGTGATCCCGGGCAACAGCAAAAGCCCACGGGTGAAGAAAAAGAACTCTGCCCTGCTTCGAGACAACACTGGTGCAGGCCGACAGATTGTTGGGAGGAAGGACTCCAGTCGAAATGATCCGTTATGTCAGGTTTTGGACAAACATCATATAGTTTGTTCAAAGCATTCAGTTTTACCCTCCAGCCCAGTCTCCTGAGAGGACATCTACATTTCACTCAGAACAGTCCTTAAGTCTGATATGAACACTCAGTCTTAGTCTCAGCTACAGACAGTGTTAGTGAGTGGTAACTTAAAGACATGAGTTGTTACTGATAACAATACTTTCAAAGTGAGAAACAAAAATCCAATAGGCCGTTTAGATTGCACTTAAACCTCTGATTGGTCCACAAAAGTCCCCCAAAAAAGTCCATTAAAGGTGGAAAGGCTGGATAGACTTTGATGTTCCACTCCCTGTGTAATGATTGTACTGTGTAAAAACACTCAGACAAATGTGTAAAGCTTCTTCCTGTGTAAAGTCTATGAATTTCATTCTGTAGAGGGCCTTGGCCCAGGATACAGCACATAGACAAAGCCACCCGAGTCATCTACACACAAAGACCATAACAGCTGTGACGTCGTTGTCTTTTATGAAGCTACAGATACACACATCAAAAGTAACCACAAAGTAGAATCATGCAAATCCACCCCAGCCTGTGACGTCAGTGGACTCACCAAATATTGACAAAAGCACACACGAAGACATCATTTGTTTGCAGCATGAAAAACTATTAAGGAAAACTTATATTAAGTACCCTCGAACTGCTGTGTGAAATGTACTTTGTATTTCAAGGGCAGCACTCAAAAACTTAGAAATTGGTTCCTAAATGACAAAAACGATAGCTTTCACATTTTGTATTTTCTCTTTGACATTAACTGTAGTGAGGTGCTTATTGAGTACAACATGACAATGTGAATTTGTTGAATAGACTATTTTGTTACCAATTTGGGTTAACAGACACAACTTCAATGTGTTACATTCTTGGTTTAGGCTCGGCAAAGATAAAAGGGAATTTTCATTTATTTATTTTTTGACACACAAGATGGCCTTTTGCAGGTCAAATGAAGAATTGTGCTTGCAACACTTGCATCAGTGTTTTAGGGGCTGGAACAGAAAATCTAGTTCAGTAATTGAGGAAACACTGCAAATCTGATGCGCAGTCTCCCCCTAGTGGTGTGACTCAACAGTTCCTAGTGACGCTACTGAATGGCAGTGTGTGGTAGAACAGAGTTATTCAAGCAAAACTGGAGACAAGAGTATGACAAAACAGGAAGTGGTCTCACCTCCTGGGCTGGGAGCGACGGTCATCCTCACCACTGCCCGACTCCTGAAGACAGAGAGAGACAGAAAATTAAAAAAAAATAAACCAAGAAATGAAAATTCAATACCTGCATCAGTCCGGTACCAGCCGCTGGTATTTCAGAAAGGACACACTGTATCACATTGATCAAAGAGACTTGGGGAGGCTATTTGCAACACACGCTGAGTGAGACTCAATTAACCTTCCATTAAAAGAGGTCTAAATTGGCTGGCAGCAGGGGGGCCGCTACGTCAAGCCTTTCATCTGTGACTTCAGTTACGAGGCCGGGCCAGCGTGGTATTTTAACTGAGGCTCAGAGCAGGCACCAGGGATGAGGCTGAAACAGACTGAGTGGCCATGCCCTCCCCTCTCCGTTTATCTTTTTCCAAAATGCAATCATCCTCCTCCCCCACCAACGCAACCAGCACAGTTTGCAACACACACGCACGTACACATTTTTAATCCCAGCCTGTTTTGGTAATCCCTTACAAAACTCAGGGAACTTTCTCTCTGGCATCAATCTGTCAATCCCGGCAACCAAACAGGCCACACACACACACACACACGCACACACACACACACACACACACACACACACACACACACACACACACACACACACACACACACACACACACACACACACACACACACACACACAGAAGACGCTGACGTGCTGGTGCAGATGAATGACGAGGATACATGGTGATGGATGAGGAAGATTAGGTGGAGAGTTCAGGAGGTGCAGCAGCTTGAGAAGGGAAGGACGGAGTTTTTTTCGTCCATTCCCGTGTCCGCCTCCACCGACGTGATTAGGCCCGAAGAGGCAGCTGGCTGAATGATGCTCTGTGCATCAGCAGCCTAACAGCCTGCCGTCAAGGCAAAACATGGTGACACAGGAGAAATAGGAGCCCATGCATGGACTCCTATGCTTCCTGCACGCACACACACACACACACACACACACACCTGCAAAACTGCCTAGCTCAGCAGATTTCAAAGGCAATGCGATACCAGTATACCATTACGCCGCAGCGTAGCACTCGCACACAGATTGCTGACGATTTTAGGGGCTATATACTTCTAATATGCGATTAAAACCGCATACCATAATAAGCCCGGCCATGGCTGAGATGTAATGCACAGGCCAATCTCCATGGTAACCATGCCACTGCACAGATGTGTAGGGAGTGGTCTTGAGAGCCAATGAGAACAGGGGATCCGGTGTGCTGCTAGGCAGATTACGCCACCACTGTAGGGTGGCTGCTCCCCACTGTGCTGAAGGCAAAATTATGTCTTTATTAATTGATGGGTCAATAATATGAAACCAGAGTATAATTTGCCAAAGCCCTGATGAAATGTTTAGGAGGCAGCATACAAGAAGAAGCCTCTCACAGATATGCTGAAGTGACAATGGCATTCCAGCTGTGCCTCTCATGACTGTTCATCTTTCTTTTTGGAGCTCATTCCCAGCTCTTTCCTCCCCACAATTCTCTATTCTGCAGTACCCCCCTCTCCCCCCGCCCCTTATCCCCCTCTCAGCATCAGACATCTCACAAGAGCACTCACATGGCTGCTCCCCATCAGGAACGGGTCTCATGACAAGCAGCTGGTAACCTCAGCCTGGGATCCTTCCCCTGCCACAGAGCTACAAACCCTCACTGCCGGCTCTCAGAATTATAAAGCAAATCATAATTCATGTGTGGTATTTCTTTGATTTACATCAGACTGGTCAAGGTTTTAATGGACATGAGTCCAAAATGTCTCCAAAAGCCATAATAAAAATGATTTAAAAAAAGCTCTTCACTGCATCCATTTAAATAATGCCCCCAATTATGTTTTTAGATTCTATGATTTTGATAACTTTGGACCATTTTGCTGCCAGGGATTTCCCTCAACCATTCACCATAATGTGCACTGCTGTCCAATGGGATACTCCATCAAACTGGCCTCGAAACCTGGACCACAGTCAGACTCACCGAGGTTAAATAGAGCTGCATGTGGCTGAACTCCTGTCATGTGGTGTTAACCAGAGGCCAGGCTCTTCAGGATCTTCAGGATCCCCCATCCGACAGACTAGCCAGCATCACTACGAATATCCCCGTGGCCAATATCATATTCCTGGGTGATGGCATGGGTCTCGGCTGTGGCAGACACACCATCATCATCTCCCTCCAGTGGTCTGGGTCAGGAGACTGAAGCCTGAAGCGTGGGAAGCCTCGAAGTGTCTGAGGGGATAAGAGGACCGTCCCAACAGGGTCTGACAGGCCTGTCACACTAACCCACTAACTCTCCATCCACTGTCACGCCACCGGCCGCAGATCTACGCTAATCAGCGTGTAGACGTGGTGCTGACGTGACAGAAGGCAGCGTATTCCAGGTGCATGGTCACAGAATAAACCAGTAATTCATTTTACTGCTAATTGAAGAAACGTTTTTAGTTTGTCTGGCAGCTTCTTTGAAACTGCTGCGGGTCCCCGGGGAGGAAGTGAGTTAGCAAACGGGTCCTAAATGCTTAGTTACATTATCTGCGCGAAGTGAGAGTAAGTTAAGTTTGCAAAAAAAAAAAAAAAAAAAAAAACATTTAGCACCAAACTGAGACATTTAACTTTGCGCAAAGCTCGGGAGACAAACTTGTGTCCCTGTGCCGGGACTGTTTGGGGCTACTTTCAGGTTACAGTATGATGCTAATAGCTAAGTTAGCCACCCATACACACGCGCACCCATGCGCGCACGCCGAGCACAGACCAGTGAAACGGAACCGAGCCCGACATGTCAAACCGGTTCACGGGTACTTACAGACACGCTGGGGCTGGAGGAGGTGCTCGGCGTCGGCGACCGCTGGACGGTGACCAGCGCCATCCCGGCTGCTGCTGCTCAGACCTCGGTCACCTCGGAGGGGGAAGCGCCGGGATACCAGACATGGTTTTAGGGCAGGAACTAACGTACAGTACGCCGAGCAGATTCCTCTGGTCGCTGCTCGGTTGACCCTTTGCGGTCAAGCTGAACGGGATCGGTGAGCGTGTCCGGTCTTTACTTTCTTTCAAAATAAAAGTGTGCATTCCGGAAGTGTTGAATGAACTAACCCAATATTTTTGTTAAATTGTGTATTTGAGGATTACGATTTCCCTAAGTATTTACATTACGTTCATATTATTAATGTGCTATTTCTTTACGTTTTTTTGGGCCCTTGTGGTCAATAATCCACATTGTCTTTTAAGGCGGACGATTCTACGCCTTTATTTTGACAGAGACTTCTCATAGCTCTCCATAGTGTTTTGCCAGTGAGCTTAACACAAGGCTGCGCATGCGCAATGGTGACCAGCTGTCAAACTGGCTGGCCTCTTGAATACACACTCCCATTCATGCAAAGGTCACCAATTGATCAATTAAACTGATGATAACACGAATCAATGGGTGACGCTACTAAACTAGAACTCTATTTTTTGTCTCTTTCTTTATGTTTATGTTTATGTTTATGTTTGTGTGCGTGTGCGTGTGTGTGTGTGTGTGTGTGTGTGTGTGTGTGTGTGTGTGTGGCCGTGTGGCCGTGTGTGCATCTGTGTGTGTGTGTCGACTGATGTATTGGATAGGTGACATAGTGTATCATGAATAATGCATTAATGTGTGTCTCTCTGTTCCAAGCAGGAGAATACCTGACCTTACATCTCCTTGCTCTCATGTTTTTCTGTTACCCACCTCTCCTGGGAGATGAGGTGTGGGGGTGTGAAAGCAGAGGGAGGTGTGTGTGTGGGGGGGGTGATGGTGAAAGTCAGAAGAGGTTCCTGAGGAGGAAAAGAGGTGAACAATGGGAGGAAATATAGAGCACCTTAACACAACCCATATCTCAAGGAGCCTTGACAATCTTGAGGTAAAGTGTTAAATCAGAGAGACCGTGAACACCTTTTCCTCTGACTTATCATTGCCAATGCATTTTATTGTAAGAGCAAATTATGTTGTGACTGATGGGGACCGAGGAAGGTGCAGCTGGGTGTGGAGCTGTGGTCTATGTGAGGATAGGAGGCTCATTTTGATTCACTTCATTGCATTATCTGGGTCATTGCCTCCTCCTTCTCCTCTCCCTGTCCTTCTCAGCATTCCTCCCCATCCTCCATCTTTTCTCCATCGTTCCTTTGTATTGATCATCCAATAAGCTTGTGTTAAAAAACAGGAAAGGCAAAAGAAAAAAGAGAGTGAGACAAAAAAAACTGATAAGGAGGTATTTAGGTTGTATAGAGAAAAAAAAGAAGCAGTGACTGTTACACTTGAAGAGCATAGAGAGGAAAACAGGTGGAAGATGAAGAGAGGAGTGAAAGAAAAGTGTGTAGGAACAAACAAGATTAGGATTAGAGTAGGAGATGATTCTACTTCAGGGACCTTAGTGTCAAGACAGAGACAGCAGGATGGGACTAGAGACAATCCTCCTTGTAATTAAAGCTCTGCTGTCCAAAAGAGATTGCATCACAGGCCAGTGTGTGTGTGTGTAGAGAGAGAGAGAGAGTGAGAGAGAGGGAAAGAAGTGGTTGCGTATACGTGTGTGGTAAAAAAAATTGAAGACAATAAAGAGGTGACATTTTGACCCCATTCTCCCAAGTAGTTTCACATTCAAAATTAATATATAAATGCACAATGAAAAAGAAAACTCCTGACGACATCCCTGCTATCTTTAAATCCACAGTAAGTACACACACACACACACACACACACACACGCACACACGCACACGCACACGCACATACTCTCTCTCTCTCTTTCTTTCTCTCTCTCTCTCTCCCTCTCCCTCTCCCTCTTCCTCCTCCTCCTCCTACTCCTCCTCCTCCTCCTCCTCCTCCTCTCTGTGGAGCTCCAGTCCCCCCAGTGGTCAGCTTTCGTCAAAACAAGCTGTTCTGATTCTAATGACATGATACTCCTTCAAACCAACAGGGGGCGATATGACCACATTAAAAACCAGCTTACACTGGGGACTGGGGTCTTGATTTAAAATGCTTTTCATGTCAAATGGAGGAAGTGATCGCTGGTCATTATAAGGTGTTCTACTGGGTGAAGACCAAGTTTTTATTTTTTTTAAGTTTCTCTTAGGTTAGGCCTGTCTGTAATGTCCACGGTCAAAGCTGGATGATTAGGGGGTTTAGGGGCTCTACTTGAACACTGTGTCACTTTAATAAACATAAATAAAACGATGTTCTAAAAGTAGTTTTTGAATGCAAGCACATATTATCGGGGGGTTACATTTTTACCAGCAGTGGCACACAGTGTAACCCTCAACCTAACACAAAGAGGGAAGCAGTCACATGACAGTGTGACAACTCTCACGGCAGACCTGTTGACTTGACACAGCAAGAAAAGCACATATAGCTCAACAGAGAGATTAACGATGGCTATGTTCTTATTAAATCATACCAGGGAGCCAGCACGCGCCACATAAATTATTGGCATTGTAACACATGTAATTAATCATTTAACTAATTACACCTGTGTTTGAAAAGTCAAAACGTCTGCACCGAGACAGGTCTTTACAGTAACTTTAGCATGTCCAACACAGACACACACACACACACACACACACACACACTCACACACACACACACACACAAAAAAGTAAAATGTTCAACATTGACGATTACAAATCTCAATGAAGTTTAATGTCTTTCCAGGGTGATTTTTTAAAGCATACTTAATTCAACGAAAAGCAATCCCTGTAAGTAAGTAAGACATGTAAAAACTGGTGTGCTTTTGTAAAAGGGTCAGCAGTGTGACGCTGATGTGATTTGTAGGTCAGTCAGTGTCCCCCGTGTCCCCTGACCGTCCTCTGCACACACTACACAGCCACAGGCCGACAGATGAATCTGTCAACTCTGCAGCCCCAAAAAAAAACAGATGGATAAATCTGTCCACCCACTCAGTATCATCTGAATGTTATGTTGCTTTGTTTTTGTGCTCTCTAGCCGCATGGCGGTCATTTGACATGATACAAATCATCACATCGTGCACTCACTTTCATGATGGAGCCAATGAGTGTACCAGTTACTATTATTTATCATTTCACTCTCTCTCCTCGTCTTTCTCCTCTCCTCACCTGTAATGAGAAGACAACAGATCAAGGGCCTCTCGGTGTATCTTGGCAACAATTATATGGACTAAGAAGGCAGGTGAAGCAAGCAATGCAGAAAAGAGAGAGAGAAGAGAGTAGAGAGAGAGAGAGAGAGAGAGAGAGAGAGGGAGAAGAGAGAGCCTACTCTGCAGAGATAAGATGGCATTCTCCGCTCGTGCAAAATGAGTTCATTAGGGGAGTGAGAGACAGCCACTGCTGGGAATGGAGGTTTCTGCGTGATAAAGGTTGGGAGCGGCAGATCGGGGGGAAAAGAGAGTTTCATTTCCTGTTCTTCAGAGGCAGCGGCCGTATCAGGGGATCAGCAGAGAGGCTGGGTGGAGACAGGGAGAGGACAGACGGAGCAAGTTAGAGAGGTAAATGCCAGGGTTTTTCTGTCAGAAGAAAAAAGAAAGAAAAAAGAATGACCCTCTGGATCGCTGTCAAAACACATTTATACATCGAGAAGTGAGGGGAGACGGACAGAAAGAGAGTTGAAAGATATGTCAAACTCAGCTGCTCTCCGGAGAGTGGAAAGCCAAAGTGAGCTGCTGTGATTAGTGTGACGGCTATGAAGTAGTATGAGATTGTATGAAGGGTTGTCACGGTGCAAAAGGCTAAAGAAAACCCATGAGGGATTTCTGAGAATGACAGCCACCATTTGAGAAAGAAAGAGAGCATGGGCAGATAAATGCACACACAAACACGGTTGGCATGGCCTAAATTAATATGAGAAAGAACACAGGCAAAGATACGAGAGCTGGAAAGAAAAAAAAAGAAATGAGAGATGAAATGAGCTGCAGGTTCTTGATAGACACCTGATAGTGGGAGAGGCTGGCAGCCAGGCGGCTGTGGCAGATGCTGAGATGGCAGGTACAGCAGAGGTGGAGGGATACGCTGGCCGTGCTGCACTGTTTAATATAGATCTGCAGCGATAAGGCGAGACAGAGAACACAGGATGTGTCCATCAGTCAGGGGAAGGGAGCTAAGAGGAAATTGCCACAATAAAGCACACACACACTATGGGAGAAACTCGTGGCTCAGTGTGTGTGTGGTGTGCACACCATTATCTGCACATTCACGGAGGGTGCAGTTAAATAAAATCTCCATTCTGAGTTTTATTTGGAACCTGACAGATAAAACCGCTGATGTGTGGAAACTGAGAAACTGAAATGATGACACTTCTTTAAAAGTTTTCTCCCACTTCCTCAGGATATACTGTACTCTGGCTACATAACGTACGACTGCACATCTGTTGCACATTGGCTCCATTCTCCGATTGGTGAGCTGATCCTTTCAGCAACACAGAAATCTAAATACTCGTGCTCTTTCGTTTACCTCCTTCTCTAGTGTGTGTGTGTGTGTGTGTGTGTGTGTGCGTGTGTGTGTGTGCGTGTGTGTGTGTGCATGACCACAAGACTGTTTGCTATAGCTGATGATTACAGTTGTCAGTCGTGGGATTAATCAGTGGTGACAAGGACCCATTGTGTGGTGCACATATGTACACACAGACAGACACGCACACGGGCACACTCGGGGTGACACAAAAGAAAAACCACACAATGATTGTCCTGACAGGTCGGGACAGCCAGCGTTTAAAGAGGCTCAATGCAACACCCGATTCCAGCTGTGCTGCGGGCTTTTGATCGAGACCACGCACACGTCACGCACACGCGTCAGAGTGCAGAGCGAGCGGTTCATGACGCGCTCTCTGAGAACGGAGAGTCGTCAACCTCTATGGACACGGTATCAGTAACAGGGGCGCACTGAGAGGAACCTCACAAGGGGCCCCACAGTGCCCACTTTGTCAGAGCACTCGCACTTGGATCAGAACCTGATCCTGATCCGGTTGCCACGCGATGGCCACTGTTTGAGCCCCAGTGTTTTACCACCTCATTAAAAAGCATTCAGCCGTGCACACTGTGGTGGAGCTCGGCGCGGAGCATCCTGCTCGTTTCTGTCTTGTTGGCACAGCAAAGTGTAAAAAAAAAGAAAAAGGGAGAGATTTAAAGGGTTGGTTCGACCACATCACAAAAGGTAACGCTGGAGAAACCAGCAAGAGATTTGAAAGATTATCTAACTGAGAAGAAAAAAAAGAAAAAGCAGCCTATGTTGCCAACTCTTTTTTTTTTTAATAAAAGTAGAAGCATATTATGAACATAAATATATCACAATGATGTTTTTATAAAATGAAATGAAGATGAATATATTTGCATGGGTAGATAAGACTGCTCTGGGTCGGGGGGGGCATCAGAAGCATTGATCCTCTATAGACTGTGAGCCTGTTGCAGATACATAATGCAGAAATTACAAGAACCATCAGTTCAGGCTGCAGTTCTTTGGAGAATGCATTTGAGGAATCCTTAAAAACCTGTTTAAATGTGCAAGGTCTGCAGATTAAATGTTTTTGTTGCTTTTTATGTAGTTTTGTTTGTTATTAGTATTAGTATATTCTCTTTAGTTTGCTGCAGATTATTATTAATGCTATATGGGTGTCCTCTTTAACTTAATGTTAAGAACTTACGACAAGTTGCTTGCAAATGTTTTTGTTGCTTTTTATATAGTTTTCTTTGTTTTTAGCATGAGTATATCCTCTTTAGTTGGCTGTAATTATTTAAGAAAACGTAATACTTAAATAAATTAAAGACATGCCTTTGGATACACGACTTCTAAAGCTAAACAGCTCTGTTCAGGTTTGTCATGCCTTTTCTCAGGGCTCAGGAAATAGGTGTAGAGTGGTGATGAAACTCCCTTGATCCAAACTGCATTCCCACTTTCACTTTTGGATGCATTTAAAATTTACATTAAACATATTTTATATTGTCTCGTGTCTGTTTGCGGAGCTGTCAGATGAAGACGCCTGCTTTCCCGTACGTATTTTGTTATGTTCATCATGTAAGTTTGTGTTTGTAGGAGACGACATAAGTATGTTGACTTTTTTCAACATCAAGAAAATAGAACAGACTTTAATTTCTCAAACTATGTACAAGACAGGACTGACAAATGTAGAAACGAATCAACTAACAGAGGTAATTTATTTCCATATATCTTTATTATCCGTTATTTCCCATATATTTATATATCTTTATTCTATACAGGTGTATTTCTCAATACAGTCTTTTATTGACATACATATATCTTACATAAGCTCAAGAGGTACTAGAGAGAGAGAGGCAAGAGGGAGTTTACGTCCTTCATAAGATATTTTGGCAGTTCACAAGACAATAGGAGATCACATTACAGACACACACATTTGAAGTACAGAACACACACCCCCACACACACACACACACACACACACACACACACACAAACATCACAGCATGCACACATAAGGGGCTGAACACCTCTAATCCTTTTTGCACAACCACACATACGTGCACCAATACACTAATCAAGGTGCGCGCGCACACACGCGCACACACACGCACACACACACACACACACACACTCAAGCCCACACAAGAACTAAACACACATTCACACATCCATGGAGAGGTCAGGTATTCACAGGATAGATTACACCAATACCAAACTGACTAGTAAATACACATGTAGATGTACAGTACTCGCCATATTTTAACTCCTGCTCTTACATACACTCTCAGAAAAACACACACACACACACACACACACACACACACACACGCAAACACACACAGGCACATGTGCACACACACACAATTTTTTGGTAGAAAGTAAAGAGCAGTAACGTTGATTTTTAGACTATGCCATTGATAATGTTATTAGCTCTGATCCATATTTGGTTTCTATTACTGACAGTTATGCAGAATGACAAGAGAATGCAGAATGTCACTGTGATTAAACAAGGACCATCAGCACTACGACGTTATGTCACATGTAATGTTTGTCACACTCAAGTGTGGGAGGTCAAAATGACAACAATGATACATTATAAAATAAATACACATTTTATATTGCAGTTATAGGATGAATACACTTGGTTGGTTCCGTCTGTGATCTATTTTTTTACACTGGAAATTATAACAGTCTTTTTTTCACACACGCACACACACACACACACACACACGCACACGCACACGCACACGCGCACGCACACACACACACACACACGCAGTGCTTCACAGTGTAGAGAACTTGTAAATCTGTCGCTTGTCCAAGATGCGACCAAATAAGTACAGGCTGACAGTCAACACAACATAGTGACAGCTAAAATATGGGAGCATCTTTAGAAATATGAACAGAACAGATATATATTTGGCTTCAGTAACAGATACCTGAATAGTGCTACATATTAGAATGCATAACTTAACAGCATAATATGAAAACGCAACCATAAAGACTGAGAGAGGATATAAATGTAACTATCTGCCTTCTTTGACTGATCTCAAAGTGCAGTATCTCCAGGTTATTGTCTACATGAACATAGACTGTATCATACTCTAATATTGTATAAAACATTCGTTTCAACTGTATAACCTGAAGAAAGGTTGGTCACAAAATGACTTAGTCGACAAATAGAGAGAGCATGTTGCTCTGACGATACTGAAGCTATAAGCTCAGGTTTTAACACCAGAGAACTGAACCAGCAGAAGGAACAAAACTACACAAAGCTCAGTAAACTACTGCAGCCTGGCTCCGCACAACTCCACCACTATTTCTAGATCTTGGTGGGAGACAGCCAAAAACAAGTGTGGTGATGTATGAAAAAGAGGCAAAGACGGTGAAAGGTAGCCCCTTGTCCTGTAGTTTTGCAGTTTGTCCAGAAGAGGGCGCTCTAGGTGGCCAGAGTGACTCCTTCTTGTGGTCGAGGTTTGGTCAGACTGCGTTTGTGATAATGAAGTCTCTGTGCTGTTCACCGCTGGGCACTGGAGTGATACTCTTTAACAGACGCTGCGGATGAAGAGAAAGAGAAGTGAGAAAATTAAAGTGACACAAACTAAGGAATCAACCACAAAGCAGGTTCTAATATTCTTGTGCCACTCATCTTATAGCAGCAGGTTTTGATTAACTTAGTCTTTGTCAGGTGTATTAAATACAGGAGCCATAATCATTTTGAAGATCTATGAAATAAAATAAAAATATCCAAGGATTGACGTATTTAACCTGTGCCACATGTGTACAGTATGCATTGTTATCTCTGCCACGCGCAAGGCTGAGGAGATTATGTTTTTGGTCGCGTGCATGCATTTGTCTGTCCACGGCTAATCTCGCATACTATTGCACCCATCAGCCTAATATTGTTTAGTGCTCATTCTGACTGTATGCTCAAAGACCTCTTGTAGTTGCAGGGATTCAAACTTTTTGAAAAACATATTTTATTGACTGTTTTATACCGTGATTGACGACTGACTCCTCACTACTCTCAACCGGGCAGTAGGGGCAGCAACTTATCAACAACTGCTTCAGTTTGGAATCTTGTGTCCAGTAGGATTCAGAATCGTTATTCAGTTATACAGCTAAAGAGTCCATTCATCGTTTAGGTTTAAAAGATAAAATAAATATCTGTTGCAATTTCCCAGAGTTTAAATTGACATTCTTAATTGTCTTGTTTTGTCCAACCAACCTAAAGATATTCAGTCAGACAACTAGTCTGAACCTGGCATTAGGAAACTAGCAAATATTCACATTTTAGAAGATGGAATTAGTGAATATTTGGCATTTCTTGCTTAAAAACATGATTTAAACAATTATCCGATTATATAAATGTTTGCAGATTATTTGTGCGTTGATTGGCAAATTCTTTTAGTTCTAATCTCAAAACACATCTGACATGATCAAAAACATTACGAAATCGGGAAGAGAAAGAATAGTATACACCTCTAAAGTGAACAAGCGTTACCGATGATAAACACACAACCCCGGTTTTGCTACAGAGAGACACTCGGACATTTTGACCTCGTTTTGCCTAATCTGGCCCCATGAGTTACACGGACACGGTCTTCTTTCACACTCACATGCACACAAAAACACGACTCCCGTGTGTTGACAGTGTGTATCAGTGTCATTGTGTGAACTGGCAGCAGTGTCAATACTGGACAACAGCCAAAGATGTCTGTCTACCAGCCTCTTTGATAGCCTCCTACCTTCGGTCAACTCTAACAATGCATTTGACAAGATAATACAACTAATGAATAAATATGATGAAGACATTTTGTATTAGTATTTATTATATAATTTACAAGCTCAGACTGTACCACAAAGAGCAAATACACACCTGAACATTTTAGGTAGGGCCCCACAGGAGCAGGAATTAAAAATCCCTTGCTCAAACAGCAGCAATATATAATATGCAGATTCTAAAATCTGTCTTGACGTTTTAAAGACTAGTTTTATCAATGATGCTGATTTGGCTACGCCTGGTTTGTCACGCAAGGTGCCCTGATTCTAAAGGGCTGTGATGACACAAGCCTCGTCTGCTCTAATTTTGCCTCTATGGGGCCTGGAAGTTGTTATGGCTTTTTTCCTGGCTTTGGATTGGCTTTAATCTTTGGCCTGTGCCTCGTCCACCGTGCTCCTTTGATCCTGATATCCAGTCATGTATTCACTGCAGAGGGTAGACTCTGACGGTGCATGAAAAATAAGGAAACCAACAGAGGCAATCCCTGTTGTTGGAGGAGTGTCAGCAAGAGCATAAAGGTCAGGCATGGATATGGGTTGAAGGAGAAGGACATGTGGGGAGGACGAGGGAAACTATATAGAAGACACGCTTGACATCTAGTCCTTCTAGTCTACTTACCACTCAAAGCACTTTACACTACAGGCCAACATTTACCCCGTTCACAAACACATTCATAAAATGATGGTAGAGGCTGCCATGCAAGGGGCCAACCTGCTCATCAGGATCAAAACATATGCTTACACACACACACACACACACACACACACACACACACACACTAATGGCACAGCCTTTGGGAGCAAGGACACTTTCTACGGACTGGAGGAGCGAACTGCCAATCTACCGATTAGTGCGCAAATCGCTCTACCTGCCGAGCTCCTGTAAAGGAAAATAAATGAAATGCTTTACCTGTTTGAATGTTCCCTTGGCACTGAGCAAGTAGTAGACCATATAAACAGGCACACAGATGAATGAAGACACCCCGATGCAGTAGCCCAGGGCAGTGGTCCATGGGGGGAAGTGGTAGTTGAACAACCTGACCTCTGGTGGGAAGGCCAGAAAACTGATGATGATGAACTGCACACGGGAACGGGAACAAAAGCAGAGGTCAGTTAGAACAAGGATCAAACACCGGGAGACATATGACAAAACTAATTTGAAAGCTAATAAGTAGAGGACCACTGCATTTGTATGTATAAATACTGTACACGGGCCCCACCAGCAGAAAGCAGGGGCAGATGGCCACCCAGCAGATCCTCCAGAAACACCCCGGGTAGAAACCAAGCATGAGCTGGATATCATTACAGAAACGGTTGGTACCTGGAACACATATACACACACACACAATCATTACATAGTCCCAAATATCAGGGTGCGTCTCTTTTCTGCAGTGTGTCCGTGACCGAAACTGAAACCACAAGTTCCAAATCTGTGCTCAAAAATGGTGATACAGTATGGTGTACACCTGTCTCTCCCACAATCCCTCTCCACCCTCAATCCCTCCATCAGGGAGCTGAGAGCTCTGATCAGGTGATGTTTGTTTCTTACTGGCTAACGGCTTTATTGTGGCTCAGAGACTGGAACTGTTCCATCTAATGAATTGAATTTCTTCTCTTTTAGTGCAGAGTATGTTTTTAATTTATCACCCCTTTCCCACCAACTTTTGCTGTCATTCTCAATAAAAGGTCGCAAGTCATCATTGCCATCACAATCAACATCACTGAAACTTGCCATAGAACCAGGAAACGGCGATGACTTCAAGCAGGACCACGGTGATGACTGCAGGGCCTGTAGCGTACTCCTCAAACAGCTTCACCACAAACGCTCCTCCCTGACAAGAGAGCGAGGCGGGAGGAATGTTAAATTACTCTGATGCAAGCGGCTTCACCCGCTCAGACTAAGACAATTAGGGAACTTTGTTTAGGGTTCATTAACAGATTACTGCTCTAATCTGACTTTGGCTAATTGTTAACTGTGTTAAGTGTTGAATTAATGTTTCATATTAGTGGCAGATCTATTTAATTGCAGACAGTCCTGTGAGATAAATTATAGATATATATGTGGTATAAAAGGGATTTTCAAATCTAAATTGATTGTATATGATGTTTTCATGATAGGTGCCATTTTGATAGTAACCAGTGTTTAGTGTGGTTATTAACTTACATATGTGAGTGTGGAGAGAGCCCCGAGGAAGCAGACGCACACCAGGCCTAAGACGAACCACTCTCGTTTCTTAGACAGGATGTGAGGGAACTCATCTAGCATGGCTGTGATCACCCCCTCCAACCCTGCAAACTGGAGAGAGGAGAACAACGAGTAGAGAGGAGAAAAGGAACTTATCAGAAGGTGCAGAGTGAAAAAGAGGAGGCAGACCATGAAGGAATGACAAGAAAACTTATCTCGGGAAAAGAATTCAGCTGTACATTGTTATTTTATTACAACCTAACAACATGCACCCTCGGCTGCAAGCTTTGAGAATCTAAATGTACGTGTTGCTCATCAGCAGTTTGATCTAATCCATCCGACAGTAATGTGACACTCTTTTGACAATCCACAGTACACTGATGGAAAACATCCAAAGATGCCTTGTGTATCCTCTCCTTGGCACGAAGACAAAAAAATAGTTCCGCCGATTCAACATGAGTCCAAACGCAGCGACACGTTTTGTAGTAATATCCTCAGTCATAAAATCGAGGAGCATAGCAACCCTGGTGCTGATTCCACCCTGATTATCAGTACGCGATAACAGCCTTCAGGTCTCTCCAGCTGGCTGCCTCACAGCCGATAAACACAGGCTTATGGAGACAAGATCGCCACACAACAGTGATATGAAAGTCCTATCACATTGTTTTCGCTGACTGTTATCCAAAATGGAACAGCGAGAACAAATAATACCCAGTACCTCTATGGAGCAACGAGTACAACAAGTCAAATAGAACAACACATTTGCCTATATGACAAGGCAAATATGAAACTCTGGGTTTGAGAGAGCACACAAGAGCCCTGGGCAACTAAAGTGTCACGTGGATTACAGCAAGGAGAGAGGAACATGTGAGGCCACACAGAACATTTAGCTGAAATGAGTAATCAGCAAACTAACCGTGCTATCCAGACCCAACATAATGATCATGAGGAAGAAGATGATGGAAAAGAAAGTAGCAGCAGGCATGTTTGCTATGGCTTCTGCATAAATGATGAACAGCAGACTGGGACCTGGGGAGGAGAAAGAGAGGCAGGTTAAAAGAGTTCCTCCGAATTCATCCACACAGATGTATTTTGGTCCAAAGCTACATTTGTAGCTGCGTGTCTTATGTAAAATTCAGATAAATTCAATCTAGGATGCATTGTTTCCCCCCCGCCCCCCAACAATGTGAGTAAATAATTATGTATTTGGGATTGTGTTGGTGGGTTGTCTTTCTACCAGCATCCTTGGCCACAGTATCCACATCCTGATGCCTCATCTCAGCCATGTAGCCCAGCACGGTAAAGATGACAAAGCCAGACAGAAAGCTAGTCAGGCAGTTCACAGAGCTGGTGATCAAAGCATCTCTGAGATGGAGAAAGGAGAGGTTTAGGTGGCAGGAAGATAACAGAATTAGGTTGAACATATGTAAGAAATATTAATCTTTGAGCAAAGTATTTAGGCTTAATTATTAAAATTAGACTACTGGAACCATTGGAATATAGGCTGGTTATTGTTCCACCTGCATAGATTAATGTTTCTAGATGAAAAAAAAAACAAGTTCTGATAATTCTCTTAGAAGGTTTAAAAGATTTTTGCGAACTCTAGTTTTAGGAAGGTGGAAAAGCAGAGGTAGGTTTCATTGTAGTGTGAAACATACAACGACACGTGCGTTCAAGAAAAGTTCTCACTTGTAGCAGTTGTTGTGAAACGGGTTGTAGCTGGCAAAGGCCAGGAGCACGCCGAACCCCGGACCCAGCGAGAAGAAGATCTGAGCTGCTGCATCAATCCACACCTGAGAGAGTGGTCAGGTTGAACGATGCATGTTAAGATCAGAACTTTGTACAAAGATAATAGTAACACGAACACTTCTAAACGGGAGATAGCCTTACTAGATTGCACCAACTGACGTACCGTAGTGCTGAGCAGCTTCTGCCAGTCAGGCTTGAGATAGAAGACCACGCCCCTCCAGGCCCCTGGTAGAGTGGCCCCACGGACGAGCAACACCAGGAGGACCAGGTAGGGAAAGGTAGCAGTCACCCAAACTACCTAATGCCGAAAAGAGAAACAACTCACTTTTCTGTTGATAAACTCTTATTTCTGACATCCGGTGATCCATGATGATGATGAATGATACCGGGGGTGAACAGATGACGGCAGAAGAGCCATGTTTTTCTCGGCCTCTTTGGCTCCATCAATCCACTCATCCATCCATCCATCCATCCATCTACTCTAACTGACACCCCTATTAGCAATGCAGGCGCCCCTTTGGTTACCTTTCCAGACGTCTTGACTCCTTTCCAGATGCTGAAGTAGACGATGATGAAGATGAAGAACAGGCAGAGGGCCAGCTGCCAGCTGACAGAGCCCAGCTGGTGCAGACCTGGAGAGAGGTGGACTTGCAACACCTGGCGACTGGAGGGAGGAAACGAGGCAGGGGGGAGGGGGGGATTGGGATTGAGACATGAGGTCGAAGAAGGAGACAAGGCAATTGCATATAGGGAGATGACAGAGGAGACGGCAGGATATGAAGGGAGTCACGAAAATCAAGGAAAAGAGGAAGAGAGTAGGGAAAGGAAGAAGGTACGAGGGCAGGAGAAGAATGTGAAGAATAATAAGAAGGGACAAAGAAGATAAAACAAAGTGGGAATACAAAGAAGGGATGTTTGGAAGATTTGGAAAGGAGACAAAAAGGATAGAACATGGATGGAAGGAAATGGGATACAGAAAAAAAACCAGCAAGAAATAAAGAAAACACATCAGAGGGCAAGAAAAGGTAAAAGGAAGAGGAGATGAATAAAGGTATGGGGAGGTCAGGGGAAGGGGAAAATATAAGGGTGTGAACTCTTCGAACAATAGAGCCCTGACAAATATAATGTACACACATGAATGATACATACTGATTAAATGAGCAGTAGTGAAAGTTCACCCAAAGGGAAGGGAAACGATAGGGAGACTAAATAAAGAGGATGCGAGAGAGCCTTGAATGACTTCATAGAAGTTTACACAAGCCAAAGTGAGAAAAAACATTACAGGGCAAAAAAAGAAGGAGGCTGAAATGAATGAGTGAGGTTAACATCTGGTCACAGGTTAAGCACACAGAGCTCGGACGATAAAACAGACGTGATTTATGTTGAAAACAGGAAATTCTGGCGCCAGACTGAGTTGCGGAATTTGTTCTTTAAAACCTGTATTAGGAAAAGTCAACTACGGATAAACCCTGAATCTGTCTCAGCGGACAGACAAAGACACGCTCGAGTGAGCGGCTGATAAGACTGAGCCAAAGCAGTCAAGAATAATAAAGTCACAGCTCAGGTTTTACGTTACAGTATAAAAACAACACCCAACTTGACAGAGTTGAGTGGTTTGAGTTGATTACTGGGAAAGCAGCATGACAAAGATTGGAAGGCTTGGAATAATATAAATAATCAGTTTAAAATTTCTGTCAGAAACAATTTTAATTGTTTCTCTTTTTAATAAAAGAGAACAGTTTTATCTGGGGAAGATTCAACAAATGTTGTCTCACTACCATCTCATCTATCTCTTTTTGATCTTCCAATAATCCCAAAATAGACAACAGCTCTTTCTCTCTCTCTCCCTCCTCATCTACTGCCTCTCTCGCTCTCCACCTGCTTCTTTAACTTAAGGGCTAGTTAAGTTATTTACAGGGAACCGAGAGCATTCTGCTTTCTATTTGCACTCATTGTTTGCTGGTCTACAAAAACGAAAATGGACTCACGTGGCAATTTTCAAACATGTCTGTTTCACAACAAATTTACAACAATACGCTTAACATTTCTTTTAATAATACGCATAAATACCATGGGCTAAGTGACTCGACGGACTCCTGTTTATCTGCACATTAATGTTGATATATTTATACTCTTCAGGTTTCATATAAAACTAGTTATAAATATATTTAATGCGTCTTTTATACACATTTGTGAAGTATCAAAAGAAGCTTTAAGCCAACGTAGGAACAAAAAAGTAAGGATGAAAATCGTGATTTTATGTTTCCACCTCTCAGTTATTATCCAGTGATTTCACTGGGATTTGTTCCGTAAGGCATTCCTATCATCCAAGCATCATCTCAGCTGAAGAATCTTTAAAACATCTTTATCTCTTTTATCTCGATGTAATTTGAGACGATGCAGCTTCACCAGCGCCACCAGAGTCAAAGCTCCGTCTGTGGCTCACTTAGAGGCGCTCCGATTGACTGCTATTCATAGAGCTCCATCCCCATAAATCTAATCGACAGAGTCAACGCCAAAGTCCATCAAATAAAGCTTCTGCATTCTCGCTGGCTTGTGTCTGTTGTCTTTCCTGATTGAACTAAATTCTGGCTTTCCACAGGATTGAATTGTATGTGTATCTTTAGTTCACTGTCACAGTAAGTATGAAGTGTGAGGACATGTCATATTTTGTTCTTCACATAGTTTGCAACTTGTATCACTCCGGTATTTCTAACCATCTCAGATGAGATCAGTGATTCTAATTCTTCTTGCTGCTGTGTCTTCACAGCCGGATATCCAAGTGAATTTTGCAAAAAACAAGGGATGGTGGTAAATCTAAACACCAGAACCAACCCTGTAATCGCTCTCTGGAAGTCGTCCTCCCTCCTTCACTTGACGTCTGCCTCCTGTGAAGCTCGCCCCCTACGCCTCTACATCTGACTTACATGCACTTACGTATAGAACTCCTCGGCGGGGGAGGTGGAGGAGTTGGACCACGACACGTTGTGGTCGGTGGACATGTAGCGGTTACAGTTGACCGTGTTCCAGCTGTTGGTGCAGGTGGTCCAGGGCAGAGTGGGCCGAAATGACGCCAGCAGATAATACAAGGCCCAGGCCATGATGGTGTTGTAGTAGAAGGCTATGTAGAGGGCTATGATGCAGATGGCGAAGCCGATCCCTGGAAGAGTGGAAGAAACTATTGTTAGCACAAAAACAAAACCGTAAAGAAAAATGTGAACGTGAACGTTCTTGATCATGAACCTCCCAACTGCCGTTTTATTGAGGGGGGAAAATATTTCATGAAGTATGTGGCACCAGTCAGTCAATACTTGAAGAGACATCCGTGGTGTTTAAGCTAATTCAAGTTGGGTGGGTGACATTTCCAAGCAACAACAACAACCAACATACTATCACATTTCTGAGCATCTGGCATTTGGCATGGAAATGTGACAATTTCCATAACAGAGAGTCGGTATATCTCATTAGACGTACAGGACGCTTGGGATGCTCTTTAAGGGAACTGTACTGAGGGGGACCAGGAGGTCAAATGAGCTGTCTCTCAGGCTCTGATGGCTTGACACTGTCCTTTATCAGTCCTTTGTTCTCCTACTGCCAATTTTCCTGTTAGTAAGCCCGGTTCTCTCATGTCCTCTTCCATCCTTTTAATCCAAGCTATTGCCATTAACTCATTTCTCCATCTGCTCTGTTTTCTCTCCACTCCTCCTGTTACCTTTGAAGATGGGGCAGATGTGTTTCCAGATGGAGATGCAGCCGCTGCGGTGGAACTGGCCGAGAGCCAGCTCCATGTAGAACAGAGGGACACCTCCGAACACGGCCATCAACAGGTAGGGCAGCAAAAAGGCACCTGGGCAGAGGCACAAGGACGGAAGGTACATGGGGGTGAGAGAGAGAGATCAAGGGTTACAAATGTGGGGATTGATGGGGAGAGGATGAAAACAGTGGGGAAAGTGAGAGGAGAATAAGTTATGGACGAACAGTAAAAAGTAAATTGCACTCCTGAGAAATGCTACTTGTTCACACTCCATCTGTAGACCTCTCAATAACTCCCGATTGACAAGAACAAAGAACATTAAAAAGCACTCTGTAAAACTCATTAAATGTTGGAAGTACCCTATCATTTACATAACCCTAGTCCATTCAAAAACAACAGTGTACGCTTGCACGGTTCCATATAACTCTTCGTTAAATATGTGGAAACACGCAGCAAGAGGGTCATTTTGTTAAAATTCTGCAATGACAAAGGAGCACTACTGCGAATGTTGGCTCCGAAGTTAGGAAAGTATAAAGTGATGAAGGGAGAATTAGAAGGCCAAACACTGAGAAGCAGCAGGATGGCAGCCAGATCTTTGAACTCTCCAACCCACCGTGCAGAGCTTGATAATCTCTCTCCGTATTTCTCTTTCTTTCTGTCCATCTGATTATCAACTAGTTGTATGTGCATGGGTGCATTTGTGTATGTGTGGGTCGGCGTGTGTCTTTATGACATGAAGGCAAAGATAAGGGTTGATTGAGCAGCTGCCTGGGAGACAGGTTATTAAGCAAGGAGAAAGAGACTGGAGGTGTTCTCATAAAAACCACAATTAATACTGTTGCCTCTATCAAGTGTCTCCCAGTCCCCATCTCTACCTCGCTCCGTGAGACACACACTGAACACAGGAAATTGCAAAGATTTTATTATTGCAAATTCAATAAAAGTGGAAAGGGAGGCCCTGTTTTCCGCTAAGTGAAGACTGTGTAGTAACAGACCACAAGCTGAGCTACTCGCAGAATTATGTGTCACTAGAAACTGAGTTTGAATCATATATATAGAAAGAGAGAGAGCTCAACTTGATTAATTGCAATTTTAATCACATGATTTTAATTTGTATTGTTTAATTTGAATAACTTCATTGAATAACTGAATCTGAATAGCATAATTAAAAATGTAATGCATTAGTTTAGAACCCTCAACTTAAAACTGCATGTTATGAAATTTAATCAAGTTGCTTAAACTGTATTTGATCCTCATTGAAAGTTCATTATTACTTCCACATTCAGTTCTCACAATTCAAATTTAGTTCCTGCAATTCAATTTCAGTTTAATGAGACACGCATCCGGTCGTTGAGGAAGAGCAATCGAGTGCAGCTTCACAGAACTCTGCTCTGTGAACGTTTCGATCCGTTTCACACGGGACACGAACAACGGTGTCATGGGTGAAAGTCCCGTGCTTGACCATCCATAAACCTACACTCCTCCCAACATGGAATTTGATTAAAACGTATTTCTGTTGAACCTGTGACTTTCTATTGGTAATGTTTGCGTTGTACTGGCACTTCATTTAGATAGATTATGTTCCATCACCACGTAATGCATTAAGAAGTCATGGTATTACACATATTTCTGGAAGATCAGGCTGGTCTATCTTGTGTAATGGCGGCAACAGAAAGTTTACAGGCTACACCCCCAGCGCTGGATAAAAACTTTGCTGCAGCTCCCTCCCAAAGTATTCTCCTGGCAGCAGGGAGGACGACAGGGACATACCAGTCGTTTTCTCTTATCTGACACTTTGGATTTAATCCAATAAACAAACTATCAAAAAGTTCACAGACCGGAATCTTTCTCAACAAAATGCACGTCTCAGTAAACAGAAATTTTATTGAACTGAATGTGGAAGAATATACAAGTTGAATTCTCACTGAGGATCTAAAACTGTCAATTTCAATATATGCTATTCAGATTCAGGTTTTCAAGTTGAGCAATTGAAGTTCAAATGTAAATGATTCAAATTCTGTTTCTAGTGACACTTATTTCTGCCCATACAGACAACACAGACTTTTAGATAATATTTGCTTACCTTTTTGTAAATTAGATTGTGCAAGAATTGAGCCGGATTAAGTGCTATTCATAAACAAGTATGTTAACTGCAGCATTCCTGATTCAACAGGTCTACACCTCCATCTTTAATGATGGAAAAAGTGAAAGGGCAGTAAACTGAGTATATATATTGTGAATTACTCCTATGACTATTGTAAATGTACAGTATTCGCTGCAGTACAGTTCAAACCATGAAAAAGCCTCTTCTCTTCTTTCTAATTTAAATTCAGTTTACTCTCACATGGGATGTCCTGTATACTGCTCTCTACCACACTCATCTTCCTCTCCCCCTTTTCAAACATCTCTTGGCGCCCTCACCTCCTCCATTTTGGTAGCAGATGTAAGGGAAGCGCCAGACGTTTCCCAGATCCACAGCGTAGCCGATCACAGAGAGCAAGAAGTCCATCTTCTTGCTCCAGGTTTCTCTGGGCCTCTCCAAGCTGGTGTGTTGGACCACCAGAGTCCGGAGGCCTCCCGGCGGCACCGAGGTCCCGGTGCCTCCTCCAGGCCCGGAGGCTGTGCCTTCAGAGCAAGCTGCGGTCCCTGGTCCCTCCTTGGGGCTTTGAGGGGTGGATGTGGTGAAGCCATTGGACACCTGCTGTCCAGAGCCAGAAGTCAGGCTCTTGGGTCCTCTCTCTGCGAGACCATCAGCCAGCATCAGTCTACCGTCTCCCCCCTTCTCCCTTTCTCCCTCATTCTGCCCTTTGTCCATTGTCAACATGCTCGTCAGCATCATATCTTTTGTCTCCATTGAGTCGTGTGTTGGTGTTGGCGTTGTTGAGGCGGTTAGGGGTGGAGGGAGGCTCCCAGTGACGACGAAGGGAATGTGGCACTGCTGTCTGATATGGCGCCCATCAGGGGAACAGAGGGCTTAGAAGAGGGAATGGAGCAGTGGTGGTGTAGTTACAAATTTTGGCAGAAAATGGAATTGTCCTTTTCGGACAGGTAACAGAGACGGGGGACAGGAGAGCAGGGATTAAAAGAATGAACTAGAGAACGGGGCCAGACTGAGGGAAGGTGCGTGAAAGTGGGAGTGGACTGAAATGTGTCTGTTGAGCAAGAAGGAATAGGAGCAGGCCGTTAGGACCGACAAGAGGAATACAAGAGGAACGATGTGTTGGAACAGGATGTGGCCAGCAGAAAAGTTACAAGAATCTTGGATCTTCTCCACAAACTGCTCGTCCTCAGTGATGGCGCAAACTGCAACACAGAGGGAAAATCCACAGATTACTCACGGATTACCTTTGAGTGAAGCCATGATATAAAATATATAAAATAAGTCTAAGCACCTGAATTATGACAATGAAATAAGTTATAGAATACAGTTTCAGGTCTTGTCTTCAATTTTGTTTACCTACTGTTTAATTGTAAATTAAAAAGGCACAATGTTTACGTGGGTAAAACTTACATAATATGAAATCCTAAAAAAAGAATGGTACAAATTGAGGGGATAGAGTTTTTAATGACATAATGATTTTCCGCAGTTTTTCCTGATGTATCTCATTTCCCGCTATCGCTCAGTTGCATAACCCGTTTCGATACTTATCTGATCAAAGCTGTATTACACGAGACAGAAAAACTAAAGTGGAGAATGGACACATGCGGATAAAGAAGTTCTCTATTTTTGATTGTTACGAAAAGCAATATAAAAAACTTAAAAGCAAAAGATCCTCAACAGTCAAATATGGGTAGTATGAAAGTTATTTGCTCAACAGGATTGTGTGATGTGTGTGGGTGGGGTGCACTGAACAGATAATTCAATATTTTAACTACTACCTTATATTCAATGTGTATGTGTTCAATTAGACTTAGATGTTATTTCAACTGTACTTTCCATTTTGTGTGTTTTAAATGACAGAATTTCACATATCTGTAAAGGTTGTAAGACGAATGCAGCACATTTAACTCCTTTATTTCATTATAAAAAGCTAAATTCTATTTACTTGATATGCTGAATATAATTAAAACACGAGACTTCTGTCGAATTGTACTTCTACATTTTTGTCCAGATCAGTGCATCAAGTGATATTCTATGTGAATATGTACTTTTCGCCCGTTTTGCCCATTCACACTCCGTACAACTGGTTGTACAGCTGCTTTAAAAAACACTCTGATTAGTTTTAAACTTGGCAAGGAGGAAGGCGGCTATGTTTGGATAAAAAATATATGTTTAACACTGACATCAAATTACACTTGCAGTACAGCCATTCAATCTTCTGCGGAAAAATTCACACATACTCAACATGCAGTCCAAAATGCGATCACATGAGAAATGGGTCAAAAGGAGAGAGCAACTTAAACGCGGATTAGATTGTTTACAGTGTTAGCTCAATTAGTAACGAATGCCAGAATGTAGGGAGACTCAATTTACATGGAATGCCCTTATCCTAATTAAGAACGAGTGTCCAGTGTTACACGGCACGACGTTCCCGCTCCACTAACATCTGACGACCACGCAACCAAGATCCTGTCATGTACCTGGGAGAAGAGAAACCCCGGCCAACCTTCCATTCAACATAAACATTTTCCTCTAACAAACCGCACTTTTATTTCCTGATGAAAGTAAGTTCTTCATCACAACAATGACTTCACTTCCAACTGAAACCTGAAGACCGACAAAAGGCACAGACGTGTTTAAGATGCTTTAGGAGCTTAAACTCGACGGAAATCGGACCATTTCTCCGTGAGAGGTAGCGCCTTGAAAGAGACTCGAGAATAGAAAAAATTAAAAAGTTCATTGACTTTACCAAAAAAAAAAAGAAATGATGTCACTGAAAAATGTTATCTTCTCAACTACACTTTACTCTCGGTTATCTGTAAAGCGCACAATGTATCAGCTGCCACACTGCCTCACAATAGAAAGACAAACAATGGCAAATGGCTCGGTGCTAATACTAAACCTGACCTGCATGTGCAGACACACTTAATCACCGTCTGAAAAAAAAAAACACACATGAAGTAGTAACAGACATAATTCAAATACATTAAAAAATATCCAATAATCCATTATTCAAAAACAAATTCTACAAAAAAAACTTTAATGTCACTGGATATCAAAATGTTTGTGTTTTTATTATTCTTTTAGCGTTCCACGGAGACGATTTTTAATAATAATAAAAAGATAAATGACATAATAAAAAAAAAAGGCAGAGTAAGATGATAACATCAAGATTTTCGCAAAGATAAAGTGAAAGAGGACGTGCGAAGAGGAAAATACGCATGAAGCATTATAAAACAACCCAAATAAAAAATGTGGACGCGTCTCTTATCTTGGTGAACTCTACTTAAACTTAAGACAAGTCATTAGTCGCCACGCTGACACTTGAGGTAAATACACACCAATAGTATTTTTATCCCAACTTAAATGCATCCTATACATTACCTCAAGAGGTGGTCAATGAAGACAAGCAGAAACGAACAGCAGCAGCAACTTCTACCAAAAACTTAAAGAATCCTGTGGCGTTGCAAAAACTTGCCGGAGAAACAGCGTGCACTAGCACATCAGGACACAGTGTTTGCTCATTGAGCTCTCAAACCTCTCTCATTTCTCTCCCTCTCTCTCGCTCCCTCTCCCTCCCTTGTTGTCCCTCTCTCCTAGACTTGCAACCACACACACACACACACACACACACACACACACACACACACACTACCATCAATGTGTTCAGAGACGCACAGACATATGCAGAGCTGGATGCATGCGCTCAGACGGAAGATACTGGAGAAACATTGTGCAAGTGCAGACATGCGTGCTTTGAAGCTTGGTTTGATACATACAATAACAACACAAACAGCATTAATTAGAATGAACTGTGGTGAAGCTGTGACACAGCGAGGTCATGGTTAAAAGCACACAAACACACGGCGGAAAGGGGGAAGTCATACCTATGAGTAGTTGTGTGCCAATGAGGGGCTCTGTGTCAGGGTGCTGCTCTCTACAGTCTGTATCTCTCACGCACACACACACACACTTTTCCATTTTTCTCCGCAGCTCATTAAGCGTTTACATTCCTCTCATCCTTCAATTTTTTGATCCTTTCTCCCATCCCCCCATTCTTTTTTTTCTTTAAGTTATTTCCTCGTGTCCTCATACACACCTGTTGTGGAGAGATTAGACTTTTGCTACTTTGACCCCTGTGGCCCATAATTCCAGAGTCCTGCTCCACATCAGCAGTACATGCTTTCAAGTGCTGATATTCCATTTATTTAGTTGATAATGTTTAAAAAAAGACAAACAGCTGAATTCTCTCAAAATCTTTTAATCAATTTACACGCTAACAACATGTGTGTTTAAAAAGTTAAAGGTTTCTCTCCACTGAGCGATACACACACTACTGAGTGGAGCTTGGTGCTGGTGTTACTGCAAGTTCAGACTCAAGTGTGCGAGCTCCCTTAATATCACGTTGCTGACTGCTCTCAGTGCGAGGCTGAGGCAGCTCGCGGGTCAACAGCATGGAGCCAATCTCGCCTCTCTAACTATACTCCCAGGTTACTGCTGCAATTTAGCCATTTTCTCCTGCCTAAGTCAAGTTTAAACATACAAGTGTTTCTGATTCCAACTGCTACAAATTGTCAAATTGAAATGGAAAAGATTTGTCAAAATATTTTATGTTTTAAAAAAGGTATATTACTATCCAAAGTTGTCCCTTCATCCCCAACTCAATGAGTGAGAGATAGAGAGAGGTGGTCGAGTGAGCTAGATAGTGAATGAAAAGAGAGGGAGAAAGTGAAAACAAAGCAGTGTGTGTGTGTGTGTGTGTGTGTGTGTGTGTGTGTGTGTGTGTGTGTGTGTGTGTGTGTGTGTGTGTGTGTGTGTGTGTGTGTGTGTGTGCGCGTGGCTCACCCTCGGTCAAACGGACTCACAGACCTATTTATACATCCATGACACAGAGAGAGAGAGAGCGAGCGAGCACAGAGGAGAGAGATGGAGACAGGGATGTGACCTGGTCGCTACCTTTTGATAAAGTCCCGACCTCACCTGCGTGCTGGTAGTGGCGGGGGGCTTCACACCCACTTCCCAAAGGCTGACGCCCAGATTTGTCCCGAACACAGCAAAACAAGGAGAAATGAGAAAAATACAGGCAGAGAACTCTCTGCAGATACAAACATCGCCATAAGTGATGACTGAGACGGGTCTTTAGGAAATTGCTTTATAGCATATACCTAAAAATAAAAAAACTTGAGGAAGTCCACAACTCTCTTTCTCTCTCTGTGTGTGTGTGTGTGTGTGTGTTGCATTTTGACTTCACTTCATGTTCCATGTGCACAGACAGGCACAGACGTCCAGACAGACACAAGCACAAACATGCAAACACTTTCTCACGCATACCCACGTTGCATAAACTATATCGGCAATCACATGGTTGAGTTAGAGCGATCCTAAATTGTCATTTATGAAATGTTGAAAGAGTAATTAAACCACATCCCATGCTGGAATGTGAAAGTCTCCCCATCATGAACTGGGCCCAGCCTGTCTTTTATTCTAAAACAACTCATATGGCTTTGGGCTGTAAGCCAGCTTTTGTAACCTAGCTGTTTTCAAACACAGAGCAACACCCTATAGTCTGGGCTGCAGACGTGAAGAATGGTTGAGTAAATATAATGTGCTTATCAGACAGAGCCTGCTTTTGCAACTCTCAGGGGGTTTCCTGAATAGCTTTGGACTCGTGACAGCGGCAAGTGAAAAATAATCCAAAAGTCAAAAAAAGTATGTGTCAAAAGTGTTTGTCTGTTGATCGACGGCTTTTAGAGGGGGATATTGCAAGTTTAAATTTGACAATATAAATTAATCAGTGCCCTCTATGAAAAAAATATTGTATTGGTTAGACCTTCTTCTAGGCGTCTTCTCCTGGAGGAGTATCTCCTGGAGGAGTATCTCCTGGAGGAGTATCTCCTGGCGATGAGGAGGACGAAGGAAAATATGAGTTGTTTTCTTGTTTCTGCCACTTCAGATTTAATCCAACGTAACACAGACCCGATTTATGTGAATCTGCACTCGATTGCTTTTTGAATTCGATTGAATTTCGATTCGATTACATTTTTCACAGAGAATCAAATACAGTATCAGAGCAACTGAATTCAACTTCATAATATTACATTCAGGTTATTGGAATTCAGTTCCAAGCTCACACAAAATATGCTATTCAGATTCAGTTTTCAATGCAATTATTCAAGTTAAACAATAGAAATGCAACTCACACATAAATTCAGTTGTAACACATATTTCTGGCCATAGCTTTCTGCTGGCCGAACTACACCTCAAACTATGTTTTGCATTTCTGTACTCTTCTCTCGTTACTCACTGGCCAACATTTATGCAGACAGATCTTTGATAAGCTAATATTGGCATAAATACTGAACTGGCTTTAGCTCTGCTGCCTGTTTGTCTCTATAAAATATCTATGTCTGCCGGTCGCTATAAAAATATTTTCCACATACAAATTATCAAAATTATTAAAAATATCTACAATCTTTACTGAATTTGACAATTAATATGTAATAACAAACCTAAGGATCTGGTAAAATGATTAAATGATTAATTCAAGCCTCTTTGTCAACAAACACCCCTGCTGAAGTTTCTTTGAGCAAGCACGAGATTCCTGTGGAAAGTTAGACAGATCAAAACATACGACTGATTTATCTCATCTTCTAGTAATGGAAACAGACTTTTAATAGTCTGTCAATTGACTTCAGCGGTGATGTGCTACGCTCAAAACCTCAATATTTTGGGAACACACACACACACACACACACACACACACACACACACACACACACACACACACACACACACACACACACACACACACACACACACACACACCGATTCCGTCTCATTCACTCACACACAAAGAGCCAAGCAGCCTTCTCTTTCATTGACACTTGTTTTCTACTCTTAGACATGCAAACACACAGAAGGAGCGCGCAGACAGACAGACAGACAGACAGACAGAGATATAGAGAGGGCGAGAGAGAGAGAGAGAAACCAGCCATACAAAATAGTTATTGAGTCCTAATTTATAAAATCCTTGTTTTGCTCCGCAGGCTGTTCCACTGTGTGGGCTATGGTTTCCCATGCCCAATTGACATCATGCCAACTTAAGCCCTGGCTAATTGAAAAATAAACAGTACAGGCAGACATGGGAGGGGAAACGCATTCAGTGCATTAGGTTGCTGGTCTGACAGCCTCTCGCTGCTGCCACATCTGCACAAACAACACTTAACTAGTCAGTGGAACTTGTAGTACTTTGAGAGGAAACTACTCCCAGGAGGAAAGAAAAACACTTTGGGCTTTCACTTGCCCCAGATTGAGGGGCAGCCTGATAAGTAGACATGCAACACACATTTTAAGTGGCAAATTGTCAAGACATGCACAGTAACCTGCCCTGAAGGAGAGATTTACTTACAGTCGCTGAGCAGTGGTTGCACGAGACATTCGGAAATGTCAATATGGGTATTATCAAATTATGGCAATGTTGCTTCTGCCATGACTGTGTAATATCTGTCTGTTGGCCCCGTCGTGCACCCAAGACAACTCTGAAATACACCAAAAATAGCCACTCATCATCATCAACAGCGCCGTGTGGTTGTCATAGCCAATAAAGGGGCTCAAACACGTGTCATCATACAAGTAAAGCACTTTCTGCAGCACGGTCAACTTTAACTAGTTTCGTGTAACCTAGGTTACTGTGCTTTATCAGCATTAGGGTTTGTCGTACTGAATCTATCAATCTTACCGACAGGAACCGTGTTGCGTTTCCGATTCATAAGTCCCCGCTTTGATTTGTCTCAGCTTTATGTCATCATTTTTCAAAAGTAATTCCCCTCCATTACAGTATTATATTTCCTCATCCCAGTCTGTATACCATGAGCCGCAGGTACAGAAAGACAATAGTACTGTTCGGTAAAAACAAAAGTCTGCCATCAATTTAGGGGCTCCCGACACAAATGTTGTTAGTGTTCATCACAGAACAGACGTCTCTCTCTCTATCGAACACTTGCGAGACATCACGCGAGCGTCGACTAACACGAGACATCACAGTTCTTAAAGAGCGAGCCAGGAGACGTGACATGAAACTGCTTCGGGCAGAAAAAACTAACAAAAGTCCAAACAATGGGCAAGAAGGAAACATGTTATTGCTCTTTAGTGTCAGGTGATGTTGATCTGTATTTGGCATGATGCTAACGGCCCCAGCATTGAGCCAAGTGTATTTAACTAATGGCTTTACAGTCAGGATGTGACCCTATGCAAGTGGGAGTGACATTGTTCACAGCGCCTGAGCTGTTGTAGTGGATTGACTTTTTAACAGACCACCTTTAGCTGCAAACATTACCACCTCATTAATTATCTGAAAAAGTATTATTAGGGCTTAAGATATGTACTGTAAATATCCCCCATAGAGCAAATAGAATGTCAGTTTTTTCCTTTTTCCAATAGATTTAAAAATAAAAAAATAAAAAAAAAACTCAATACGGAGATTTCATTCAAAAAGTGTCAGCGGCATCATCTGTGGGTGGTTGCGGGTTCTGGCTTGCGTCGTTTTAATTATTTTGGGATTTCTTGAAAACCGAATGGCTCTATGCCCACATTTTGTAAACTCGAGAGAACAGAGGGAGCCGACCTGTTCAAAGTTTCACATGGTCAGCTCCCATTTTCATATTATCTGGAATGGTTTCAAACCCTTCCTGATAATATGTAAATAGCCTTTAAAACGTTACAACCACACACAACTCTTACTTGAGTGTAAGAATAAAAATAATAATCGATGGATAGACAGAAAGACAATGGATGATTAGTCAGTAACCAAGTGAGCTTTTTATACTTTCCCCTCTCAGAACCTCTCGCACTATATAATACAGACAGTCAAGCCGAATGATTATTCCTTTCTTTACTAAAGAGGGGAAGAATCATCATTTAGATTTTCTCTTTCATTTAATACAAGGACTGATTTAGTCACATTTACATTTAGTCACTGTGTAAAATAACAATTTGGATTTAGGCTTCTGTGCATATTTGTACACACATTCCAAATGAAACATGAATATAAGAAAAATATCCCTTATAAGCCAAAATCCGGGAGTTTTCAAATTTGTTTCCCAAATTGGAAACATACTATAATCAGTCTGATTTTGAAAGCCTAGAGGTTATGGAAATAACACAGATGAGGATGAATAACGAAAAGAAAAAAAAAAAATCAAAGAAAAAATTAAAACAGCCCTTGCCTCGTAAACCGTGCTACTCACTGGTCCCTGGCTTACACACACGCACTACATTAAAACATATCTTACAGAGATGGCTACCAATACATATTCATACCCGAGAACCGATTGGAACAATGAACCCGCTGGTAATATAATTATGGCTTGTAAACAAAACAGACAGGCAGTGTGGTCTTACCTTGATATTTTTAGCTTGACAGCTTGCTCTAACCATGGAGCGTCTGGTCATCCAGTGTCCGAGACATCGCCTATCAATGCATTCTAAACCCAATCACACAAATCACACATGCCTGGGCTTACAGCAGGCCGTATTCTGCTCTGCCTGGCTTAAGACGCAACCACACACACTCAAGTATGCATGCACCCACTCACACACATGCTCTCACCCAAACACACACACACACGCTGAGCTTTAGGAAAGGATTCCTGCCCCTAATCCAAGACTCCTTGATGCATATTTACAAGAGGGCCGGAGAGGAATACTGATACATAAATTATTTTTACAAAATGTAGAAAACCAGTGAAAGTGGAATATTTACATTATGAAGTGTGTGAGAGAGAGAGAGAGAGAGAGAGAGAGATTATTTGAGTCCCAGCCGGTCTGTGTCGTGGTCTAACTAAACCATTTACAGCCACTCGAAACCTCCTGGGCCAAAAGGCACCATGCCAGGTACAGTAGTGCTGTCGGTCTGCTAAACCTTCAGAGTGTGTGTGTGTGTGTGTGTGTGTGTGTGTGTGTGTGTGTGTGTGTGTGTGTGTGTGTAGAGATTGAAGAGATATAAAAGACAGCGGCTTCGGTGGAGGCAGGCGACGCCGTCACCGTCATGTTGACATTAAATTGTAATCACCGTGTCCTCTTTCTTTCTGTCCCGACCCGAAACACACACACAGCTTCCAGCCTCGGCTCCTTGGTAAAAGCCAGCCTGGGAGTGAGTGTTGAACGTCATTCCAATCAGCATCAGCTGAAGTACTAGGTTAATCCTAATTGCAACACACAAATCCAGACAGGGGCATACAAACACACAACTGAAGATGGGAATAATGAGACCAGGTGTGTGATGAACAGTCCAGTGAGGTTCAACTGGGGGCTAATTCCTCCTGTCAAACACAAACTATCATCAGACTGGTGTCTGACGTCATTTATACGTCCTGTAAACCAGGGTGGACGGGGCCAGGAGCTCCAAGTGCCTCCAAGAGAAGAGGACAGTTATGTAGTCTGCTAAAGCTGTAAACCCACACTGTTTCAGACAATGTACAGATTTCACCTCAAGGAATTCAACAAAAGATTAAATCTGAATCTGTCTTTTCATGCACAAATATACACAAAGACAACGATCTGAATCCCTATGAATGCCGTGAGCAGCAGCCACCAGGTTCAGTAATGCACATCAAGTGAGAGCGAACACAGTGACCTGCCCCCCCGCCCCGAAAAACACCACGACAAGCAGCGGCCTTTTTCACAATAAAAGTCTCTTTTTTTTGCGCCGAAAGCTTTTATTGTGAAACACGAGCAGCCCGAGGAGCTCACTTTAAATTAGCAGGGAACTTAACACGGGTGATGTATAGGAGAGCATTTATTGGGGGGAAAAAGTATTATTGAGACACCGCCGGGTGTCAGAAAAGTTGTGCAAAACAAAGAAAAACAGCACGTCTTTAGTGCGTTATTTTAATTTTTTTCGAGTTAAGGCTCGCGTTCATTATACAGAACATTAGTCAGCTAATTTAAATAAAGTGAATCCATAAGTTAACCTGACAAAATATGAGCCATTTTAGTGGTCGAAAACACTAATTAATACCCTCAACGTTACCTGAGAACCCGCCGCGAGACCTTCTCCTGATTGTCCGTTACCAGGATGAACCAATAGACGCACACCTGTTGCTGCTCGCTCATCACGGCCGGAGGGTGGTGGGTGGGGGTGTGGCCCGGGCTAAACGCTGCATCACGTTAAAAATAATTAAATTAAATGTAGAATTAATTAAATGTCTTACTTCGAAATGTAAAAAAAGTAAAGTCAGTCAAGTAATCACTTAATGTGACTATTTAATTATAGAGGTATACATTATTAAATTGTTATTAAGCATGCATTCAACAGTAACCAGCGTGTTGCTGTGGTAGTTGGAGAAGGTGTCATGGCTGATAAGTGGAGTAAAAAGTGCAATGTAGGACGAGCTCGGCACTTGAGTAAATACTTTCAACACAGTTAATTGTATTGTAATTGCATCACACCACTAACTGACAGCTAGAGGGCAAAAACATACAAAAACATGGAGACACTCGATGTTACTTATATCTGTTAGACATATGAAGACTCGTCTCTCCTGCACATCTTTTTGCAGACTAAGTGTCAAATACGAACATATTTTGTATCAACAACAAAATTCACTATTGCACAGAGTTTGACCTTGAGGCCCATAACACATCTTCATGGTTTCTTCTGAGGTTCCCACCAGGTGAGCTGAGCTGATTCATTAAACTTCTGGAAGATCAGGCTGGCCACAAGCTGCCGATCATCTGAACGCAGGATGAATTAGCTCGCCGTAGGTTCTTAATTTCACACCAGATAGGATTCATCTTTGTAATGTTGTTTTACCCGCTGTGTGTTTAGCACCACTGGTGTACACACACACACACACACACGTATATTTCTTTTATCAAATATTTAAACATTTGTTTTAGGGAAAACATCTGACTGTGCAGCTTTTTGATGGCAACTGTGATTACTCTCGGTGTGATTTCACAAAGGTGAAATACGATAATTACAAAGTTTCTCCCATTTCCTCTTGAACATATTACGAAACCCGGGATTTTCCAGCTAAGATTTACAGCGCACTCTCCTCTAAATTAAACCCAGATAAAAAAAAAGAAGAAAATAACATTCCTCTGAGGGAGGACTTCTAGGAAAGAAATTCTAGGGAATGCTATCAATTAACCCTTAAATCTAAGAACACCATCTGTCTAGCTTCTGTAGCAAGTACATAGTTCAAAACTGCTTTAATGTTCCCATAATTCACAAAATCTCCGGGTTTGTCTTTTAAAACCCGCCAAGAAGAGTGGCTCAAACCATTATGAAGACCGGATGAATGTGGGAAAACTGTGAGAAAGTAGAAGAGGATATAAAATAAAAAAAACACGAGTCAAGCTGTGGATGAAGGGAAAGCAAATGGAATGCCAGACCATGACGGAGAAGTTGAGAAACTAAGATGAAATATGGGTAGGAGGACGTAGGAGTTATTATGGTAGGCTGTATCGCTTGTTTTTAAGGATTACGCTAATGCCAATTTGTCTCCGATACAGAGTGCAATGTGACAGGAAATTGCAATAAAATAAGGCCTCTTCACCTCCAGATCTTTTGCTGAATTCACACATTTAATAAAAGCGGTCCTGTCCAAACTCTCCCGTCTGCCTTAAGCCAGGGATGCTGAAGGCTCTCTGGACAGCAACGCTGCAGGGGGGGGGGACAGAAAGAAACTTAGCTGGCAGACCAACTGCTGGGAGGTCGGAGGTCGTCCGTACCTTGACAGGAGTGTTTTAAAGCAGGAAGAGTTTGAATGTCACTGAGAAATGATTACAGAGGCTGTGCAGGAAGTGCTTGGAAATTTCACCCGGCACGGCAATGAAAGCGCTTCTTCGTAGAAATGAGCAAGTATTGTTGCAGTATGACCCTTACAGATACAGGCAGAAGATATGAAAATAAACAACAACAAAAAAACACATATGCACATACACACCTATGCTACTTCTCTGGTTTAAATTGTGTTGGTTGTAGAGCGAGGAAGTTATGGTAAGATAGGGTGTTATTAGGAATTCTGAAAGTGTTATTCCAAGAACAGTAAATCACTGCTGTTTTGCTCGTGTCCAAGAGGGGGAAAGAGAAGCAGTGAAAAAGGGTTTAATCGAATATAAAAATATTGTTAAAACTCTGGACCACACAGGAGTAGAAGTGGAAGTACACAGCAGTGTTTCCTGCCTTCTACAGTATCTGTGAGTACATGACCTGCTGCGTATCCACAACTCAGATTGTTCCATTAAATCTTCTGCTCGTTTGTGACGCTGCCTTGTTTCAAAATGAGAAGTGTTTATGATGCAATAAACCTTTCAGATTCAGAGCCTTGTACCATCGCAAAAAGTGTAAACCTCCACCGTCTGGAAGAAATAAAGGCAGACAAAAGACACAGGCAGTCCAGTAAAAAAGAAAACAAAATCTTTATTATTTTGTCTAGAAGATCAGGCTGTTTTGGAAGGAGGTGTGGGGGAAGTATTGGAGAGGTAAAAGCAGCCGATGAATAGGGCGGAGTCAAATAGACCAGAGGTTGGGGCTAAAACCTGGATTTCTGTAGTTATGCCAGGGCTCCCATGGGGTCCCAGGCAGGAAGTACAACGGGCTCCTGTTGCATCACTTCCAGGACATCATCTGTGAGGTATTTCTTGTCTACCACCACTTCGTACACATATTCGGAGAACCAGTCGTCCGTCATGATCAGGTAACCTGCAGAGACAGACATGGGAAGACAACCAATCAGCTGTTAAAAGTCGGTATCGGAGTCGGAGAACAAAAAAATAAATACAAATAAAAACAAAAACCTGGAGATCAATCCGAATGAGGTCAAGCTGTTTGGATCACAATCTTAAATACGCTTCATGAGGGGTGATCGGATTATGTGACAGACATGTACTAGGCTTAAACAAATCAAGGGAATCATTTACAGAAATAGGCATCAACAAATGACAGTAACATGACCACTATGACCTCAGTGGAACGTGGGGAAACTTCATAGCAACCTACAAAGTTGGATAAAACGATGTCAGACGATTTTAAAGTAATGAGAAGAAAAAAAGGAATTCTTCTGAAAGAGAAAGGTTTCTCAAACATCCAGGAAGTCTGAATTTTCAACATTCCCCATGTGACCAATTTTATGAGCTGATCGATGACTGAAATTCGAAGTTTCACAGTTTATGGTTATGGGGAATATATATCAATGGTCATTAGCCTGATGTGTGACACCAGTTCGTTCTCTCTCTCTCTCTCTCTCTCTCTCGCTCTCTCTCGCTCTCTCTCTCTCTCTCGCTCTCTCGCTCTCTCTCTCTCTCTCTGAACAGAACTGTGCAGACAGTGTCCTCATCTCAGATGCTGGTTTTCTTTTCCCCCTCCGAGAGTGGTCCAGCCTTTAAACTGCCTTTGTTAAAATAGCAGGATTTAAGGGAATAAAGCCAAAGTCAAATCTGTCAGAGAGCCTTAATCACGACACATTCTTTCAGAGAGAAACACATCACGTCACTAATTAAGGCGATTATTGTTACTCCGCTTTCACTGACAGGGAAGGAGCAGAGTGCTGCTCGGAGTAGTTCCAACAGAACACACTTTGTCTTTATCACTGAACTCTATTGTTACAACGGGCAGAAGGGTGGAGGACCCTCACGGTTCACATGCAGCGCAGTTTGCATTCAACACTTCTGCTATCACCTCTGCACGCCCACCCTGATAAAACTAAACAATGTCTGTCTCTGTCTCCCTCAGAGTGTGTGTGTGTGTGTGTGTGTGTACGCTGTCAAACAAGGTCAACGTGGCCAAAGCTGGGTGGTTATGAAAGCCAACCTTGAACTTACACTGACAGAAGACATGTTGGGATAACCTAAACCCTTTTTTTTTTTTTTTTTTTTAGGGGAGGAGGAGGAGGAGGATGTAGCCCCATGCTGAACTGATTAATGTAAATGAAAGATGTCTGCATGTCTGTCTTCTACTTAGATAACGAAAGACTTGGTGGACCCACTGCGGCTCAGGTTTGGTCCTGAACGGACACATACGGGAAGCTGGATGAGAACTGGCAACCAGAGCGGAGAGGGAATTAAAACAACTTTTCCGCTCCTCCTCGCGTGTTCAGAGTTGAGCAAACGAGAGCATCCCTCCTACCGTCGAGTTGACTTATCAAAGACGTCAGGGCAACCGCAAGAACGTGCCACAGTTCAAAACAATGTATCGGGGGTGGCGTGTCAGTTGTGTATGCGTGTTCTTCCAAGTACGCAAATCTTAGATGGCACGTTGCCTGGTTCTCACTGCGGTATCCGTGTGTGTGTGTGTGTTGATGTGAGCTTCCTGGAACCCGCGTGTTGGGTGGCATGGTGGTGTGTGTGTGTGTGTGAGAGAGAATGTTGGGTGTCCTTATTTGTTTTTAGGGATAGGCTGACTGTCCCGTCTCAGAACAGATGGACGTACTGGAAGCTCGAAGAATGTGGAGCAGCCATCTTGCTTTCCAACTTGAGCAGCGATCCACGAGCCACGATTCTCGTATTAAATTCCGTCAAAATAAGGGAAGTGAACGATGATTTGGACACGTCAAAAACAGACTTGATTGAAAAGCGATTGGCTGGGTCGATGATTAGAGCACAAGACGCAGCTGTGTAATAATTTTGACACTTGACAGCAGAGGAAAGTGTGTTATTTCCACAGGAGGAAATAAGAATAGATGGGGAACAGTGCGCCCGCAGAGATGTGGTAAGAAAGAAAAGGCATTTTTCATTTCATAGAGAATGAAATGGGTCCTTTAAAGGAGGTGAGGGGACAGATATGCAACTGTGGTTTGGGTGCAAAAGAATGGCAACGGATTTGAAGCATACTGTAAAGCTAATGAAGCTTCTCTTCCCAAGAATCTGTTATGTCCGCCACGAAGGAAATCCTTCCGTCCACATCAACATCATCTTCTTGTATTTACCCAACAATGGAATCACGTTCGTAGAAGATCATAGTTTCTCCCTCCGCACGTCAAACTCATTCAGAGCTCAATTCAGAGCCGTTAAGGAGTCCACCTCAGGCTCCAGTCCTATCAAAGTGAAAACAAAAACCTCGGAGCGTGTGGCCAAGCACTCGTCTGAAACGGTGTAAAAGTACGAGCTGTGGAGTGAGCAGAGCCACAGCAGCGGCTGTGAGGGCTTGAAAATGGAGGAAGCAGAAAGTTAAACCTCCCGTGAGAGACTTGTTTGGGGTTAGGAAGAATATGAAACGGCCTGAAGGGAGATGTTAAGCCTCTACAACCCTTATAAGCGCACTCCGCTCTCTCCCTCTGCTAGTACGACTCTTCTTCCAATTTCTCCTTTGTCATCTTTCCAAAATCATCTCTACACCTACTTGTCTTTTGTTTTTCCTAATTTCAAAGCGGATTCTACCTGCACGCCGCCGCAGCTCTCTCCTTCCTCCTGCATGCTTTCCTCTTCTCTTCTCCACTCGTGCCTGTTTCCCCCCCCCCGAAGATTTTGGTCAAACAAATAAATCCCCTGGATTCCCCTTTCTGAACTCTGCGTCTCGGACTGTTGTTCTCAAGAACTTTATTAATTTGGCCGCGGACGAGCCGGGGGCCCTGGCCCTCCATATCTACTGGTGTTTATGGAATAAGATATGCGTGAAATACATTTTGATTTGACCGAGGGGTTTTCACATGTTTTCCCAACGGTCACTACGGTTTGTGGGTTCGAGCAAATATTGTGAGGAGTGTGGGTGTGTGTGTCTCTCTGTGTGTGTGTGTATGCTGCACTGTATGTGTGTGTTGCCTGACGATGCATGACTGACCTGAAATACTCTCCTATAATTTGCAGCGGAATGTGGAGCCCAGAGATGGAGAAGAGAGGCAGAGGGTCAGAGGCAGATGAGAAGCCGAGATGAAAGGACAGAGGGAATAACAACAGCGGACAGTAAAGTCTGGGGCAGCGTGTGGACGCCCTGCTGTGTTGTGGGGCCTGCTGCACGAAGACAGACCAGCCTTACTTACTTCATGACAACTGTTTCCCCCTCGATGCATCAAAATGACTTCCTGGTAGCTCACCAGAGACGGACTAAGTTTGTTGAATTCATTTTGAATTTGTGGTTTTCAAAAACAAAAACAACTCAGTTAGCTGACCACTAAAAAAAAAAAAAAAAAAATCTGGTTCAAAAGTTCCCAGTTTAAAAAAAAAAGAAGAAAAAAAACAGTTAAAAAAGGCATTTTACAACAACAAGTCTCGAGTCAGTGTTGTATCATGAGTTATACTCTCCTCTAAAGTCTGAAGGCCTGGTCACACAAGCCTATCAAACAGAGATGTGTCACGGCACAATCAATCCATTGGAGTTACAAGAGTTCACCAGCGAGCCCTGTGAGCAGTCACTGTCACCAAGCCACAATAAGTCCATAAAACCCAATATTTTTGCAAAGACATTTGGAGGAATTTCTGACCTCACGGATTAGCTCAGTCTGAAACTACGTTTATGCAACCTGACCCAGAATCGTTCAGCTCGTGGAACACAATAAGGTCTGTGAGTCTTTATGAAACAGGACACAGCCAATTACAAGTTCATAAAGCAGCAACACGGGGGGAACGTCTCAGTCTAATCCTGTTCTCAATGCAACAGACACAAACAGGAAGAGGAGGATTTATCATGAGACACCGCCGTGTGAGAAAGATGTGAACGAGAGATGGGGAGGCAGACTTTGTCCCAAAAGCATGAATATGATTTAGAGAACCAGATCCAGGTAGAAACAACTGTTTTGGAAGTCACTGCTGCATCTCTGGGCCTTGACACAACAAGCAGGTTGAAATATACTTCACCTGCAATTCTTTACAGGTTCAATTTAAAAAGGACTGAAAGTAAGAATTGTGCATCTCCCGACTTACCTTTGTTCCCACGGTCATCGCCCCAGGAGTTCTCCACCCTCCACTTCTCGAATCCTTCTTTTCCTCCATCCTGACAGAGAGAGAGAGAGAACGAGAGCAGACGATGGGGAGATAAGAGTGAGAAGCAGGAGGAAAGAAAGTATCCTAACAGCTGGGGTTACTTACATAGGGGGGAAATTGGCATCACTATGAAAAATTACAGCCGATTAAAGCAGCGTAAACACGCAAGCAAGGCTTTGATGCAATAAACTCTGAATGTGTGTATTCCTGCCGGCCTGCTTGTATACGTACTGTATGCCTGCATGAGTTTACTGAACAGTCACCCACCTATGCTGCGTGTTTGTGTGAGTGTACCTTGTCCGTGACAGCAGTGAGGATCATAGCGTGGGTCATGAGAGAGTCTCCGTATATCAGTCGCTCTGCTTTAGAGAGGTTCTTCACTGAAACTCCGAACACAAGCTCATGGTTGAACCTGTGCGCGCACACACACACACACACACACACACACACACACACACACACACACACACACACACACACACACACACACACACACACACACACACACACACACACACACACACACACACAAAATCACATCACAGCACCTCCTCCGATGAAAAGAACTCAAACTCTGCCCTTGATTTCCACTACACACTGATCAGTTTAAGAGAAAAGGCAATGTTTTGAGAGCTTCATGGGATCCATTAAGCCTCAGCGTCATTCCAATTATAATCCACCAGCACATGAAACGATCTGTGTGAAAGATGAGCTTCAGCAGAGACGGTACCAGACATTCGGCACCTCGCTGGTTTGCTTCAGTGGGCAAATTCAGCCCTGGCGCCAGCAACTCAGAAACAGATGCCGCTGCACCTGAAGGGCAAAGATAAGCAACCTTTCCCCCGCGGAGAGACTCGCACCTCATGAGGGCGGACGAGGTCTGCTCCAGTCACGTGAACCCTGCAGCCGTGGCACAAACACTGGGATTCCTCAGTGACCAACACAAGTGTGCCAATTCACTGGTGAAATAGATTTTCAAGATAGTTGCTTTACATTTAGATGGGTGTTGGTGTTCGGCTGGCTCAAGCTTCTCAGAGTTGAAAGGTTCAGTGTCGTGATAAGAGGCGAAAAACACTGAGTATTTGGTGTGTGAGATGTTGTTGTATTCCACTTGTTGCTCTCCTGAAGGGCTTTGAAGCATAAAATCCAAAATGTTACTGCATTAGCCGTCCAAAGAAATTCTGAAACTAAAGCCATGTTAGTCACGCTAAATCCATTGCTTCTAAGATCTGGGACAAATGAGCAGAAGACTTGATTCAAATATCGCTGCTAACTTGAAAGGTGCACCCGGTAGAGAGCAGATCTCCGACCAATGTGTCTGTAAGGACGTATTGCGTGACTGAATGAACACAACACCCCCCACACCCCCCCTCCACCCCCTAGACACCAACGGGCTGTAAGGCATCTTGAAACACCATAGAGTGTACATAAGAAGTGAAACACACTTAATTCAAATTAAAAAACAAGCGGTGACGTGTGCAGCCAATCGGCACAAAGTCGTCGTATAATACACTGAATACAGTCTTGCTAAAAACAAACTGAAAAGGAGAGATCATGCAGCATGCAGCCATAACTGGGCGACCAACATTTTATGCAGTTTGCTGCAGCAGAATGTGAGTTTAGCCATGGACAGACACAGCGGTGGTGCAACGCATCGATCGCATGATCCTCCCGCCGGAGGAGATAATAACTTTCACGTGATGCATTATACTCACACGTTCATGTCGTTAATGCCCAGCTTGCCGTGGAAATGTTTCCCGACGTCACAACCGAACCACACCGCCTGAGAGAAAAAGGAGCAGGTTTATGAAGTACACGCACACGCACACGCACACGCACACGCACACGCACACGCACACGCTTCCGCCCGACCTACCTCGCCCTCCTTGATGGAATCAGCCGCAGCCTTTTTAAGCAGCTGGATGGCCTGGTTGTTGTACAACGTGGTGCGGCCACCAACCATGTTTCCTAGGAACTCAACACTGTACAGCTTCCCATAAGGGTTCTGGGGTCGGGGGTCGTTCACAAGGCAGACCTGAGGATAGAGAGGGACCGTATGGGGTCAGAACCGGCACGCTTCGTGGCCCACCTGATGCGTTTCACAGGTCACTTACTTTGTCCTGAATGTTGTATAGAGGTTTGACGTGCTCCCTGTAGAACTCCTGCGGGGTGAGGGGTCCCATGCGATGGAAGTTCTTGTCCTTGTCCCTGTACTCCCAGCAGATGGTCTCAGGAGGGCTGCCTAGACAAACGCTGGCCACCCGGAACACCTGCACAGCACACACTTTGAGCATCAAGCCATTCAATCTGCGTTATACTCATATATAACGGAATACTTCCCCACAAAATGACCATAGTTTGCCTTAATATTTACTCACCACGTGTTACCTTGAATTCCTGGGGGAAACCTTTTGTTCTCGTATGCCTTCACGGTTAACAGACTTGATGAATTGAAGTAAATGGGGTCTAGGGTTTAACAACAGCAAGTCTGTGCAGCTGTGCAAATTGTAACTTTTTGGCAAAACTGCATGTTCAGCTCTTTTCGCAACCACACAACATGACAAAAGCAAAGTAAAGTCAGTTTTTTCGTCCATAAAGCGGACACGTTATTGAGTTTGTGAACGTTTTTTCGATATAGTTATGCTGCTGTTAAACATGGACGCCTTTCGCTTCAATTCATGAAGGATTTACTCCGTTCTTGGATTCTCCGTTCACAGTGGGGGAATGCGAGAAAAACGTTTTCCTCAAGAATTTAAGGAAACACGCAGTTAATAATTAATAATCAAATGGTCATTTTGTGGGTAAAGTATTCCTTTAACATTCACAGACAGTCAATCATTGTATCAAAAACATGTCCTTGCCTATAGGGAGATTGTTGGAGATATTTGTACATTTAATTTCCAGCTCATATTCTTAATGTGCGCTCATCTCACCCCTCAAACCCACGTCTGTCCGTGCATACACCTCATCCATCAGTGCTTGGGCCTCTCTCAACTTTCCCTACATTTTACCCTCTTTTTCCTCTCTGCAGTCCGTCCCTCCCCTCCATCTTTTTCATACCCCCCTACTTCCCCATACACTCTCTTTCTTGCCCCCCCCCTCTCCTCCTCCTCCTCCCACCATGTATGTCTTCCTGCGGCGCTGGAGTTCAGACTGAGTTCCTGTGGGCTAAATCGGGTTGTTTGGACTGGGCCGTCTGTCAATCCGGCCCTTCTAACCTCCGATATATAGTTATCTCAGGAATTTCCCCCCTTTTTGCTTTTCCCCTCTCCTCTCCCATCCTCTGCTCTCCCCTCCCAGGACCCGGCACAAGCTTTTGCTATCGCATACGATTAGAAAGGGGGCTGAGAAATTAGGATGCGACGCAGTCCATTGTCGGTGGTAGATAACGGCGTGTACTCCGGCGAGCCTTGTTCCGTTTGTGCGGACGAGTGGTGATAAATCACACGCTCACTGCCACGACTGTGGCCGTCCCAAAGGACACATTTCCAATAGATTTTAACACACTATTTTTTTATTGACTTCTACTACTGATTTCCAGACGAATTACACTTCTGCCGAGCTGAATATGGAGCTGACGGGGGGGATTATTTTTGGCTCGCCTGGAGAAATAGCAGCCATGGCAGCAGTTTCCCCATGCTTAGTCAACACATATTAAACACCCCTCCATAAAGATGACATTCTTGCTCTCTGGTTAGTAGACACTGAGCCCACCATCCTCACCCCAAACAGACCCGGGCACATTCTCGCACAGAGACAAAACACACAGAAATGCATTAATTCAGGCCTGGCTTACACAAACAAACAATCCCCTCCTCGTCATCACAGAAGTGCGTAAAGTCAAAAGTACAGACGCACACAAAAATACACACATGCACAGAGTCAACAAAGGCATCTGTTCAACGCCTCATCCACCCCGAGCCGCTTCCCTCCTAATTCAACTACTTTGTTTAGACTGCCCTGCGGGCAAGACGACGTGCCCCGGTGTCCATCCCCTTGTCTGGTCTGTGTTTGCCCAGATGCCCAGATGCTGCCCCCCCCCCCCCCCCGCCCTTTTCCTCCTTTTTGTACCTTTCTTCAAAAGAATAACTCTCCCTGGTAACTTAAAACCTTTCCACTCACTTTACCATTCGTCTTTCAGGTGCCCTGAGACGTACTGTCCCTCCTCATCCTGCCCTGATAAGGTAAAACAGTCAAATAATAAAAAAGGATAACTGACTGAAAGTCTCTCACCACAGCACAGTTATATTTGATACTTATCCTAAAGTAATACCTCTCGCATATAAAATGAATTACTTCATTAATGATTTATTTTTAAATAACTTAATTCACACACTTTCACAAAGCCCTGGCAGTGTTAAAAATAATGCTGATCAAACCTTCAAATCAGCAAATGCATCACGGTGGCATTTTCAGCAGAACATTTACTAAATGATTTGAGCCCGAGCCCTCAGGGTCGACTTCACGGTCGTCATTACGTCAACCGCGTTACTCAGAACCCGACTCGTGTTTTGGACTGCCACTTCAAAAAGGGGGTCGTCTCATTCACATGACATGACATTCAAACTGCGGCCAGGTTTCAGGAACCAGCCGTGATGAGCGTTGGTTAACGGGTCCACCGCCGGTCAGTTCCAATTCTGTGAAAAAGGACGAGTTTGCGTGTCCCGCTATAAACAACGAGCTGACTGACTGCCCACCATTGGGGCTAACGTTTGATAGCATCTGTGCTCCGGTGTTGACCGGCTGGCAGCCCGCTCTGCATGTTGATCTGTTGTTTTTTTACGCGACCCAAACAAACAAATCACCTGCAGTCGAGAGTGAGTGCAGCACATTCAGTAAGCAGGCCAATCCAGCAGCACGGACACCGATCTGCCCGGGAAACAGGTGACCTGAAGCAAGGCAGGCCCGTTTACAAGACCTTAGCCTTCCCTCTCTCCTGGACTATATGTGTGGTCCGCAGACGGCATCGGCTTAGTGGAAACATTGCTTACTGTACTTTTCATGCTTTCGCCACACTCTTCACAATCTCTATGCTGAAGCACTTTGCTTGAGTGAAACAAAAAGAGTGACAAAATAAGATGCTATGAATTCAGAACTTAACACCTAAGTGACTTTATCTTTATTGTGTTTGAGTTAGTGTGTTGTATTAAAAAGGAACTCTAAAAATCAGATACTCCAGCTCAGCTGTTCATTTTGTAATGTTGCTTTACAGACGAAAACTGAAATGGCAATTTACTTTGCGTTGAGTTCTGCAGCGCCTCACGCAGGCCGTTTGGCCCCGGTAGACCTCTTCTTGGTCCAGAGCAGCGATATGTGCACCTGTGCCGACTATACCGTGTCACTAACAAAGATTTAATACGAGAAATAAATGCTAAATAATGTCCTCCACCAGATCGGTCTTTGAAATAAGGTGGATTAAATGGTCCTTGTATTTTGTACCTTAAACATATAAATGTGATTTACAAATTAAAATCAGAGCAATGCATGTTGAATGAAATACATTTTACTGCGAAATAGATGCAGCCGAATGACTTTTAGTCAAAAATAATCCTAACACAATTGTCTGAAGCAGGCTCTCAACCGGTTCAAGACAAATTTAAGAAAACTATGCGCCTCATTGCTACTCCGAGTTAAATTTATAACCATTGTCGAGAAGCTGGACTTGTGAGTGTAAGCAAATGACACCATGCTAACAGTTTGGATACAAATGAGCGAAGGTTTTGATTAAACCTCCATGTTTTGTAAACACGCAACACATGTGGTCAATGTTAAGTTCTAACAATGGCGCACAGAAATTCAATGAATGCGAGCGGACATCTCTGAACTGGCAAGGCTCTCCGTTGCGGCCCCTTGACAACGACAAATCCGGAGGAACCCACCCACATCGAACAACAAATCAACTGAGTCAATAGCCGGCAGCGCTGACTTTCTGAGCTGCCGCAAGAAAGCTCCTCTGTGATTTGATGGCCGCCTCATGAATTAGACTGGTCTTGAGAATCACTCTCATTCAGAGCCAAGACCAGAGTCACACATGGTGTTTCTGATTCCATGACGCAATGGAGCATGGAAGGGCTACGGTTGTGGCGTGAGGGATACCATCTGTGTGTGTGTGTGTGTGTATACTGGTAACTGTACGTGCATGTACAGTGAACGTCCCCTTTGAGTGTGAGTGTGTGTGTGTGTGTGTGTGTGTGTGTGTTGCCTACTTGTCTATGTAAGTGAGAGTAGAGGAGCAAGGATACACAGCAGATACAGCATGAAAGAGAAAGCCTGACTTTGAAACTTAAACTAATCCGCTGTGCCTCAATAATGCAGCGTATGGATACTGTCGTCCTAACAGCCTCCATGAAGAGATTACTCGCCTGTCCTTAGTATAGGCGCATCTTAAAATGCGTAAAGTTGCTACTGCGGGAGGTTTTCACGATAAATGTGATGTGCAACGTGCCCGACCCAGTGTTAACAAAAGCAGCGAGACACTTGACACGCAAAGGGATCCGTTTAAAATCAAGCGCACCCTGGGCACAGTAAGTGGAAGCAGAGACGTTGACCCCCGGCTGCCTGTCATGGGAGTGTTGTGCGGGGCTGGCGTGATGAAGACCAGCGCACAATCAGAGCCGCAACGCTGGGAGGGTGGACAGCGTCACCTCCACGCACACCAAAGTAGGACTGACACGGCACAAAGAAACACATGAGCACACGAAAAGGTGCAAATCAAGGTCTACACGTGGAGGAAACACTCGGCTGCCACTTGCAAGAGTCCAAGAAAAAGAAAACTCACTATGGTACACACACACACACACACACACACACACACACACACACACACACACACACACACACACACACACACACACACACACACACACACACACACACACACACACACACCCGTCGACATACCAGTGAAATTGCTACCACTGTTAGTTTGTAAACCTAATATACACAAACAGCTCCTGAACATGCTCTACTGAAAAAAAAAAAAAAGGGTTGTGACACCAATACATGCCGAGATGCCAACAAATGCATCGCCCGACAGACTCGGTAGGTGTCTGCGTAGCCCGATAATAAGATGTCAGTCACCTCAAGGTTATTACATCCTCCCTAATTTACAGAGCTAATATGTAAGCGGTTCACCAGCGGCGCTCTTGACGCTGGAAGCAAATCAAACACCACAGCAGAACAGCTTGTCATGCCAGCTTACAGTCAGTGTAAATAAAGAACGATGTCATTCCAAAACAATTCTCATTAATTTCTTTTAACTCATAAGTGTTTCCATTAGTAAGTTAGGGTCATAGGATGGCATATTGTTAAAGTTCTGCAGGTGTGGAGATGTATTTACACATCGAGTATACACCTCTGTACTTTGGAGCTATCTGACCTTTATAATACAATAGCGCATAATTATTCATCTTTGGGATCAGGGCCCCATGTGGGGCCACTTGCTCAGTAGATAGAGCTCTGGGACACAGGAATATTAATGCAAATCTTCAGGTTTAAGAACACGTCACCAGGACTCAATACGTTTGTATTTTCTCTTGATTTAATTGAGACTAATCATTTAAACACACACTTTATCACAGTAGTACAATGTGTCCAGTTGTCCTAAGTGCAACTGTTATGCTTCCTGCAGATGAATGTTGACACTTGTGTGCACATATAAAGTGAATCATCCACTTATACACCTGAGATATTGGCCATAGATTAAATGTTGATTAAAAAAAGAAAGAAAATGAATTTGTATTTATTTGAGTCACGATTAAAAAAAATTGGGGTTTGAAAGAATAAAAGGGATTTGATTTCAGATGTTATAATTGGACACCCACCTCAGTACAAAGAGTTTAATCAGAGTGTTAATCTTTAGAATGATGCTGGTCAAATGTCCAGACAAAATCCTTTGAACATCTTGGCTCCCTTTACGTCAGCCGTTCTTCCGACATGACCGTATCCTCCATCACCACCGCCCGTGACAGAGCGGTGTTTCGCAAAACAAACCACTTCCAGGTGGACAAACAAACACGCCGACAACCCTCCGCTCCCCTCCAACCCTGCCGTGCAGTTCAATGGGAGCAGTCTTTACTGTTGCACAACATATGTTCGTGTGTACGTGTACAACTCTCTGTGTGTGTGTGTGTGTGTGTGTGTGTGTGTGTGTGTGTATGTGTGTGTGCGCCCAGTCATGGCTGGGCATCCAGAGGCGCTGTGAGATACAGACGACTGTTTAAACAAGCAGCCAGCCAGCAGCACAATGCAACCAAACAGCTGACAATACAGGCTGCATAACCAGACCCCGGCTCCGTGTGCAATCGGCTCAATGGGAGGCTGATTGACTGACTGGCCACTCATACATTGACCCTCGCAGACACACACACAGTCACACACACACACACACACACACACACACAGTCACACACTAGAACGCATTTCACTGCGCACACACACACACGTTACGTTCGTTACGGAGTGAAAGAGTTTGCTTACACCTTTTATTTTTGTCTTCACTGTCCCACATCTGATACTCTGTGATAGACTGTTCCATAAACACGATCGCTATCTTCAACATTGTGACATCTAGGGCAGTGTGCAGGTGTTTATTGTTGTTGTTGCTTTTACACACTCTGTAGTCCAGAAAGGACAGATTATACACATAAATTCAACATGTGTAGGTACACATATTAAAAAGGGAATAATAAATCACACTACACAGCAGACACAGGCAGGTATTTCACAGGTTGTTTTGGGAAAAAAATAACGTGTCAAATGCAACAGTTGGCATGTCTATGCACAAGTGTCACCTGAGCTATTAATGCACCTGTATGTTTATTTAAGTCAGTCCGGTATTAAATCCTAATGATGTAGGTATTACAAAAGGGACACTGTGTGAATAATTGATTGTTAAAGCTTCTTCATTTTAAAGAAAACTGCTGAAATGCATCCCTCTGATTTGGATCCCATCAGATGTCCACATTGAACAAAGCATCAACTATTTCATGCAGCTCTTCAAATTAAGGGACAGTTTTCACGCAACCCTGTCCCCCTAACTCGACCCCAAACACTGATCACACGCAGGCCGAATCCCAACGGCCACACTCACTGAACTGTTCCTGCAAAGCCTGTGAGGGCTCAGGACTGCCCCACGCTCCAATCCTCAAACGCTTGAGGACTCTCTCTCGCAGACATTTTGAGCCCTTTATGCACACTTTGCCTCAGGGAATTACCCACAAATCATAGCATTGTGATGTTTAACACTAGCTTACACGGGGAAGAAAAACATTTTTAAAAAGTAACCAAAGAGGACGACACATGGGTCTTCAGCCTGCTATGTTAAATTTACACAGAACATGAAATCAGAGGAATGCATGCGTAGACTATTACACACCTGGTTTATTCGTCAAACATTGCTTTTAATATTGCTTCTTGAAGCTGTTTTGACAAAGACAGGTAAATTGATTATTCATCAATTGCCTCCCGGAGGACAAGAGCCTAAGGCGACGTTCAGTCAGTAAATAACGTACATTTATACTATTTCAAGCCCTTGCGGCCTTTCACACTCATCAGTTAGGTCCCTGAGGGTTCAGGGCTAAAAGGTAGGGACATCGGGACCGGGCTGCAGACTGGTTTTGGGTATTCCTTCCAACTGGCTAGATGTTGCTGCAGTCAGTTATTTAACAGCACCCTCTTCTGGTAAAAATGGGACAATGTACTATCTATTGCAATGCAATACAGCAGCTCTGCCATACATTCTGAATATACTATGTTTTTTATCCATTAATTTCATATTGGACTCCATTATACTGAGATAAAAATAGAAATATCTGTACCTTGTCCTAACCAGAGTCAATCAGTACATTCGTATTTTGTGAATGAAGCTGTACGCGGTTGCAGCAGCCACAGGTTCTGTGTTTGTTGGCCACGATAGTTCCTGAACCTTTGGAAAGACGCAAACTATTTTTGTCACCTAACCTTGGAACTAAATTTAGTTCCAAGTTCCTCCAGTCAAACACAGAATATGTTCCCGAGTTCCTCAAAGGGGTTTTGTATGTATATATATGTATATATATGTGTATGTATATATATGTGTATGTATATATATATATATATATATATATATATATATATGTATATATATATGTGTATGTATGTATGTATGTATATATACATATACATATACATATACATACACACACTACAACAGTTGCACGTGCTCTTTTCAGTCTCACCTCCTCGATCATGGTGTCCAAAGCATCAGACAGGTCAGCTTTAGTTGCATCACTGGCCACCATGTTCCTCAGTCTTAGGCAGTATTCTCTCAGCTGTAACACACGGCGAGACAAAAACATCAGCACCGCCTCACCGATTACCTGATTAGTTTGAACAAAAGGAAAACGTTTCAACACACCTTATGATTAAGGATGTCATTCATTCTGCGTGAGGCCTCCGAGCTGTGGGACTCTGGAAAGCATTTCTTTGGAATCACGCCATACTTTTCTGAATACAGGACGGTACAAAACAAAAACGTAAAACAACACTCGTCAGTCAATCCAGTCAAATAACTCTGATGTTCCACTAGCGTTTTATTCTGTCAGGAGATTTACATATTTAGAGGAACCAACATCATCTAATTACCAAATGTTCCACATATCACACAGATTAGTCAATCATTCAACATGAACATCTTGTTAATGTAATTATGTGTCATGGTGAGAACTAACCAATGAGGTTGACCAGCATGTCCCACTGTCCTCCGTCATTGGTTGGATTGGAGAGCAGGAACTGGACCAGGCGTCCGTCCACCGGCTCCTTCTTCTGTGCCGTCTCCACACAGGCCTGGAGGAAGTAGTAGCAACGCTCAACCTGTAGCCAGAGGAACAAAGACAACCGGGACAGTGAGGGGCGGTGCAATCTAAGGATGTCACGTTACTATATGTTAGTAACGTGTAGACTTGAGTTAGACTTAAGTCAAAAAAACTGAGGACTTGAGACTCGACTAATGACACAATTCAACCTCCAAGACTTCACTTGACTTGAAACATTCGAGCATCGTGTGTCAGGCAGGCCTTGCAAAGCCATCACTTATTAGATCTACGCTATGTAAAAACAACATTATTAATTAGAGATGCACCGATTGATGTTTCATATTTTCGATTCTTTGCTGGTTACATTTACATGTGTGCCGCCGCCACTGTTTTACAGCGGCACAGACAGTAACGTCACACACACACACACGCACGCACGCACGCACGCACGCACGCACGCACGCACGCACGCACGCGAGTAAAGAAGATATAGAGATCACAACTGCAAGTCCAAAATAAGCCGTCGAGGAACAACCTCAAAACATTTGGAACAACAGTTATAACATTGTAATTCATTTCCAGAGTAATCGCAGTGACCGGCTCGTCTGCTGAGGGGGTTTTGACAGCGGTATAAAATAGATATTAGAGAGGGAATTATGATCCGTTTAACTTCCTAACACTAGCAGTGAGCAGCTTATAATACATAATGAAAATATTAATGCCGAGATTTCTTTTGGCCAAAGCAAGTATTTAAATAGAATAATACAATCATTTATTTCCTATTCATTTGAATTGTGTGGTTTTATGCATATATCCACTATAGATGATAATAACAAAGTAAAAGGATAGGATTTAGAATTGTTGCCTGTTTACACTGACTTCAGGACAATTGAAACGACTGTCAATTATAGTTATAGTAAAGAAAATCTGGCTCGCCAGGTCAAACTCAATTTGGCAGACTTAAGACTTACACTTACTACCGTCATACTAACACATCTGATAACCTACTGGCTGATAGGGGGGCAGGATATTCTTCAAGCTACACATTTACTGTTTCCTTGTTTGGAACTAATATTACTCTCAGTGTTAGTCCCTGCAGCTGCCATTTAAGACAGGTGTTTTATTCAAGGTGGAACAAACAACTGTCTGAATATTTGGGAGAAAAAGACGCAAGGTCATACAGACAAAGAGACAAGAGAGCGATAAAAAACATTTAGCGAGGTGTCACTGTGACGTCAGCCCTGAAAGAGCACCGACCACAACACACAAAAGGGGGTTTTATTTGGACAATGACTGTAGAGTAGGAGAATGCTGCATAATAACACTGAATCAATATACACACACACGCACACACACACGCACACGCACACGCACACGCATACGCACACACACACGATTTGCAAATGTTTACTACAGTGAATACTTAGTCAATGCAATAAAAAAAGATTAGAGAATGATTCAATAAATCTGCAGCAGAAAAAGATCTAATACACAGTGCATCTCTCTGCTCATGAAGAGTGAAAAACAACAGCCTAAGTAACAGAGAAGGGATGTGTGTTTCTACGTCTTACCTTGTCCCAGAAAAAAAGATAGGACTGACTAAACTCAAACTCCTCTATGTTAAATTTCTTCATGAAGGGAAGTCGCATGACGTTGAGGCACGAGAAGATCCAACATCTCCCTATGAATGATGAGAGGACAAAGAAAGAGAAATAAGTTTGTACAGGTACAAGCAAAGCTACTGGCTCCCTTCATTTAGTTGCTCTGAGGGGTGACGAGTCACAAACACAAAGGGATCTTTGTGTATTCACTTCTAAACCTTAAAGGCTAGAGTCACCTGTTCATTAGATTCCTTCACTGAACAACAAGGCTGTGCCCGACAAAGCTATGTGAATGACGGCTTAATAATTATTGCATAACCATTGTGTAATGATTTCGAGGAGTCTAACAAATGCATGTGGATGAGCTTTAAAAGCTTGCTAGATTGACATAAAAGTAGGATGGACTTATCTAAAGAAATGTTCATGTCTCAGTGTTATAGGATTATTTTATACATGTTGAACTAAATGAAAAACGATGGCCGTCTGAGAGGATGAATTCAGTTTAAAAAACTATGGTCTGCTTTGTAACCTGGTCGGCATGGACGGTCTCTTCAGGATGCTACAAATGCATTCCCGACTTTTCTTTGAGAAATTTGGTCAAGACAAAGTTTGGTAGCCAACACTATATCCGCCAACACATAATGAGTGGGTCCAGGTGACCAGAGTCCACGTAGCAAAGCAAGATGTCAGCCAGAAAACAGCAGACTTAGAACATGTCATGTATTGTCACCTGTATAGATTTTAGCGTGAGCTTCAAACAATAATGCGAACAGGAAAACAATTAGTACTTTTACTGAGAAATTGACAATCCAGGTCGCAACTTGCAAATCAAATTTAAGGGAACCTCCAACGTCATGCAAATACTGTGCGAACTCTGTTAAAAACTGTACAATATATAAAACGTTAGAGCGTGCATATCCATCGTTTGTGATGTATAATCGCAGTTAAGAAATATATTGAATGAAAATGTCTCTGTCTCATTCTGATCTATTTCAGAAATACATTCACTTACCAATGTGCGCTAAATAGCAGTTATTTGTGCCATCTATTGTTGCAGTGAGGACTACAATGTAAATTCACAAACTAGAATATCTTAGGCATCTCTGTGTGATGACCAAAGAGCCGGGACATCCAGTCAAACCCACTTATAGACGCATTTATTTACCTTGTAAATGGTACACTTAAAACATGAATGCTGATATACTACATTGTGTCCTACCTGAGTTTTTCTGGTTGGTGATGGGCTTGCCCTCTGTGGGGATAGTGTGCTGGAAGATGTGCACAGTATCCTGGACAGTCTGCCGGTGCAGACAAACCTCCAACGGGTCAATGCAGGTCGACACATTCTGGGCCAACAGGTAGCGTGGCTCGGCCCGCAGCCGCTTAAGGAAGGTGGATACCTTCTCTTGACTCAGACCTGAGAGAGCAAGAAGGGTGGCGAGAAGGATAGATGAGGAAGAAGAAGAAAGATTATAGTAGAATGAAACTTGGAACAGGAAGACTTTCACAGCTAGACAGTTGACTGTAACGACGAGGAGGAATTTCCTACTGCCCTAATTCCCATGACTCATCTGTGCACTTTAGGCCTACACACTTCCTTTTTAACATCTGATTTATGAGCACTCAGATACTCAGATGTCACAATAATGCCTGGAAAAATACTAGATCAATAGCCATAAACTAACAGCACATAATTTATTGAATAATATAACTGTCTGGGGCATGACTTTTTCCCCTCACCATCCATAAGAGGATAGTCTATTAGGTACACTGAGCACAATCATGATTAGAGCTCTGATAAAGAATAAAGGACAGACTTGGCGTAAGGCAAAGCACAAGCCAAAGACAAACAAGGAGGTAATCTAGAATGCTTTCTAGTAGCGCTACAAGTGGCCCTATAGGGAGATAAGGGCTGATCAGAAGTCGCTGGTATCACTCATCTGGCTCCATCTGTGAGAGGAACACACTGGAAAGCTTGTCTAGTCCTGTTGGATGGTGGAAGAACGCCTACACACATGCACACAAACACTATGAGCGAACAAACTGCCACTGATGTGCGGTTTGTAATTCCGTCAAATAACAGTGCAGAGCAATTAAACATCGAGAGGGGACATTGACTAGTCATGCATGCTGCCTGGAGTTCGACCCATCTCCCCCTCTCAGCTGCATTCTGTTATTCTCCATCGGCACAAATGGACTGACCGCCGCAGATTAGGACAGTGTCAAACTTGGTTAACTGTCATGCCCATGTAGTCTGAAAATAAGCACAACTGGGCCTTAGGCAGAGAATATTTCGAGAGCAGGTCTGCAGGGGGTCCAGTGTCAACACAACACTGTTTTTCTTGTGGCGCAACAGTTGGGATTTTTTGACACTGATGAGTATAGATGATTATATAGATAGATACCGAAGGGGGAACGGAGTGAGATAAATCAGTAACAGAGTATTAGCCAAGAGCACCATATAAAAAGGCGTGTGTGTTGAAGAAAATAATACCAAAGAGCCTCAGGGTGAGTTAGTTAGTTGGTTAGTTGGTTGGTCTGGCTGTTATTCAACAATTGGAGGCATGAATGCTGAGGACATTTATCAGTGTTGTTTCAATGGAGAGGGGCCAAGCACAGATATCACTGCCCCATGTGCAGTTGGCATGAAGCCTAAAAGTTGAGGCTCAGTAGACATCCAGTCACGTTAGCAGACAAAGTCCAAAAATATCTGACTATTATGTCACTATTTTAAAGTCCTTTTGTAATCCACACTAACAGGATAATGAATGGCTCTATGGAAGGAGTTAACAAACGTCTTTCGAATAACCATCTGACCAAAGGCCAAAACCTTTGCCCACTAATAAAAGAGTTGAAATGAAACCCGAGGTTAGTTAGATAGTAACAATCCATCTCAAACGACTTGAAGCTTTATTTATAAGAATGACACAGTGCAAAGAGAGGTGTAATGCAGGAGAAACTCTGCATAAAGAATCCCTCCTCACACAAAAACCGCTCCCACTTTAAATACTTAGTTTCTTTGACAGCTTCTTGCGTTTCTTTCTCCCTTCCTTGCACGGCTATAGCTAACCACGAGCTAACGTTTCCGGGGCTCCCCGAGCAGGAGACACCGGCTTCAAACGACCGAGTCAAGGCGCGTGGACGGCCCGCGTCTCCCGGTCCGGATGCCGGTGCCTCGCTGGCAGCGTACCGGCACGAACTGACGAGCCCAGTCCGAGTAAAAACGACGTGGGCACAGTCATGCTAGCGGGCTGGCGAAGCTAACGCGACGAGAGCTAGCTTAGCTTCCCCCCTCCCGTTAGCTTCCTCAGCTGTCACCCTGCAAACGTTGGCTGTCAAATACGAAACTGCGCTCGCGCTGCCGGCGACGCGAGCCTCTCGCGACCACAGCGGGAGGAGAGCAGCGGGAGGACCTACCGGTTTCCATGTTTCCGTGGAGCTTGAGGAGCGTTGTTGTCTATTTCCCTGGAAAGTCACCGGCTCTTTGTTTATCTCATTCGCCGACAGTCGGTCGGTATGATTGCAGGGTGCGCTCGTTTGGCGCACACGCGGCCAACCGACGTGCCTTCTGACGTGGCGGGTGGGCGGAGTTTAGCGGGTGGAACGAGGCGCTGCACCACAACAAAAAGACACAATTTAATGTAATGAATGTTGCAACGGGGCTACATTTGAAGGACATTGGACCCTTTAGGTGTACACTTTCAAGGCGGAATTTCACAAAAACATGGAACAATGTAATAAGCAGCACATTCCACAATACATTCAATTCAATTAAATTTATTTTGTAAAGCCCAAAACCACAAATTTGCCTCAGAGGACTTTACAAGCTGTAACAACTCCGCCCAAGAAAAACTTTAATGGGGAGAAATAGGGAAGAAACCTCAGGGAGAGCAACAGAGGAGGATCCCTCTCTCAGGATGGACAGAAGTACAACAGATGTGACGTGTACAGAATGAACAACATAACAGAGTTATAACACATTCAATGCATATGAAATTATTCATATAATGAGAGTAGTAGGCATTATGAAAAAGTTACAACTAACAAAAATAACAGCAACAGTGGGTATAGTAGAATAATAATGATAATAGAAGCAGTAATGGTATTGGCAGTACTAATAGTAATGCAACTATTAATAATAATGATAATAGCAGTATAGGTGTCGGGCAGGATCAGGGTCCAGATAAAACCACGATCCATGTAAACCTGTGAGGCAAGATAAATAAAAAAAGAAAGCATTATATTTTTACATTTTATTATTTTTGGGGTTTTTACAAATTGTACAAGAGCGGACATATTATTTAGGTGAATAAACCTTTCTTCAACCCCATAACCCGTTTCAGTAGCAATGAAAATTTGTGTTTTTTAAATATATATATTTTTTTATTCTTAACAAAAAGACTACACAAAAAGTCTTTTTAAAATTCTTAACAAAAATACTACATTGTTTTAAATTCTTAACAAAAAGACTCAATTAATTAATCAATAATGTTTTGTGTGTGTTTTCCAACAGTGTTTTATACTAACATTCTTGTGCATGACACATACAACATGATAATATAGGCTACTGTTTTTTTTTTTTTTACTTTTGTTTGTTTGTTTTTCCCACACAGAGCACAAAATATTCACTACAGCAAATGTGTTGTGCTATGTAGTGTAAAATTGATTCATAGCTTTTATTGATTCCACAAAGAGACATATGGTGATCCATGTGGATACATTGAAAGTTGAGAAACAATTATTCTCAACATATCCTTAAGTCCTCCAGTTTGGTGACCATTTACAGGCTCTATATCTGACTTAACTTGAACTAATCACCAAATTAATGCTGTGTCTCAAAAACATTTCTTTCCAGCTGTTGTATATCAGTTATATTTTATAGTATTATCAAGAGGGCACAGCTGTTCTTCCTTCCTGTTATGCCCATGCATATATGGTTATTCCCACGTGTCACGTGAGTGGCAGAGCACGGAGCAGCCTTAAGCGAGCGCGCCCAAAGTCAATATGACAGAATAAATGCGTATTAAACGTCCGGTCATTCTTTACAAAAATAAAATCAGACTCCATCCCATTTGCATTGGAAGCACATGAGGGGTGATCTCTTAAAATCATATAAGAACACGAGGAATGATTACAACACGCAAACGCTATTGAAAAACAGGTCCTTTAATGTGTGTTTCTCTCTCTTTCACAGTGACAAGCAGCTTTTGTTTTGACGGTTAACTTTCAGCTGGAAAACCATTTTTCTGTATGTTGCCGGGAATGTACACGGTGTAGAAAGTCAAAGCATCTACCTATGTTTTAACAGTGATAAACCTCCTTGAACCCAGAAACCCTTTTTTCTCTGATTGCTCAATTAAAAGGAAGTCATAAGTGCTATAGATGTATAAGCTATTAAGTGTTTCAGATTCAGCAGGCAGCTGCTTGTATTGCATTTTAAACCAATACCCAATACACACAACGATATAATACTAGAGATCTCATACAAGATATATAAGAATTATATGGGAAACAAGAGAGCCATAAGTTTCAGCTTCTGTGCCCTCATCAGGATGGCCATGCACCACTAATCAATCTGATGAGCATTGTATAATAATAATAATAGTGCGTTTACAAAGGAAGGGAGTGAGTTGTGATACTGCTCCGTTTTTCTCTTTCTATATTGCTGCGCCTTGCGGCCCCTTTCCTCATGGAAATGTTATATTCCCCTACATGAGCTCATTGATTTCCTGTATTTTAGTATGAGCCTTCTCGGATGTGTGCATGTCTGTGCGTGTAAGTGTAAGTGTGTATGTGTATGTGTGTGGAGGTGGAGGTGGTGGTGGTGGGGGGGAGGGGGGGGTTAGTATTGGTTCACTTCCTTCCTTTACCTCCATCTGGAAAAAATCATAAATCGAGAGTAGGAAAAGAAAGTGAGAGAAAGAGCGAGCCGATGGGCGAGCTCGCAGCGACTGACGACCGCAAGTTGAACGAGCAGTTCCCCAAAGAAAGCCATGCACATCATTGTGTCAGAGTCTTGCGCACAAGCCACGACTTAATCTGAGCAGAAGAAGTAAAACCGACTTGTGATGAACGCTGACCAACACTGTTACCGTGTCCTCAGCGCAATCTGCTGTCTCTGCCTTCTTCATTCCGGTAAGTGAGAAGTTTTAGTTCCAGCAAATCTGAAGGCTAATTCTAATTCTTATTATAAACAATGGAAATCTCACTCATACATTGTGTCACATTTGGAGACCTTCTCCATTCTTGCCTTGGAATTCAACTCTGTTGCAGTTTGGTGAAGGGAACTAAAAGTATGTAAGATCTTTAAAAAAAAAAAAAAAGAAAAAAAGAAAAGTAGCTATAACTTACTGTTGATTATTTGATGAGTCCATTTTTCGACAGGCTCACTACAATTGACATATCATCATTGTCAAGACAATCTGCGATAACCATGTTTAAGTGTGTTGCGTGTACTGTGATTGTGAAATGTTTCACAACGTAGCTACACTGTGTCAATGCCGCTCAATTTCGACATTAAAACCTCTTGTTTCTTGTAGTCAACCAATATTTTCAGTGCATGTAGAAGTTATCTGGCGAGTCAGAAAACAACCCAAAATGTTTCGATGCATATCTGTTGAACAAATTGTCAGTTGCACGAAATGATGTAATCGTTTGTGTGTAGCTTGTTTTACGACTAAGGATAACCGCATGATTATCTTTATCTGTCTTCATACTGCACATCAGAGCAGCAACAGTTTCTTGTTGCACCGCACTGAGGCTCACAGACTTCCCTGTTTCAGGTCTCCGGGCTGAAGAATGCAGCCAGGGTGTCCTGGCTGAACGGGACACGTTATATGTGCCAGAAGGACGCAGCCTGTCTCTGTCCTGCGTGGTCCAGCACTGTGGACACGCCTGGACGGGAAACTGGATTTGGAGAAATTCGACAGAGGAAAAGATCATTGCGAGGCATCATCTGACCAATGTGACGCTCTCAGCCAATGAAACTCGACTGACTTTGAATTTCCCCGGTGTCAGCAAATTAGACGAAGGTTCCTATGGATGCTCGGTTAAATGGGCCCATGGTGGCATTGATCAGGGGCATTTGAAGTACGTGAACGTCACTGCAGGTAGGCACAGTTGTGTATATGATCACTATCATTCATATAATAACAGGGTACACTCATTTGGGTTCTTCAAACGGAGGAAAAATCAAATTGTGTTATTTGTGTCCTCCTCCAGCCGTCCCTTCTCAGAGGAGTGTATTGCACAGGGTTTTGGTCTGTGCCGGTGCTTCTCTTTGTATTCCCATCATTCTGGGATTGGCTCGTTGTCTGAGTTCAGAGGTCAAGCCCCAGCCACTTCCCAGGACACTGTCCACGTACTCAGCTGTCTACAGACACCAGCCACAGTCGGCTCCAAAGCCCCCACCTCGGTGCCCCATACCTCAGAAACGTAGCTCTTCCTCTCACAAAGGTATATTGTATTCTTACTTATTAGCCTGTAACGTTGATAAAAAAGTTACCGTAGCATTGTCAAAACTGCTCTATTCACTGTATTTTTTTGTTGTTGCATGTCACAGCCGTCCCCATGTCCGCACAGAAGACTGAGGTGGGTGCACGTCCTGTTTCAAGACAGGATGCCCTTTACAGTACCCTCAACATTGTTTGTTGTTTAGCCTGGAATATGTCTGCAGTCCATGCATATACCTTTATCTGCACTTTTTTTCCTCATTCTCAATGTTACAGGTGGTGTATGCCGATATTTCCCAGGATGCACTGGGACAACAGGGAGCCACCAGACAGCCTGACCAGTCCATAGTGTACTCATCCCTAAAATTTCCCTGACTGCAATCGAAGCAGGCAGAAAATTGTCTGCTGGGGATTATTTTTGTGGTATTGTGCTCGATCCTCGACGCCTTCAGGAGACGTTTGATGTGGACTTTTGGAATCTGAGAGCTTCTCACACGCAGGACTGCATTTTCTGAGACGTCCTCCCTGAACTCAAGGCTTTACCTGCGCATTGTGGAAAACAATTTGAAGAAGAGGACAAAATAATCCGGCAGAGTCATTTTCTGTGGACTGTCCTGATTATATTGGGATGTGGGGACGGTTTTAAGTGCCAAAGAAAATCGCTAATGTGCAGGCAGCATAATAGACAGCAAGTGGAGCAGATAATGAGGAGATAATGCAGCGTGCATCAACCAGCTGAAGCCTCCAGAGGAGAAGATTCCTCTCTGTCGCATCATTTCACTGATATAAACACTTTTTTGTGTTTGTTTTGAAACGTAACAGCAGACAAGCATTAAGTGCCGTCCGACCAATTAAAAGTATTTTTTATTATTATTGTGTGACAAACTTTGTCTATAATATTCATCAATGTGTCCATGTGCATAACACAAAATAAAGCATGAACCCCTGTATTGTGCTTGGCGTGTTAACAAATGAGATACCACATAAATGACACAAAATACAACATTTTATTTTAGAATAAATTCTCAATGGCACGTTACATAACCAAATATACATATACATGTTTAGACATCTTTTAAATTAATATATTTCCTTTAATCTTTTTACCGTATTAATTAGCATACTCTGCAGTTACATTTTCTTTACATGACATCAACGCAAAATAAGTCATCATTTTAATAAATTAAGCATATTAACAGAGGAAAGGCTGCAGGGCATTTAGGCGACACTGTACCTGCTACAAACTAAATGACACCCGGACTTCCCGCTTTTGTGTGATCTCTGTCCCTGCTTCCCTTGCTCGAGGTAATCATTGGCCTACGCTAACTGAGCACAGTGTGTGTTAGTCGTCGCTGATAACGGCGTCCATGTCAAACTAAAGCGTCACCTAAATCACATTGTTGCTTGGGTGAACTGACCTCTCCCTCTGGGATTCGAGTGTCACGTGACTGAACTTCACACACTGTCAAGCCATCCAGGAATGCTTCTCTCCACAGTAAGAGCACACAGACGTTCCTCCAAAGACCGACCAGCTTGGCTGTTCGGTCACATCTGGAAACATCTGTATGTCTGCAAGCTTCTTTTTTTCTTTTTTTTTTTTTTTTTCTTGATTCGCACACTCCCACTTTGCCCTGCTCACTGTAGTTCAGCTCCCGGCTAACGTTACGGTATAGTTGAGGACGAGAGTACACCTTTAGTCCTGTTGTGCTTGTAAGCAGCTGGCTTTGCGATTGACTTCTAAGAGACTTTGTAATAACAACTAACAAAGCGTCAAAAAATAAGGTTCACATTCAGAGTGTTTATGCCAAAGTGTGGTTCAAAGGTTTGTTTAACCCGAAGCATTATTTTCTTTTTTTTTTCAAGTCTTCTTCATCAGCTCACATGGTGTGGAGCTTAAAACCCAGGGAGACTTTCCCGTTGGAAAGTTCCACCGAACATAGATAGATACACCGAGCTAGCAAGCTTCAATGGGAGGTATCGGAAGGAGAAATGTCAGTGCAACGTCTATTTTCAGCAAATGTCGGTGTTGATCGGCTACCCACAGCTGTGCTGTAACCAGATCCACGAGATTCTTGTCCTCTCACACAGTGAGGGAGACAGATAGAGAGAGAGAGAGACGGAGAAAGAGGGAGAGAGAGAGAGAGAGAGAGAGAGCATCAGGGTTGAAAAGGGCTTTTGATAGATTGTAAGGCGCAGCTTTGGCTAAAATAAGCTTATGGCAAAATGTGTTGGCAGTGTCTCCTACTGTGGCCCATGTGAGCTAATTTCCACTAACCAAGCACTTGACTTCAGGGATATGAAGTTACCCTTCCAGGTACAGAAATGCTGCCATAGGCATCGACTACGTTTCAGCAATGTCGTGTTTATAGTGCAGTAGACACAATGCAGCAGCTAGCAAGGTTACAAAAGCATCTCGGAAATCAAAGGTGTTCCCTAGAAACATGTTTCTTTATATGCAAAGAAACAAGCTTTGAGAGTTGAGACTCCTCAAGTTGTCGCCTCCAAAGACGCTGCTACTGTAAGTCTACACTATGTCACTGGGCACGTGTCTTTGTTTGTGTGTCCACGTAGTTATTTCAGGCAGAAGAGGAAACTGTTGCCAGACGTACCATTCAAGGGGGAAAAGGCAAAAAAGGGAACATCCTGATGTCTGACAATTCTTAAAGACGTCTTTTCCACTGAGCACTCAGCAGTCGACTAGATGAAGAGTAACAGTTCGGCCGCGGTCTCGTGTTACCATTCTTCTAGACCACCGTGTCTCACCATTTAACGAGATGCTTGAGAAAAAAAGCTGAGGCAGAGTCTGGCTCGGCCGACACTCACAGTATTACAGCCATGCTAGGACTTTCATGTGATGTGGACAATTAACAACTGAGATGCAGCAACTCGTAACATTGGCAAAGCATTGACTAATTTCTGTAGTCTAAGGTCGGTTGAAAAGAAAGCCAACATGGCCGCCGCTTCTCCTCACTATACACTCACAGTATTGTCAGTTAGTTTATAGCGTGTGGTGTGGTTGGTAATCTTATCAGATCCTCCTTGGCGTATGGAAGTGGTTCTACGCTATTTTCGTGGTTGTTGTTGTTGTTGTTGTTGTTGTGATATTTTTCTTCTTTGCAGCTCCATCAACCCGCGCGGGCCCCTTTGTTGGTCAAGTCTGATGTTTCCATTCCACAAAGCTACTCAGACTGAAAGAGAGTAAAGTGAACACAGAGGCCAGTTAGAGGAGAGCGTTCACTGACAGCACGCATCGTTCAATCTGGGCCTTATTACCCAACACCAGCTCGCCTGTTTCAGTGGCATCACACAGTGATCTGAGATAATGAGATGTGCGTAAGATGGACAGTGAGGGTATCAAAAACACAGAAAGGGGCTTTTTCTTTTCGCTTTCAGCCTGCCGCACTATATTCTGTTGTTAGTTTCTGCTTTTCTTTTTTTGGTATGTGATTTACTATAGGATGTGTTCCCTTTCCTTTCATTAAAAAAAAACAAAAATCAGCACTATTCTTTAAAATATGCTAACCAGACAGGCATTACAACACTTACAGCTGTGGATGGGTGGCTCATTTTGTCAAAGCGGAACTTCAAGTTTGACCTCGGGGACGTCTTACTTTTCACATCTGCAGAATGTGGAGGAAGGGCACGGAGAAGACAGGAAGGAAATGCTCATTAGAGAATCTGTAATCTCCAGGATGTCATTCTTTAAGAACCCGTTGACAGCGGGTTGTGATTAAAATAGCAGGTTTACCTGTTGGACTGCGGCACATGATGACAGGGGTACCTGATCCCTGGCTGTCGACGCTGAGGGAGGGACTAAAGGCGGATGAGGACGTTATCGAGGGATGGCTGGCCTGGGGGACGGAGAGCACAAAGACATTTAATGTGGAGGAAGAGATGGAGGAGGAAAGAAACCCAAGAGGTTCAGTGAACTGCGGAAGTGATATTTTGCTGAAGTTGTTGACTGAAGCCCTCCTGTCAGCAAAGATAGAGGCACTGAATGCTCGACAGGAAATAGAACTGGAAATAGTACTTTGCTGGGAAGAGCCATAAGATCAGAGTATTAAAGCTTTACAGTGGTTCAGCAATTTGGAATACATTTATTCACTTTTGTGTAGCTACAGCCAGTAGCCGGTTAGCTTAGCTTAGCGTAAAGACTTGAGAGAAGGGAGAACCAGCTAGCCTGGCTCTGAACAAAGCGGGGACCAAAATCCCCACTGCACCTCTTAAACTTATTTTAAGGCCCACCTCTGATCGTTAAAACATTTCTAAGGACCACCTTCCGAAATACATAAATTCGACTGTTTATGTGTGTTATGCAGCTGTCAGCTGTAATGACCAAAATAAATTTGGTGATACCACAGTCTATGGCTGATACCCTCAGCCAACACTGCTCGCCATATGAAACCAAATTGAATGTATACAGGGTCATATTTCCTCACTACAGAGGAAATGGAGCTCTTACTGACACAGAGATGTATGTGTGACACCGCATCTGAAGAAATGTTAGCCAGAATGTTTGTCTCAACCTGATGATGTGTCTGTAATTTTTTTAATTTACTCATGTCAGTAAAGTAAAATATGAAAAATATGAAAATATGTTTATTTTTATTTCAATCTAACCATTTGGCAGTACCTCTGCAGCCCACTAGATGGTGTTCTGAGGCCCACCATTGAGCATTAGCCGACTGGTTGAGAATAGCACCTGTCAAACTCACGAATAAACGTTGAACAATGTTTGTTCAAGATTTCAAGTGTAAAAGTGAAAAGCTGCTGTTCTTACTGCGGGATATGGGCTGGACGATTTCTTGGCAAAAAGAAAAGACTTCTTTGAGTCCTTTCCCAGAAATAGTCTGGCACATGACCCCCCCCCCTGTAAAACCACAACCTGTTGTTTTTGCACTTGGGTATTTATGCGGATTGAACAAACAAGGTATAACAGGGTATAATCGATGAGTGAGCTTTAGCGGTGCTGCTATGCTGATTGTCTTACCTTCGGAGAGAGCCAGGCTTGTTGTTTTAAGGCAAAGAAATCAAATGTTCTCTTAATCATCATCGGTGCTCTGCTACAAAATTCTCTATTTTCTCTGGCCCTAAATAATGACATTTTTAACAGCCCTCTGTGTGATTCCCATGCAGTTAAATGGTGAGAGTAGGAACAATTGGACAGCATTCCTCACATTGAATAAAACAACACTGACAAGCAGTGTCCTCTGATACACAGAAAGCGAGAGGAGCTGTAATCGTTATAATCAATGTGCTGATGTCCAACACTCTCTATTAGAGAGCTCTCGGTAATTACAGACTATTTCACCCATGAAAGCGTTGGCGCGACCAACAACCTCTCACTCTTTTAGGACTGCGCTTCCAAATCTGCTCTCTCCACTTTCAACCCAAACCCTCAATTTCCTCTCTTTTCTCTTGTAAAGACGAGCTCGCTTCGTTTCAAACGACCGGTGGGTGTTGACACTCACTGTCTCCAGCTCTTCCAGAGCTTCTGTTTCTCCCGTGGTGCTGCTGAAGCTGCTGGTGCTGGATGACGAGCGAGAGATGTTCGGTCTGCCGCCGCCGCACTCTTTCAGCTTGACAAACGGCCTTTTGAGGAAAGCAGAGGGGGGACGAGAAGATTAACAATGGAGAAAATTAGACCTGAGACAAAAGACCGAGTTTGCCTATCGCCACCTCCTTTTACAGAATTTAGAGATGGGTTAAGATGATGGGTTAGTCTTACCTCTCTTTGTTGGGGCAAATCTCAGGCGAGCTGGGATTGGATGACGTCTCTGACCTCACCTCGTGGGACAGCGGGCAGAACTCTGCAGGCTTCTGGTCGCTGCAGACAAAAGAAAACACATTAATGACGACGGCCCGACGAGACAACTTCCTGGACCACGAGAACAACACGGACAACGTTGGTATTTGCGGTGTGATGAACAGGATCATGATACACGAACAAAAAATGCAGTGGCATTTAAAAGAGTGAGTCCTAAAACAACCAACCTGCGCGCGTGTTTGTCCGATGGGGATTCTGTGCTGGAGTGGAGACGGGGGAAGAGGCCCGAGCGCCGCTTCACTGGGCTCTTCAGGGGAGACTTGGCTGACAACACAGGAGGCTGAAGATCACAGGTTATAAAATTAGGCTTCCCCTTATTAAAAAAAAAAAAAACACTCTTAATAACTCAACTGTCCCTTAAATGACATATTTCACTTGTTGACGTAGAGGCTTTCTCTAAAAGGACAACACAGGTGGAGTTTTTTTCTATTAGCATTAGTTTTATAAATCTTTTTCTACCCAAGTTCTCCTAGAGTAGTGACTCTTTCCATTCTGAGTGAGCAGAATCTTCTCCATCTTCCCTCGTCCCTTCATGCCCTCTTACTCACGGTGAAGGTGCTCTTTGTGCATTCGCTGGAGCTCTGCGGCAGTCCTCCTCCGCTCACGCTGGCCGGGAGCCCACCTCCTACCCCGGGGCTCCTGTGACGGTTGGACCCCACCATGGTCTCCATGGAGTGGCTCCTGACACGCATGGCTCTCTGGAGGGGGAGAATGTGGAGGAAACGCAGAATGAGTGGATGAGGAAGAGAGGCAGAACAAGGGTGCACAGAGGAAAGGGGAAGGAAGAAGATGGGTGAAGGAAAAATCAGAGAGTGAACGTGGAAGGACTCAGAGAGGGAAGGAAAATAAAGGTGCAGAACAAATGTGTTTTATCAGCTTAAATGCAGCGTTCATTTTAATGTGGAGTCATAGATGCTATTGCACAGTACAACCACCAGGGGGTGCAGTTCTCCAAGAATGAAGCCAAATAGGTTGGAGTTGATGAATGAACATATGTTGTACTAATCCTTATTATTCTTTTGTATTCATTTATTAAATAGATAACAAGAGCCATAGATTTGTTTAGAGTCCATAATAACTTCCAGGCAGTACAATCTAAATAATAAAATACACAGTTAAATGCCATTTAGATGTTTTGTCTTTAAAATGTTGCTATCTACGGCACATAAATGAATACAATCAAATTGAATCAAATTGAAAAATACAACATGAAGAGCTTTTTTTTTTTAAAAGCATAAACACAAACAACAACATATGAAACAATGTTTATTAATTATGTGGCGATCCTCTGTTGATTTTACAGTAATGCAGACAGGTAATACACAGTGACTGCTAGGGCAGCAATGAGAACAGCACCCCCTGGGACTGACTGCAGAAAGTGCAAAGTAGCTGTCCATAATGCCTGTGAAGAGTAAGAGAGCCAAATTATCACATGAGTCACACATTCATAATGCACGTAAACACACACACACACACACACACACACACACACACACACACACACACACACACACACACCACACACACACACACACACAAACAGATGAAAATACACATTTTAATGGTCATATTAACACCAATTAGCCTTTAAATGTGGACAAAAGAGTGTGAAGAGACAAGAGTGATTGAGAGAAAATGGACTCACGAGAAAGGGACCGTTTTTTACAAAGCACAGTGTTTGCATTCATTTTCACACCCACCCACACACACACACACACATGAATGCACATCAGGGGCGTAGGTTTTTGTTTGAAATTTTGCGGGTCAAACACTCCCTTTCCTGCATTCTGATGAATTTGTGTGCACTAATTATGGTGGAAATGTCTTTCCAAACTAAATTTAGGCGTCAGCTGACAAAACATAAAAATATAATGGAAAATAATGCAGTAAGGCTCTCATGCATTCTGGCTTGCTTTATAACATTCTCCTGTAGATCCGCTTTTCTCATTTAACGTTCTGAGTCAACACATGTAGGCATTGTTTTCTCTCCTTGCTCCTTTTATTACAGGAAGTAACCTCTTTAAATGTTAGTGTGACAACATTTCACCTCAATGATGAAATACTTCACGTTAATTAATTCATGAACCCCTTTACTTTAACAGCTTAAAGGTGCAATATTTCTGCTCATGTTCAAAAGTTTCTGCACATTTACATAATCTCACATATCTGGGAAGTTGCATCATTTGAGAAAAAAGTAATATTACGATACTAAAGTCATAACTTAATGACAATGAAGTCATAATACTACGTTTTTACTCTGCTCTCATATCGTGTCCGGTTCAGACTATGACCATGTGTGTATGCGTATGTTTTAAGTGTGTTGTGGGGACATACAACTGTTTGTCACATTGTGGGGACTCACCTTTTCTTAACCTTATCCAACATGCTCCTCCTCATAATGTACATCATGACAGACTTGCTTTAAGGTGAGGTTAGGTTACGGTTAGGGTAAGGGTCAGGATTAGGCTGGTAGCGGTTTGTGTAAGTCTCCAGGAAATGAATGTAAGTCAATGTATTGTCCACAAAGGTCATGAAAACACCACTTTGTGTAAGTGTGAAAATATTGGGAGGGACATTTCCTTACCCCCCATATGCAAATCTATGCCCTTGATGCACATGCCTACACACCACACACACTTGGCATATAAGGTCAAAATGTTCAAGCACAGAGGGAGGGAAAGCGGCAGTAACAACGCTACTGATGGTTTAGCCCCTTAAGTCATCTTGCACACCGGTGACATTTAGTTGACCTACAGCGAGAAAACCTCAGACTCCTGGGCTGTAATGATGGTGATTAAATAAATGTCACAGAGCTGAGAAAACATCACATGCTGTCACGTATACTTGTGTCCAGGTTCATGTTCACCTTGAAGGACTCCAGCAGACCCCCGTGTCCCCCGTTCTCCAGCTTGTCCTCCTCTCCCGGCTGGCTCAGGCCCAGCGTTGCCTGGCTCTGTCTGTGCAGCTCGTCGTGGAGGTTGTCCAGCAGCGCAGCACGAGTTCGCCCCTGGAATCAATTCACACAAACACCCAAAAGTCATGTAGGAAAACATCGGGTTTGGTGATGATCATGGACGACGCTGAGCTGTGACTGAAGGCATGCTGTGGCGTTTGAGTGTGGTTGTGCGGACGTGTGTCACCTCTAGTTTGGCGAATTTGTCGGATTTGTAGCAGGCGTTTTCAGCATTGATCAGCTTTGTCAGCAGGAAGTCTCGAAACTCAGGACCCTGGAGAGAGAGGGAGGGGTAGAATCAGATGATGGCAACGATATAGAATGGACACAATTGCAGGACACCGTGTCTGATCAAGAGGATCAACCTCACTGATTTAAATCCTCATTTGCCTCATCTGTTCATGTCCCGATAAGTAACTGAATCTTCTACTGAGTCTTGAAGCCAGATTGTTTCTAAAATGCAGTTTCTCCCTTGTGACAATGATCTGATGGAATATTAAGCTGTTTGACTTGATTTAAATAAGACAATTTCAAATACTGAGTTGTGGTGGAAGAAGTACTTAGATCCCTTACTTAAGCAAGAGGAGCAAAAAGGAAAAGGAAAAATTCAGCATACAAAATCCTACCTAAGTAAAAGTTGTGGCATCTAAATTTATATAAAGTATCAAGAGTAAAAGTACTGGTTCTGTAATGCAGTGTCAGAGTGCAGGAGTCATTATGTGCTGTCACCATATGTATTGGCATTCGCTTCTTCAAATTTGTAATCTCTTTCAAATGAACTGTTTGCCCTTTAAAAGCAAAATGATAGTCACATATTCCAAGTGACAATCCAAGGTGTTTTACATCATGTTTAAGTCGAAGGAAAGCCTCAGTTCATCGGCGCTCACTTCAAAAAGTCGAGACGCGAGATGTTTTGTTTTGGAAAAGTCAAGGTGATCAAATCTATGACTCAAGTCTATTATATTTCCCCCCTGTTGATCACAGCTCTTTCTCTCACCTTCCTAAAGACAGCTGGGTTCGGGAGAGGGGGTCCGAAAGAAGGCACATCCTCCCTCGCTGTAACAGACACCTGTTGACATAAAACAAATAATAGTAACACGTTATTAACATGTACTTCAGGAGTGCTCGGGTTTCGAACTGCGAGGAAAACCTGAGAACACCCTTTCATCGCGAGAGAATGATTGATTCATTGTGTACTTTGCTGCGCTTATGCAGTTATTCATGTGAGCACAGAAATCAGCTGACACTCTTTGCAGCTTGTTTGAATCACTAATTTACAGTTAGTACGGAGTCATTTTACCACACAGGCCTGGTTTGTACCTTGTATGTTGTGTGCTCCGTACAGGGGTTCTCAACCTGCACCAGCACGTAAGCGTGCAGGAAGTTGGAGGCGATCATGTCTGGAACAAACGGTGTGGCCTCTTCCTGGAAGACTGCGGCCACAATGTCATTTCCTATGTGCCTTTTCCTCTGGAGCTGAAGAAGCAGAGGGGAGAAATTCATATGATTATAAATTGGTCAACAGATTTGGAGTCCTCTATGACACATAATCCACTGTGTGCACATTGGATTTATTTGTTTCTGAGGAAGGTTGTATTGGCTTAACATAAAATAACATGCAAAACATTTGACGTAACATAATGGCAATATGTCAATGAGAACAGCATAACGCATTTTCAAACACCACATCTGACCGGTTTAATGTTGATATTTTTTGAGCCAAAGGATTCTTACTTTGCAGTTAAATCCATTGAGCCGTCGGTGTAATAATAATGAAGCCAGTATCAAAGTATTGTACCTGCTGGACGTCTCCTTCAGTGAAGGGAAGCTTGGTTGACACATGCAACATAATCTCCCTCCGTCGGAATACAGTGTAGACAGATTCAGACCCGGTCTGTCCGTGGGATACATCCAGCCCACCGCGGAACCTGTCACATTATCAAAGCAAATGTGTCACACTCTCTGTGAGGCCTCCAGCCTTCAGTAATAAGATAGATTACATTTTGTGCATTTAACTAGATCCAAGGCCACCCAGAAATGTGCAGTTTGCTGTAACGTGTCAGCTACAATTCAAAGCCTCCCTAACAGTAAAAGTAACATGTGTAACATAATATCAAAAAAGCCTGCAAGACAATAAAGGCAGTATACTAAGCTCTGATTACGTGTCCACGGGGCACTTTCTCTTCTCAGATCTGTTTTGATAAGCAGTTTATCCCGGTTGCACGCTGACGCCGAATCAGCAGGACAAATTGCTCCAAGGTTACAGTAATAAAAACCTGCTATATTGCAATTCACTATAATGGCATCGTTCTTTGGATCCTTGTTGACCTCTTTCGTCTCTACTTATTGTGATGTTACTAAATCCTGCAACTTTTTTCCCAGTTTAAATGCACTTGACTCTGTTTCTTTTCTCTTCTTCTACGCATCATGTTCGACTCCGACTCTTACCCTTTAAAGTCCTGAAGTTCAATATTGTCGCCCAGGATGCCGACGAACTCCTTGAAAGCTGGCGTCTCCTCGTTGTTCCCAAACAACTCTTCCTCTGATGTCTGAAAGGAGGAGACATGATTATGGTTTGGAGCAACAAAAAAAAGAAACAGGGCAAGATACAAGATACGAGACATAAATCAGTGGATTTAATGGTGTGTGTGAGTTAAACTGGAGTACACTGGCAAGATATATGACTTACTTGTCCAAACTTCTGGTAGATGACTCCGAATTTGAAGGTGTTGTTCACCTCGTGTTCATCATAAGCCACCATCAACTGGGATCCCTGTACATTCACAAAAACAACAATGTCCTACTTATTTACTTGTTACACACTTTCTTCTAGCTGCGGTAGTTAGGAAAACATGTTTTCCCGTTCTCCAACATGTCTCCAGGGCAGGTTTATTGGGCCCCGTGTTACGTAAGGCTGACATGCGACAAACTGTCACGGCCCTCAGCGAAGGCAGTGAACTCGTCGTTGCCTCTTGCAGACTGAGACACAGATGGTTTTTTTTCTTTTTTTCCTCTCCTGAGGCACAGACTGAACGCATGCTCCATCACGCTCCTCGGCCTGGCTCACAGGAGGAGAAACAGATCCATCATGTCCATTTTAGGAAGTTGTCGCTTTTGAATAATGTACTTATTGAGCTGGGCAGATGTTGGAGGGTAAAATGTGATAAGTTGTGGGCTATTTTTCTGGTTAAGAGGGCGTGCTGGCAAATAGAGGCAGGTGAGAGATGCTGTAGCATTAGCACTTTCAACAGTACAGTGCGCCCTTGACACTCCGCAGAAGCAGACAAGAGAAGGTAACTCACGTCACCTTGAATTAATACATGTATAACAGGCTAGATGAGCTTAGGTCACACTGGTTACAATGAGGGTGCAATGTGGGACATTAGGAAAAACTCACCCGAGGGTAGAGGACGGGGTTGAACTTCAGCCCTGTGGCATCGTCACACAGAAGCTGAGAGAAGAAAAAGACAAATCTCATGATATAGTATGGAAAGTATACAACTATTTAAACAGTGTTGCCAGACCAGATCGACAGTTTCCAACATAATCACAATTAATCACAAGTATTTTTGACCCAAAAAACGAGCTCAATTTTCATCTAACGAGACCAACTTAATCAAAAGTAGACCAACTGGGCGGAAACCAGTCCAATCTGGCAACACTGGATACAGAAGGGAAATGTTATGTCGTGCCATTGAGTTATGCACACAAGCTTAATTAGATAGGTAAAATAATGAAAATACGTATGTATTTCTTGACATCTAAAAATTCTAAAAGATAATTTGCTCGACACACATCCTGGGTTTATCATCACATCACACAGCACGGACTAAATCATCAAATCACATGTAAAAATCACCGAGTACAAAATGAGCCTCAAGGATGATAATTACTGTTGGAAGAGTAGAGACGAAGCAAGCAGGTAATTTCTTTCTCTTTGAGTAATCAAAAGTATGCTGGTTGAGTGTTTGATCAAACTACTGTCACACACAATCTTCACAGCTGTGTGTTTTTCGGAGACACATCTCTCCTACCATTGGTATATCCAAACAAGCATTTTGACTTGCACTGGCAGGCTTTATCGCCACCTCAAGGACTGATTGCTGTCAGTGAATGGCAGACAATTCCTCTTTTGAATCTCTCTGCAAGGACTAACAATTACCAAGGGAACTTTTATGATGTTCAGTTTCCTTTTTTGCGGTTATATAAAGAAGGTAAAATAACAGGAAGTGAATATTCCTACCGTTTTTATTGTGAATTTACTTTATTGGTTCATCTGAGTTTACTTGAATTAACTACTTATCGACATATTTTGATTGTTTCTTTTGTTTCCGTAACCTCTACTTTGTTGATTTGCTGTAATACATTTATCTTGTGTTTGCATTATGGTTTTTAAGTGTTGAAAAATTTAAATTAAATAAAAAAATCAAGTGCTGTTGTGAAAGGATTTAATGATGATTGATTGAGATCAGTAAGCTGCTGAAAATAATGTCCTTCTCCTTCAAGCTCCCTCCGTCAGTTAAGAGCCAGCCAGCATCCACGTATCAAATCCTGCACTTCAGCTGCATCATGTTTAGATGTTGCCCTGAAAATGCCTTCGTCTAAACATTGTGTACTTTTAAACTCGGTCTTACCTTGGCAATCTGCGGTACGCTGGGCAGCTGGTTGATGCCTGCTAAAGAGATCCTGTCATGGACTGTTTTGATCCTCGACCTGCAACAGAACAAGAAGAGTAACTTTTGTTACTCCTTGTTCATATGCAATTCGGTGATATTAGTTATGATCATGATGAGTTTAGTCTCAAAAAGAAAAGAAAAAGAGAGTAAAAAGATAGCAGCTAGTGATGGACTGATTGATACCCAATGTAGCGATACTGGCGATATTATTTAGCCATCACCTGGCTACCGTCCCCGCTGCCGTAACCACAATTGCTAATCGACAACATAGCATCACTTCATTGTTTTTCTGTTGATGAAAATGTCACCAATTGTGATAATGGTAGGAAAGTTGCTTCTGACAGCACCACAAATCTGTTCTGACAAAAAAAGCTGCAACAAAAGACAAAGGAGGAGGGAGACTCTCTTTCACGGAGAGAGAGGCTGTGCTGCTCTTTCACTTGATTTGTTAGATTGTCATGAATGTTGGTCGTGGTCCCCAGAGGATTAATCCTCTGGGGACCTGACTTAAGAATGTATCTTACTTTTACTCAAATGCCATTAAGATTTTGACATTTGTCGCTTTCATTGTAATGTTTCTACAACTATTTCATGGATTGCATTCAATTTGGTAAAGACATTTTTGTTAAAACCAGGGATAATTTTCCTCTGACTTTTAATCAAGGGCCACCATCTGGTCAAAATAAAAATGTGTCCAATCCTTTGGTTTAAGACCTCATACCACACGATCCAACCCAGTAGCTTCAGCTATGCCTTTATTGTTGATAAGCAAATGTTGGCATGCTAGTACACAAAACTAGGATGCTTAACATGGTAAACATTAAACCTGCTTTATATCAGCATGTTAGCATTGTCATTGTGAGCATGTGCGGATGCTGACGATAGCATTTAGCTCACTGTACAGTCTCACAGAGACTAGAGACTAGAGCCACTAGAATGGCTGTAGACTCCTAGTCTTGTTATTGTCATTGGTATAGTATACACAAGAAGAAAAACCTAACAAATCAGGTACCAAGAAGACAAAGAGAAGCAGCAGAGCAGGAGAGCAGACAGGTTAAAGATAAACTTGAATAGCCTGGACTCAAGAGAAACATAGATTGTACAAAAATGGGTGAAACTCAACGTTATTTATATTTTATGCATATACACTTTGTTACACACACTTTACAGTTTGAAGCGTGAAATGCATCCTACGAAGATACCAGTTCTCATTGTACCTGAGCATGATGCGTAGGAACTCCTGTCCCTCGGCCTCCTCGTGTTTCAGAGACATGATGAGGTGGCCTATGCTGCTGCCAGTGCAGTAATAGTTCATGTGTTCCTGGATGTAGGAATGTAGAAAAGCGGTTGTGAGAGAGAGACAGTCTTCCTCTGCTGAATACACGGTGACACTGACATTAATACACACACACTCACCTTGCCTAGGAAGTGTTTGCGGTAGGCACGTGCTGTGCTGTTACACTCCAGGCGGTAGCTGTGCCCCCCACTAGGGCTGATGCCCTCTTCTCCGTCCTCCTCCTCACAGAAACTGGACTCTGAGGAAGAGGGGGTCCCGGCTGGTGCTTCCACATCTTCAATCCAGTAACCCCCGAACTGTGGCAGGATCACCTGGGGGTACGGACCACCTTTCTCCAGGACCTTGCACAGAAGAGCAGGAGGAAGGCAGTGAGGTATGAAAGCAAAAATATGAATAAATAGAATAGTTCTGGGGGCAAGAAATGTTCTCCAGAATTGCACTTTTGTAATATAAGCCTGTTAAGCATGTAATAAAAATAAATGCAAAAGTACTTCTTTAAATGTATTATCTATTGTTGGAAACACTCCTAGCTAGTGGTTACACATGAGAGGGGTGTAAATGTGTGTTGTGAGAGTGAGGAATGACTCACATCTTCTATCCGTGGGTAGGGGATATAGTCATCCTGTCGAATAGAGGACACACACCGTTAACGAGTCTAAATTTAACACGAGTGAACTTCACTGACTTTCAACATAATGATACAGTTACGAGCGCAGTCACAGACACAGCAACAGAGAGGTAACACAACTTATTACGCCAAATAGACTCTTAGGTGATGATGCAACAGCCTGAAATGCACAGTCATCAGCAAACATTGATGAGGTTGTGTCACCCCTTGATGATGTCAGAGCTGCTTTGATTCAGCAGCCCCTGGGGTTGAAGAGCTGTTACGAGCCTGTAGTCGCTTGGCAGTCTGCTAGCGTAGCACAGCTCCAGTGTATGACCTCTAAATACTGCTGAGGCCCGTCTGTGCCACTGAAGGAACAGTGCTACGGACAGCCAGTCATTTAAATTTTGCAGCAGCAGGAGGCAGGTTACTGGCAGTCCAGAGAGGATCAATTGACAGTTGGAGTTAATTCAACTTATAATCAATCAGATCAGGAGGCTATTGATTTTCGTACTTTAAAAGCCCTGGGAAAAATTTGAAAAGCGCTCACAGAAAGGGGGGTTGGGGTGGGGTGGGGTGGGGCGGTGGATCAGAATCTCTCGTAGGCTGACAGATGAGACAAGAAAAACCACAGAGCAAATCATGATGAAGCAGTGATGAAGGGAAACATGCAGAGACATAATAACACAAACGGAGCAGAAGTGTTCAAGTGTGTGTTTGGTGTCTGGTCACACCTTCCGTCTTTTTGGCTCTTCAGCTTTCGGGACCTAATTAGTGTCCGTGCGCAGCATGAGGACGGAAAAGCACAAGGGTAAAAAAAAAAAAAAGGAAGCAAGTTTTGTTTGTTTATTGTGCATTTAAAAAAACTGTGCCGGAACATGGCACCTCTGCCTCTGTGGCTCAGATGACAACTGAATGAGTCATTCATGCAAATTCACTTTTCTGCGTGCACACACACACACACACACACACACACACACACACACACACACACACACACTCGGGTAATACAGACGCTTAGTCATCCTATCTCTCTGAATGTAGCCTCCAGACATGCGAAGGGTCCCTTTTCCTCATTACCTTTTCGTGGGACACACTGAGATGCGGGCCGATGCTGCAGTGTTTTGTATATGTATGCAGATATAAAACCCAATCTGGTAGACATGAAATAAATTGGCCAATTATGGTACAGGCCCAGTGAAACATTTTGTCTACATGACTGAGCAAGTGAGGGGATTCAGAGTGCTGAACATACACACCACTAGCATCACTTCTAGTGCCACCAATCATACCAAGAATTCATTTGAACAGTACAAGTACGGACTCATGGACACACACACACACACACACACACACACACACACACACACACACACACACACACACACACACACACACACACACACACACACACACACACACACACACACACACACACACACACACACACACACACACTTCTCAGCAAGGTCTGTAGTGGCGTGTGTCTGTCTGAGTGCATATTGATGGGGCAGCTGTTACGGTCACGGGGGAGTCATTGTCAACAATACGAGACTGATCACAAAGGTGCTCTGGAGAGGCTTTAATTTTGAGTCATAGACAGAGAGACAAAGATGAAGAGAGAGACAAAGGAGGAAGGAGGAGGAAGAGGGGAAGTTAGATGATGAAGAAGAAAGGAGGAGAAAAAAAAGAGATGGAGATCATGAAAGGTGACCTTCATCAGCACCATCCAGACTACAGTATCGAAGCACACCTGGAGCGCTGAGCTCCTTGTGTGGAGTTAGAGGTAGCAGAGCTCAAGAGAGCAGGTCGATGCAAGCGGAGTGTCAGAAGACGGATATGGTGCATAGTTTCTGTGTGTGTGTGTGTGTGTGTGTGTGTGTGTACTTTATGTGAGGATCTTTGATCATCGGGCTGCATTGACTAACTGTCATCAACCAGTCACACTTTCCAAATAACTCTACTGATGTCTTCAGTCAGCCTGTCCTCCTGTATCTCCCAGAGCAGCATCTTTCTACCTTTCTCCTTCAGCGTTATTAATGAGAAACCATGATTCAAAGTAGATAGGGGAGTGAGAATATAAGAATATATATAAGAATATAAGATATCGTGTATCGATTCTCAAAAAACGCAATGTATTTTTATGTGCAAAGACTCACGGCAGACCGTGGTGCATTTTGTGTTGTGTTTTGATGTTTAATGTTGCGGGTACTGTGAGAAATGCGAAGGCAGATCCTACTGCTCTTTTTCTTACTCAGCTTTAGACAAATAGTGGCGGGTTCTTTATACTATGACTAAAATTATATTTTAGAAAAATGCAATATTTCAGAATTGCAATATATTGCCATATATTGAATCGTAACCCTTGTATCGTGTTACGTATTGTATTACCAGATTCTTGCCAATACACAGCCCTAGTAGGGGCCTCATTCTTAAATTTTGCAAATCACATACAAATCCCATGGACGTGTCACTCCCAACTCTTCATTCTAAAGTTAAATATTTTTTTTAAAAAGTTGAAGTTTATTTAATAAACTCTATCAGGCAGACTACAAGGGCAATGTGTGTTATTACGATCAATGCAATGTTGGTTTTGATCACTATTTTGTTTTTTGGTAGTTTGATGTATGCAGCACAATTGCTGCACAAAACTAATTAATTCCTTTCAGTGACTGGTCCCTTCATAGCTGGATGTATAAGCTGCATAACAGTAAGAGTCAATATATTCTCAACTGTTGAACATTTCCAATGACTAGACCTGGTACTACTGCCTAATTCATAACTTTTAGAGATCTCATTGCAAAACATAAATCATTATTTCCCCAGAATAGACCTGCAAAAATTACTTCTACTTCTCTTTGTATCTTTCTTTGGCCACTTGTTCCCTCTTCTCTGCCTTTCTCCTCGTACCTTCCTCCTTCTCCTCCTCCTCCTTTTCCTCCTCTTCCTCCTCTATCTTGTTATATCCCCATCTGTCCTCAGACCACTTAAAGCCTGTGCCCTTACGGGCTCCAGAAAGAGTGCACAAAGAAGTGTCATACAGAGAGCGAAAGACTTTATAAAAAATCCATAAATTGACTGAATTCCATATAGAGAAGGAGAAAAAAATGTTCTGCCAGTCCAGATCTTTTTAGTGCTATACTTCTCTGCCCCCAGCATGCCCATTATCAAATCTGAGCAACCGACTGAACCCAGCGGGCTGACCTACACTGATGGAAACATCAATGCCTGTCACATCCTTGTATATGTTAAATCTGGCTGTGGACAAAGAAACAGAGAGAGAGAGAACAGATGCCGTCTCACAGTATGTTCATGTTCTGTTGTAGTTTTACCCAGAACAAGAATCTCTCGTCAGCACAAACATGCTGCTACACAGCACATATGCAACTTTTGCTCAGACTTAGTCAAAAAGAGGGATAGAGTAAGAAATAGAAGTGGTGAAATAAGGTGGAGATAAGAGGAAGGAAACTGGATTTAACAGGAAAGAATTAATGAGAATTGCATACCTGCATCCTCTCCAGCATATCGAAGAACTCTGCAGACTGAAAGAGAGGAAGATTAGAAAACATGTAAAAAAGGGTCTACCTCTGCTTAACTTTGACTTTTAGAGCACCACCAAAATCTTCTGACACCAAACACACATTTAGTCACAACAAAAGCAGAGTTGTTGCCCTTCAGTTGACTCTAATTTACACTTTAAACAAGTGTTTTAATGCTCAAAGCAACACCAAATTGTCTGAACTTAAAGGTCTTACATCTGTAACATCTTGCTAGCCAGCTCACCGCGTTCGATTTCCCACCACAGTATAAACTTAGCTGTGTCAAGTGGGCAGGGCAGGGCAGGACAGAGACGTCCAGCCTCTCACACCCTCATGTACACCCACTGATAAGCAACCACTTCCTTAGAAAGTAACACACACACTCACACAAACGCATGCATCCTCAAGTGCATTCACACGTCTCTGTCCCCGGGGGCGTCCACACATCACAACACACTGTGATGGTGATAATGGTCCACATGCTTTGTGTCTCTGTGCTCCGAATTTCAGCACATGTATACTGTGCAGGGTGGTTTAGGCTAGGGAAGTGTATGCGCACACGACCGCACTCACACACACACACAGGCGACGTCAATTTTATGGCACCAAATTAAACATTCTGTTAAAAAAAGACGTCTGGTTTAAAGGAAGAGAATTGCAAAAAATAAACATTTCTGGTAAAGAATCCACTGGAGCAGTGCTGTGCTCCCTCTTTAAATGGCTAGCACAAAGAACCCTGCTGTTGAATCGTGATGTAACCAATGAAAAAAATATAAAGACCCACTTTCATTGATAAAAATATCAACGATAACCTACTTTAAATGACTTTGACGGCCAATACCGCGCACTAACATGCACTATAACACTTATAAAGTCGAGGTGCCGCGCACTCAGTAGTGTCATAATATACAAAACAAGAGAAACCAGGAAGTAAATGCCTTGCCAATACCTGTCGCTGCTTAACCAGGAAAGTCTGGAAAAGTATTTTACAGCCGTTTAGATGACTAATAAAAACTAATGATATTCTCTACACTGGTAATCTGCATTTATCATTAACTCCCCCCCCCCCCACACACACACACACACACACATACATACAGAGCTTGCCAAGCAGTTAATATTAACTACTTAAAGATCTTGTAAGCTCATACAGTGCTGTGAGCTGGACCTCAGACAGCCAGACCAACAATAAACACAACTGTCTATATCTGTTAGATAGTAACTTGGTCAGCACATGTTGTTGTGAGATATGTCTGCCTGCGTGGTGCAATGGTGACTGGGATCGTATGAGGGCGGCCGGGAGGAAGGGAGGTGTATCGCTGAAAGGCAGCCTCTGCAGAATTAGCTTCTCTTTCCTTTGAATCTACCGAGATGTGAGCGCCGTATCCTCGCACAATGTTGACCGTGGCAGTTAAAAAGACGCACCGATGCGGCTTGTGCTGGCACTGTTTGAGTGGGAACCTGCAGTGCTGACAGTGTGTTCAATCATCGTCTACGTTCCCCGCAGCGAGCAGACAAAAGAGCAAGGACACGAGACACTTATTTGTCCTCTCTGCGATGCTGTCAATCTAAAACAGGACCCACATGTCTGTATTTTCTGTCATTTCACTTTGTTCTGTCTCTTTTATCTGAGCGTCTCATTATGTTAATTTCTCCTCTCCCCTCCCCTAACGCTTTATTTGTCCTCTTTCTATTCTGTCCTGTTTATGATTCTGATTCCTTCACCTTTCCTCTCTCTTTCTCCTTCTTCCCATCTCTCTGTGTGCTCCATCTAGCCCGGCAACAACATCTGCATTTCTTATCTCCCATGGCAACCCGCTAGGGCTATCACAGACTTCAGGCAGATTAGTTTGGCTGCCTAACTGAATGACAAACTTGTTGCCTGCTAGAATTCACACATATTCATGCAAAGACATGGACACAATCATTTGCACATTGACAGCAATGAGGATAAGTCACAGACAGGGGCAGTGGCCTCTTTGTCTCATTAGGATTAAAGGGATGTTACAGAATTTACCTTCATCAAAACACTAAGTGAAAGCTCGGGGAAAGGATTTGAATGGAAGAAGCTTAACTTTGCAAGGCGGTTTGAGGTGGTATGAGTTTCTTTTACCCTGTCTTTCGTCCAACTGGCATGAGAACCGCAGGTATAGCGCTCTCATTATATCCACAACAGCCACATGTTGTTTCTAGTCGAGTGCAGTTCAGTTCTGTTTGAGACAGCCTTGTTCAAAATACCTGCACCTCAGCCAAAGTCAGAGTTGTCCTAGCACGACCGGGCTGTACATCTACAGACTCTGCTCTCCTGCCCACAACACAACTCCTTCTCCGGGTCAAAAAGGGTGATGGGTGGATGAAGGGATGAGCCTGAGCCGACAGCTCTGCAGCTCTGCAGCTCTCTGCAGCTATCAGATGTACAGTAAGACGAAAACCCCCTCATAGCATCTTTATAGCACAGCTCTGTCAGATACCTGGAACACTGGCTGACATCTGCATTTGATACATCAGTCAATACTGTTTTGGCCCGGTCTCTAGGTTACGAAATACTGTTGTGAAACACTTCACATGTGGGTGTAAATCTGCTATAAATACGACATAAAAGAGTAAAAGTTCCAGAGATGCAGTCGTTCCCCCTGCCAGCTTTTTTGAAAGTAAACACATCAACTGTTGAGTTCAGTAGACAGTAGCCCTGATGTTGTGTTTACACGGTAATCAGCAGGCCTCTGCTGAGCAGTTAAGTGCTAAGAAGAAGACAACATTTACAGAGATAATTGTTCAATTCGGAGTAAGTTGCTTCTTGAATTAGATGGAAAAATGATACTTCCACACTAAACAACACACACCGTGGATCTGAAAACATATCAAATTGTTCAGCAGACTGTCTGGTTGTTTCTTTGAGTCAAAATGTAGACTTACCTTAGCATTAGCTGCTAAATCACCTTAGCCCTCTGATGTCTCTGCCTTCCTCTTAGGCTCATCTCTTTTCTACATTTAGAAAGATATTTCCCTCTCACTCGGTTTTAATGTGGATTTGGCCTTTTAACGCCTAAAGCTTGAACAGGAAAGTCGAGACACATTGTAAACTGAGTCTCATGTGTACACAGAACAGGTTATTCCAGTGTGCGTGTGTCAACACAACACACACACACACACACACACACACACACATATTACAGTATGTGTAATTAGAGTGTGATTACTACAACTCTGAGGACTTTCCCTTTGCTCATTTATTCCCTAACCCTAATTTATCCCAGTCTACTATTGTATATGTTTACTCATTATGTCATAACCACTGAAAAAACCCCTTCCAAAGAGTAAAGGAAAGACAAAATGTCCTCACAAAGAACATAGTTGCGGTGCATAATACAGCTCCAGTACCATGCTGCAGTCTGTGTGTCCGCCCAGGAGAGTCATCTTTATGGCCACTGTATTCGAAGCAGCAATGTCAATAACTAAGCTGCGTAGCAACGACATGTAGTCTGTGCAGATCAGATTTTAATAATTTTGTGTTTATGAGTAGTGCATTATCCTGCTAATAAAATGCACAACAGAGGATTAGATAGTTTGTATATCAATTGTTATGTTATTCAAAATCTTTGGGCGGACTTGGAAGATAATTTCTTGATTCAGTTGGTTATAATAAAAATCTATTTATTAAAAGTTGGTAATACAGTGCATAATTCTCAGCTGAGGGATCGTAGGCCAAATTGCAGTCCACAGGCCCCCTGAGAGAGTTAACTGTCTGTGCGCATTGACCTAAGAGACCCTGAACTGACCAGTACATTCGATTATATAGTTCAATGAAAATGTGCATCGTCGCCTCTCATTGGCTCAGTTTTACAACATATGGTGCGGCTAAAGTTTCACGTGGCTAGAATCAGCATTCCGATTGGTCGCTCCGGTCCATGGCTCCTGATGTCATCACTCCCCCTCCCACAGTTCAGCAAAGCATCCCCCCTCCTAGTGGAGTCGTTTTATTGCTCTTTGTTTCTGTAGTATCCATCTCTCTCTATCTCATTCCATGCATACCTGAAAGTCTAAGTTAGAAAACTCAATGTGGCCTTCTTCTATGTCACGCATACTCCTTCCCATAAGGCTCACTATTCCTTATTAATTATCCTTTTCAAGTATCGTAATTTATACATAGACATTCCTTATTTACAGTGTAAGTCATTTTATTTTATTACAACCTAACACAATTGAGATGAGTCTGAGGAGAAGGGCGGATGTTTTTGAGAAAGCCAATGTAGTGTGGAAATAGAAGCAATGGTATTACCTTTTTAAAATGGTATTTAAAAAAAGGTTTTGGTTATATTTGTTTAAATTAGATCTTCATCCCCACAGCAATCAATAAATCAAATGCTCTGTCAAATAAAATAAAAAATACAGTAAATGTTGCTGTCGCAGGACTGCAATAACAAATCATTATGGAATATTTGGGGGGGGGGGCTTGAAAGGACGGGCTAACAGTGTTGCCTACTTCCCTGCTAGACTTTTGGGGCTATTTTCTGCTTTCATTGGAAAAAATAGTTGGTGACACTGACATGGGTTTTTCAGTTAGATGCTTTCAAAATACTCTTGCTGGTTTCCGTCATGTTGCACAGCGCTGCTTTAAAGGTTTAGGCTGCACATTATGTATGGTTTGTTCAACTAACAAAGCAGCCAAAGTTGAATGGACTCTTGATGGATTTTATGTGCACCACTATTACAGGAAATTATAAGCGTCATAACTTCTTTCCCAGTATTGATGCTGAATATTTGACCACTCTAGCTCAAAGCAAAATTGTGGGTTGTCGATTGATAATTACCAGAAAACAGCCACACATTAAAGGGAAGATTTCATTCCAGTTATATTTTCTTTCATATATTAAGGTGTTTATTCCTGTCTAGCCCTGAACACATTTCTAGATAATCATTCTGTCTGACCATGAGCAAACTTTGTCTTTCTGATGATCTCCTTCCTGTGCCATCTCCCTCTGTGGTCGCAGATTCAATAACGATGGCTTAGTTCAAGGTGACATACTGCAGAAAGTGTCTCCCTCCTGCAGGAGCCATCATCCATTTCATGTATATCACCCTGCTAATCTGCCGACCTGCAAAATGTATCCTCTCTTATATCTTGCTGGAGAAAAAATTTAAAATGTTTCAGCCGTGGAACAAGTGTAATGCAGTGTGAGTAATAAATATCAAAAATACATCAACACCTCACATTCTCATGTAAATAAAAAAGCTCTCTCTAAATATGCAGCACTATCATGTCACTGCCACATGAATGAGTGTGACAATACCTGAGAAAGAGGATCCTCTACAGTCTGATAGATTTAATTTGTATTCATGTTCAGTTTGGTTTTGCTCTGATATTTTTTTTTCAATTTGCCGAGTCACAGCTTCGGCCAAAGTTTCATTTGATGACACCGTTTAAATTGAACTTCACGATTTGTGGTCAAGATAGCAACTGAGAATAAAGCTTCCAACCTTTTCCTACTGTAATTAGTCATGAACAAAGGTTACACTATTGTAACCCTAGTTCTATAATCACAGACGGAGCCCTCAACTGGACTCCATGGATCGTACTCCCCTCTATTCACGAGCACGGATTAACCAACCAAAAATATTCATCAGCCTAGCTGGCCCAATCAGGATGTGTCAACCCGAATACGTGCACACCCCAAGGTATATAAGGTAGCACACACAGATGCTAAGCTATCCTACGCCCTCCTTAGGGAGCGACATAAGAGCACAGGACTCTGCCCGTACTTATAGAACTGGGATTACAACATTTTAACTTTCGTTCTAAATCACACAGTCTGAGGACAAACCTTTAAAAATCGTACTTTCCTTCACATGCAGTGATGTGTCATTTTAACCTTAAAGGGTTTTGACAGGGCAGTTTGTCATTGTCTCTGAACAGCTTTGCTTACTAAAAGGATTTCTCAATGAGGATGATCACAATCAATAGATTTTCTAATGGGCCTAAAGGTCTAAAGGGCATAACAAGTCTGCAAATCAATATCTATCTAAAAATGTGTGTGTGTGCTGTGATGGAACAGTGCACACATATGTCCCGACATACGCGTGCACATTCATGTGTGTGCGTCCTACCTTCATGTTGGGCGGGGCAGTGCGGGGCGGTGAGGGGGGACATTCTCCCAGAGGGACGTTGGAAATGTGCAGCAGCTCCTGTTTCCTGGAGAGAGGAGGTCAGAATAAGGAGTAAGCAAGATTGATTTATGCTCATCGAAAGGTTCCAGATTTTATAAAAGGTCACCGGTCCCCCTTTCAATGTCAAATTACACTTCGACAGTAATTTGATTATGAGGCAAAATGACGTGTGTGGATAAAGGACATCTTATGACATTATTTCCCCTCTGATTACCTCTCAACTCATTTATGGCTTGCTGGTCACTCGCCATGAGTGATTAACTGCATAAGACATTTTTCAAGATGTTTCATTTTTCATGTGTCACATGTCTTCATTTTGAGTAACTTAGATACATAGAGCAAATTAAGGAACATTTTGGAAATATAATTCCTCTGAAGAAACAAAAAACTAAAATGAATTTATCCTGCTTACAATTCCTTTCTTGTAACTCTTTTAAAACCCCAAAAAGTGCATTGCATCACAAGGCATAATTAAGAAGTGCAATATCGAGCCTATTTCATTAAGAATAACTTTTATTGTAGCAATAGAGCCTGTTGGAGACAGGTGGAGAAGTGTCAGATGGCTCTGCTGTTTTCATTTGCTCTCTGGAGTCCCAGGGGCTGTCGAGGAGACGTTAAGAGAAGTCCTTTGGTGCTTGAAGCCTCAGCTCCTCTCGTGTGCTTTTTCCCCTCTGCAGTGAACTCAGAAGCATGAGTGCCCATTAATGATCCCAAATGTGAAAGGTTGAGCTGTCACGGGGAGACAGCCAGAAGATTGGCTCAACCACAGAAAGCTGGCGTATTTGGATAAAATCCAGTGGTTTGTCATTGGAGCATTTTACGTTGTGATACTTGCAGTGGTGACGGACACCTCTCGTCATTGATCAACATCAAGAGGGTTTACAAAGAAATAAAGAGGGAAAAAAGAGCACAGATTTACTAAACCCTCTCCCAGCCTTCTTTGGAGCTGCAGAAAGCACTTAAGACCTCATTTTCTCTGCCAACCTACTAAAACATGTTGGATGTGAAGTGGTAGTCGTATAAAGCCTGTATCTCATTCCATAACCATATTATGTGTGAACCTTTTAACTTCACGTATCTAGTTAAATTATTATTTTAATACTGACCAACAGGAGCCTATATCAGGTTTTATATTGTATAGCCTAATGGACACAACACATTGAATGCACATGTCCACTCTAAAGTAACAGTAAACCAAAAGCTGTATTTCTACCAGTGTGGAAAGCTGTATCACTTCAGATTTAGTGGAGGGAAGGACAAGACAAGTTTTAACTAATGTGAAATTGATACGCCTCATATTTCCTTTCATTAGCAGGAAACATAATGGCTCCTTCTCCATTCTCTCATGTAGCCGTGTCAAGTAGTAGTGAGTACAAAAACACACAGTTATACAAAAAATGAGAGGAGGTAAAATACAGTTTCCATCCCTATCCTGGGGTGAATTTAATCAACAACATTCTTTTGAGTTGACTGTCACAGCCTCTCAAAATCTACCTGAGGCCAAAAATGGCCCTTTACAAGGCACAGCAGAGTCTCACATAGTCGCTACAGGCCAAGCCCCGATTCTTCTTCAGACCTATGGAAAAGCCTGACATTGACCAGCTCTTTCCACAGGTTCTGCTTTCACACAATGCACCTCTGTGTCCGCCTGTGTGTTTAATGTATGCTAGCACAAGGTAGCCAAGTGTGGACAGTGTTTGAATGAGCATCGTAAGCCAAGACAGACCAGGAGGGTTTACAAAGTAGAAAAAAAACAACCATGTTTTTTGTGCTGGACATTGTTCTCTTCAGCCTGGGGTAAGTAGGACACTGTGTGTTTTCCACCGCTGACTTGTGAAAATAAAAAGCTTGTTAAGGCCGCTGTCCTTAGGGACGATCCCTGCTGCGTGTCTCTATACAGCTGCCCTGTATTGGAGGACACCTATATTTCTGTATTACACATCACTCACACCTGCACACAGAGAGATGCTGTTATCAGAGGGATTTTGCATGCGTCCGCGAGAGAGAGAGAGGGAAAGATGAGGAGCTGCTGTCCTTGCAGCCTGGAAGGTCTCAGTAATAATGAAACAAGCTACGTCACCCAGGGAGGGAGGGAGAGGGGGAGGGGGGGTGAGAGTGAGAGGAAGGGATGGAGGGAGAGAGTGAGGGTGAGAGAGAGGGAGGGCGGGAGGCAGGGAGGGTGAGAGGGAGGGAGGAAGAGAGTGAGGGTGAGAGAGAGTGAGGGAGGGAGGGAGGGAGAGAGAGCGTGAGGATGAGAGTGAGAGAGAGTGAGGGAGGGAGGGAGGGAGAGAGAGAGTGAGGATGAGAGAGAGGGAGGGCGGGAGGGAGGGTGAGAGGGAGGGAGGGTGAGAGGGAGGGAGGGAGAGAGTGAGAGAGTGAGAGAGTGAGGGTGAAAGGGAGAGAGTAAACTTACATACTGGGACAGCAGGAGGGATGAAGCAAAGAAACAATTTAGGAAGAAGAGGTCATGGGGAAAGTGAGTCACAAGAGGGAACAGAGGAAAGAGGGTTAGTTGTGCACTTAAGGCGCTTTAAAAAAGGTTTATAGCAGTATCCTGAGAAAATATGTTTATTCAGCACCTCACCATTTACGTCCAATGCCATAATTTACAGCCAACGTAGAAAGTAGTGTGTTTCTTACTGTATGTAGACAGGTAGAAAGTAAGGGTGTGATGGATGGGAGTGCAGCACATCAGACTTTCAGGAGGCCGCCCCGGTTTGTGCCTCTCATGTATTATCGGTCACAGAGCTAAACAAAGATGGTGGCCAGAAATGGCATGTGTCCATGCTGAAATTTGTATAATGTGAACCAAAATTCAAATGTTTTACCAGTTATAATTCTCTTCATTGATGTTCATAAAAAAAGAGAACTTTTATATTTTTTCCTGGCGACCATCTTTGATTGGATTAGGAAAGGAGTCGTCACATGGTAAATGGGTTAAAAGTTAAAAGTGTTTTATATATATATAAATAGTGCAGTGGATGGAATATTACTTTTTAAAGCATTTTAAAAGTGTTGGCCAAAACAGGAAACAGGAAAAAAAAGACAAATGCTGACTAAAAGTGGAACCAATGGGGGCACAAAAATTAGACACAAATTTACAAAAAAAAAATTACAAAGCATGATGAGGCAGAGGTATCTTGCTGCAAGAGCTGTTCTGTGTAATCATTTTCAGCTCTGACTTATTGGATTAATTGCTGATTTTTGATTAGATGTTTTTTCATCAGTTCTGTTTTGTTGATACTTTCGATGTCGGCATCGCGGAAATAAGCCCTTGTGCTGTGAAATGAAATCACAAGGTCAAATTGCATTCAGACCTCGGGCTCTGAACCGATACAAACAATGCGTGGCCGACATTTCTCAGCGAGACAAAGTGCAGCGGTTGCCACACAATTACAGTAAATACTGGCTGTGGGGAACATACAGCAGCTGTGTTGGTTTGCGTGACCCTTTTCCGGCTCTGCCAAGAACACGGAAGTCACCTCTGAAAAATTCATTAATCCACAACAATAAACATGCTCTTTGAAGGATTTTAGGAAAACTGCTGTTGTTGGATAAATTTCCCCGAGTGAATGAATGAAGTGTAACTTAACTCAAGCCTCTGTCACCTTAACCTAAGATTAAGTGGTTGTAAATCTGCGAGGCAAAAAGAGGGCAGATCGTGCTCCACATTTACATCCAAACTAGTACAAGATGTACCTTTCTCCAGCATGTCTGTAATCCTGCTTGCGTTTGGCTGCAGCTAATTATCGTTGATTCAACAGTAATTACATCTACACAGTCATCATGTTTATCTAATGATGCCAGTATTGTATGTGCGTGTGCGTGTCTGTGTCTCTGTGTGTGTGTGTGTGTGTGTGTGTGTGTGTGTGTGCGTGTGTGTGTGTGTGCGTGTGTGTGTGTGTGTGTGTGTGTGTGTGTGTGCACGTGTGTGTGTGTGTGCGTGTGTGTGCGTGTGTGTGCGTATGAGAGAGAGAGACAGACAGATAGAGGGAGAGATGGTAATACATCTCCGTTATTTCATGTATTGATCACACCCTTGAGATAAGATTAGGACAGCAGGACATCAGACTCAGGCCGGGACGCAGAGAGGGAAAGAGTGTGTGAGAAAAAAAAAAGGTGTGTGGGAGGGGGCCGGGGGGGACAATACCTCCACACATCCCCACATGACTGACTGATTACAGGAAGAGCAGATAGGGGGATGAAAACAGGAAATCAGGGTGATGGCGGGTTCAGAGAGGATAGAAATGAAGAACGGAGGATAGAAACAGAAAGACACGAGAGGGTGAACTGCGGGTCTCGGATATGAATCCTCTCCCTGGGGGACTTACTGCGCACTCCGGTTTCCAGTTGGGTTTAATATTTGTTATGAAACTTGATAAGGAGCCTGATCCTCATGCCAATTGGTCAATTACACAACTGATGGTTTCTCTAATAGAGTTAATACAACAGTAATTGGAGACAGAGAAAAAGGAGAAAGATGAGGGTTGTGTAGAGATGGAGAGCATGGATGGCAGGACCCGTCAATCCTGATGTATATTATAGTAGACTATTAATGAAAAACCACGTCGCACAGCAAGATCCTCTGCAGCATTACATATTTGACATGACAGTTACAGCTCTGATAAGCACTTTAAGGGGCTGATGCTACAGGAGGCATGGAGGAAAGGTGATGCCTGTTGCTTTATATAACCGACGTTAATTAAGTTACGAGTGTGAACACGTCTTACAGAAGATATAAGTGGGATTAATGAATGCTGTTGATTAACTCTTTAGTTCAGTTTATATTTGCAATCATAAACAAGAGAACTACAGGATGGATTGCCATACAATTTGGTACGGACATTTATGCTCCCTTGAGGATGCGTTGTCCTAACTTTGGGGGTCTCTAAGCTTTTCCATCAATCAATCATCGAGGCAACGTTTTATGACCAAACACCGAAAGAAATAATGACTTTCCCATGACTCTGATTTTATAGATGTGAAAATGACTCTTGTGCCACTCATAAAGACTGTATATGAGAAATGGATGGATCCTAAAGTATACCCTGCTTTATGGTCTAGTTGACTCATAATTGAACATCATGCTGTTTTGAAAAAGATTTGAAGCTAGCGATTATTACCATAAACTCATGTTTACAAATTATATGAGTGGTGGGGTCATTTTCTCATACACTTCTAGACAATCTGACTTATTTTTGCAATCAGAGGAGACGCCCCCTGCTGTCCATTAGAAGGAATGCAAGTATATGACACTTCCGCATTTGTTTCTGGTCCCATTTAAAGGAATATAGACAATAAAGCAGGTATGCATTAGGGCGTGGCTACCTTGTGATTGACTGGTCACTACCTCGGCGTTGTCCGGTCTGGGTGTCGTGCTTGTTTTCGTCTTAGAACTTTAACCCTTTCACAGTGTGTTCTCAGTTCACGGAAGTTAATTGTAACCTTTTATGGTCGCCTAAAAATGTCTCATGCAGCGTTTCTTTGTTAGCTCCACCCTCTTGGGTCAATTCTAGTTGCAGAAAGCCAAGATTGCAAAGGTCAAGATTGCAACGGCCAACATACTGAACTCGAGGATGACGATGAGTGTCTGAAATCTTCAATCCAATTTAATTTAATATCACTTTATTTTTCCCTGTAAGAGCAATTGTATGCAACAAGCTTGCTATACACACAAACATACCGTTCATCACAAAGCTAAAAACATTCAAGGGCTATACGCTTAAAATACTATATGTGGAAATGGTAATAAATACAAATAGTTAAGTATAAGTATTTAAAAAGGGATACACAACCTAAAAGTCTTAACATACTGTTTATTAAAGACTAAATCATTGACAGTTTATTTGAGAGTAGTGAGAGCCTCAGTCTTGTTTTGGGGCTTTTTTAGCAAAACTATAACTTAAGATAATATGTAACATTGTGAAGTACACCACATCTCTTCATGCCCTTTAGGCAGCAATCTAAATCACTTTATCTCACGTCCTTCCTCCATTACTCCCTGTACGATCTACTATCTATGAGCCTATCCTTGTTACAAAGTCCGCTCCACATATAGAGGTAAGAAATGGATGTATGAGTCAGTCAGCTGCCCAACAGGGGAGTACAGGCATCTCAGATATGTGCAGAAATGCGGCGAGGTCAGAGAAGCAATAATTAGGAGGCAACTGCCCTCCAAGTCACCGGCTGTTTCCTGTGGGAACGCCGGGCCTCGCCCTCGCTCTCGCTCACTGAGATATGAATAGCTACAAAGATGACAGCAGACAAGAGATGTGACCGTCCAGCAACGCAACCTGAAACACTCATTATCAACAACAGGAAGAGGAACCTACGGGTATTGGAGGGGTGATGAGAAGGAGAGGAGTTTCTTGGAGAGACATCGCTACTTTGGGAATTGAATTATATTTGTACAAAAAACAATTAGTCCTTCCACTACAGAGCTGGGGAGTATAAAGAAGAGGAAGCAAATCATCTTTTAATGTTGCTGTCCTCCTGATAGAGTAGAAGAAAGGCAATGGATTCTGTGTTTGTGCTTCAGTGTGTGTGTGTGTGTGTGTGTGTGTGTGTGTGTGTGTGTGTGTGTGTGTGTGTGTGTGTGTGTGTGTGTGTGTGTGTGTGCTTTGTTGCAGGTACAAAAACCACCATATTTACATTATACAAAGCAACGCATTGGCACACACACCTACACACTATTTTTGTCACTGACTCATAACCATATGGTATTTAGTTTTTATTTCCAAAAAGGTTTTCGGTTTCAGTCTCAGTTGATCAGATGTGCACACAGGTATTTTTTTCAGCCATTGTTTTGTTCTTGTTCGTGGTGCCACTCCATTGAGTTATGATTCTATTCATCTTTTAAAATACATTTTAAACACAGGAACTAAATAAATATTAGTAATATACTTCTTGCCACCCCTGAGTAAGTCAGGGCCCCAATTGGCCCAGTCAATACAGTCCAGACATGACACTCCTTTCTTTTCCCCGCTCAATTATTTCTGTAATTAATCCAAGTGGTAGACTAAACCGACACCAGTGAAGGTCTCGCCCTCTCCAGGCACACACAGTCCCACCCAAGGAAACTATGAGTGTGTGTGCCAGTTTGTTCCCCCCAAAGAAACAAGGTTAATTATACTGCAGTAAGTTTGTTACCCTGGATGGTTCTGTGATGCCTCACTGTAACATTTAACATAACAGCTACCGCAGCCAATGTATTGACTTAAACACTGATGTTGACGATCACAAACAGGCTAAATGACCAGCTTCTCTGACACATACACACTGCATCTTTGACACTGGATTCACATTCCCACACAAAGAGAAAACACACCAAGCTAGGGAAAGGTTACGTACTGCAGCTTTTGTCTTACCGTTGAAATGTCAGTGTTGTTTTGTGCCTCGCTGCACAAATGGTGCCAAGAGACCTTTGATAGACATTTACCTGTACGTACTTCTCAACAGCAGGGAGACACAGATAAAGGCCACGGGCTGAATAATGTTTGTTTCTTTATACGGTTGTGCTTTATGCAGTTAATCACACCTTCTTTGGACAGCTCCTCAAGGATGATAGTCCATTTACTAGAAGGTGACTATAATGCATTAGTAGTTGCATAAACATGGAACTTTCTGACCCAGTAAACACCTGAATAACAGATACATTTAATTAACAAAATGTAGAAAAATACCAACAGTTTGGGTTCCACATTGGAAGAGGTGTCATGTACAGTCTCTTTTCAATTACTTTGTTTTCAGAATATCTGGTCTGCACACGCACATCTCCTGGATGTTATTCAAAGGTGTTCCATGGGAAGACGTACCAGTCTCTCTTTTATTGTTTGCCATTCGTGAATGCTAATAAATCTGCCACTTTTTGTGTGTGTGTGTCTAACGATGAGTGTGCATCTTCTCTTTGTCTGAAGAGCATATTATTTCATTGTTAACCCTGGACAGTAGTAATAAACAAGAACTTAAATATATTTTTTTGTCCTTTGACACAGTACTGCATCGCAGTGACAAACATAGTTGCCTGGCATCACCGCTCTCTATCATATCACAGGATATGCCATAAATCCTATCTAATCCTATTCATTTTCTGGGATCCGGTTCCTCTTTATCACTGCCCAATCTCACCCAGTCTCACTGGCTTTAGTTAGAGGAAAAAATAGAGTTAAGTGTCCCTCAGATGACATTGAATACTTCTCTTCCCAACCATCTCCACCACTGATAACCACACGAGCAGAAAGGTCCCAAAGAAAAAGAAGAGAGATATGAAGACAGAGAGGGTGAGGCGCACAATGAATGAATGTCAGGCAGATTGCTGAAAGAGAGAAGGCAGCAGAGAAAGGTAGAGAGAGAGAGAGAGAGAGAGAGAGGGAGAATAAATGAATCTCTGCAGACTAAAAATAGCACTCTCAAATCCCCTGTGCAGAGCTGGGTAAATAGGGCCGTCTTGGGTGGGTCTCTGGACACTTGTTAGAGACAATGCAATCTCATCCATTACACCCAAAGACAAGGCTGACTGTCTCTCTCACACACACACACACACACACACACACACACACACACACACACACACACACACACACACACACACACACACACACACACACACACACACACACACACACACACACACACACACACACACTTGTAAATAGACAGCACAGAGACATGTGAGTTCAAATGTGTGCATGTGTGTGTGAGTGTGAGAGTGAGAGACTGTACTAGAGGTCCCCTCGCAGCTGCCAATCACAAAAGGAGTGAAACTCACAAGAGGAACAAGAGGGAGTTTAAACGAGGAAGTAATTGAGGGTAGAGAGGAAAAACAGGGTGGGGGGAGAGGGAGACGGGGGAATGGAAATACGAGTGAGTCAGTGAATAAAAAGCGGTTGTGTTAAACAGACGGAGGAGGAAGGTTCGACAGCGAGAGGAGGGAAGGGACAGGACAAGGAAAAACTGTGTAAGGTGGTCAAGAAAGGCAACAGGAAAGACTTTTTTAAACATCAGCTCTGCCTGATGAGGTTTTCTCTCTCAGAGAAAATGTTTGGAATCTTACGTTTGCTTCCCAAAAAAACAAAAAAAAAAACAAATGAAAAACATTTGGGAAAAACGATTACCTGCAAAGAAGATTGTTTCTGCAGACTGATAAAAAAACAACAACACACAGATAGTTAAATTGGAAGGAAATGAAAAACCTTGGCAATAATTGTTAGTGTGAGATGCATGGGGGGGCTAAACCCCTCTTCATAAACAATCACTGCTTAGCAACCGTAACTAGACACAACAGCTCTGTCAAGGTTTGGATTTCTCCACATGTTGAAGGAGTGTGCATGTGGCTGTAAACAGTATCTTTTTATGTACCTTTCCAAAACTAAAAACACACGAGCAAAGTGTGTGTCTATCTGCTAACGTAAACCGCAAACATTAGCATGCCTAGCTATCCCTGTTACCTCCAGGGTCGGGGAGCACTTCACTAGTTAACATCATATTGTGGGTTTCTTCACGTTATGAAAAAAAAACATTTTCATTAGATTGTGGGAAGTTTACACTCCAGCAACCCTGGCTGAGCACATTATCTGAGATTGCATTACGTTTGTCAAGCACATGGGCTAGTCCTCATCCTAAAAGCCTTTTTTTGTTATTTTAAAAGTGAAAATACAATTTGAGTCATACAATAAAGAATGTACCTAACCACCGACTTGCTTGTTGAATTATGCACAAGCTAAGGAGCCAAATAGGGTTGTATCAGAAACAAAATTATGAAATATTTAAGATCACTCTCATATTTCATATTTTAGGGCAAACTCGCTCTACACTGCAATTAAAGAGCAATACTGTTTGTTTATTTCCATATGACATCTAGCCTTAGCCTCAGAATTCAGGCACAATATCATGTCTGCAGCCATCAAGTAGATATTTAAGACACCTTTAAGATTTAGGATTCTCGTTTTAACATGGAAACGTTCAAAAGTCAGACAGCGTTTTAAACCAAGTCTTGTTTGCTTAATTAGCGAAAGCAACAACGAATAGAATCTGCCAGACATGTACAGTTGTCATTTCGCAGAAATCTACCCCCGTCTGAAACCAAAGACAATTCTTTCAAAAATGACTATAAGAAAGAACAGGAAGCGGTAGCAACAGAAGCCAATGGTCAGTAACAGCCACAAAGCCACCAGCTGTTCATCTGTTCTTTGTGTAAGCCAGTTTGACATTGCCCATTTGTTAATAAATTAGATTGGATCAATGTGCAGTCACACAACAGAAGTAGAAACTGCAGAGATTCTTGGAATTGTGTGCATGGGTGTGGGTCATTTCCCTCTTCTGGACGGCTGCCTGGCTGGCTGCAGTGTCACAGATGACTCTGTGTGTCGGAGGAATGGGTTTTAGCTGCCACCAGCTGCTAGTGTAATTTATTTTCTCAGTTGGTCAGGCCCAAACATTTCAATAACCACATGGCTACTGCAGAACACACTAACAAAGACTCCATTAGCTCAACTAGATGGTGTGTTTGAGGCTGTAATCCTGAGCTGGTCCATTTAACGGAAAGGAGCTTCACCATCAGTGTGCATGCTTGTTTGAAAAGTGTACCATGCTATTCAAAGGGAGACGGCACTCAATTTGTGACAATTTCAATTTCTGGGAACGTATCCATAAAATATTACAAAGAGTCGCTCCTCCAAAATTCAAAGAAAAATTCTTAGAATTGTGGCATATTCTAATATTCTAAGAATTTCCCCGAACAGTTAGGACTAGATCCTTGTAAAGATACAAGTTATTCACAAAGCATTTCAGCCCTTGAGAGAACACTTAAGGTAAAAGATGTAAGGGGTAGGAAGGAGGACTTTTAAGAAGCTTAAGAGTTTCTTAAGCAGAGGAGAACATGGCTGAGAGACAAAGAGGTAGGAAAAAAATGTCTCAAAACGCTGAATGATGCTGGGTTAATGGAAACGCTACAGATCAGATCGTACAGGGATAATGCTTGTGGTCGATCTCATTAGAGATGTGCTCACATCTCCCACCCAGATGAAATAACACTTTGACGCCAGAAATGAAAAGTGGCCACAACAAAGGTATTTGGCAACTTGAAAAATGCAACAGTGTCCACTGGTTTATAGATTTGCATGACGACCAGCACTGCCATGCAATCACAGAAACTGATGATTCAACGGAGACGCTCATTACGTAAAATAGTATTGCTAATTACACCGTGTCTGGGAAGACACGAGAGAACCATCAACCAATCACACCAATTTAAAAGAAGGCATCATAGCGAAGGGGTCGACCACAAATACTCACTAAGTTAAACACGTTTCCTTAATGGACCTTAAGCTAGAGCCCCTTGGTAGAATTTCTTAGGCAAAATTAGGAGCTCTCTGGGAGTCTTTTCATAATGTTTGTGAAAACGGCCCCTGTTGTCATGCCCTGCAGAAGCTCCTCAACTCCTTCTCCTTATTAAGGACCCTCAAACAGATATTTAATAGCCCACTGACTAGTGTTTGATGAGATTTTCTCTTCAGGGAGTGCAACTGCTGAGATACTTGCATAACTGTCAAATCAAATCAATCTATCTACTCCAAAGGGAAATATAATATGCATGCAGAGTTTAAAACACCAAAACAAAATAAATCAGACGACTGGGACAATCACTCAAAACCGTGAGACCATAACAAATGATTGAAACTAAATGAAAACTAAGACTATGACATTTGAGGTTGCATAAAGTACAAATGTGGAAAATGCAAAAACCTCAGTTGAGTAAAGAGGCCAGCTATTAATGTGCATACAGTTTTCCATGTTCAGAATATCAATAGTCATCCACTGAAAGACAACATTCAGGCATTTTCATTTTCTAGCAGTGACCTGAAGGCAAGAGCTCAAACTCTCTGTACAGAACAATCTATAAGCTGTCTCTGGCTCTTCCTGTCTGTGCAAAGATGTCCATGTCAGACTACAGTAAAAAAATAAAAAATAAATATGGAAGATAAAGACGCTTAAACGATCAAAGCAGAAAAGCATTTCGAAGAGTTCATTTTCTTCAGGAAAAGATTCTGCTTCACTTTTTGAGAATCTCCATCGATTTAAAAAAAAAAGAAAAAGTTTTGTGTCCAGAACTGTGCCCAAATATTTGTCGTGGTCCACCAGCTTGATTTCCTCTCCCTTTATACAAGTCATTTTAGCAACGGAGGACAACTTTCTAAAATCAATACAAATGTCCTTAGTTTTTGCTACATTAAGCAGGATGAGAGACCTGCCAAGCCATTACACAGTCCTCCTCCACAGGCCGCTGATCTTATACCACCCCATCCGTGTAGGCTGACTAACAACCAAATCATCAGCACATTTTATTATGTGTCTGGTCTCATCATTACTTTGACAGGTGTTCTTATAAATAATAAATATAGAAGGTGAGGAAGACCTTGTATGGATTGAATAGGGATTTGATTTAAAGGGAGACCGTTAACAGTCACTGAGACCTGTTGGTAAAGGAACAGTTCATCACATGTAGGTGCAATGCTATTGGGATTGAATTTTTACCTGAAGAAGACTGGGATAGAAATGTTATCCATTTGAATATATTTGTGGTTTGGGGTGAATGTGCATGCATTATTAGTTTTGTCGATAAAGGAATAGTTTGACATTTTTAGGAAATATGCTTATTTTATTTATAGCTGAGAGTTAGATGAGAAGATTCATACCACTCTCATGTCTGTACATTAAATATGAAGCTGGAGCCAGCAGCCAGTTAGCTTAGCTTAGCATAAAGTCAGTCTGTAAACAGCTGGAACACACCTCTATTAATTAACATGCTATATCTTGTAGATTCAAGCCGTAAAAAAAACTGAGTCAGGCCAGTTGTGTTGTGTGAAGCTAAGCTAAGCTAACTGGCAGTTGGCTGTATCCTTGTATTTACTGGTCAGATATGAGAGTGATGGCCGTCTCGTCTGATTAACTTTGAAGTGAATAAATGTATTTAAAATACTTTTATGTTAAAATCAAGGATTTTTCTTAAAATATGTTGCTCATAAGTACTGTGCAAGCAGGTGTGTGAGATATTTGGTGCTCTGAATCTTTTAAGTCTTTTTCTTTATGATACTGAAGTGAACTTTTCAGAGGTATTTCCCTTTAGAAAGGTTTCCTTGAGTCTTTAACAGCTGAAGCAAAACAAAAAGCAAATGACTGAAATGCTAATAAAGAAGCACATTCAGTCACGTTATATGTTTTTTTGACCATTTAAAAGGGTGTATTGTGTCTCATGCCCACTCAGAATACATTTCATCTTCTTAGATGGTACGTCGTGATATTAAAAGCTTTTCATCTTAAAGGGGGGCAACACAGCGTGTGAACAGAAAGCCCCATGCTGGGATTATAGATTAGGTCTCAAAAACACACTGACATCATAAATTAATCTGTCTCCTCTTTCACACACACAAACACACAAACACACACACACACACACACACACACACACACACACAATCTTTCTCTCTTGCTCTCTCTTACCACCGACTGCACCACAACACCACAAACCAAGAGGGAAATGTAACCATAACCGCTCAGGCCCTTGTTGTTATAAGAACTGCCTAAACACAACTCATGCATAGCTACACACACTATGAGACAAACATCTCATACACAAGCACACACGGACAAAACAGGTTTGCAGCTGGAGATAAATGGGCTATGGAGAACATTAATGCATGGAGGGTAATGTAAACAGTCAGATAGAAGCAGCAGACCTCATGCGGTTCAACTTAATGGAGGGCGCATATACGTTATGGCACTATCAGCACAGAGATTAAGAGTGAGAGGAATACACAGAAGAAGCAGGAAAGGAGCAAGATTGCATTCCTGTAGGTTTGTATAGTGTGTGCATGTTGCACTATTTGTGGGAAAGCGGAAAAACGTGGACAAACAGTGAAAATGACATTTTCACAAATTCTCTGCTGCAAAGTCAGGTTGTGTAAAAAAAACAATAAAACAGTCTATATTAAAGCAGTCTATGCAAAGTGTTCCCTATCATTATGTTGTTGTTATTTGGTAATGCACTTCCTTGTATTCATTGTTAGAGTAAGCCTGCTTCAAGGACATGCCATACCTTGGCACAATGGGTTGTCTGAAAGGACTGCAATCAAGCACATAACAACTACCACTTGGAACACGACACCTTAAAAATGTCTGCAATTGACCAAACCGGATTGTACCGTTGACCTGACAACGTGCGGAATCAAAACCGTAAATTATGTAAAAAAAACATGCAAATAAAGTGTGCATTTGAGTGCATCGGTGTGACAACGCTGTACTGTTGCATCACCAGATGTCATAACCTCCAGGCACAGCTGGGTTAATGAACTAGGGAGCCCTGGGGCACATAGAAAGTGTCTGGGCCCCGGCTGACCACCCCTTTCCTCGCTCTCACTGTGTGTGTGTGTGCCGTGTTGCCGTCAGCCTCAGAAACCAACCACTTATTGAACGCTGGAAAATCACTAAGCTGCAGATTGCTGTGTGTCGATTCATTCTATCAAAGGCACAATATACACAATGTCAGCGTATTAAGAACTAAAATAATAAAGGTTTTGGTTTCCTTACACGGACGAAGACTTCCGGATTCGGTAATATTACAGGTCTTTATCATTTCAGTTGACAAATAATCAAATCACCACAAACCAGCTGTCGCACAATGAACCTGCAGGGCCCCAGGAGGTCTGGGGCAGTTGCCCGATTTGTGTGGTTGCTAATCCAGCCTCGCCGCCAGGGGTTAATTATACACTATCTGAAACTAAATAAAACACACACACACACACGCGCGCGCGCATGCACGCACACAAACACCCGGAGGTCAGAGAAACTTTTAAGCATTTGCAAAGTGAGTTACAGTCTATTTCAATGTAGCCTATTTTGGTCCAGGCTATTAGAACAGAGTAGCAAAGTGCATTCAGTGCTGCATATCAGATGTTCACACACACTCACACACACGCACGCACGCACGCACGCACACACTCACACACCTAACCCAGTCCACACTGTATGCATCCTACAGCACAATAACACTAAAAAGTCAAACTCAGCCTTCAGCTCTGATTCCAATTCAACTGTACGTGCATTGCTGCTAATGTTAGCTCGGCCAAAACAGGTTCACCCCTGGGGGGAGGCTTAGTGGAGGGAAGTGTTGGCAGTCTCGACCCTGCCAACCTCACACACTCTTTGTTACCAGGTGAGACTTTCCCAGGGGTCATATTGACATGCACTCATCTGAGGTAGTATAAGCAGTAAGACAATCTCGACACAACACAGCATGCGGTGACAATCCCCTTACAGGTGCGTTTGGAGTGGCAATTTCTGAAGTGAGGCATCAACGGTCTTCCTGAAGGCACAATCCGGTCTTCCTGTCATTATAGAAACCTGTCTGAAGGTCCTCAAGAGATTGCCAGACACTTAATGCTTTCTACTGAGCCTTCAGCGTCCGTAGTGAATTAATTTCAAAGTCTGCTTGTGTGCAGTAAAACATGGTACTGTCTTCTTTTCTCTGCTGTAGTTTTGCAGCTCAGCTTTTCAACTCCCAGCCAGTGCACCGACCTACACCCCTGTGTTCACACTGCCCTGGTGCTAAAGTACTGACACAGTTTCATCAGCATTACATGCTATCAACAAGTGTCCGTTGATGCTTGTGTGTACAGCAAAAACCTATTCAGAACCAGACATAGAAAGACACAAATAAATAAGTGAATGATATTTGCTCTGCAGCTTTTCCTTTTACATTCGATACATCTCTCTCTTTTAACATTTCATTCTTTGTTCCTCGCTCTCCGTACCACAGCTCTGCTTCTGTCCGCTCAGTCCCTCTTGTTTGCTCTTCAAAAGCACTCAGAACAAACCTCTATTCACCAACAATCCTCAATACCGTTCTCTCGCTTCCCTGTCTTGTCATTTCCACTGACTGAGATACGCACGAGACACATACGTACATTGACACAGACACGCACGCGCTAATAAAAAAAAAAAAAGACCTATTATAAGACTGCACATGCAAATTCATTGAACTGTATCCATGCCCCTAAAATAGCAAAGACATTACAGGCAAATAAAGTTTTGCACATTAAACTGCAGACTCTTGACTGGTCCCTCAGCCATTCATTTTCTACCCAGCATGCCGGCCTCATCAGAAGACACAATGGGACAAACTTCACCCACCCTTCGCTCTCCTCTTTCTCTCTCTCTCTCTCTCTCTCTCTCTCCTTCTCTTTGGCCTTGCGAGACTTGTGCAGGAGTCCGATCAGGATCACGGCGGCCCGGATGCCAGCCTTTTTGTTGTGGAACCGTCCTCCGGTCTGAGACATGCTGGGCGTCTCTGCCGGTGCCACAAGGGGTTCCGGTGACAGACGGTCCAAGGTCAGGCCGGCTCCAGGGTCCCTGGGCTGCAGGACCGGCTTGGTCGTGGCCTTGCGGGGCTCCAGTGTGAGCTGTGGATGTCACAGTCTTGGTTCTGTGTGCTGTCTGGTTTGGAGACAGCTGTCAAGTTTGTGCCAGAGCAAGTACCTGTTTGATATCTGGCCCTGCACTGTCTGTTCAGAGCCTCTCTCCGTCACACGTTCTGGTGCAAGTCTGGATCAGTAATCCAAAAGTTAAAGATTCTGTAGCCACTCTTGGTCCGGCAGGTCGTGAGATCCGATCAAACCTCTGTTCATCTTGGTCTTGGGATCAATGAGCACTTCTTGTAATCCCAGAGGTCCAGAGTGGCACTGTTGGACTCCAGCTCAAGGTGAACTTCTATCTGCATTCGCTGCATCTGCAGTAAATCTGTGCGTCGTAGCTCCATAACACACCATGGTCCCTGGCGAGAGGATGAAGAGTACTGACAGCCTCGCAGGCACGCACACTGTGGCACTGCATCTCTCTGTCTACCTACCTCTACCTTCCCACCTCTCCCTGCTTCTCTTACATGCTCTGTTTTTTCTCCTCTGTGTCTGCTGCTGCTGCTGCTCTGCTCCCTCCTTCCTGATGCTAAACCCCGCCTTCCTCCGTCTGATAGGCTGGAGTTGGTACAAGAACCTCCTCCTCCTCTTCCTCCACTGTATGCCTCCCTCTGTCTCTCCCTGCCCTTGTTTCTACCATGTTAATAATCGTATATATTAATCTCCTCGACCTTGCTCTATCTATACTTGATTTTATGATTTTATTTCTAGACACATGCATGCACACCTACCCACCCTGTCTCTCTCTCTCTCTCTCTGTCTCTCTCTCTCTCTCTCTCTCTCTCTCTCTCTCTCTCTCTGACTCTCTCTGACTCTCTCTCTTTCTTTATCTCTATCTCTCTCTCTCTCAAACACTCAATCCCACTGTGTGAAATCTCAATTCAAATAGGCTTATCAGCCTATTGCCTGCTGTTCTGTTGCCAAGGACATTGGAATTGAAATGTAACCTCATAAAATGCAAGGAGATTAAATGACACCACATGGAAAAATTACAATTTTAACAAATTTGACATGGTCTCTTTTGTGCACAGACACACTGGGAAATACATCAAATGTTTTTTTTTCACACTGCATTTCTTGTTTGTTGCCTGCCATTATTCCATGGTGCCACATCTTTTCTCCAATCTACCTCTCCGGCTCCAGCCAGAGCCAGTTTCCTCCTCAGTTACAGATCAGTTATCAGAGCTAAAGTAGACATCTTCCAAGAATATACTAAGCTTAAGCATTCAGTTCAATCTTGGGCCACCTGTTCTTCTTTCCCAAATAGTTTGACATTCTGGGAAATGCACTTGTTACCACTCCCATGTCTGTACTGTGTAATATGACTCTGTATTTTGATTAAACAAACAAGATATCATTCATGAGAGTTCCTGATTGGTGGGTTTTTTTTCACCTTTAGACAAACTAGTCAAGCTCTTTTCCACTTTTTAGCGTCTTTATGCTAAGCTAACCGTATTCTGGCTACAGCTTCATTTTTTAATGACTGACTTGAGAGCGGTTTTGCTCATCTCATTTAACTTGCAACGAGAAAGTGAACAAGAGCATTTCCCAAAATGTCGATGCAGACCTTTAAGCATTAGTATTAGAAACATATATATATACCCCTTTAAAGATTTATCCACTTTGTTTTCTGTTAGAGAAAACAGATATTGATCCGATACTGAATCAAATACCTGGATCGGGTATTGGTAACAACTGGACAATCTGATATCGGATACCATTATTTTAATAAATAACAATTAAGTAAATTTATTTATATATATATATATATATATATATACAGTATATGTGTGTCTATTTGGTACATTTTGTTTTACAAAGTAAGGGAAGCAATTTTTTAGTCAATCCTGATGTTGCCTTACACATAAAAGAATGACCAGCCACTTCCACACAGTGAGGCATACAGCTCATTAATTAAACATTGATAGTATTGGCCAATACAAAAAAGCCCAGGTATTGGTATCGAGACTTCAGAAGTCAGATCGGTGAAATCCTATTTTCTGTGAAACAAAATATATATTTTCATTTCATTACAGTAAAACCAGAACCTGTATCAACTTTGTGCACTATTGGAAGAGTAATGAAGCTCTGATTTGTTACCTTTCATCTGTCTCAATAAACAGCTTTACGGTTGGTCTTATCTGCATTGATTTCCTTATTTATATAATCCCTTCATGTTTGAAAAGGTGCGGATACTTTACGTGGACCATGAAACATTACCAGCATAAAACAAACTTTCACGTCAAGTGAAAAATAGCCACGTGAATTATGAGAGTCTCCCGTGGAAGCAAAGATAAAACTCTGAAGACGGACAAGGACACAGACATAAAACTATACAAGTGACATAAAAGCCTGATGCAGCAGAAGCACACACAGTGAATCACGTTGCACATCTGGTCCAGCTCGTCTGGGTGACAGTAGTGACAATAGTAAAAGGGGATCATTTTGTTCCATAGCTAAAATGGAGTGTCTCAGACTCTTTGTTCAGAGGATAATTAGAGAAATGCATCATGCAAGACAAGAGACAAAGACATCTCAGTAGATGAGATGCTTCAAACAGCAGCCAGGGAATAGATTAAGCTGGGGAAGCAGCGGCAACAAGACAACAATTAAACGGAAGGTCCCATCTCTCTCCTTGTGCATTGCTCTTCCTGTGTGTGATCAGCGCCATAGCAACCGGACAGCTGCCAGAGGAACGGCCCGTAGGACCCCCAAGGCTGTATCCCTTGACACCCACCCGGTTAAAGGCCTGGTAGATTTTTCTTTTTTTAGTTACTGCCCTTTGTGGAAATTTTGCTTCCAAAAACTGCAGTTTGTGTTTTTTTGGATTGAAGCGATCTGCGGTCATGGCTCCATCGCTCAAAAAACACCTGAGTATTTTCCAAACTCCTGCGTGGGGGCAAACAAACAAACTCAAGTGGACCATCAAATGTCCCCTTGAGATCAACTGTAAAAAACATATACAGTACTTTCTCACACACACACACACACACACACACACACACACACACACACACACTTGCAGTGACACTGTCTTTACACTAGGGCCCTATCGTGCGTCATCAAGAGGAGAAATGAGACACCTGTATCTCTTCACTTTTAGACACAAAAACACTACTCACTCTCTTTCAAGCCCCCTCCCCTCGTTCTCTCACTCTCCCACTCACTCACACACACACACAGACACACACACAGACACACACACACGACACAGACACACACACACCACCTACAGGTGTGAGATTGTTCCTGTTAGACACACTAAGGTGTGCAAGTACACTTCTGAGCTTGAATAAACATTCAGATGAGATAGGGTGTAGTTCAACCTGGTGTACCAGTGGGTGGAGGAACATTATTAAGTAATACTCAGTGTATGTGCAGGGATTTACTTGCATAACCTTATTAGACAAAGGCATGTCCTTATTCCTCTGTTTCTGCAAGGCCATAGCCAGAGACACTGAGGTAATAATTCCCCAATCCAAACATATCCTCAAACAACCCTCAGATAAGTGTTACAAGAAGCCAAAAATATTTTTAATATTTTTATGGAAAATAGAAAATATTCTTCTTTTTTGTTATTGCGTTGCAGCAATTAGTCAGTCCCAGTCCAACTTTCCGACTTTGCTTTTTTACACTGAACCCAACAATGCCGGCATAACGCCGCCCCAGTTTGTGGGATTTAGATATTCTCTTCTATTCTAGACATTCTGGAGGCAAGAGAGGCGTGTCTTGAAGTCCCGCCACACCTTATTATTTAAACTTTGACCATGGTTGCCACTGGCAACTAGCGCAACCAATGAGAGAACAGCTTTATGTGACATAGCCACTTTTTGACATTGAATATCTGCACTGCGCGTTGCCTCTGCAAGTGTCTGCGCTACGCCCTGCGCCCTACGTCGTGGGGCGCGAGGGGCAAACTTTTAATCTCTTTTCATCTGAAGGCGATGCGGCTTTGTCACTACCTCCGCTGCAACGTCGAAAAAGTCTTTCTCCCCCCATTCTGTTTCCGTACTTTTTATACTGAAAGGCGCTATAATGCGTTACAGTCCCGCCTTGAACACGCTGTGTGAAAGGGCCTTCTGTTTCTCCTGATTGCGCACACAGACACACTCACACACTTGCGTGAGCCTCAATGGTGCCAAGCAGCCTTTCCTGTCACTTCACAGCTTCTCAAGTGTCTCCCAAACAAACAGATGCCAGTCTACCAACGTCACCTCTCTGCACAGCTAATTATATTACAGGACACACACATATACAGACACATTACACATTACATTACATGCAACTCTGAAATAGCCCTCGTAGAAATACAACGTGGCAGATCTTTAATACATGATGACATGTGTTTGTGCACACACACACACACACACACACACACACACAATGCTTGACCCAACTTCAAGCCCGCTGGAGAAAATGACCTTCACGACTGTTGCTAAGTCATTACTCCATCCTTAAACCCACAAACTCACTTTTTTCCCCCTTTCCTCTCCAATCCAATTCCCTTTTCCCAATCCTCTATGTTGTAGTAGAAAATCTACTCATCATGTGAAATCCCTTTATAGTTTTCCATATCATGTGTGTCTGAATGTGTGTGTGTGTGTGTGTGTGTGGGGGGGGGTTCTGCAGATGGTGTCCTCCACATATTCAGCCCCACCATGCAGTAGCTGTTAGTGGTCCATGGAGGGACGTGTTTTCAATGTTTATAAAGGAACAGCAAGGTTCAAGTGGAAATGGCAAACATACCCTAAATAAGAGATTAACTCTGAAATGTCATGTTGTCATATAAATCAAATGATGAGCCGTGAAAGTAAATAAAGGTAAATGTCATCTCTCCCTACTTCGTGGTTTGGGAATGAGAACAATCACACATTGAGCACACGCGTGTTTTATGGTGTTTTAAATGTGAGGTCGACTTCGATTATGTTCGGAAGGGGAAAAAAATATTTTCAACTTTTGTTATTTCAGACATAGCGGTTTGTTGTAGCTGTGTTTTGTGACCGTCCCTTTAAGGGGCTTTTTTTTAATTTTTACCTGGATTAATTGCTCTCTGAACATAATTTACTCTGCGTTTTTGTTCCTTTGTCTCCATTGAGTATTGGTATTGAGCACTAGTCCTCGTGTGGTGAGGCTGTGTTTGTCATGTCAGCACCAGCTGCTGAGAGAAATTCCTCCCTTGGTGTGTCGACGCTGACGTCACTTTAGTTAAATTAAACTGCTTTTTAATCCCTGGTAGAGGGCGACAGTCTGAGATGTATATTTTGGTTAATTAGCTTGTTTGTCCTTCAAATCTTCCTTTTCTTTGGCTTTTACCTCTTATCGTGATAAAGACTTTGGCTGAAGATGTCTTTCCCTTGGCTCTCCCTTTTTTTCCAGCCACGCTGAGGCTTTTTCAGACAGTTCAACATACGACATTCTCTTTATTTTCCATTTATCGCAGCTTTTTGTCCTCCTAACATTCCCCTCCTTCAATTTCCTCCCCACTCGCTCTTACTCTGCCTTCCTCCAATCAACAGTATTACAAAGTCAAAGAGATTACAAAAGTGCATTTTGAAAAGTCAACCCACCCAAGAGAAACCCACATAAAGTATAACTTCTGTCGAAAAAATAAATCCATTCTGAATTGTACCGTTTATGCAAGAGGCAAGAGTTTTAACCTAATATTTCAGAAAACAGAATAATACAAACTACTCTCTGATCTGCACAGTCAGTGGATTTTGGAGGAAAGTAACCTCAATGTGATTATCCGGAGAGAATATGTTATCTGATCATGTTTGATTTAGATAATCACTAATCTGTAACTCATTACCAGCATTAATTTAGAGTATAATCCTCCCATCCACGCCTATCTGCCACTTTGTAACACACCTTCTTCTTATCTGATCGCTCTGTGTCCTCTTCTCCCTCGTACAGTACACGCTGATCCTTTCCCTGAATCACAGTTTGAATCCCGGCCCGGGGAACTACAGAGTGCACTAATACAGTGACACACATTTATGCATGCAGATATATGTACAAGGGGAAATCCCACACATGCACACTCAAAAGCAAATGTGCACACAGAGACCTAAAGTGAAGGCTGTGTCAAGTGATTTATAACAGTGTTCACAAGAAACATAAATCCATAAAACACTCAACACATGTCATTTATATAATCATTGACGGTTCCTCTTTCTCTCCCACTCACGTCTCATTCAGTATAATTTCCCACTCTAGAGTGTGTGTGTCAGGTCAGCAGTGGCCTCTTGTGTTTGCTCTTTTAGCTAAAATTAGAAGTTAAGCTCCAGCGTGGAATGCCATATCATTATAACCACTCGGAAGAAAATTGACTGTACTTTGCAAAGTAGAGTATTAACATCAAAACCAATAATAATGTAATGTCTGCGTTTTATTAAAGGACTTTTATGAAAATGACACAGTTGTATCGTCAATAGGAGAAAACAGGCCCGAGTGCCACTGTCTGGGGAGTTTAGAGAGACAGAATAAGACGTTATTGACATTAGGCTTTTCATGGAATTTGTAGATATTAAGTAAATATATAGAATATTACCAATTTTGCTCTCTTTCATTGCTTTCTAATGACTTACTTTGGATTCATGGTTTATATACACAGACCACTTCTGTTCTTCGGCCAACAAGCCAAGTTAATGTCTGGTGTCTTTTCTCATCCAACAGTCTAGTTTTTCTTGATTTGAAAAAAAACAAATCTGCACACAAAGCATGCACAAAATAATTATATATATGAGCACTCGATGAAGACACCTGATAATCTAACTATAAACAGTCTCTGTCTGTATGTATGTGTGTCTGTCTGTCCTTATCGTGCCTCCACATCCTTGCATCCGATTGACTTGGCACTTGGCGTGCGTACTGCTGATGACCCGAGGAAGCACACTGTTGCATGTGAAGTTGTTTGGATGAACGGTTCTCGAGAAAGCTGAGTGCAGCAATACCGGGGACCAAGCAATTGGCCGGCCGGGCACTGCACTAGTACAGACGAAAAGGTACACTCTGTCCAATTAAGCTGTTGTTTCTGTTGTTTTTCTCTTAATTAGATTTAAGTGGCGCTCATATTTGTCTGTCCAGCCGTAGCAGCTGTAGCCTCTCATGCTAACTACCCTTTTCCTCTGCTTGCGATAGAAAATAAATCATCAACAGAATGATAGAGGATTTTCCCAGACCGAGTTGACAGCTGTTTTTAAACGTAAAAGCTTCATGAATCACTGTTGTACCATATCAGCAACAGAGCAGCAAACAAACCACAGAGGCTGGTGGATTATTACTTTAAAATATCTTTACTGCAGCATGCTGTCTGTTCCTCTCAGGCAAAGTAACAGAAGTGAGTTATTACAGGACTGAGGCAGGGAAAGTGCTCTTATATAAGTAATGCACACGTAAAATAGCCACATACACGCATGTACAGTATGTGGTATTTAGTGACACGGGAAGCAATGAGTTCAGCTCAGTGGTGAACAGTGTACACAGCCGCAATTGGCTGCAATATAAAACCCCTTTTTTTTTTGCAGTCATTTCAATATATTTCACTGTAACCCCATCTGAACTGCTTATGACGTTCTCTCTCGCTGTCAGATGGCTGAGAGGACTACTCTATTTTTGAATTATCTTTCATGCTTTCAGGTTGTTGAAAGTGCTCTTTACAAATGCATGTCGTCTTGTTGGAAGGGTTTGTGAAAAAAAAGGTATGTTTTGGGGAAAAATGGTTACAACAATATTGGCACGTGACACTGTGGGGACGTCGCCTAAACAAAAGGTCAAAACTTTTTTAAATGTTGAAGGAAAGAAGAAAAATATCAATATAACAGGTGACCCATAACTTTGTGCTAGTTTGTGTGTGTGTGTATATATATATATATATATATATATTATACACTCTTAACACATTATACAATTGGAAGTGACACTTAATGCCTAGGATCAGTGGATTTCTGTTCTTCAAGGTTTTTAATGAAAAGCAACACAGACAGTGAATATCTTGTTCATTGGCTTTGAAAAGAAATCCTGAGAGCCTGAAAGGTTTTAAATTTCATCAAGGGTCATATTTTGCTTATGGCTTGTCTTATCATTCGGGGACCAGATGCCTGACTTTGCGTTTTTTCCCACCTACAGCTCTTATAGCTGCCCCACACATCCAGGGAAGGTTGTGTTCAAATTTCCTCTGGCTGAAGTTTATTCCATTTTCTAAGTATCTTATCCTGGTGTTCTTAGAGAGCTCTCATACTTAACGTGATATTGGACTGTACAAATAAACACGAGTTGTGGCTGGATTGGAAAAATGACAAAAAAACAACAACCTGGCACAAGACAAAAAAGGGGCAAAAATGTCTACACCAACGTTCTTATAACGAAATACAATTTCCCTTAGTTTTCCACCTTCTTTGTCCCTCTCTGTCTTGAGGGTTCTCAGCACTTTAGCGTTATTTACCTGTTCAACACCAAACAGCAGACAGACCCAATAAGCGACTAGCTGGAGAACACTGTGGAGCGTTTAGCAGCTGAAGAGCCAGATATACTATACAAGGAGTTGGTGGAGACCAACATAGAGCTAAAAGAGAGTGAATATTGGATAATGTGGCCAGAAACAGGACTCTCTATCTGCTAGATATGTAAACAGGCAACTGTTTCCTTTGCTTGTGTTTCTGCTTCCATGTCACACCATCACCCTCCTCAAAGGTGAACTATGAGTTCTTGCAACAGAGAAGGGGATTTTGCTACAATAGAAGTTTTACTGGTCAGCAGTAAGGAAACCACTTCTTAGACAATAAAATCTAGACTAGAGATCTCCTTTTAAGTGTTAACTATTGACCAATGTCTTAACAAAGCTGTTAAACATTCAACATGTTGTCATTGCCCTTTAAGGTTCATATCCTGCCTCTTTTTCTTTGGAATCAAATCTAACTAACTCAAATTCAATCAGATAAAAGACTTATGAAGGAGAAAACTACACATGTTGCACTTTAACCTCTACATGGGGAAAGTGTTTGATAATAAATGATGCATTTTTGATGGGATGTAACTAACTTCGTGTGATACATATTAGGCTCGACTCCATGCTTGTTGTCTGGAGGATAAATCTAGCCCTGATAGCTCTATATTGCATTACTCAGCGCACTAAGAGTGGTGTATTCTTTGTGTAGCCCTTTAATAAACGACTGTAATCCCATGTCACTTGACTCCCTGGGATAGGCGGTAGAAATATGGCATTCATCAGGAGCTGGTGCCAAGTTTCACCTCGTCATGCTGCATGCATGTTGAACTTAAATAATGAATAGGATAAAACTATAAATTCATCTGTCTGTTAATCCTGTGTTTCTCCGTTTCTCCTTGACCATAATTATCAGTATTTATGCCTGTTTGCTTTACCCATCAGCCTTCTCATCTGCTCTCTGTGTCTTACCCTCCTCCATACTCATACTCTGGCAGAATTTCAGGACACACAGGACGAACCTCCTAACAGCTTCTAGTGGACCACAGGCGATCGCCATTTCATTTCTTGTCTTTCTGCCCTTCTATTGCTTATTAATTCTGTGTCCCTTGATGCACCCGTCTGCCTCATTCTCTGAACTATTGTAAACCCCTTCACCCCCTCAATCACTGAGTCCCGTTATCCTACATGCGACCATGCAGGAGAGATGGAGGAGTGCGTGTGTGTGTGTGTGTGTAAGTGTGTAAGTGTGTGTGTGTGTGTGTGTGTGTGTGTGTGTGTGTAAGTGTGACTATACATGTTGAGCCAGGGGCCTTGCTGAGTCGGCCAAACAAGACACCATGTGTTTGTCAAGAGGCGACAGATGGAGAAGGAGGAGAGGGACAGAGTGTGTGGTGTGTGACGGTCAACACACACACACACACACACACACACAGACACGCATGCATATGCATATGCACACACAGGGTCAGCCTTAAAGAGTGAGATTAAGTGACAGATAGAATATGAGCTCATTAAAACTCAGCTGTTTCACTCTGTACTGAACCTGAAGACTCTGGAACATGAAGTCATCAAACTTTAAACTAAAACACCAAAAACTAATGTTTTCATAAAGTGAGACATGTGACATTTACATAATCATCATCTTTAAGACCTCCGTATCATAACTGTAGTTATACAAAGACCCGATATTATTAGAGGGACCAGGGAGGAACACATTGGTCTTTAGATGTCATGACATGGCGCACAGTCTAGAATGTTTCAAGAATCAATTAACCTGCTCATCATACGATGCTGCAGACATCTTGACACATCTTAGAAGGAAAACCACAGAAATGAGGGAAATTCGAAAAGTCAAAATATATAGAAAAGGTTTTTAAGCTTGTTTACGGTGGAAAAGTTGATCGGAAAAAACAAAATGCGATGAAGTGCAATGGAAACAGACTTAGCGTACAAATTATGACGCATACAGAATGAAGAATATGACTAAACATCCATTGAGGCTTCCTCCCACTGAAGAGATAAAACATCACCCGTGAGGAGCGATGAGGGGACTGCAACCGTAACCCAAATTAATACATAAAGCACATATGAATGCCATATTCATGGAAATGTGCATTATTTTGCACTGTCTTTTGCTGCTTTTGTTTAAAGTGTTTGCTAAAGTTGGATGAAGACCTGAATGTTGTTTGTATAATAAGTTATACTTGTGCTTTTCCTGCTTTGACGAGTCAAAATATTTGCCTTGAAATTGGGCTAACATTTTGCTTTTTTTTTTGCTATCGTGGCTGCCGTTTCCTTTATTGCCCTTTATACCACGACTTCTGCTGAAAAAAAAGTAACATGCATCAGCCATCTGGTGTATTAAGCAATAACTGTAAAAGCTTTTATCAACAGAGCAGAAGATTGATCGCAGCTGTTGTATTCCATTGGGAAATAGACCATCGCAGAGGTAATTAATATATTATTGTCGTGTTATTACGTTAATTTGAGCTTGAACGCCTCAAGTGTTCAGCTCATTAAAATTGCAGTACCTGAAGTGGATGGCACTCCTTCGTATTATGGAAACTTCGCTGTGATTTCCTCTCCAGCTGAACATTCATGTGTGCAGAAAACATTTGCACTTGAGAGGTTTGTGGGGAACAAATATCACGAGGGACGAGTCAATGTAGACATCGAGGGCTGCGGCGTTGTTTGCGGTGTTTGTCTTGGTCATTGCAGACGAGATAGAGACAGGATTGTCTGTACAACCGAGCTTTCTCAGAGGTTATTTGATGACGGTGTGTTCACTGGAGCTCGGATGCCCTTCCTTGAGTGATGATGGCAATAAACACAGACGCACAAACACACACAATGCTGAGGAGCTGCAACACGGGCGAGTCGTAACACACACATGCACACACAAACTAGCTACTTTTCCTGGGAAATCAGGGCGATAAACTAAATAGGAAATAGTGATATAAATGTCTGTCTGTGTGTGTGTGTGTGTGTGTGTGTGTGTGTGTGTGTGTGTGTGTGTGTGTGTGTGTGTGTGTGTGTGTGTAAAAAAAGTACCAATTGGACCAGGGAGCAGTCCTGTGAGATTCAGAGCAGAACGGAGGAGCAGAGAAGGGCACACACACACGCACACACGCACGCACACACACACACACACACACACACACACACACACACACACACACACACACACTCTCAGCACGACAGCCCAGACAGCTATTACGAACTGCTCTCTTGCCCCGAGAGCGTACAAAGTGGTGTCTGATGAATGATCCATCAGCAGGACTATTGGTGTCTGGTCTCCAGATCGGCTGTGACACAGACAACTCAGACAGAAGTGTGCAACACCGCGGCCGATGCACTCCGCATCACGGAGTGCAGAACTTATACAAAATAGAGCTGCAAGATCACCAATTCATTCCCAATTACTCCAACTAACGTCCCGATTACTGCAGTTCGCGAGTGGCGAAAGGGAGGATACGGTGGAGAGAATCTTTTTACTGTATAGCATTCAGAAATGTAACATAATCAATATGTAATACAATGAAGTAAAGGATAACTGGTTGCCATACATGTTATTAAATCTTCCATCTATATTGCCTTACAATATCACTTCTTCAATGTCCTTTTAAAAAGGCCCTAAAAACCTACAGTATGTTCTCAATCAGCTTCTTGCTCCGAGCGATGGAATCCTACGTGAACACACAAATTTCTGCCAAAGTTAAAACAGTTTTAGTTTAAGTCAAATTTCTGCCTCTCTGTTTGTATTTGTGCTTTTCTGACTAGGTTTTAAGCAGACTTGGCTCAACTGGAAAGTTTCCATGCACCAATCAGAGTTCAGCCACATCCGAATGGAAACGTGATAATGGAAATTAAATTAAAGGAAATGATGACAATAATTTTTATGTCTGAGAAAAAGCAAACAACCGAAATCAATGCCCAATTGACCCCAAACCTCATCATGCAGTCACCCGTCTCTTCTTGGTAAATCACTGATTTGACATAAGTGAATCAGTAACAGCTGTGTAGTGAAGCACCAGCCTGCACCTGTCCAGTCCTATAAAAAACAATCTGAGACCGAGGAGATGGAGGGAAGTTAGGGAGGAGGGAGGGGACTTCTATCCGTCCTTCTGTCCGTCCATTTTCTAGACCACTTATCCTGTTCGGGGGCGTGGGGGCTGGAGCATGTCCCAGCAGGCATCGAGGGAGAGGCAGAGTACACCGTGCACAGGTCGCCAGTCTAACACGGGGCGATGAGAGGAGGTCTTTTTCAGATTATTAGAAACTGTCAGCACCAGATGCCATTTATGAATTACAACTTTGAATCCTACGGCAAAACGATTCGACTCCCTGCAGCTGCAATATTTTGACATTTTAGGAAATACGTTCCTCTTCTCTCTAGCCAGGAGTTAGATGAGGGAATTGATATAGCGCTCATGTATTTACAGTAAATATTTCGCTGGAGCCAGCAGCCGGTTAGCTTAGCTTAGCACAAAGACTACAAACAGCTCACCTGACATGTCCAAAGGAGACAAGACCCGCCTCTAAACCTCACTAATCAGCATGTTATTTTTTTACTAATGAAACAAACAAAATATGAGGTATAAAAAAACTGCAATATGTTGTTTTACCCTAAAACTGTAAATTTGCGTTTTATCTAACTCTCGGCAAGACGAAGATCCTGAAAAAGAGGTACAAGTAATCAAAAGAGACGAGGATGACGCAAGCAGCAAAACAACAATGAAAAATGAAAAAAAACAGAGTATGCAAACAAGTAAAGAAGTGAGATTGAGCGAAGAAATGAGAGACACACGACAAAGAAGCAAGATAATGAGCGGGAGATGGAGGGAAAATGCAAGTGAGAGATCAGAGGCAAGAGTTGGAGCAGAGAAATGGGATGAGAGTGATGCAGGGCGATGATGAATAGCAGACAAAACCCTTCCTTTTGTGAGCGATGATTACAGTGTCAAATCACAGACGGCCCTTTGTTAATCACCAAGCACACTGGCCTTGACTACCCACCCCCTCCCCCCGCCCCCCCCACGCTCACTGCTGTCATTGTACCGCTATACAGAAATGTCATCGGACAATTATTTTCACACACTCCGGGCTATTTGCAGCAGGATTGTTTATCTCTGCTTGTGATGGGTTGGCAAATTGGCATTGGGCCATAATTTGCCTCTCTTTCTCTCTCACAAAAAAATAAATTGTTCCGCACATATCGCTACTTAGGTTTTTGCCATTTTTATCCCTGATTGCTGAAATCACAGCAAATGGATTTCTGACGGGTTTAAAACATGAGCCGTCAAGAGAGGCTTTTCCCATCTGCACCAGTTTTTATTCCTTCTTTTTTTTTCTATAGATGCAGTATCATCATGATATTTCTTTCCTTCAAGTCAGGTTCTTGTTTATTTCACACGGACCAGTGTTTCTCCTTCTCCTGTGACCCTTTGTGTTCTTTCTCCTTCCTTTACGCGTGACATAAATCAGTTAAAGCCAAGTAAATCAATTTCCTGCTTTCTTAGTTTGTTTGGTTGGCTAAGATGACGGCTTACAGCTGGTTGACGCAAGGCAATACATGCATTTGAATACGAGAAGGCATGAGGAAGAATAGAAATAAGTCATTACATTACTATAGGATGAAAAGTGAGGAGATGGTTACCACCATCATCTTATCAAAAGATGGATCATAGAATAAATTGTGTTTTGTGGAAGTTTGTAACCATAGCCTTACTAAAACGTACTAAACTTAATCAAAACATTCTGTAAAAAGTATATCGGGTAAACATATGTTATGTTGGGGAAAAAACAGTCCAATAGCAGTAACAAATAGTTTTTGACAATAATAGTGTCATCCATTTGTTTGAATTTATTTCTATCAAACACATATAAAGCACATCTCAGCCTGGGATTTGATTTTGTAGTGACCGGGTGTAAATTGCCATGCTCTATCAACACGAGTCGTAACCATTTTAGCAACAGTGTATGGGCCAAGCAGGCAAGGACAAGCTGAGGCCGTATCTGCAGGTTGCTCGTATGGAGATGAATTATTCCTTTGAAAGCAAATTGGGTTTGAGCTCAGCTCTGCCGGAGCGAGACAGGGCCTTGTTCCCTGCCTCTGATGTACGTACAAAATGGACGCACTGAGAAAGTGTGTGTGTGTGTGTGTGTGTGTGTGTGTGTGTGTGTGTGTGTGTGCGTGTGTGTGTGCCTTTATGTGTGTGTATGCATATAAAACCCCAGAGCTGAACAGGCACCAAATGCCGCTTCTATATAGATTTTTCCTTTTAGTCTACTTATGACCGGGAATAAAAGCAACGTGAGACAATAACCAAAGCGAATTCTGCCCTGAGACTGAGACAGAAAAAGACATTCAGAGGTGAGAGGAAAAAAAACTAACAATTGTTAGCTTGATAGAAAGCTCTGGCTTCCGAATGAGAGGATTGGACGAGAGCGTCAGAGCTTCGCCGTCCGTCTACAGCTTTCATGTGGATGTTTGAGGATGACCTCACAGGGTCACAGAGAAGCCACACATGCATTCTCTCTCTCTCTCTCACACTTTTATCCACAGAGGTCAACCTTTAACAAGGGAGCAGCAGAGAGAAAAAAGGATTTTCCTTCATAACCCCTCGCCCCCCCCCCCCCCAGGCTCATTTTTTCCCCTAGAGAGAATCCATCACTTTTTCTAAACCTTCAGCCCTCACCCGTCTTCTTTTTGTTGTTTCTCTTCCATTTCCACCCTCCTCTCTCTTTTTATGTGTTAAGAGCATCTCTGCTACATGTGTGGGGTGAACAGCAGTGCCAGGAAGAAAAGAAGGAAGAAAGGTCTGATTTTCTCCTCACCTTTCTGTTTGTCCAATCTCAGCAAAGGATCCCTGTCCCCTGCTCTATTATTGTCTCCTTGCTCTCTTCCATCACCCCTGATCCTTCTGTCTACTCCCCAAACCATGCAAAGTCTCCCTCCATCCCCTCACTCATTCTTTATTATTGTCTGCTCTCTCTCTCTCTCTCTCTCTCTCTCTGCAGCATCACCCTCCTTTCTTTCGGATGCTAAGGAGAAGGGCTGTAATTTGCCGCCAGCTTATGTCAAGTGTTTGTGTACGAAACAGCAACAGCAGCAATCGCCGAGCATACCTTGCAACATCCTCCTAAGTTGGTTTCCCACGGCAACACTGCCAAGCCTGGTTAGTTTGACACAACGGAGATTAACGAGACGGAGAAGAGATGCACATAACAAGCACCAACATCAGTTGTTATGTATCAAGTATTATTATCCTGCATTTCTTCCATTAGCAACTGATGGTACAGTTGCCAATAAAAAGGGCATGCAACTTCTATATGAAATGCCCTCTAAATAATATAATATCAGATTGCTAAAATAAATAATTTCCCAATTTGACTTCCTCCCAATTAGTCATTGCTCTCTCAGCTAGTTAAGATCAGACATTTTCACTTTCTCTTGCTGGGAGAAAACTGAATTACAGCATTAAAAGAACATTATGGATCAAAACGTTTAATCTTCTGTGTGCTATTTACAGGATAAGACTGGTATTTTTTTTTTTTTACTTATTATTAATTATTCCAGTTGAAAAAAATCCAAACCAACAATGTGTTAGTTCTCAAAACTGATTTCCCTTTCCCTTCCCTGCCCTCTGGTTCTTACTGAACATATATATATATATATATATCTTGAACAGTTTAAAGTGCATTTCTTTGGGGACTATTTTCATCAGTGGATTAATACAGATTTGGTGCTCTTGTTAGAATTTGGGACTGCAGGACTTTGTATCTGGGATTGACTCAAAATAAACTACAGTATGTGTGTGTGTGTGTGTGTGTGTGCATGTGCGCGCGCGCGCGCGCGCGTGTGTGTGCGTGTGTGTGTGCGTGTGCGTGTGCGCGCGCGCTTGTGTGTGTGTGCGTGTGTGTTCAAGGTAACCCAGCGCAACAGGGTGGCTCATTTCAACATATGCACTTGGGAATAAGCTATATCGGAATTGTTAGTGGGATCAATTCACTATGTTTCTTTTTTTTCTTTTTCTAAATGTGTCCTGTAAATAATATATTGAGCAATGTAGGCTTTATGTGAGGAGTTTAACAATGAACTCTGAAGTGTAGGTCAAACAATAATGCCCCTTTACTGTGATGAATAGAGAACCTTTTCCATAAAAAAACCCACAGCTGACATGTTGTATAAAGTTGTCAGATGTGTGTGTTGCAGTGCTGACACATACAGAATCAATCTCTGTGTATCTTTATCCTCAGAGAGAGTCAGTGAGGGCGGTAGAGATGAAGCCGTTCACAGACCAAGAACAGGTACATCCTCTGATCCTCTCACCTCCTATCCGTCTCCCCTCCTACGTCCCCCGTGGATACGGAGGGCACATGCGGGTGGGTGGACGTTCGTGCCATCGAGCGCGCTGTTTACACGTTCTCCACAGCTCAGGGAGCCCTCTGCCTCTAAATAGGTGAGGGTCTGTTTTATGAGCCCTTAACAGCCAGCACTCAGGCCAGATGGTGCGCTTATCAGCTACTCTGTGTGTCTGAGTGTGTGTGTGTGTGTGTGTGTGTGTGTGTGTGTGCGTGCGTGTGCGTGTGCGTGTGTGTGTGTGTGTGTGTGTGTGTGCGTGTGGCATCAGCCAGAAGGCAAGAAGTAAATATTTGTCAAAAGCAAAGAGGCAGCTGGTTGTCTGGGGGACTTTAGAGTAACAAGACTCTCTCTTAACAAGCAGCACACACACACACACACACACACACACACACACACACACACACAGTGACACTGGTGTCAACACAAAGTGAAAAGCAGAGATCCTGTTTTATGGAGTTTTAGTTTTTTATGTTTCTTTGTCGGGGACATGGCCGTTGATCAACAGACAAGCTCTGAGTAAAGCAGTTTGGCTTCTGCCACATTTTCATCTGTTTTCAGATTTTACGAGGCCAAAAGGGAAATAAAAAATGGAGGCTGCAAAAAAGGAACAAACACCACATATAGGACACACAGGCTAGATGGGGGAACATTGGATACATAGTGTTGTAGACCAGATTAAAGGAACAGTCACACCTTTTGGGGAACTGGCTTTGTTTACTGGCTTGTCTAGTTACCAGTTTTATCTTTGTGCACACAGAGGAGCGATATGTCCAAGATGTGTTTGGCCGTTCAGAGATCGAAGAACGAACGGGGACAACTCTTAAGTGGGTTGCATTCGTGTGCTTGATCAGATGAATGGATCAAATGACTTCATGTGAAAGAGTTCGCTTATATTGACCAGCGCACAGATAATATCACCTGACACTGCAGTTTTATAGCTCCTTTCAGCTCATTGTTTAGCTTTTATGACCTTCATCTTTGTTGTTCTGGTTCATACCCCCTCGCTCTCATAGCGCCGTCTCTAAACGATCAATAGAGCCCATGTACGCCACCTGCTCACCGTCAGCGACTAGCTGCTGAACATTTAGCTGCTTACGAGAAAAATGTTGGGTTGGCAGAGCTCAAAACAGAGCTAAAAGAAGGGTGAATATTTGCATTAAATCGGCAGGTGGCCAGAAACACAACTCTAAATGAATGCTAATGTTGCTATGTATCTGTTCTCTGTGTAAATAAGAAACTGTTTGCTAGCGAGTGGCTGCCTCCATCTCTTTACTGTGTACAAAGAGATAACATTGACAGCTTCTTATGTAACTTTGGGTAAGACAGAAGACACACATGACGGAGTGCTCATTTAGCCTAAGCATAGGAAATGTAAAAAGGAAGGAGAATGAGATTCAATTATTTTTAATTGCTGACAAAAGTCAAAACATAGCAATTAGTAATCATCTCCTCTCTTCAAAACCATAAGATCCTTTCAGATTTAACCTTGTTCTAAGCAGGAGCTCCTGTCCAGCAACAGCCACCTGATCACCCTTTAATGAAGCTGTCACTCCTCTTCATGAACCGTTATTAAGGCCTCTTGTTCCTTTAATTAAAAGAATGCATGTTGATGAATTAAATTAAACTTTCCTACAGACAGACAGTGTAGAGTTACGGGTCATTACACAGGACTCAAGTACTGTAGGTGTCTCATCCCCACATGTTCCTTATGAAACACACACACACACACACACACACACACACACACACACACACACACTATCCATCAATGGGGGGGGGGGGACCACGCACCGTGGTCGCTATGGGCAACCACTAGCATCGCAAGTCAGATTTTCTTTCCACTGGTCATGTTTTGGTGCACTGGCGACAGAGTCAGACCGCAAGGCGAGACAACCAGGGCCTATCACCATGGTAATGAACCATATTCGACCATCCCTTAGGTGATCATCAGTTCTCGTTGCCACGGCAACAGCCTTGGCTCCCTATGGGCCGCTATACACAGTATGGCTGAAAAAAACACGGTGCACTTGTCTTGCAGTGGTAACCTAGAAAACACCTACTGGGTTTGAAGTACTGCATGTGAGGTGACATCTCCATGGAGGATGTGGGTTGTGCAGAACTGCAGCTGGTTCTTTCCACTGTTTTTATGTGTGTTATAATACATTTTTGAATGGTCAAGACACAGGCAGAATTAAAATAAACCATGAAAAAAAGATACATTATAGTAGTTTAACGAGTAAATGTTGAGTAAATTGGCTTTGCAGTGAACACCAGTCACGTGGAGCTGTTTCCCAGTGCCAGCTTCAACAGGTAGACGCGTTAACAGGTGGGTCAGAGCTCCACACTGATTTAGCACACATGAAAATAGAGGTACTGCTCACTCTAGTGTTCATTTATCTTCACTTCGCACGGATTTCTCCCTCCGAGAGGCACTGGAGACGTGCCGCCTGCTCCCTCTGGTGGTCACAGCGGAAATAGGTGAGAATCAGTCCACGTGTGGACTGTCTGTCCACACGTGGACTGATCCGTACAGGTATGTTGTGCAAGAGAAAAGCACAAGGAGTAAATCGGTGATCAAAAACACAGAAAAAGTTCATTTGAAAGCTTTTTTGTTATGAAAGCTGATATTGCTGCAGTTCTAAAATGAGTTGTGATCTTAAACATTACCATCGTTTCCATTTCATTCAAACATAGATGCCAAAAAATATCAAATTTCAAGTATTAAAAATGCTTTCATCTATCGAATGATGCCCTATAACTTAGATGGAAGTTGAGTGAGAGGAGAGGATTAGAGGAAGTGCAACATCCTCTCCTGAGTTCCTGAGAATGGGTGGAGTTCCACCACTTCCCCTATCGTACTGCGTCAAATATCACCGCAACCTTATGGTTTTGGTTTCACTACTTTTTTCTCACACACTCAGATGCAGAGGGGAAAAAAACTCAAACAGTCCTAAGGTTGTATTGTTTTTTAAAAAAAAGAAGTGAACTGAAACCTCGCTACGAGGAGCGAGTCAATTCAACCAGCGTTTGTGGTTAAATTGAATCCTGGTTCCTAAATATATATATATATATATATATATATATATATATATATATATCTTCCATTACCTGTAGGCTTATAATGGGTTAGGTAACAGACTATAACTGTGTACACTACATCAACAACTGCTTCCAATAAGCAAAACACAATAAAGCTGACAGCTCATTACAGCTACATACAACCTCCTTGTGACTAATCATTGCTTCTTCTTCTCCTCGACAGAGCAAAGCCTTGAGCTTTAATAAGCCATCACCTAAAGTAAATATGATACCAGCAGACATTTATTCCCGTGTTTGTCCATCGGCCCCTGCAATATAAAAAGGTGTGCCAGAAGATAAAGTAAATGCCAGGCTCCAGAAATAGCAGCAGCCCTTTCGCTCTTTTCCGTGATGCTGGCAGACAGATAACATTTACACCTGGCTACAAAAAAACTATGACTAGACAACGATAAGGGGAGGGGACGTCTGCAGGAAGAAGGAACCTCCTCTTATCGGGCTCTTCTACTCTTTTTTTTTTTATATTCCTCTTTCAAATTATCCTCCAGGGCCCTTTGTTCAATCTCTTCCTCGTTCCAGTCACTCACCTGCCTGTCAATCCACACACCAGTACAACTCAGGTGGACAACAATATCATGCATCCATTCTCTTATATGTGCAAAATGGTATAAAGTCAAATGCTACATGAGACTACAAATCAGCACCACCCAGCGAGGAGTGGCCCGGCTGCAACGTTGCCCTTGAAAAGCAGAGAGGAGGACGCCACAGGTGCCTGTGGCGCCGCATCACACGGCGAGCCGCTCTCAGGTGTCAGCAGCTGCTCCGTTTGAACTGAGCCCCGACCGGCCGAGCAGAGGAGGACGAGAGGAAGACAAACGAGGAGGGCTCGAGGAGGATGGGAATAATGCATAGCGAGTATCATCGTCGTGTTAGAAGCAGCTGGCTGCAGACGATCTCTCCGTCTCTCACGCACACGCATACGCACACGCACACGCAGACAGTTGGCCAGATTGAAAGACCTAGCCATCTGTGGTTGAGCCTGAAAACAAAATACTTAAGTCATTCGTTTTTGGTACTTACATTGTGGAAATCTACCTAAAGCCTTCTTACAGCATGTACATGAAACAAGACAGAAGGACACCAGCAGCTCTCACAAGACGAACTGGGAACCAGACAGGGACACACAGGTGTAATAGCTTTCATATTAAGTCACAGAGCTAATACAGCTTTATGATTGGAGCCGTCAAATATTGGAACACGTACAACACGAACGTCTTTTCCCACCATCTCTCATCCACTCTGCCATGCCGCTATATTCTATTTGGCTTTACTGTAGTCCAGTCTTACTTAATTATTCTTATTAAATCCAGGAACCACTTTTCCTTTCCTCTGTGTTTATGTGTTTCTCTAGATCTCAAGTGGCCACTGTAACATCAACAGTAGCTCTTCATCCTGGGATCCACACGCATGCATTTAATGCTTTTCTAATTCCATTTTTAATGTAATTCTGTGTTATTGTAATTTTGTGTAGAAGGAGGACCTAGTAAAGTAAGATTTTTATTGTACTTGGAGTAACTCTGTTTAACTGTGCACATGATAATAAAATATCTTGAATCTTGAATAATTTAAAATATGTTACAATGCACGGTAACTACAAAAAGATAGCTCTGCATGATATCACCTCCTCTTAGGAGAATTATGATAACCAATAAAGCAATCCTTGATCTCGAATAAATCGGGACAGATCGCTTTCAGCATTACTTTCACCTTTTCAATTCATTATATAATGAGATACAACCTTAGCATTTTATTAAAATGTGCACTGCAACGTCAAAATCCAATGAAGACCTCAAAAGCTAAATGTCAGTTGAGACATAAAATGTAATTTAACATGTTGCAGCTGTGCTTGAATGACCCATAATTTAATTAAACAAGAACTTGTTCAGCCAGCAGTCCTCACATGATGTACATCAACTCCTCTACAGATACACTGCAGGTTTGTAACAACTTAGGAAGTAATAGAAGATTTTAAAAAGAAGAAATTACTGTAATCATGTAATTACAAGTACGCAGACTGTGTAAAAATACACAGAAGACAGACAGCCGTTACTCACCACAGTTTGCGGGGCATCGTCGCACTCTGATAAGAAGCCCATCAGGTGCAACCTCTCGCCCTCTCCCTCTCTCTCTCTCTCTCTCTCTCTCTCTCTCTCTCTCTCTCTCTCTCTCTCTCTCTCTCTCTCTCTCTCTCTCTCTCTCTCTCTCTCTCTCTCTCTCTCTCTCTCTCTCTCTCTCTTTCTTTCATCCTGTCTCTATTATCCCTGTTGGTTCACTTGTAATATCCATTCCCCCTCATCACCACTTCAAGACAAAACCCATAAACAGATGCATGTGTTTGCTCAAACACACACGAACACACACAGGTTTGATTATGCCGTTATTAATGAGGTTCTGTGTGTACGGTGAAGGCAGAGAGCTCTCTTTGTAGCAAGCATGAGCAGAGGAACACTGGGGACTAATGACGGAGGAGGGGGAGGACAGGGAGGAAAGAGGGAGGAGGGGGAGGACAGGGAGGAAAGAGGGAGGAAAGAGGGAGGAAAGAGGGAGGAAAGAGGGAGAAAGAGGGAGGAAAGAGGGAGAAAGAGGAAGAGAAAGAGGGAGGAAAGAGGGAGGAAAGAGGGAGAAAAAGGGAGGAAAGAGGGAGAAAGAGGGAGAGAAAGTTGAAGCAATTCCGTGAACTGAGAGTAGAGGCAGGACGGAAAAGGGAGAGGACAACAAAGTTGCCCTGCAGCCGCGGATGTTTTTGTCACCTTGGCCTTCCACTTTGCTTTTACACTTCTCCCTTTTTTTTCCTTTTTTTGTGGCTTTATTGTCCTATACATTCCTCCTTGTACAATTTAATAATAGGAGTCCAGCTACCAGATAGAGTCAACAGAGTAAGCTGAAAGTCATAAATTAGGAGCATGACAAACTGTGAGTCATGCCTGCTGTCACTCAAAATGACATTGTTTTTAATGGTTTTTCTGCTATTTTCAAAACGATTTTAGAAAACCCCTGTTGTATGTCAAGCTTCCGTCTTTCATGTAGTTATGTTGTGGTGTGTAATGTATTCATACGCCTATGTATTTATGTGGGTCTCTGTACTAGGGCTGAAAAAAGTCTAATCGTGATTATCTTGCCTTTTTGCTGGGATCTGTACAAAACAAAGACGTTTTCTGTCAGTCTGCAAACATGATGTGTCGGACAGGACATCTCCACAATACTTCATTTAAAATGGTATTTTGAAACACAAATAGTTGCCTTTAACAAATAAAGCACCTCCTGTGATTTGAAAATTGCAGGAAGTGCGGATTTTTTGATTGAGTAGACCTTCTATGTACGATGCGACAACAAATTACATTGGAAAAAGGACAATAAAGAATCAATCAAAATCTATCTATCTATTAATCCTTTTCATTCTGCACTGCCATCTCTGCTCCTGGCTTTCTTAACTCTGAGGTGCTCGTCTGTGCACAGTTTTCTTACATCTAACACCTGGATCAAACACACACACACACACACACACACACACACACACACACACACACACACACACAAATTGGTGCTCTTCAGTTTCTAGGCAGAGCGGCGGCTCAAGCAGGAGTCACGACTCACTGATTCATATTCTAGGCCACTCCAGAGCAGACGGTCTAATGACACCTGGCCAGGGACCGAGGGAGACAATGGATGTGCGTGTGCGTCTGAGAATATTGTAGATAACAAGCTAGACATATTTCAAATGACTCGGAGTAACCTGATTTCTTTTTTTTTTAGGCTAAAGCTGTACGTCTGAAACAACAAACCTGCATTGTTCAGTGTTTTGTGGCCTTTGGAGTCCAGCATTTTAATTATATATTCATATTCATGTTGTATAGATTATTAAAGAGTTTGACTTTCACGGATAGAAAGCTCATGGTAAATATTCTCATAAAAACTCAGTCTTCATATATTCAAAAAACAATCACTTGTTTAAAGATTAATGCAAACTTGCCATTTATGATGATCTGCCACATGCTTGGTGCTTATTTAACTCAGAATAAGATTCTGGATCTCTGGTGTACAGTATGTTCAACCACTTTGCAAAAATCTTCTTTCTTATCATGCAATAATTTGAGTCATTAAAGGGTACCATCTGCATTTTTTTCAACCTTTGTTCTCATGTTTTTTCACATGCCTAACTAATAGGGTCAACAATTTCTCTTATTATAAGTGTCTGACAACATTGTGGAAATCTCGCGAGGCGACGTGTTGCCGGAAGACAACGGTGGAAACGCGAGTGGCCTTACGTAATATACAAATTATTTCAAAGTCATGGTTGAATGTTAAGATGATTTTGACATCTTTGAATTCGATGACTCCCCGTATTTACTTGAGCCAGAGCGTACAGGTGAAGAGCTCTTACAAATTGAAGAGTGGATGAGGAGGGAAAGAGATGGGGGGGGGGGGCAGCTGCTGCAAGGCCTCAAAGCTCGGAAGACTGGTGTTGTTCCTGTGGGTGCTGTCACCCAATGCACCACAGAGGAAGAATGCTGTGAAGGTGGGACCTGTTGCTGCCCAATATTCAACATGTATTTCTCTGTAGGCTCCTTTACATAATGTTGTCAGACTCTTATATACAAATCAATCTGAGCCTATCAGAGGTAAAAACAAGAGCTTTTCAAATCATCCTCAGACAACAGCCGAGATTACATTTTGGGCAATGCATTCGGCCTCTTTTGCTCTCCACATGGACTGTTTAACCTGCATGCAACCAAAGCCTGGTGAAAGGTGATTGGTCAACACCACTCAGACAACAAATGGATTGAAATACCAGGCTCTTGTTCCGATGTCTACAGATAAATGTTCAAACAGATTACATCAGGAGTGACGGCAACTGTTTTTTAAGGTGGCACCATGACGGCAGATATGGACGACCTGAGCCATGACAAAGGGAGCAGGTGAGAGGGGAAGACAGAACACGAGGCAACACAAAAGGTTTCAACGTGTTTGTTCAGAGAGTAAATGTAACGGACACCAAAGTGAGCGAGACACGTAGAAAGTGGGGTTTAGGGACAGAAAGAGTTGATCTAAATACACGCACGCACACACACACACACACACACACACACACACACACACACACACACACACAAGCCCTTCACCTCCCATCACTACGGCAACCTCCATTAGCAGAGCTAGCCGGTGGTTTGTTTCAACAAAGAGAAGCTCCTCACACATCCTCACCGGACATCACATGAAGCAGACACACAGCTCAGTGAATGATGTTCACATTAGCTCTCCACTCCACTCCAGAACTCATTTGCCCTTAACGTTGTTATGATGGTCAAATGGTCATTTACACTTCAAATGATTGGATTTTACAACTTGCTCAATCCAGTCACACGTGTGGAGATATTTTATATCTCCTGTTTATGCATGTTAGGATTGATAACATTGTTTGTAATATTATATCAGTTTATGAGAGGTCTCAACACAATTTATAAGTATGTATTTCCAGCTTTGTTGTAGAATAGCACACACTAAAGAAAATCAACTACCACACACGTCACAAACCCCTCACTGTTGCTTCTCCTTTTACAGCTACGAATTGTAAAGGAAACTCACAATTATCTGTTGAACATCATCCCATTGTTTTCAAAACACAGACAACCCAAGAGAGAGCGAACAATGGCAGCTGTCCAATGAATCAAGCATCAACAACATTAGCGGTGGAGCAACACAGGGCGGCTTACTGCAGCTATTAAACAGTATGCTGTGGCTATGACAGATCACAAGGGCAGAGATTTGCATATGGACGGTAGGGACATGTCCTTACTAATATTTTAGGGGGACAGAATTGTCCCTACTAATTTTTAAGCAATATCTATTTTGCTTTATCTTTGGCGTGAACAGACACACATATAGAGAAAGAGGGAGGAGCAGAGTGGCTGAACAGGTGACCTCATGCCAGGTATGAAAAGTTTCTTGAACACGAGCAGAAATCTTAAAGTCCAGGTGTTCATGAATTGATTAAAAAGCATTAATGCATCAGCGAGGTGAATAGGCACCACATTCACATTTAAAAATGTACTTCCCCATCAAAAGACACAAAAGTAGAGTGTGTGTGTGTGTGTGGGGGGGGGGGGGGGGGCACCTACATGTGTGTTTTTTCAGCAGGAAAAACATTAAATGAGAGAAGTTGATCTAGAGGAGAATAAATATTTGAAAGCAATACAGAATGCCTGAGAGAATGCATTATATATATACATAGATATATATATATATATAGATATATCTATATATATATATATATAGATAGATATATATATCTATATATATATATTGTCACCTGCCGCCTCAGTTTAGTGTTTTCTTTACATAAATAAAGACATTTCCACCATAAATTGATGCAGAAAACGTCACCACAATGTAGGAAATGAAGTGTTTTAACACACATTTCTTGTGACTTGTGTTAAAAGCAACATCATTTAAACCTTTATCCTGCAGATAGTCTGCATAACCCAGTTATATGACATTGTTATGTCATTTCATTAAGTTGAGTTATACTTTATCATTCCCTGTGGGACAGTCCTCTGCATTTGACCCATCCTTACTATTTTGGAACTGTGGGCAGCCACAAGTCAATGCTCACAGACCCTCTCCCCCTCTGAGGCCAGTGTGTTGATCAAGGGCAAAAGCACGAGCACTGCTGATGTCTAACACGATGGTCTTTGACTGGGAGAAAAGCACATGAACCAGAGAAAACTCACTCAAAGCTTCTTGCTGTGACAGTAGTAAAACAAGTTAATCAACGCGAATCACGAGATTGAAAAGATGCACCGTTGTTCGTCTTAGTCTGAGCCTTAATCGTAGCCTCAACTTGTCCACGAACAAGATTAACTGTCCAGAAAATCTATCCGTAAATGTGTTTATTTTTGGTTTAGGACGCAGTGAAAGCTGGAGTTCTTTGACCAGCAAAAAAACAAGTAAAGAATTAGAATCGTCTAATTTTCTTTATTATTAATGCACCAACCTTAGAATTTGATTTAGTTTAATTGTATTACTGTATCAGAGTTCAAGACTCAAATATAACTTCTTGTCCTGGGAACACTATACGTTTTTCATAAAATGTATTATATTTTACCTGTAGATGTAAAGCCACATGGGATGTGGAAATGAAACCACAAAGCCACATCAACACCTGGGAGCCCCAATACAAACACAGAGATTAACTACAACTGACTGGAGCAGAAGGAGCTGAGGGCCTCCCCCAAGATGAGTTTAACCACATTCCTCACACAGAGAGGGTAAAGAGTAAACGAGGCAGTGATGAAGCATTACTCCAAAGTGAATCAGTTGTTGAGCTTTGAAAGTATCTTTTGAGCCAAAGCCACAGTCTCAGTGTTTATTTGTGAACTGTTACACACCAGTGCATCCTGGGCATTTTTCCTCAAGCACCTTTACTCAAAATGATGGCTTTGCCTCGCTAACCGAGATCAGAATATTAACTATGACTAGATTGTAAAGTTAGATTAAAAAAAGGAACTTACCGTGCTTTTAGTGCAGACAAAGTGGACTTGTCAATCCTGGAGAGGAAGCAAGGGAGAGGGAGGGAGGGAGGGAGGGGGGGGGAGGGGGGGAGAGAGATTATTGATCACGATACAAACTGCTCAAAAGCCATAATTAAATTCTTTGCTGCAAGTGCTTTTTTTTTCTTTTTTTTAACAGTAATAAGGACATGAACACCACAAATTTAAGATAGTGAGGAGTGAGACTCCATCAAGAAGGTCAAAAATAAGTGGGCTTATTTGCATAAATGATCTTTAATTCCCACCAGAGCCTGAGGAGAGATAATGTGTAGAGTACAGATCAGTGTAACGTCACTGGCAGAGAATAGAGCTCACGTTATGACAGCTGACTTGATTGAACAAGGTTACATCTCCACAAGCTGCTCAGACCGGTTATGAGAAGCCTTTGTGTTTATGAGGGATTTATTCACGCTTCACTACATACTGTTCGTACTAAAAACACGAAGTCAGAAGATGTAAAATGAACAACCTTTCACTTCACAGCTGCTATTTGCTGCCAATAACAAGAGGAGGATCTGTGTGAGGCTTTTGTTTGAGGGAAACATAGTACATTCAAATATATTGAGGTTTTTCCACCTCATTTGCGTGTGTGTGTGTTTGTGTGTGTGTGTGTGTGTGTGTGTGTGTGTGTGTGTGCGTGCACATGAATGTATGTGCATGCTCAGCACACTCACATGCTTCTCTACAGAGGATGTTATGAAATGATTTCTTTAATCCCATTAATTTGCAGACTGAACCACGCAGAGCGCTGCCGGATCCATTTCATGCAACAACACACACTCACAACAAACACACACACACACACACAAACACACGGTACACACTATTTTTACTGTACCATCCCCCGACCTGGATGTTTTGAACATAATTTGAATTTTCTCTCAGGGTTTATGAATGGTATCAATAATGATATGCATCACAGCGGCGTCAACAGAGGCAAAGCGCAGAGAGAACTGAGCTTCGGTATAATGTTGTTTTTTACTGATCATGTTATTAACTAGATATTCAAATGTCGAGATTATAAAAGGTCCATATTGAGCAAGAGCTAGTGAATTAGTTAACGCGGCTGGGGCAACTACTGTAGTTAATACAAAAGTTTGCATGATGCATTATTAAAGATGTACCTCAGGTCAACTGAAAAACAGTTAATTAAGACAATAAACTCAAACATTCCCAGTGGATCTCCTACATGTAGTTTCTCCGCCGCAGTGACAGCTGATCGTCTCACTGGTATCTGATCTTGCTGCCCGACAAACGTTCGCCTCTTTCATATTGTAATGGCCCTGCAGTCTGCGCTCTCACAGGATGTATCGCTGAGCAGTGGAGAAGATGCACGACCCCCCTTATGCCTGCATCATCAAACAGTCTGTGTAAGCTTTATTCATCCCACATCGTAGAGATCAGAAGGTAATGCTACAATCGACTGTGTTCGTGTGCATGTTACCACATTATGGAGACCAAAGTGTGGCCCACCTGCTCGAAGTCAGCCCTGCATTTTCACTTTGAACTCCTCATCCATACGTGAGTCCGTCCACGTCCACAGAGAGAAACCGATCATTCAAAGCTTCAGATGACAAGTGATAGAAAATGACCCAAAAGGCCGAGCATGGTCCCCAGAGGCCTGCATATACGTTGCACCTTACATTTTGACACAATCAGTATTCTTCGACACTTTAATGTAGTCGGCCTGTGGGTCGTGCATCATGAAAGCTCATAGAGTATCCAAAATCTCCTCGGAGGCGAGAAGGTGTATAATTTCAACACAATTACATATTATTAGATATGTTCCTTCTTTTTAAGTACCAATTACAGGATGGCACATACAATGTGAGGATTGGAGCTCAAAGCCAGCTGTTAGTTGGATACAGCGTGCTCTGGCTGAGAGCAGAGCTTTTCTTCTCGTGTGAGATCACTGAGTGAGGAGGACGAGCGCATGTTATTATCCCCTCACAGTGCGTCTGCTTGTCCGTCTTTGCTGCATACAAAATGTAATCCGTTAAAACCCATGTATTCTTAAAAATAATCCACTAATCTTGCCCCGCTTTTACTTTCAGTTAAATCTTGGATTCGTTTGCCTGCAGAACTGATAGACATCAGCGAAACATCTCATATTTAGCCTCCAAGACAATTTAACAAGCTACATTTCTGCCAATGAGGTAAGATGATTTCACATTTTGAGTGCAGGTTCCCCTTTTTTTTTCTATAAACCAACACTTGTAGTTTTTGAAATACAGAAAAGTACCCCAACAAACTCTTATTGGCACATTTTTAAGATGTTATTTTCTTATAAAGAAAATGCTTCCTGGTAGAGTTTCCTGCAGCAGGACAGTTTATTCCATAATGCTGGCTTTAATTTGTAGAGGAATTATTATTTAATGTGTGCACTGTGCTGTGCATGATGAACCACAAGTCACACAATCACACAACATTTGAGTGTGATGCTGAGACTGTTGCACTTCCGTTATGTTGGAGGACAAGCGAGAGTCAGATGGAACAAAGAATCAAAGTGATGGGCTGAGACGTACTTTTAGTCCCGTAGTATGGGTAAATCCACACACTTGATTTTACAATTCCAAATATGCAGCTCAGGGTTGAAGTCTCACTACATGGCTGTTTCCACAGTGTGAGTCGGCTACGTTATGTTTCAAATTGGTGGGGTGTACAACATTTTCTGAAAAATATCAGAATCTTTTTTATGTTTGTTTCACTAATTAACTCTGATACGCAGCACTCCAGGTTATTTCAGCCTGTCTGGCAGGACGCGTTTCCTCCACCCAGCTGGGAAGGTGAAGCGCTCTGAAGCAGCACTTCAGTGTCAGAATAGACAACGAGCATGGGAGCCAGCACCAAAACACTCCATCCGAGTGTGTCAGCGCATTGGCTGCTAAATGGGCTCTCTGGTATCTTCCTCTGTGCTGCATCATGGGAACTCTCCACGGGCCAATGGAGCAGGGGGCATGACTGGGAAGAGCTGTGCCCGTAGTCCCATAACAGGACAGAAGCAGCAACAACAGACAAAGCAGCCTGTTGATTGTCATCCCTCCCCTGAACGGAGACAGCACAGAGTGAAACTGTACATTCACACACACCCACACCCACACCCACACCCACACACACATACACACACACACACATACACTTACACACACACCCATAAACAGCACAAAGTGTCAGAGGTGTGACAAAGAGGAGCGGCCTTGGCCCTCCACCCATCCTTCCCTTTTAGAAAAAAAGATTACATTTCTGCAACACACACATTCGCAACATGCAGCACACACACATTTTATCTGCATGATCTGCATCATTTAAACTCACTGTTCAACCGTATACAGAACAATGAGCCTGTGCATACATAATGCACACACACACAGACACGCACACACACACACACACAGACACGCACACACACACACACACACATTAGCATCCAATGAAAAGGCAACATACCATCCAAATCCACCGAATGACACGCTTCTCCTCCTTCTCAGCATTTTGTCAGACTGAACTTCTCAGCAGTCTCTCTCGCTCTCAGCTCTCTCCTCCTGGACGTGTATGCTCTGCTGACAGTCTCTCTCTCTCTCTCTCTCTCTCTCTCTCTCTCTCTCTCTCTCTCTCTCTCTCTCTCTCTCTCTCTCTCTCTCTCTCTCTCTCTCTCTCTACTGTGTATACTTGCACTTTGTGTCTCTCTCTGACCCAGCCTCCCTCTCTCCCTCCCGTCTCTATCTACGCTCTTGTTTTTACACTCTTTTGTTTCCTTCTTCTTTGTGAAACCCGCCGCTCCAGAGTTGCCCTCTTTCCACTTGTCCAGTCAACTTCTGTCCTCAAACACTGCTTGCTCTTTGGCTTTCACAGGCAGTTAAACACACACACACAATCTGACACATCTACAGGTACACCAACACACGCATTTCAGCGGGGGGAGGAGCGAGGTGAGGAGGGGCCACAAGCTCCCGTCTGACCCTCTGTGTTTGTATTCCGAACACACTCACTCACACACTGAGAACTGTTCTGCAGACGCAGTCGCATTTTGACTCTTGAATCCTCACACGGCCGGGCTCAACATCTGTGGTCTGCCCACAGGCCCACCAGCAGCAAATGAGGTCACGCCCTGCGCTGCGTAACTCGTGGTTAGCCGAGTGGCCTCTCAGTAAAATGTAAAACCATCCTGAAAACATCCTGAGCAAAATATACTGAATTACAAAACGCCCACGACACCTGATACAGTATACTGCTGTCTGATACAGTAAAACAGAGTGTGTAGCTTCAAAGGTACTGGGACGTAAAATCTATTAAAACTTCATCGCAGGAAAAGAACTTTTGCCAGATGCTCAACAGCCGATCATTTTGAAACCGAGAGCAAAATTAGACTATTAAAGGAAGTTAGTGAAGTCAGACTGTGCACACATAGAAACCTCCCATGCTGGGACCAGAGGGAGTGTCCTTCCTGACACCCTTCCTCTTCGATCCAGATTTGACAGGTCTCGCTGTCAGAGTTAACGTTCCCACAGTGAAAGTACTGAGAACCTTCTTTTTATAACCTACTGCATAGACTTTGATCTAATAAGATCTTTAAAAACAAATAAACAAACAATAAAGATGGTGAAACGATTCTTTGTAACACGGTCTTCCGACTGTACAAGACACAAAGGGTACACAACATCTAATTATGCAAGAGCTGCATCTGTTGAAATGTGCGTTAGTGGGTAAAATTCCCTTCCAGATTTCCAACACATCAAATGAACAAAAACAAGGGACATGCAGTGAACCTGGTATTTTGGAGAGTGGTCCTCTTTGCCTGGCTGATGATCCGGCCTTGAAACCAATAAGACACCATGACCTCAAAGATCACCAAAGAGCTCAACAGCCCTCTGACAAAAGTTATTTACATAATGACTCTTCATTTTCCAGGTTTTTTTATTGGATTACATTTTTTGTCTTTGTGCTATTTGTATACGCTGTGTAATATGTAGTTCAAAGGCAAATAATAGGCATGATACAATAGAATCAATGAAGCTGATAAGAAGATTCTAGGTTTCATTTTCATGTGAAACCTTAACTCTAATGTCCTTTATTCTCTGAATAGGAGCTTGATTTGATTTACAATCACTTCAGAAGGTACTCACCGAGTCCAAGAAACCAAATGAGCGCTTCTGAAGCCCGTTGAGAATGATTACAGTCACAAGCTTTCACAATTAAAGGTTATCAATGAGCTCTGACTCACTCTCTGTTTGAGGCTGATGAGGACTGGATGTGTCACAATGCAGGGAGCAGCACAGGTGGGAAGACCCGAACGCAGCCTCAGACGAGCAGAGACAGAGAACATACTTTAACTCAGCAAACAATCGGACCAGAGCAAAGCTGACAAGACTTACGCAACACAGCTGACCCACAGAACAAAGGAAGGGGGAAAAAAACACAAAGGTAGGAAGTCAAACAAACAACGGGACGCATGAGGCAGGGATTACAAATTAAAACAGGAAGTGAAAACCAGAGAAACCATGACGGGATGATCTCTCAGTCCACATCTCCATCACGGTGAGACGGCACATATTAGAAGCAATAAAAGGCTCCACTGGCATTAATTGTGGTCTGCGGGTCACACACTGACGAGTCAGTCTGGCATTTCATCAGCAGCCTAATATCTTATCTAAAAATTAAAAAAAGAAGAAGAGAATAGAATAGAAAATAGCATTCATGTAACTGCACTTTAATCAAAGGTAGAAAAACCTCATGTGTGTACCTGATGGTGACCTCACCGTCAGATTCAAGGAGAGATGAAGTAAGAAAGAAGACCTGAAACTGACTGACTGCTTTGTGCCAAACATCAAACAGCTGGCTGACACAGTTAGCAGCTAGCTGGTGAACAAAGTGGAGCATTTAGGTGCTAAAGAGCTATTTTTATTCACAGCTGGCGGTAGTTCCTCTCTTCACATGGATACAAATGCACAGAAATAAAAAAGGCACATAATGTACACGAAAACATCTTTGATGTGAATTTCCGAGCAGCTCTCGTTTTGTGGTACTGCGACACTATACGAGGAATATAAGGGGCTTATGCGTCATTTCACCCATCATGAAATCTACATTATCCCTCGGAAAAAGTCGCGCCTCATGTGCCTACTTAATTTACATAATATGCAAATGAGCTGTAATATTAGGTAAGAGAAATAAATAACGCACAATGAAAAGCTGAAGAAATGCCTCACGGCTTTCATTTGACTCTTTCATGCTCATTCGTTTCCCATACTGATCCCCTGTAACCTCCATATCCATCAAACAGAAAAACCCCTGGGACACTCCAAGATTAGATAAGATTCATGATTGCTTTATTGATCACCAATTAGAAAAGTCTCAGCCTTGTTTGTGTGAAACGCTTCTCCTCCCCAGGCAGCGTTGAGCATGACCGTGAAAGAACATCACTTACTATACTTTTGCTATTATGACAGTTCAGTCGGTGTGTCAAGCACATACTCTATACGCAGAATAAAGATTTTATATTGAGCCTAAATATAGCATTTTGTTGCTATAGCGATACAGTAAAGACAGCAGCGCTTTGCTCCTTGCTGTGATGATGTGACGTCAGATCCCGACATAATGTTCGTCTTGTAATGTGTAATGTATAGACGTTGACATATATTCATACTGAAGCTGCCATGATACTGCGGCAGGTTCCGTTTTTTAAATCAGCTTTTGAGAACATTATCAATTGATAACATTTGTTGTCCACTCAGTTTTTTCATTCGAAAATGTGAAACTTGCATTCACACCACCACCGCCACATTTTCTGTTACCACCGAAATGTTGGTAAGTGGGTTGGGTGATATCACCCTACAGCCGTCAATTGGATTATGTCACTAGGTCGCCACAGCATGCCTGTGATTTGGCTCTCTTGCACTGCGTGTGTGTGTGTGTGTGTGTGTGTTTCCACGCGCGCGTGTGTGTGTGTGTATAGGTTTAGAGAAGTGAGTGACAGAGAGAGAATTAAACTTTCGCTGAACATATGAATCGTCTTAGGCACGCCGACATGCTCTTTGTATCCACAGTTCTCGAACACCAGGCCTCGTTTCTGCATCATGTGCAACACTTTCATGTGCAACACTTTCAACCTGCAGTACATCTTCTTGACCACCAGGGAGCAGCAGACACAAGTTGTGAACACGCATCGTCAGCCTGACGAGCAGCTGATACTGCGGACTTGTTTGCAAACAGTTGCTTATTTACACGACTGAATCCAGTGGGTGGGTGCAGACATGCATGGTTAGCTATTTCCTGGTTTTTGTGCTAAGCTAAGCTAATTGGCTGCTGGCTGTAGCTCACGACAAACTAGAGAGGGACATCGATCTTCTCGTGAAACTCTCCGCCAGAAAGTAAATAAAACGGCAGAATTTGCGACAGCGCTATTCTACAAGATTGCGTTATATTGTACACGCATATTGTATGTGGCGTTGTATTAAATTATAAAATTAACACTTTAATCCTGAAGGAAGATTAAAGGCTCAGTTCACTCAAATCATAAAAAATATTCTATCGTCTATTGTTGTCTGAGTTTTCGGTGGCAAATGAGTTTCCCCACTGGGGATTAATAAAGTTTTCTAATCCATCTATAAAAAGACATGTTTTCCCATTTGCCAGAGTTTTGAGACAAAAAAAAAAAATCTCAACAGCAATGCATTGTTCTAAAATCATTGTCCCAGTTGCGCAGAATAATTCAGTGACTTCACTGTTTTCGGGTCTGTTGAACATCCAGATTAACATGGGCATGGATTATGTAATGCTTGATTGAGATTGTTTAATGCTTTGATTAGAACAAATTGTGGTCTCAGCACAGACTCAGCCTCTCAAACCCTTTGCAGATAAAAACCCAAACTGTCTGCTATCCGAGAGAATATGTTTTCCTACTTTGTAAAGATGAATATTCTGCAAAAGAAGATTGTGTGTTACTGTTTTTGCAGTTTATTCATGTTTTATGCAAACAGAAAACATGAGCACTAAGTGTAAACTGGTAGATGACGATGAGTAGGCATGATGATGCAGTGTGTGTGAAACAGAGGCACTGATGTCTCACTTTATGTCTCACAGAACATTTTTGAAACTTCATTAATTCTATTTTTAATTGTGTTCCATCTCAACCCCCCTCACCCCCCCCCTAATCCAGTTTTGTTTATTTTGAATCAGTCCCTCATCTCATCCCCATTGGCAGAGACTCCACGAGAGACGTGATGCTTCCATCTTTATTACTTTTGTTCCTTCCACGCCGCCCGTCCCCTCTTCCATCTCTTTCCCCACCATGCAATAATGTATTTAGTCATTAGATGGATTCCCATGAGGGAGATATACAACCAGATGGACGTGAGAGACCTCTCTCTCTCTCTCTCTCTCTCTCTCTCTCTCTCTCTCTCTCTCTCTCTCTCTCTCTCTCTCTCTCTCTCCTCTCCCCTCTCCTTCTGGGTCTCTAATAGGTTACTTAGTCATATGAGGTTTTTCAGGAGGGTTGCTGATTTATAAACTGAGCTGATGCTCTGATTTAATGGCTCCTGTTCCAACCACATCCATCACCATCAATTATACACACACACACACACACACACACATGGATATTCACATACACAGAGGCACCAAACCTGCATGTTGAGCAGCAGCCGAACAATATTTCCGAATGCATCTTGGCATTTCTTTTAATATGCTCACCTGCACACTGACTGGTAAAGCACCACCGTTTTCTGATGAGGGAAATTACTCAAGCTGCAAACTCTTGACTTCAAAGTCAGGCTCTTGCAGAAAGTTTGAGTTCAGCTGGTGGACGAGTTCATCATGATCACTCCGGATGCATTTTATTTAAATTAAGATCAGTATTTCATAATCATTAGATCACCAGTTAATGGCTGTTGTGTGTCTTTCTCTCTTCAACTTTTCACGTCACAACGGATTCATTTATCATATTTGAAGTTGTGACGCAAGCAGGCGTTGTACGATTCCAAATTCCTACTTCAAAAAAAATGAATGTATAAAAAAAAAAATGCATGGTTATTTGATGATGATGAGATAATCCAATAGTGAACACATGAAAGCACATGATATCTTGAGCTATTTATGGTGCAGAATTATGGATAAACTACTGGCCCGATTTTCTTTGTGGAGGAGTGCAGCATTGTTCTTGTTACTAGCTGTGGTGAGGGGTTGTTTCTCATGCATGAGCATTTGTTTCAAACTATTCCTACAGGTGGCCCCACACCAAGAAACACAGCAATGCACCAGCGAACAGTGAATAAGACTGAAAGCCAGTAAACACATTAGGTGGGTAAACACTTTAGGCTATTAGATTCTCAAATACTTGGCTTTGAAAATCATGAGTTTGGCATCATTGTGTATTATATTATTGGATTATTGTTACTGATGTATTGATGTGTAAGAAGCATATTATGTTGCCTCTGGTGGAGGTGGAGCTATAACTTTACCTTATATCCTGTTGGGCAGTTTAATCTGTGGCATTGCATTTTATATTATAAGTTGATCTTGGGTTTCGTGAAATGTGTAGTATGTGAGATCTTAATCTGCATGTACGTGGAGTCAAAAGTAGAATATTTGCCTGTGAAATGTACAAGTGGAAAAAGAAGTAAAAGATGTAAAAGCAACATATAGCTAAATGTTGTACGATACAATACTTTCGTAGTTCCTCTCCGCCGTACACATCGTACATTGTTGTCACTGCAGGAGGCTTGTGGTGTTACATCAGCGGTGGTCTGCACTTACATAACTAACACAAATGTGACAAATAAAGGCTCTTTGAACTTTACCAACCAATATAATCAACAGACAGTTATGCAACGATCCCCTTGTCTTTATAGTTCATAGGACCTCCCTAGCTGTGACCATGGGAGCCGTTTGGCTTCCTCGGGTACAGGAATGTGCACAACAACGAATACATTTTTTTTTTTTATACTGTACATTTTGTGTATTCCTCTAGACTGTTCCCAGCTCTCATTATTCTTTATCCGTTTTATGTTTTCCCTTTTCTCATCTTTCACTCTTCAATAGACCTTCTTTTTTTTTTGCATTCTATTTTTATTTTCCCACTTTCGCTATAGTTCTTCTCTCCGCTGGTGGATTTTAGTCAAAGTGACAGCGGGCCCACCCATACACCCACTCTTCCAGAACACACACACACACACACACACACACATACACACACACACACAAATGAATGTACACATCTATGCACATAATCACAGACGACCACAGATAGTTACATACACTACAGCACTGCCTGAGCTCACACACACACGCACACAGACTTAGCTTGTGTGCACATTCATGCAGACAAATCCCCCCCTACACACACACACACACACGCACACACACACACACGCACACACGCACACATGTGCACACGCGCGCGCCGCACCTCCTCCGCCCACGGCCTCCGCAGTGCCTTCATCCCTCCTCTCCCCCATTGCTCACTCTTCCAGACGACATTGATCAGAAAAAAAAACATCCATTTAATTCACGTACACTTCCCCTTCACTGCAGCTCCGACGGGCTACAAAGAGCAGCGCACAGATCCAAGATCCCACGAACACAATGAGAAACACCCACAGGCACAATGGCAAACGCTCGGCCCACAAAAACAATTTAATCAGGTGCGCTCATGAGAACATGGCAATTTCCTCACACCGTTTTATTATCCACTTAATGGGAACACACAAATGAAAACACAAGCTGCGGAAGTTTAAAGCAATTCCCCTCTGCAGCTGCTGTGACTCATGTGTCACTGTATCAAAGTTCGCATTGATCTCATCACCAAAGTCGGCGAGGGAATAAGAGGCGGATTAATGGATGAAGAGACTGATTTGGTTTGGACACAATGAGAGCCGAAGAATAAAGAAAACCAATCGCGGAGGTGAGGAGCAACAGAAAGGCTTGGAACGGTTCTCGTAATGATCTACAAGAGGGGGACGAGGTACAATCAGGGAGGAGACTTAATGGCCGCAGGTGGAGCAAGTGATGGAGGAAGGCGTAGAGGTGCGAGAGGGAAGAGGAGGAGGGAGGGAGGACGGGAAGTGAGAAGTGTTGGCAGATGGGTTTAACGAAGGACGGTTAACGAGGAGCAGAGGGAGGTGTGAGGAGGAGACAGGAGGGTGTGCGTCGCCTTCTTTGAGTGGTATTTGACTTCTATCAGCTCTCAAGTGGGCTACTCAAGTCATAATGGGAGGCAAAGAGATGAGTCAGAGAGTGTGGGCGCAAGATAACAATTCACTCAAATAGAGTAAAAAGATTTAGGTGAAGCAGGGCATTCACATTACAGGGTAATAAAATCCCTGCTGGACAGTTTTTTTTTTGCGGTCTGCAAATGCATATTTGTGTACACGCTAACACACACTTAAGTAGCTGGAATCTGCAGCAGATAGTCGACACAGGCCCAGCCGACACTGACACTGCAGAACTGTGATTTGTCGAGCCTCATAGTCTCGGTCCGCTGGGTCGAGAGTCTCCTGCTATAATATTTGGTTGATATTGGGGCTGTTTATTCATATCTCGCGACTGCACAGCTGCATTCAATAGTTTAATCTGCATCATTCTATTTCATCTTAATTTGTACGCTCCATTTTATTTTCCTTTTTTAACGTCCTATTCATGTGTGTCTTTCATATTGTTTTGTTTCTTTTAAATCTGTTCTTTATGCCTTTATGTCTAATGAAGCACTTTGAGAGGCCTCGTAGTTGAAAGGTGCTGTATAAATAAACTGGCATTGCCTTGATGTGACCATGAGTTAGAAGCCCCGAAGCCTGAATAAAATACTTGAGTCGGCAAATCACAGACCATTCATACTTGGAGGGTTGCAGCTGAAGGCATAATGCACTCTAAGCACATTTCCCCAGATGACCGATGGCACAAATATATTGAAAACTTTTCTTTTTGGGAATGTAAAATGCTTACAGATTGTGCACGGCTCTATGGGCGCCATGGAAACGGTCAGTTTACGGTCTGTGTGCGAGGAATTAAGCAAATATTTTCACATAAATCAATTTGTTACAGAGTTCTAAAAAAAAATGTGGTGGGATACTAAAGACTGAATTGATCTGTTTGTGTTATAAGACATTCACAGTGCTTAGGGGTAAAGAAAGTTGTTCCAGAAAAGCAATTTCTGTAAGCGAGCCGCTAACTTTTGCTGAGCAGCGGCTACTTAATGACAATTATGGGATAATGCTAAATGCTACAAGTTACAGTGATAGAAAAGAGTCAGAAAGACAGCAATCTGCAGCTATATTTGACTTCAGGTTATTGACATAAGCCACCATTAGCTACTGGTCTTACCCTTGAGGGTAATGAACCGAGAAGGCTTTTTTTGTTTTGCTTAAAAATTCAACTTTTTCTTTCTTTTATCCTTTTTTTTTTTTAACGACTCTTGGTGGAGTTTCCCAACTTAAGGCGGGTGGAGTGGGCGGAACATGTTGTTTGCTGTATGTATAAAAAGCCAATGCTCATTGTACTTTGTGCTTGTCAACATAACCAAATAAAAAAAGCATAGGAAAAAAAGATTCAACTTTTTATGTGTTTTCAAATTTACCGTCTCACTTTAAAGTCTGTGAAGAACAGGGTACTTATCTGCAGGAGTAATCGAAGTACGCCACTTTTTTTTTTTTTCAGATGATGCTGGTAGATCTGGTAGATGCTGGCAAGATGTCTTGAAAGATGTTTAATGTCTACTATATATCACACATGCAGCGCTTCCTCTGGAGAAACAGACTCATAAATCAAAGAACATCTCCCTCTGTACTGCAGACAGTAGGGACCATGTTTCCTCAGGGGGCTTTTGCTTACACATATTACCCACATGCACACGCACACACACGCACACACACACACACACACACACACACACACACACACACACACACACACGCCATGTACTGTACTGCACATGAACATGAATACCCACAGAAAATGTACACATGCATGAGGACATTTACCCGTTGGCTCACATGCAGTTAAGAACACTGTCACATGCTAGCCACATATTATTATTATTATTCTCATACTAATACCATTACTAAAAATAATATGAAATATAATTGCTTTCATGTCCTAGAATGCTATTCTATCTGTTGCTTCCCTCGAATTTCCTCCTGTGGAATGAACACACTATCATGAAAATAATAAGAAACACGGTTCATATCCACCCACTCACATGTGCGGAAACCTAACTTCATGCCCCCCCCCCCACTCTCCCCTCAACCTAACGCGCGCACACACACACACACAAACACACACACATACGCACGCATGAACACAACATGGTTTACAGTCAGAGAATGTAGCACCAAAACCAGACATTGCAGCAGCGTTGCAGCATTACCCGAAAGACAATTTGCATGCCACCGGGCTTCCACTGGCTCTCACAGCATGCACACACACACACACATGCAAATGCATGTCTAATCGCCACACAATACAAATAAATACACACAGAGCAATATTTTCCTTTAAGTTTAAGCAAGCACAGAAAGGACGAAGAACCCGTGAAATAGATTCACACTTCACTTGATTGTGTGTGTGCAGATCACAAGTGTTGTACCTAACCTCAAACTCACGCAGGATCACTACTCCAGCTGGAGAGCTCTCACACAAATCAGCACACACACACACACGCACACTCAAGCTTTTCCCATCATTCATTTGGCTTCCAGTTAGCTGTTGTCAGCGGCAGACCAAACAGCAGCAGCAACATTTCTGCTCCAGAGCATAACGGGTGGGAAAGACTTACCTCGGCTCCCCTGCAGTTCCTTTACAAGCTGGGGTGAACATCTCTCAGTCAGTGGACGGTGCAGCATTAGCCGGAGACCAGCTGCCAGAGCAGGAGAGGTTGAGCAATTGTGTGTGAGTGAGAAGGAGGGGGGAGAGAAAGGGAGGGAGAGAGAGAGAGAGAGAGAGAGAGAGAGAGAGAGAGAGAGAGAGAGGGGAGGGGGAGAGAGAGAGCACAGGCTATAGGGGGAGGGTACAGCGATGAAGCGCTGGGTAGGATAGAATTATGAGATGAGAGACAGCAAGAAGATGTGTGTCTGTGTGTAAGAATGGGAGATGGTGTTACCATGGAGAGGGCTACGCCTTAACTCCTTTAAAGCCTTTTCAGACCTAGGGAGTAAAAGAAAGCTGGAGAGAGAAAGTCAGGCATTAATAATATGTCAGATTTTGTTTTTTACCAAAGACAGAAAAGACAGACTAAAAGATCAAAGAAGATATTCAGTAGAAAAGGATATTAATAAGGAAGAGGAGGAGGAGATGATGGCACTGAAAAGTTCAAAGACCATGACCGAGGGCAAGATGAGCTCTCGACTCATCATTAGTGCCGACAGCAGCGTCGCAGGGGCCTTGTCGCAGGTCAGACACATAGTTAGCTGCAAACAAAAACAAAATTTGAAAATCTAATTTAAGGTCTTGATATGAGAGTAAAGCAGCAACTGAAGCAAATAAGGTTGTAATGCTTTAATTTTAAGATGAATATCATACCTAAACAAATCAGCACCATTAAACCTAAACAACGGCCTAAAAAAGAAAATACTGCAGTCTGCCTTTGATAATCGTCACAGAATTTCAAAAGGGAAACCAAACAAAATGTGTTTTTTTTTGCTTTTATTGTCCATTTGTGCTACTTAAATTTTTTGTTTTTAACGATTATATTCACAGTTCAGGTATTAAATACTTCAGTTTTTCTAGCTATATGTTTGTCCTTCTGCTGTTTGCTGTACATTAAAATCACTAAAATAGATTAAGTTCTGATTAAATACATTAAAACGTGATTTGACCTTTTTAATTAATCAAATCACATGAATTCCACTAAAAGGTTGAGATGGCTACTATCCGCTAGTCCAGTTAGATACTGTGAGTGGGAGTTTGGCTGTTTTTTGTTTTCTATTATACAACTGGATTTAGATATTGCCTCATTTAATCACGTAGATTAACTAAATGAAATACCAAGATGTCACTTCATGAAAGTGGCTGTTTTTCAATTACAGATAACCGCCAGAGAAATGATGTCCATTTTGTTTTAACTGTAGCTAACGCTAGCTGTGGCTGTAGGCTATCGCTAGCTAGCTGATATAGCGCTCCTGCCTTGGCTGTCTAGTTCACCGTCTCTCAGTGACAGTGATGCTACATTCACACAATGTCAGCAGACTGGGACGAACGGGAAGAACAGTATGCGATGGTGGCTTTTAGCAGCCATTTTGCCAACGAATTGTTGTAGTTTTTTTTCACCAAATGGGAGATGTTGTAGTGACCAGAAATTCCTGAAATCTCCAACTATGAATTACAACTTTGAGGCTGACGTGAAATATTTCATTGGACTTTTATGTCGACAGCTAACTAGACAGCCAAGGGCAAGAGCACTATATCACCTTGATGTAGGTGATTACGTTCTGAACCATATGACATAAACGCGGCATGTGATAAAGATTGGAGCCTAAAGATTACCAAACCAGACTCTGGTCTTACCTTTGACCAAATACATGAGTTTCTTTTGGCTTTGTAGAGCAATATGACTGTTGCAATGAATAAACCCCTGCTCTCACCTCACAGGAGGGAAAGTGTGCTGAAAGGTTTTCCACTAAAGGTCACTGATTTTGATATTTGATACACAATACAACTCCCAGAGACACACACACACACACACACACACACACACACACACACACACACACACACACACACACACACACACACACACACACACACTAACCAACAAACACCATGGGATCATGGGTGTCCATTTTTCAATGAAGTAGATCCCCATTGAAGTACAAAGGCTATCAGATCAATCGCACGCAGTATGTGATCGATTTGTGTCTCATAGGCCACAGGGTTCCACCAATGGCCTGCGAAGAAAAAAAGCCACTCTAAACTATTTGTTATTGATCTGGTTTCCTGTTGGTCAAACAACACACATGGACACATGGCACTCTTACAGAGAGAGGAACACAAGGAGGGAAGGAAAGATGGCAGGTTTAATTAAATATGCCCTCCACCCCCCCAAACCACACACATACACACCCACAGATCAGAACACCCTCCTTTCATTTATTGTGTTTGTTTTGAGGATGTGTCTTCTTTTCCTCTAATCTCCAGGCAGTTTATTGCTCGGGATCCTTTGTCAATTCTAATTGGTCCTGCTGGTTGGGTCGCCTTGGAAACCAGTTTAGAAAGTGTTGGTTGGAGGTCTGCCAAAGGTTCTCATGAGATTGGCTGTATGGGCCACCGTACACACACACGCTGTATCAAGTATAGACACGCCGACACTATAAAAAGTGACGCGTTTGGCTATTTATAGTCTTCTGCAGACGTCAGAAACATGCCCTCTTCAGAAAACTTCTAATACAGTTCCAATGAATTGAACACGTAACGCGGTGTATTGGATCAAACTTTACGGAGCGGGAAACCACACTGTGAGGGTGACCAGCATCCAAATAATTCATAACTTGAATAGTTAAGCGGAGGATTTATATGATCTAAATTGGAGGGGGCATGGGTTGACAGCGGGCATCACTGTTGCATGCTGTTTCTGCTAAAGTCACAAGTCCCCCACAGGCCTAAATCTGTCTCTGTGAGCTTCAGTAACGAGCGACGAGTCTGAGCCTTTGTCAGGGTGTGAGCTGATGGCACATGCCTTATGCTCACCCAGACAGAGCTTATGGGTCCTATTATAATTGTAGGAATTGAAATCAACCTTGCTCTCTGTTAAAAAAAAAAAAGAAGAACATCCCTGGATCATTTTCAATAACAGTGAATTTCATTATCTATCCAAAAACAGCATCTTAGTAAATGCTTGTGCCAGCTGACTTATTTTTCTTAGTGCCTCGTAACCACCCACATCTTTTGAAATCCTCGTTTTCAGTTTTTAAAAGCTCTCGCTTACAAATGTCTATCTCAAAGGCTAAGCCGAGCTATGAGATCACTGTGACATCATCAGGGTTATTTTCTCAGACACTTGACATTCTGCTGTTTTCACTGTTTTCACATGCAACCACTCCTGACTTGATGTGTCATGCTATCATTATTATTAGAAGTGTTTTACACACACCTTTAGATGCACGCTCTGATCTGATCGCACCAGCTGTTGATTGAACAGAAGTGCACAAACGTATCCATGAAATTATTTCACAGAATCCTGTTGTAAAAGTGAGACTGCTACTTGCTGCTCTAGATTCTGTGGTGTTGACCTTGTGTTGGCAGGACCCGACTCCAGCAGACTGAGCACTGCCTCTTCCAAGCTGTGACAGGCTGCGATACTGCAGAGAGACGATGCCCTCGAGCACTTGCAGGAGAAAAACAAAACACAGCACTGGTTCTTTCATTTTGAAAGAAATACTCCTTCAGCAATATAGCGTCCATTAGCTAACCTGTATGTTTGAACCACGGTATGAACGGGACTTCATACAAGTTTCTGAGGACATCGATGTTATGATCTATCTAGTCATTGCTCGCAGTGTCATTGTATTATTATTGTTGTGTGTGTGTCCGTCACAAATGTGGCAAGACTATGTATCCACTGGTGGAAGGTAACTAAATACATTTACTGAAGTATGGAAATTAAGTTCAATACACAGTCTGTGACACAGAAAAACTACAGGGAGAAATTGGCCAAATGTCTCGTGGAGTTATGCTGTGCAGGAAATCATACACACACAAACCACTAGGTGGCAGTGAAAGACCTATAGATGGTCTTATCATACTGGTCTTAACAACATGAAGCAAGAGAGAAGGTTGCAACAAGGGTTGGTCCAATAAAAAGCTACATTGTTGATATTCAGTTCACCTGCGTACGAGGTACATACAGCACATATGAAGGGATTATAGGTATTGTTGGTTTGTGCACAGCATCACAAGGCTCTCCAGATAATGGGCAGGGCTCTGTCACAGTTGCTGATGTTAAAACTAGTTCAAGGTGAACACCGTAGTTGACATATTCCTAACGCACCCCCCTGAGGATTGCCACGCCCAGTGGACTGTTGCAAAAGGGCAAAACTAGTTAGAGTTAGCTGTCCTGTCACCTTTCATTGCACAGAATTATGCAGGCATAATCAAAAACTAATTTCATATGGTATTTTGAGTGCACTGAGATATGGAATTGGTAAAATCTCCCACTGTAAAAACATAAGTATGACGGCCAACTGTCCATAGGCAACTCGCCTATCTCCTTCTGTTTGTGAACGCACAGTGAAGAGTAGTGCTTTTGTCCTGTTCTCCCCCATTTACACTTATAGAGTTCACACTCTTCACAGAGAGATAAGTGTTGGCATGTTATTCCTGCCTATGCACACTTCACACACTTATTTCTTCATTCACATATCCTTCATCTGAACGACAAGTTTTATTTTCACAAGTAAAACTGATTCACATACAACCTGACATTAAGCTTTGAGGCAAAAGAACAGCTCACAACTTTGTCAAACATTTGACCCCGGATGGATGTATCTCACAAATTAAAAAGAAAATGGTATTTTCCAAGTATGTTCTAAGGGCTTAAACAACTAACTAAACATAACTAAAAGAGAAAAGTGTAAAAGTGCAGTGTTTATAAGGTAAAAGTGGCAGGATGGAGTAAATTTGTACCATTTCTGAAGGAGAAGCCACTTTAATGAAAAGCTCAGAGCCCCAGGGCGTCTTTGTGCACGTTGCAACCCAACAGAGCGTTTCCTGGGTCTATACACTTCCTCACAGATGATGCTGAAAAAAAAAAGAAGAAAAAAACCCACAAAACAAGTCATCAGCAGACTGAATGCAGGCAAACAGCGGATTTTAACCAGCACACATTGTTAAAAAACATCAGATTAACACTTAATATTATGTTTTTTACCTTTCTGAGCTCGGAGCCATGAAACAGCCTTCATAGTCAGAAGCTCCCACTCTTCCTGAACATCCATCTTGAAACCATGAAGCCAGATCAGAGCCAGAATGGTGGCCCACACTTTCTGGTTCACCTAATTCACCAAATCAAAAGGGAAGAAGCGTGGAACAAGAACATGAGGAAAAAAAGAGAACAAGGATTGGCACCAGATAGTTTTGAACAATCTTACTATCAGTTTAGTTCATCTTCATTGACAGACACAAAGTCCATTCGAAAAACAAACAAAAATATATACATACAATTTTAACTATAATAAACTATATTCTCATCTCCTAAAATAATACTTTACAGCCCTAATAACATTGCCACACTCTCATCTTCAGCTCAGACTGAACACAGAAGTAAAAAGCACATATCAAAGGAAAATAATTATATCATGATTATATATCCTTATTTGCTTAAATAATATGTTATTTCGTTTTCATATTTTTCTTCTATGTCTACTATTTGAGTGCTGAAGTATTTATCAAGCTCTTGTTTGTTGCAGAAATTTAATAACAATCTCATACTTTAATCTCTTAAATAAAGTAAATAATATATCAGCAACTAGTAACCCACCAATGCAGGTTTGGGCTTCTCCACCTCTCTGCTGGTCTTTCCCAGTGCAGCAGCCAGATCTGGATCCAGCACCCAGCAGTCAGCCGCCTTCTGGAGGGAGACCAGCTGCAGCAAAGACTTAATGCCTTTACTTGCAGATGTGTCTGAGGAGAGACAGAAAACACAGAGTAAACACAAACAATCTGAGAAGACTGAAAGAATACAGTGATAACATTTAAGATGCTTTCATTGATTCTGGCCATGTGCGGGCAGAGGAACTACACAGCAAGCTGAAAAAAGTCAGCAGTAACAAACATCTGAGAATGAATGAGGCAAACTGAGTTAAGATTTTGGTACTCAAATAATGTACAGCTATGTATCTTTCCAGAAACATCACATCACTAATTCACACAGCTCACTGTGAAGAGTATTCATCTGTTAGATTTTCTTCGTGCGATTTGTGATGTGAACTGACCCAATAAACATTAAAGGTGTTTAAATATTCACACTTAAGGATTATCCTTATTTTGTAAGGGTGGAGATTTGAAATGATCTTCAAAACGTGTGATCTCCGTTTCAGCTGAGTGAAAGATATCTATTTTATATCAATGCCAAACTTAAGGGAACAGATGAGAATAACACGACTGTATCTAAAACATATACTCAATATATAATCAATAATTAAATGACTAAAATGTGATCTAAATACTATATCGTTATCAAAAGACTAAGACATACTAAATGCAGCGCCAAAATGAAGACTTTAACAATAATTCACTACATGTTTACGAGCAAGTAACAAGCTCTTTTTTCACAGCTCTAAATTTGAAAACAGCTTTCCGTTGCTGCTGGAAATGGGGTTAATGAGAGTGAAATTTGTGGGCTGTAAAAACAAAACAATACTAGCAATGCTGTGAGGCAGTGAATTCCTAAGTGTCTCCGCCAGTCCATTAAACTAATTGAATTAATTGACTCATAATAACTGAATATATGACTTAGGCTAACACGTTTTCAACTTGCGAAGACACATCCTCTGCACAATTTACGTTGCATCATTTAAGTAACTTGTATGCATTTGTCAGAGATTCAAAACGTTACACCAAATTCTGTCTGAGTGCACCTTTACACGGTTTAATGGCTCATAAAATATTAAATTCAGATGTAAATGTATATTCGATGATGAATGTGTGTGTTTACCAATCCCCCTGACTTGTTACTTACCGTCACACACTTTCAAGGAAAAAAACTTTAGAACCGCTTTCTTTACAGCGGAGGCAGCAGAAGGTTCTAAAAGAAACACAAAATCTTTTAGCAACACTGCGCTGAGATTAGACTAAAGTAAACAAAAAAAACTATGATTTTTAGAAAGCAACTACAACCGGTGTCCTTCTCTTAGCAATGAAATGATAAGAGACAAACAATATGGCCACCAGAAATTACTTACTGACTTTTTTTTTTAATGAATACAGATGTGCGCTGAAAAGTGGCTTTGACTTACTTTTTACCATCTCATCATCCACCGAAGAAGAGCACCCACCAAGCAGGCGCATCCTCACTTTGAAGTAAAAAAACAAAAACAAAAACAGACATGAAGCCTTGGTCTCTTGCAAATGTCATTCAAATCATCAGCCGATTATCTTTACACCTTAAACACATTTACTGTACTCGGTGGACAGAACAGAACAGGTCAGAGGAAGAGAGGAAAAAAAACTGAATCGAAAAATACTCCATTATGAATGGACACATGCAGTTCATAAGCTGAACATTCTTGGTTCCAAAGGAAAAAGTGCAGAGCTCATCCAAACAACATCAATGGAAAACTCTACTGAACTCTACGTTTTGAATTCGACTAAATTCACTTGATTTTCTTTCATGAGCAGAGTCAAAATGTGCGACCCAATTGCAGAGCTTGCCAGAAGCACTTATCTGCAGCTGTGTGAATATTATTTTTATCACTCACTGGATTTTGGAATAGTTATGCGCACAAGAGGTCCTTGAATCCTCTCGCCGTTGTTTTTGTTGACAGCGATGAAGGCAGTGAAGGCACTGCTCACTCCTGATTGGACGCTGAGCTCCACCACCTTCTTCTTCACTTCTTCAGCTAGCTGTCCTCTGCGTTCTCTCTCCTCCATCTCCAGGGAGCGAATCAGAGTCCGAGCAGCCAACCTGTGGACTGTTAATCTGCAGAGAGGAGAGGAGTTAACCTTTAACAAGTTTGAGTCCGACCTGCATGTCTATACGATGACATATAGGTATAAAACATAGGGCCAATGATTTATCAGCACTCAGCATCATTTGATTTAAAATCTGCATCTACCACACGACAGTAAATGCAATGGTAGTGATACACAACAGTGATCAATAAAACATTAAGTGCGGCAGTGTTACAATTTTACAAATGTTTCTACAGTTCATCACAGCAAATGGGATTATGAGATGATACAAGTCCTCGAAATGAATCAGGGGCATGAATCCAGCATTATTGTGTACAACACAATTTGTTTATTCAATTTGGGAGAAGCTTTTCTTTTGTTACTGCTTTAACATCCTGCCTTCTATATTTAAGCCAAACTGCTAAAACATGAACATAAAAATATTATAATCTTAAATCAAAACCCAGTATGATTCACTTCTGCAGTCTGACCAAAAGGTTTTACCCAGTGTCCTCTGCAGGTTTGAGACTGAAGTGAAGCTGGTTCTGAGAGGGATGACCTGTCAGGCTGTACTTCACCGTCACACAGCCCTCTGAGGCCTCTGAGCTCTGAGAAAGCATCACAGTGTTGGAAACACGCAAAATGATTGTCAAATAAATCTTCCAAACTTTACATTTTCTTATTGAAACATCTTCATATCATATTCCAACTCATAATTAATTTGTCTTCTGCTTCAACATTAACAGTTTGTTTCGTTTTTTGTCTGAAAAGATGGATTTCCAAAGCTCTCTTTCAAAAACTGAGAGCCGCACTATTAAAAAAAATTTAACCCAGTCCAACCCAAAGACACTAATACACAACTAAGCTATAATATATAGTACTGAGGAATATTAGACAGAACTATAGTGTACAAGATTGCAGCACACTGTATCTCAAGCGGCAGTATCTCTCAGAATATCATGATGTCTGAGTGCGCTATTACAGTTTCTTCACTGATATATTATATATGTATTATTAACAGCTTAAATACACCTTCCTCTTTGGCCACCCCACTGAGAGAAACAAAAAAACATTTTGTGTGCTCATTCAGAGGCTCGAAGTCAATAGAGTTCAAACCAATCTTCACATGAAAAAATGGTTCTACGGTTGTATTTTTTCACAACATTTTCTGTTTAAATTTGAAGATTTTGTTCAAGTATCAAACAGGTAAAGTAGCATAAGAATAACTCTCCTAGTAAGGAACATGGTTCCCTTCAAATGAAGAAATAGATAGGTATAAGATGGTGCTGCTCCTACCTGTCCAGTGAGCTGGGCATAAACCAGTGACCTTTGACCCTGGAAAAGTGCTGTGATCGGTGAAGAGAGAGCAGTGACAGAAACTCCCTTTGGCAAATCCCACTTGACTGAGATGTCCACCACAGCTGGTTGCAGAGCAAATCGCAGCGACTTCATCACCTGATGAGTAAAAATAATTTACTGAGTTTTAATAAATGTATTAATTTACATTTCTTCCTATCTGTCCTGATTGCATGTTTTATTAAAATTGATCTGGTGATGGGAAGTCTTACTTTGGGTTGCATCCTGTCAGTCCCTGTGATGAACTGAGCGTGACCTCCTCCTTCCTTGGCCAACCCGTTGATAAGAGCAGAACTGGCTCCTTCCCCAATCCCAAAAGAGAAACACCTACAAAACAGGAGTTTGGTTTTTACACACACATTTGATAATGGGACATATTCTGGCAATTGTGTGGGTGTTTGTTGTGTTTTGTGTTCTTTTGGTTTCACCTGTGGGAACCTGAATTCTGCTTCACCAGATTTATGATTTCTTTGGTGTTCCCCACCTCTCCGTCAGTAAAGACAAATAGCTGGGGAGGAGAGTTTATATATACATCACACCCAAAAATATACATGTGTTGAGTCATCCAAATCTTTCTCTGAGAGCTGTGTTTGATTGTTGTTTCAGTAACACAAGTTGTTTTAATGGTAAATTCTAAAGAACAAGGTGCGGTATGAATGAACCTGTTAAAAATAGAACAGTAGGAAGTTCTGACTGAATAGTATGATACTATTACCTACAAGAGATATTTGTACAACCTGTTTAACGTGTGTGTGTGTGTGTGTGTGTGTGTGTTTGTATTACTTGTCGAGGTTGACTGGGAATGCAGGGCTGGCTGTAAATATGTTTGAGGGGCTCAAGGATCTCTCTTCCTCCCAGATTAAATTTGATCTCCTCAACATTCTTCAGAGCCTCTTCCATGGTCTTCTGGTTGTACTTTACACTCTTACTGCCATCAGAAACACAAACATGAACTCATGGAGCAATGAACACAAACATGAACAAGAACTGACAGTACAGGCGATATCAAATTTGTTGAACTGAGTGACCTGAAGGAGTGTCTTACGGGAAGATGTGTTCATAACTGGACCCAAAGCTGTAGATGTTGAAATAGCAGCCCATTGGTAAACTCTTCAACAGGAGCAGCAGAGTATCCTGAAGGGAGGAGGGAGAACATGGTGAAGGTCACTGTGTGAGAGAGACACTATGAAGGATTTTATGACAGAAAAAACACTTTTATATTAACATAATTACCCTGGCACTGTCAATGCGGTCTCATAGCTGTTTTTGTTCATACGTCCATCCATACTGCCAAATCGATCCAGTAAGAAGACAAACTCTCCACATGAAGCGACTGAAGACATCACAGCCTGGGGGAACTCAGGGTACAGGCTCAGCATCACAGCTGGATCACCCATCAGAGTGCCTGAAACCCAGAGGAGAGAACACAAATCTGGCTTTTTATTATTCATTCCAACATATACAACTCATTTGATTTTTTGTGAATCTAAGTACTTACATTTAACTTGTTACATTTGGTTGACTGTAATGACCTTTTTATTTGCAAACACCTTCACTAATGGTCACTCACCAGGCTTGGAAGAGGCCTGTCCTGCCTCCACAGATTTTTATTATTTATTCCGACATATATAACTCCGCTATTTAAAAATGTATACCTATATTTAACTTATTACATCAGTTTGAAGATAATTAACTTTTTATTTGCCAAGTAACACCTTCACTAATAGTCACTCACCAGGCTTGGAAGAGGCCTGTCCTGCCTCCACCACAGCAGTGGGCTGGTGGGCGTCTTTGTAATAAATCAGCAGTTCAACATCTCTGTCAAACTTGTGTCCTGCAGCCAACTTGACCTGCATTTCACAAAACACACTCATAAATATAAATATGAATATAAATTTGGTGATATGTCCTCTACCAATCATCACTAGAACTCTACCCACCGTGGTGAAAGTGCAATCTAAATAATATTGAAGACTTTTTGTGATTTTAAAACAAGGAACAAAAATGCAGAATAACTTGTCCATCCAAAAAACATTTTACAGATGCTGGAGTTCAAATGAGCAACTATGTATAAGAAAACATAGAATTACATAAATAAAGCTTATTCTCAAGTAACTATGCAAATAATGTCTTGAGGTGCATCAGAATCATTTGTGTACACTTCCACTACTAAACGATTTATTTCATCTGTTTATTTTTCAGTTCTGTTTTCCTGCATTTTTTTTTCACCATACTGTTGTGCATGTGACTGATGCAATAAGACCCTCTGTATGAACAGGTGTGGTGAGTTCTAAGTTGAAGCTTAAGGGCCCCTGATCAAGGTGATGGCTGGGTTTCCTACCCTGAGGTTGGTAGCGAGGGTTGAGCACAGCAGGCAGACAAAACCTCAGCCCTTCATCAGCCTGCACAGCCAGCTCAGCGACGTACTCCAGCCTGATGGAGGCGCTCTCTCCTGGAGGCAGACTGCCCACACTCATAGTGAATATATCTGGACTCTGCTCACTCTCCTCCAACAGGAAGGCCTGCTGACCGGAGCTCAAAGCATCGTCATACTCCTCACGAGCCTGAAATACAGATGACACATGTGAGCAACATTCGCTGTGTTTTAAAGCTCCTTTGTGAGTAAGTCTGTGCTGTCCAGCTCACCTCCTGCTTCTCCTTCACCTCAGCTACAACCTGTGTCTGTCCAATCTTAGCACTGAAATGACAGACAGCAGCATCTCCAGGCATAGGGAAGACAAACACAGCCTCGAGTGGTTTGTCCTCCTTGTTCTCATAGTTCAGAGTGGAGACCACTGTAGCCACATGGTCCCTCACCTGCAGCTCCACCTCCACGCTCTTCAGAGGAATTGACCGAGAAACACAAGGAAATCTTCAAAATGTATAAATGGTGAATAATACAGATACAGTTCTCCTTCCTTCCTTCCTTAACTCATACAACTGTATGATATTAATGCTCCTTTGCTTCCTCCCTGTGGCCCAATCACAGGCATGCACGATCTGCACACACATAAGTTAAATATACAATACAAAAGATACAAACAATTAAAAGGAGCACAATTAAGCACTCTGTGTCTTGAATGGAGAAAAACAAGTGAGATTTTTACAAACAACTCTGAAGTTACCTGGTTCCTTCTGGGCAGTGAGCAGCCCGAAAAGGTTCATCTTTGTACGTTACCTAGGTAACAGACATGGGGAGTCACATTTTCTATGAAACACTTAATGTTAGTAATCGAAACACTTCGAAACACGAAACACAGTCCGGGGTTACCGAATAAATGAAAAAGTGTGACCATCCTTCTCACTAGATTTATTAGCTAATTAACACAAGTGTGTGCTCTCAAACGACATTTTAAAGTAGTTTCCTAGACAGCATCATGTTCATTCGGTAAATTGCGGCCCCTAGAGTCACGTGACGCAGGATGTCCGTTAGTAACGCACGTTACCTTGACAGGTCGCTGCCGTGGCTTCGTCCGGTTCAGGAGTCTTAAACTTGTTAACTTTCACTGTGAAAGAGTAATTTTAGCTTGTAGAAGTTGATTACATTTTTTTTTATGTTGAATAATATGTTCTTACTCGGCGTCGGGTTGTACTTGAATTCACCCTTTTCGAGTTAGCTCTGGTTGCAAGAAAAACACGAAACAAAATGGTGATGGACCAACTGCCGAATGCAACGGTCACGACGACAGGTGACGTCACGGTGACGACGTCCACGATGAGTGAAAACGTCCAATGTCATTTTTTTAAACATATATATAAAAAAAACAACTTCAACATTTTAAAACATGTCCTTTTAAACAGTTAAAAAAAAAGTACTGTTTTTTTTTTTTTTTTTTTACTGTTCCAGATATTTCTTACTCAGTCGTAGTTTTAAAGGATAAACTATTTATTGACAGGAGTACATCTACGTCCACATTTGTCATTTCATGAAGCACAGATCACATATTATAGTGTAAGCATTTTAATGACAGCACCAAATTGAGACTAATTGGCATGCTCATTAAGACTTGTGGGATATATATTTTTATTGAATGCAGTTGTTGGCAGATACCTGTGTACAGTAGTTGGCATAGAATATGAACAAAAAGTGATCAAATGTAAATAGTGCAAAGAGTTCAGTTTCATGTTAAAGAAGAAAAAAAAAAGGTTATGCTGTAAATCTGCATCTGTGTATCAATCCTGAAGTGTACTTTAACGGAAACCTCAGAGCCCCAGGGCGTCTTTCTGCACGTTGCAACCCAACAGAGTGTTTCCTGCTTCCACACACTCCGTCACACAGGATGCTGAAAAAACAAACAAAACAAGTCATCAGAAGAAGAGACTGAATTACTGATTTTAACCAGCACACATTGTTAAAAAACACCAGATTAACACTATAATCATGTTTTTTACCCTTCTGAGCTTGGAGCCAAGACACAGCCTTCATAGCCAGAAGCTCCCACTCTTCCTGAGCATCCATCTTTAAACCATGAAGCCAGATCAGAGCCAGAATGGTGGCCCACACTTCCTGGTTCACCTAATTCACCAAATCAAAGAATACAAAACAAAAACAAAGAAGTTATCGCATAAAAGGAAAAATCGGACTTCCTAACAACATAATAACAATATGAATTTGAAGTTAAGTTAAGTAAAATTAGAAAAATAAGTCCCATTATTAATCTATGGTATTATATTTGACAGTAACCCACCGATGCAGGCTTGGGCTTTTCCACCTCCTCGCTGGTCTTTCCCAGTGCAGCAGCCAGATCTGGATCCAGCACCCAGCAGCCAGACGCCTTCTGGAGGGAGACCAGCTGCAGCAAAGGGTCTCTGGGTGGCTGTTTGGGAGAAGACTTTTCTGGGGAGGAAATCAAAGTGAGAAGATAAAAATAATCTCTGTGGCTTATTGTACTGGTATGTATTTAGAGCAATTGTTTTAGTTTTGTCTTTGATCTTAATGTGTTCCTATTTGATACTGATGTATAGATACCAGTATATTATGGGAAAGAAATATGAGTCAATTACTAAAGTAAAAAGTGACATGCTAAACTGGAAAACACTGACTCACATTTTTCTCTTCAAATAAGAAGCAACAACATTATTTGAAATCTGTCTTCACTTATATCATTACCTGCTAATTAGCTATAAACAAAGTACAGCTGATGTCATTAGTTTTGCAAGTATTTTGTCATTATTCTAAGTATTGGACAAATAAAAAGTTTGACCTGATGAAAGCACTGTATTTAAATCAGAAAATCATCAAATGTATTACAATTCATCATGAGGGAGACATGAATGGCTGTACCAAATGACATGGTAATAACTCAACAGTTGTCATCAGGTGTATCTTCAATAACCTTACTTACTTTTCGAGCTACGTTGAAAGGTTGCCACGTCCTTCCCTTAAGGAGAAAAAGACACGTAGAACATTACACAAAGGCAACAACAGTAAATACAAGGAAGGAACTTAAACTGGAAGACGCAGGAATTCTCATTGTAGTAACCACTGCACCAGAAACCGGGGCAGAGTACAAAGAAAATAAACTGTTTAAATCACTAACAGTCACCATACCAGCGACACTGGTATCGTTTTCACTTAGTGAGCCCGTGTGTGAGTGTTTAAATTTCAGATGCAGTCACAAAGCTTTACAGGTATGTCTGTCACACATTCTACCACACCTCAGATTGTTTTCATCCTACCTGCCTGTTTACTAACTCTCCTGTCATTTCAGATCCTCCCACAGCAAAAGCCCTCATTCCCCTCACCTGGTGCTCCATGCCCATCTCACCTGCAGCACATCCCCTCATCAGTCCCTCACTATTTAAGCCCTCCACTCACACTTGTTCACTGCCAGATTGTCTTGTGTGTTACTGCCAAGAGCTCCAGTGGTACCCTAGTTTCTGTGTCTGATCTGCGTTCCGACCATGCCCGCCTTGGCCTTGAATTTTCTGCCTGCCCCTTTTTGGATTTGTTTGCCTCAGTGACTGATCTCCCGGTTTTGACCCTGCCTGCCTACTCAGTAAAGGGAACTATCCTTGTAACTCTGTCTTGTTGTCGTGCTTTTGGGTTTCAGTTTGTATGTACTAGTGATCCTAACAGTGTCATTGAGGTCAAAATGAAGGCAGAGTTCTAAGATGGATGTGGTTCGAGCAAGGGTGCCGGAAGTAAGGGGGTAGGAAGTGGGGCAAGGTGTTGCTGGTGTGATCCCATTGCAAAAATTAACCACATTGGTCATTTTGGTGAAATATTCCTTCATTATTATTTATTCCTCTGAGCAGTCTGCCCATAATAAGTCCACTGGCCGTGGTCATCACTATGAAGCAAAGTGTCCTCCAATGGTATGTCTCTTTAAATATGGGACAATAACAACTAGAGAAAGATCTTAAAACAAGGAATGTAGAAGGTTCTGCTGTTTGAGGGAGCTCTCAATAAATCTGAGCAGGATGAGGATTCTGCTGAGAGTCCTGGGTAATTATATGTTTATGTGCAGGACTGCCAGAACTCCTCCATAATGTAGTTCATTATGTTTGCTCCCTGTCTATCCATAGACTGTATCTATAGGAATACACAGTTGTGTTGATTATCACAGTTAGCTTGTATACTTCCATGAAGTACTATAAATACTGGGAGCAGCAAAGTCACGAAGGAGATTTTAGTTTAAAAAGATGAAGCCTAATAAGTTAGGATGTTATCTGAGAATGATACAGCTGGCTTCTGAGACCAGGCATCTCCTGGACTGAAAACTGTGCCTTCAACTTGCAATATGTTTTATGGCCAGCAGGGGGGGACGCCACTGGTTGGAAAAATAAGTTTGATTGTAGAGAAGTCTATAAGAAAATGACCCTATTTCTAACTTGATTTATGACCTCAGTAAACATGCAAACCAATGGGTGACGTCCCAGTGACTACGTCCACTTCTTATACACAGTATATAACAATACTTCACACTGATTAAAAATAGAACTATGCAATCCCATGTTTCTTATGTTAATGACTACCAAAGCAAACTGGAGCCAAAACAACACGTTCTTTACGTTCAGTTTATCACATTAAATCTACAAATAAGCAAGAAGAGCAATTCCGCCAGAGAAATGTATTTTCTTTTGTTTTGTTTACATCCATTTAGTCTATCTGTAGAAATACACAAATGTGTGTTCCACTTCTATTCAGCGTTGGAGATGTTTACTTACGATTCATCACAGAAGCACTACATGCCATCGGAAGACTGTGGCGCATACGACCTGCTTTGAGATTTAAAAAAAAAAGTATAAGGTCAAGATATGAGACAAGACAATTACTAAACCAAAAATATCAACAAAACTACTGGTTTCTCAGCTTATTACAATGAATAACAAGCAGTTCAAAATAGTTCTAAATATCTCAAAAGTTTAACTTTTTACATACAAACATACTGTGAGCACTAAACAAACGCTCTCTCTCATCTCCAAAAAAATGAATCGTGATTTGTAGATGATCAGTGATTTTCTTAATGTTAAAGCAATACATTCAGGTTATCACATTAAATCTACGAATAAGCAAGAAAAGCAATTCTGCCAGAGAAATGTGTTTTCTTTTGTTTTGTTTACATCCATTTAGTCTATCTGTAGAAATACACAAATGTGTGTTCTACTTCAATTCAGCTTTGGAGATTTTTACTTACTAGCCATCAAAGAAGCACCAGCGAGCATCATCCCTTTAAGATAAAAAAAGGTCAAGATAAGACAATAATTAAAACAAAATCAACAAAACTACTGGTTTCTCAGCTTATTACAATAACTAACAACAAGCAGTTAAAATAGTTCAAAATATCTCAAAAGTTTAACTTTTTACACTTAAACACACTGTGAGCACTAAACAAACGCTCGCTCTCACCTCCAAAACAAATTAATAGTGATTTGTAGATGATCAGTGGTCTTCTTAATGTTAAAGCAGTACATCACCATGCTTCTCTACATTATCATTCTCGGTCAGCTAGTATCTAGAAAGTAGAGGGTAACTGTAGTTTGTATTTTTCTTGGAAACACTCACTGGGTGTTGGAACATTTCTGCGCACCAGAGGTCCTTGAATAACTTCGCTGTTGTCTTTGTTGACAGCGATGAAGGCAGTGAAGGCACTGCTCACTCCTGATTGGACGCTGAGCTCCACCACCTTCTTCTTCACTCCTCCATCTTCCTGTCCTCTGCGTTCTCTCTCCTCCATCTCCAGGGAGCGAATCAGAGTCCGAGCAGCCAACCTGTGGACTGTTAATCTGCAGAGAGGAGAGAGATATTAACACATCAACAACAACAACATAAATATACTAATTATGTATTTTAGGGTTCATGTATTGTAGAGAAATAACATAAAGCACTTTTACAATATTGCGCTGCTGCAGGGATTCTCAGGCTTTCTTTCATCGCTGTACACCACGGTTTGCATGTTTTTATTTGCATGTTGATGTATGTGTGTTTTATTTGTTTTTATGCAGCATTCTTGATTTCATTTGAATAGAACAGAAACCATCTTGAGAAATGTTAGAAACCTATTGTGTTTTTAACAACTTCCTGATGTTTTTTGTGACTTCAGATGCTTTGCAAAGTATTGCAGCCCTACCTACAGGTATTGATTTGGGGGAAAAAATAGGTAAATGTCTCGTCTCATGTAGCGTATTTTTTGATAAATGAATACATTTAAAGCCGTTCTCCACATTATATGTCAGCCACTGACCTTCTCCGTGAATCGCCACCTTAACGTGGTGGAGGAGTTTGAGTGGCTCAGTGATCCTGGGAGCTATGTTGTCTGGGGCATCAGCCCCTGGTAGGGTCTCCCAAAACCAACAGGTCGCAGGGGAGAGCCCAGACTAAGAGCGGTTAAAAAAACCCTGATGAATTGCGGCCCACGGACTACAGCCACCTCGCCCGGTGAGCCCCCGGCTGAGCGCTGCCGTGTTGGAGTTCTCCCCGGAGAACGAGAGGGTCGCCTCCCTGCCCTGCGGGTTGCGGGGAGTAAGGCTCTGACTGTTGTTTCTGCCCATGCACCGAACAGCAGTTCGGAGTATCCGGCCTTCTTGGAGTCGGTGGGAGGGGTCCTGGAAAGGGCGCCTCCTGCTGACTCCATAGTTCTCCTGGGAGACTTCAACGCTCACGTGGGCAACGACAGAGAAACCTGGCGGGGGGTGATTGGGAGGAACGGCTTGCCCGATCTGAACCCGAGTGGTGTCTCGCTGTTGGACTTCTGTGCTAGCCACGGTTTGTCCATAAGTGTACCTGGTACCAGAACACCTTAGGCCGTAGATCAATGATCGACTTTGTAATAATTTCATCTGATCTCTGCGGCCGTATGTCTTGGACACTCGGGTGAAGAGAGGAGCAGAGCTGTCAACTGATCACCACCTGGTGGTGAGTTGGATCAGATGGCAGGGGAATCGGCTGAAAAGACCCGGCAAGCCCAAACGTGTAGTGAGGGTGAACTGGGAATGTCTGGCGGAGGATCCTGTCCGGGAGGTCTTCAACTCCCACCTCCGGAAGAACTTCTCACACATCCCAAGGGAGGCTGGGGACATGGAATCTGAGTGGACCATGTTCAAAGCCTCTATTGTGGACGCGGCCACTAGGAGCTGTGGTCGTAAGGTCACCGGTGCCTGTCGTGGCGGTAACCCGAAAACCCGGTGGTGGACACCGGGGGTGAGGGAAGCCGTTAAACTGAAGAAGGAGGCCTTTCGGGCCTGGTTGGCTCAGGGGTCTCCTGAAGCAGCTGAGAGATACCGGCAGGCCAGAAGGGCTGCAGCTGCGGTTAGGGTTTTAGCGTCCGCGAGGTTTTAGCGTCCGCGACCACCGCAGTCTGAAACTCGGGCATGGGAGGAGTTCGGGGAGGCCATGGAGAAGGACTTTCGGTTGGCCTCAAGGAAGTTCTGGCAAACCATCCGACGGCTCAGGAAGGGAAAGCAGAGCTTACCCCAGGCTGTGCTCAGCACGGGGGGGACTGTTGACCCGGACGGGGGACATCGTCGGGCGGTGGAAAGAGCACTTTGAGGAACTCCTAAACCCGGCCAACATGTCCTCTAGAGAGGAGGCAGCACCTGAAGACTCGGGGGGCGGGGGGAGTCTCATCCATATCCTTGGGGCCACTAAGGTAGTCAAAAAGCTCCTTGGTGGCAAGGCACCGGGGGTGGATGAGATCCGCCCTGAGATGCTGAAGGTGCTGGACATTGTTGGGCTGTCTTGGCTGACACGCCTTTTCAATGTCGCATGGGGTCGGGAACAGTGCCCATGGACTGGCAGACCGGGGTGGTGATTCCCATTTTCAAGAAGGGGGACCGGAGAGTGTGCTCGAATTATCAGGGTATCACGCTACTCAGCCTCCCGGGGAAAGTGTATGCCAGGGTGCTGGAAAGGAGGCTCCGACCGATTGTTAAACCTCGGATTCAAGAGGAGCAGTGCGGATTCCGTCCCGGTCGTGGAACAGTGGACCAGCTCTTTACCCTCGCAAGACTACTGGAGGGGTTCTGGGAGTTTGCCCAACCAGTCTACATGTGTTTTGTGGACTTCAAGAAGGCCTTCGACCAAGTCCCTCGGGGGTTTTTGTGGGGGGTGCTGCGGGAGTATGGGGTGCCGGACCCATTACAAATGGGCCATCCGGTCTCTGTACGACTGCAGTAGGATCTGTGTTCGTATTCTCGGCAATAAGTCAGACACGTTCCCGGTGGGTGTTGGCCAGGGCTGCCCTTTATCACTGGTCCTGTTCGTGACTTTCATGGACAGGATATCTAGGCGCAGCCGGGGGGAGGAGAACGTCGGGTTTGGGGGTCTCGGGATCGCCTCTCTGCTGTTCGCAGATGATGTGCTCCTGTTGGCCTCTTTGGACCATGATCTCCAGCATTCACTGGGGCGATTTGCAGCTGAGTGTGAAGCGGCGGGGATGAGAGTAAGCACCTCCAAATCTGAGGCCATGGTGCTCTGCCGGAAACCGGTGGATTGCTCCCTCCGGGTGGGGACGCAGTACCTACCGTAAGTGAAGGAGTTCAAGTATCTCGGGGTCTTGTTAACGAGTGAGGGTAAGATGGAGCGAGAGATCGACCGACGGATCGGTGCAGCTGCAGCAGTAAAACAGGCGCTGCACCGGACCGTCTTGGTGAAGAGGGAGCTGAGACGGAAGGCAAAGCTCTCAATTTACCGGGCGGTCTACGTTCAGACCCTCACCTACGGTCACGAACTCTGGGTCGTGACCGAAAGAACGAGGTCTCGGATACAAGCGGCCGAAATGAGTTTTCTCCGTAGGGTGGCCGGGCTCAGCCTTAGAGATAGGGTGAGGAGCTCGGACATCAGGAGGGAACTTGGAGTTGAGGCGCTACTCCTTCGTATCGAAAGGAGTCAGCTGAGGTGGTTCGGGCATCTAATCAGGATGCCTCCTGGACGGCTCCCGTTAGAGGTTTTCCAGGCACGCCCAAATGGTGGGAGGCCCCAGGGAAGACCCAGGACACGCTGGAGGGATTATATCTCCCAGCTGGCCTGGGAACGCCTCGGGATCCCCCAGAACGAGCTGGAACGTTTCTCATCCCTTGCTACAGTTTGATTCTATCTAAATAATTAAATTAAACTCAACATTTGTAAGGACAGGACCCAATGCATAACAGTGCTGTTTTACCCAGTGTCCTCTGCAGGTTTGAGACTGAAGTGAAGCTGGTTCTGAGAGGGATGACCTGCCAGGCTGTACTTCACCGTCACACAGCCCTCTGAGGCCTCTGAGCTCTGAGAAAGCATCAGTGTTAGAAACTATTTGTAGCGTCATAATTGACCTGAAAAACATCAAACCAGAAAGTAATGTCACTGTGAGATGGTGCTGCTCCTACCTGTCCAGTGAGCTGGGCATAAACCAGTGACCTTTGACCCTGGAAAAGTGCTGTGATCGGTGGAGAGAGAGCAGCGACAGAAACTCCCTTTGGCAAATCCCACTTGACTGAGATGTCCACCACAGCTGGTTGCAGAGCAAATCGCAGCGACTGCATCACCTGATGAGTAAAAACTATTTACAAAAAATTGGGAGAGGCACTTGTTGCTAAATGTATTAATTTACATTTCTGATCGTGTCGTCTGTCCTGATTGCTTGTTTTATTAAAATGTATATAATAAATGTGAAGTCTTACTTTGGGTTGCATCCTGTCAGTCCCTGTGATGAACTGAGCGTGACCTCCTCCTTCCTTGGCCAACCCGTTGATAAGAGCAGAACTGGCCCCTTCCCCAATCCCAAAAGAGAAACACCTACAAAACAGGAGTTTGGTTTTTACACACAACATTTGATCATGGGACATATTCTGGCAATTGTGTGGGTGTTTGTTGTGTTTTGAGTTCTTATGGTTTCACCTGTGGGAACCTGAATTCTGCTTCACCAGATTTATGACTTCTTTGGTGTTCCCCACCTCTCCGTCAGTAAAGACAAATAGCTAGGGAGGAGCGTTTACACATCAGTCTAAGTTACATAACATCACACCAAAAAATATACATGTGTTGAGTCATCCAAATCTTTCTCTGAGAGCTGTGTTTGATTGTTGTTTCAGTAACACAAGTTGTTTTAATGGTAAATTCTAAAGAACAAGGTGCGGTATGAATGAACCTGTTAAAAATAGAACAGTAGGAAGTTCTGACTGAATAGTATGATACTATTACCTACAAGAGATATTTGTACAACCTGTTTAACGTGTGTGTGTGTGTTTGTATTACTTGTCGAGGTTGACTGGGAATGCAGGGCTGGCTGTAAATATGTTCGAGTGGCTTCAGGATCTCTGTTCCTCCCAGATTAGCTTTCATCTCCTCAACATTCTTCAGAGCCTCTTCCATGGTCTTCTGGTTGTACTCTACACTCTTACTGCCATCAGAAACACACACATGAACACATGGAGCAATGAACACAAACATGAACAGGAACTGACAGTACAGGCGATATCAAATTTGTCGAACTGAGTGACCTGAAGGAGTGTCTTACGGGAAGATGTGTTCATAACTGGACCCAAAGCTGTAGATGTTGAAATAGCAGCCCATTGGTAAACTCTTCAACAGGAGCAGCAGAGTATCCTGAAGGGAGGAGGGAGAACATGGTGAAGGTCACTGTGTGAGAGAGACACTATGAATGATGTTATGATAGAAACAACACTTTATTAATACCATGGCACTCTTTATACGTGCCCCTGCCATACTGCCAGATCGATCCAATAAGAAGACAAACTCTCCACATGAAGCGACTGAAGACATCAAAGCCTGGGGGAACTCAGGGTACAGGCTCAGCATCATGACTGGATCACCCATCAGAGTGTCTGAAACCCAGAGGAGAGACAGAAAAATATACACAAATCTGCACTCAGCTATTTAAAAATCCAAACACTTACATTTAACTCATTACATCAGTTTGAATGTAATGGCCTTTTTTATTTACAAACACCTTCACTAATGGTCACTCACCAGGCTTGGAAGAGGCCTGTCCTGCCTCCACCACAGCAGTGGGCTGGTGGGCGTCTTTGTAATAAATCAGCAGTTCAACATCTCTGTCAAACTTGTGTCCTGCAGCCAACTTGACCTGCAGTTCACAAAACACACTCATAAATATAAATATGAATATAAATTTAGTGATATGTCCTCTACCAATCATCACTAGAACTCTACCCACCGTGGTCTGGGTTTGCTCTGTGTTGAGGTACTGGAGAGGGTCCAGGGGACAGTTGGACTCTACTTTAGAGACGGGACGAGGAGAGGACACTCGGGCAGAGAAAGACAGGCTGTAGGGCACCAGAGAGGCTGGAACAGAGGTCACCTGAACGTTGCCACCTTCACTACCTAACATGAGACAAGTTTGAAATTATGTCATCAAAGATGCATTACAAACTGAAGTCCTTTGGTCCGGTTGTAACTGTGAATGACACAGGGAGACTGGAGAAGTGAAAGTGCAATCTAAATAATATTGAAGACTTTTTGTGATTTTAAAACAAGGAACAAAAATGCAGAATAACTTGTCCATCCAAAAAACATTTTACAGATGCTGGAGTTCAAATGAGCAACTATGTATAAGAAAACATATTTTTTTTTTTTACTGTTGTGCATGTGACTGATGCAATAAGACCCTCTGTATGAACAGGTGTGGTGAGCTCTAAGTTGAAGCTTAAGGGCCCCTGATCAAGGTGATGGCTGGGTTTCCTACCCTGAGGTTGGTAGCGAGGGTTGAGCACAGCAGGCAGACAAAACCTCAGCCCTTCATCAGCCTGCACAGCCAGCTCAGCGACGTACTCCAGCCTGATGGAGGCGCTCTCTCCTGGAGGCAGACTGCCCACACTCATAGTGAATATATCTGGACTCTGCTCACTCTCCTCCAACAGGAAGGCCTGCTGACCGGAGCTCAAAGCATCGTCATACTCCTCACGAGCCTGAAACACAGTGACACATGTGAGCAACATTCGCTGTGTTTTAAAGCTCCTTTGTGAGTAAGTCTGTGCTGTCCAGCTCACCTCCTGCTTCTCCTTCACCTCAGCTACAATCTGTGTCTGTCCAATCTTAGCACTGAAATGACAGACAGCAGCATCTCCAGGCATAGGGAAGACAAACACAGCCTCGAGTGGTTTGTCCTCCTTGTTCTCATAGTTCAGAGTGGAGACCACTGTAGCCACATGGTCCCTCACCTGCAGCTCCACCTCCACGCTCTTCAGAGGAACTGACCGAGAAACACAAGGAAACACAATGAACACAACATGTTTTCTTACATTGTTGAGCTTTTATTCTTTACTGACTTGTTGCAGAATAGCCACACTAGAGTTGGACCTGTCTACCAAGATGTTAAACCTGCCTCTGTCTCATAGTGTCCGAAGCAGGATACAAATGGATACACGCATATAAAATGCCTTTGCATTTGAAGTTTACACAAGTACTAAAAAAGTTCTGGAGGTTTGTTTTCTAACAGCTTTGTACCTGGTTCCTTCTGGGAGGTTAGCAGACCACAGCAGTTCACCATCATACCTGTACAACAATCAACAAGGACATTTAAGGACTTCCTGCTGCAGCGATGGATGGTAATGACAGTTACTGGACATTCATTATTCAGCAAGCAACCATACCAATCAATCAGTAGACTGATTCCTATATTCCTATTGATGATAGACTACTCAATAAATAGGATTTTTTCCTGCCGGACGTCACTGCTCCGCCCTTCCTGGTTCATTCTCCGTTTTCATTTTTTCAACTGTTATTGTTTATTATGAAACTGATGTTTAGCCTGTTTGTTTTTATTTAGACCTGTACAGCTGCTTAATGGTTACTGATGACAAAACAATAGAAATGTAACATTTCTCACTAATATATGATATTACCGATTACTGGAAATAAGCCGATGTATGTTGAAGACAACGTCTTAGTCTCTTTTGTTATGGTATTACAATATTCCATTGAAGTTCAGAGACATGCATACACAATGTAACATCAACAGTCTCCAGCATGAATACGGGTTGCGCAGTGTTATGAGTCTGCTTAGTATCAATAAGCAGACTGTTTAATAAACACACAGCAGAAGAAAGCCTACCTCTGAGGACGGATGTCTCCGGATGTCTTACTGAAGTTCACTCTTGTGAATATGTGAAGACAACTTGCAGATGTATAAAGCAGAAAGATATAAAGTGACAAACGTCTAAGTCACATCTACCGGGTACGCTCGATTTCATCACACGAGAGTTCCGGGTGGGTGGAGCTTAAATATGCAACATGAAGTTCCAAAAGTTCATGCTGGAAAATAAATGTCTGACTCCAATTTTATTCCCAAAAGCCTCTGAACTGCTGAAAGACCTTACAACTGTAGCAGACGCTACTTTAAATCACTAAAACCTACTTCCTCTGCTAAAATGGAGCAGACTGCACAACGTTTCAATTCATAATGTTTTACAATGAAGCCCACACAAGAATGCAATACTGAATGTAGATTTATTTGTTAAAACAAGTGCGACAGAACTTAATTGTACGAAAAAGTAGTGCTGACATTGCACTTTCATATCATACAGCACTATTAACCAGAAGCAGATACATTTTGTTTGTTTCTGTCTCGTTATATTTAACTGCTAACCCTAGAACACTAACGTCGGGTGATTTTTACCCATGCGATTGTGGTCACGTAATTGTCATTGTGTTGCTGCTGTCTGAGTTGCGTGGGTCCTCGTGTAGCTTCAGGCTGATCACTGACGTCATTGAAGGTGGGCGTGTCTCCCTGCTCCCATCCTCGGTTTTTTCAACAGGTACGTGTTCGGGTGATTTTCACCCGGCGTTAGTGATAGAGGGTACAACTTTTCGGGTGGCTATTACCATGGCAAGGCAAGGTAAGGCAAGAAAAGAAAAGTGTATTTGTTGCAGGGAGATTGTGCCTTCACCGGACAAGGCTCACATGTCCCAGGAACGGGTGGACCAAAGAACAAGTTCCTAGCTACATTCTTCTTTTTTTTTAGGAATGTTTTATTCACAATTCCCTACTTTTTCATACATTTTCTTTTGCCTTTTTATAGGGTCCCCCCATGATACCTTTTTTCGTTTCATGAGACGTTGTATAGGGGAAAATTAAAGAAGAGTACTTCAATTTGCCTTGTATTGTTGTATTTTAATATATTTTGATGAGAAGTATTTTTTATCAGGTACATTATGTCGGGTAAGATATACCCGACGTTAGTGATGGTGTTACTAATTGTTACGTAGGGATATGTCATGATATTGCATGTTTTAGGTCTAAATGATATTAAAAAAAAAAGAAATGCAATGGATCGGTACTTGAATAGAGTTCTAGTTATTTTGTGAATAAATTATCCGTATGTTTGTGTAACAGGGAGAACCATAACAGTTATGTTCTGAAGGCCAAGTAGCGGCTTGATTTTGGAAGCAGGAGGCTTGACACAGAGGTTACATGCAGATCAACCAGGTGTTTATTTCGTCAACAATTATTACAAACATGACAGTCATTGTGGACCGAGGGCAGCATGTGTTCCCAGCAGTGACAGAGCGCTATCGAATGAGGCAGCCTTATATAGCCGGCCACTGACGAGGACCTCAACCACACTACAGTACAGGTAACCCTACCTCTCCCCTGAAAAAACATTTACCTATACCACAAGAAATGCATTTCAATACATTCCTATCCCCCAATGACAATAATCTGCATTATCTCTATTGGTATTACACATTACCATAGAGATCATATAAAGCTCGAACAGAGAAATCCACTTTATAAACACCCCTCTACTAATTAACACATGGTACTCCCCGGAAACATGAAATTGGTACTCAGGCACCCAGGGGACTCTTTTAAGCTGAACACCCTGGAGAGGAGACACAACAGAGGTACCGTTAAGTGACTTGAACGCAGTACACATTACATCTTATTTGACTGCACCAAGAAACAGTTTATACTCTCAATCATTTTAGCAAAGATACCCAAACTAATCATTTATTTGTCTTTACAGGCCCCGCCTTCAAACAACTCTGCCCGAAGCCACAATATCCACCAGAACCAATCATTACGACATTCCAATATATTATTCAACAATTTGAGTGGGACTTATTCCTTAAAGCTGTACACCAATGCTTGTAATAGAGGGGCTTCATTACAAGTTCCGTGAACATGAATGCATAAAAGTTTAATTATCCCAGGGGGCTGTGCTTTTTCCGTTATCTCAGGGCCCAATGATGTATTGCTTTTTGAAAAGGACCAGAATTATTTTATTTGTGCACGATGGGGCGACTGACTGAAAACAAAATTATCTTTGTCATTTTGTCCAACTGGCGCTCCAAGAGTTAACGTTAGTTGATTCAGGAAATAAATTGATTGGTGGCACACTTTTTCAAAATATTTTTTAATCTTTGGGCTTTAAGTAAAGTATTAACTTTTTACTCAATTGTTCCTTTCTCACACCAACACTGTCACACACCTGTAATTTGTTCACCTTACTGTTGGACAAGCGCAAAATGTCAACTCAAGTGTAAGGTTCATTTTGAAGCAAAAACATCCCCCAGACTCTGCAGTAATTTAGGATTAACCATCCTGAAACATTACAAAAAGTTAGTAAAAAAACCCCATCACAGTTGAAGCAGGCAGTTCTTAAACTTTTTTTTTTTTACTGAACAGTGAATGGAGGTGTGAAGGGTTAAATTAAGCCATTAATGCTCATTTTGTTTAAAACTTATAGCATAATAAGTAAGTATAATTGTCAGTTGTTTTAGACACAAGTTGACATGAAATGCACAATTTGAATTGTAGGATGGGGTGAATCTGCTTCTGTGTCCCAGAAGTGACCGATCCTGAAGGAGAAACCCCTTTAATGGAAACCTCAGAGCCCCAGGGCGTCTTTCTGCACGTTGCAACCCAACAGAGTGTTTCCTGCTTCCACACACTCCGTCACACAGGATGCTGGAAAAAAACACACAAAACAAGTCATCAGCACACTGAATGCGGACAAACAGAGGATTTTAACCAGAACTAAATATCACGGATTAACACTTATTATTATGGTTTTTAACCTTTCTGAGCTTGGAGCCAAGACACAGCCTTCATAGCCAGAAGCTCCCACTCTTCCTGAGCATCCATCTTTAAACCATGAAGCCAGATCAGAGCCAGAATGGTGGCCCACACTTCCTGGTTCACCTAATTCACCAAATCAAAGAATAAAAAACTAAATCAAAAAGAACAAAAGATATTGCACAAAAGGAAAAATTGGACTTCCTAACAACATATTAACAATAGAAATTTGAAGTTAAGTAAAATTTGAAAAATGAATCCCCTTATTAATCTGTTATTATAGTTGACATTAACCCACCGATGCAGGCTTGGGCTTTTCCACCTCCTCGCTGGTCTTTCCCAGTGCAGCAGCCAGATCTGGATCCAGCACCCAGCAGCCAGACGCCTTCTGGAGGGAGACCAGCTGCAGCAAAGGGTCTCTGGGTGGCTGTTTGGGCAAACAGCTTCCTGAGGAGAAAAATCACAGTAGGAAATTAAGTAATCTGGTCGGATTAACATACTGGTATGTATTAGGACCATTCCTTTATTTTTTTTTGCCTATTTAAATACTGATGCGTAGATATATGCAGTTAAACATATTTGAGTGATTACGACACTTTCCATGTTAGCATGCCTCTTTATATCCGATGTTGAATCTGACTGTTTTCACCTTTATTGAACAATAAACAGTTTGTTTTCTTGTACAAATTAGGTTTAGTGCTGATAAAAGAAAAAAAGAACATTGTTGGTCTGACTTACATTTAAAAAATAGGTCATGTCTTTTTTCTGTTTTGACTTTTGATAATCATGAAGATAATTAATAGACAGACAGGAGCAAAACAAGAGTCGACAGTGATGCGAGCAGCTCTGTGAGGCTGTCCTTAGGCACAGCGGTGCTTTGAGCTAAATGCTAACATCAGCATGCTAAAGTGCTCACAATGTTAATTAACATGCTGATGTTAAGCATGTTTAATTTTTAGCATGTTCATCATCTTAATGAAGTGTCTTAGCATGGTAACATTTGCTAATTAGACTTAAACGTAAAGTACAGCTGTTGCTGATGTCGTCAGTTTTGCAGGAATTTGGTCATTAATCAAAGTATTCAAAAACTAAAAAGTTTGACCTGATGAAAGCACTGAATGAAAGAAAGAAGAATTACCAAATGTATTACAATTCATCCCGAGGGAGACATGAATGTGTTTACAAAATGTGTTGGCATTCCATTCAAGTTGTTGTTACTTACCATCCAAAGAGCTCCATGAATACTCATCAGACACTAAATCGCCACTCATCTCCATGACTTCAACAGAAAAAGAGACAGAATATTACAAGACAGGGCAATAACATTAAATACAAATGACTTAATTTGTAAAATGCAGAAATTATCAATGTATAAACCACATTACAAAGAAAATGAACAATTTAAATCATTAAGAGCCACGGCTTCATATTAGAAAATAGACAGGTCGACACCATGACGTTGTCCGGTCTGGGAGTCGTCTGTATTTGTCTGAGAACTTTAACCCATTCATAGCATGTTTTCAGTTCATCAAAGTTAATTGTAATATTTTGGTGGCCGAAAAATGTCTGAGTCAGCGTTCTATCATACTTAGCTCCGCCCTCTGACGTCACTTCTGGTTGCAAAAAAACAAGATGACGACCGCCTAAATGCCAAATACAAGACTTCAAAACCGTAGTCCACAAACCAATGAGTGACAGTGACTACGTCCATTGACAGTCTATAAAAAAACTTACACAGATAAAAAATCGAAGCAAAAAATGGCAATGTTTATATTGTTGAGAAAATTAAAAATATTATACACATTCCTCCATGCACACACGACAGTTCAACCTTCCCCACTTGGTGCACTATGCTATGACATGTTTCTTATGTCAGTGACTACCAAACTGGAGCCAAACAACTCCTATTCTCCTGGAGCTGCAAAAGCAGAGATATTCTGCCACAGAAATGTGTTTTCTTTTGTTTTGTTTACATCCATTTAGTCTAATACACAGATGAGTATCCCACTCTCATTCAGATTTGAAGATTTGTACTTACGATCCATCTCATCAGAACAACAGGCCAACTGTAATTCCTCCGACATACAACGGGCCATCATCCCTTTGAGATGAAAAAAAAAAAAGATGACAAGACATGAGCCATGAGAATTACTAAACCAAAAATATCAACAAAACTACTGGTTTCTCAGCTTTACAATGACTAAGAACAAACAGTTAAAATAATTCAAAATATCTCAAAAGTTTAACTTTTTAAATACAAACAGATGTGCACACGCAAACACACTGTGAGCACTAAACAAATGCTCGCTCTCATCTCCAAAACAAATGAATAAAGTGATTTGTAGATGATAAAAGATATGATAATGTAAACCACTGGCTTCTGAGATTAGTTCAATGACCAGGCGGTATAACACCCAGACTGGAAACTAAAGCCAAAAATAAGTAAACTAAAGAAGTCTATGAGAAAATGACCCTATTTCTAACTTGATTTATGACCTCAGTAAACATGCAAACCAATGGGTGACGTCCCAGTGACTACATCCACTTCTTATACACAGTATATAACAATACATCACACTTATTAAAAATAGAACTTAAAATGTTTTCAGTGTTAATAAAAATAAAAATGAGAAGGGGCACAAGCATGCCTCCATGAAAACACACAACAGGTGAACCTTCCTAACTTGCTGCACTATGCAATCCCATGTTTCTTATGTCAATGACTACCAAAGCAAACTGAAGCTAAAACAACTCGTACTTTACATTCAGTTTATCACATTAAATCTACAAATAAGCAAGAAGAGCAATTCTGCCAGAGAAATGTGTTTTCTTTTGTTTTGTTTACATCCATTTAGTCTATCTGTAGAAATACACAAATGTGTGTTCCACTTCTATTCAGCGTTGGAGATGTTTACTTACTATTGTTTGCAGAAGCACCATAGGGCATCGGAAAACTCTTCTGCATAAGACAGCTCATCAGCACTTTGAGATAAATAAATATGAGGTCAAGATATGAGACAAGACATTAACTAAAACAAAATCAACAAAACTACTGGTTTCTCAGCTTATTACAATGACTAACAACAAGCAGTGAAAATAGTTCAAAATATCTCAAAAGTTTAACTTTTTACATACAAACACACTGTGAGCATTAAACAAACGCTCGCTCTCATCTCCAAAACAAATTAATAGTGATTTGTAGATGATCAGTGGTCTTCTTAATGTTAAAGCAGTACATCACCATGCTTCTCTACATTATCATTCTCGGTCAGCTAGTATCTAGAAAGTAGAGGGTAACTGTAGTTTGTATTTTTCTTTGAAACACTCACTGAGTGTTGGAACATTTCTGCGCACCAGAGGTCCTTGAATAACTTCGCTGTTGTCTTTGTTGACAGCGATGAAGGCAGTGAAGGCACTGCTCACTCCTGATTGGACGCTGAGCTCCACCACCTTCTTCTTCACTCCTCCATCTTCCTGTCCTCTGCGTTCTCTCTCCTCCATCTCCAGGGAGCGAATCAGAGTCCGAGCAGCCAACCTGTGGACTGTTAATCTGCAGAGAGGAGAGAGATATTAACACATCAACAACAACAACATAAATATATTAATTATGTATTTTAGGGTTCATGTATTGTAGAGAAATAACATAAAGCACTTTTACAATATTGCGCTGCTGCAGGGATTCTCAGGCTTTCTTTCATCGCTGTACACCACGGTTTGCATGTTTTTATTTGCATGTTGATGTATGTGTGTTTCATTCTTGATTTCATTTGAATAGAACAGAAACCATCTTGAGAAATGTTAGAAACCTATTATGTTTTTAACAACTTCCTGATGTTTTATGTGACTTCAGATGCTTTGCAAAGTATTGCAGGCCTACCTAAAGGTATTGATTTTTTTAAAAAAATTCTTGTCTCTTGTAGCGTAGTTTTTGACTAAATGATTACATTTAAAGCCGTTTTACATTTTACATTTTAAAGCCACATTATGTGTCAGCCACTGAGCAGACCATTAATGCCATACACCAGTGCAATATTAGTTCATTAAACAGTGTCATGTTTCTCATCCCTTGCTACAGTTTGATTCTATCTAAATAATTAAATTAAACTCAAAATTTGTAAGGTCATGACCCAATGCATAACAGTGCTGTTTTACCCAGTGTCGTCTGCAGGTTTGAGACTGAAGTGAAGCTGGTTCTGAGAGGGATGACCTGCCAGGCTGTACTTCACCGTCACACAGCCCTCTGAGGCCTTTGAGCTCTGAGAAAGCATCAGTGTTAGAAACTATTTGTAGCATCATAATTCACCTGAAAAACATCAAACCCGAAAGTAATGTCACTGTGAGATGGTGCTGCTCCTACCTGTCCAGTGAGCTGGGCATAAACCAGTGACCTTTGACCCTGGAAAAGTGCTGTGATCGGTGGGGAGAGAGCAGTGACAGAAACTCCCTTTGGCAAATCCCACTTGACTGAGATGTCCACCACAGCTGGTTGCAGAGCAAATCGCAGCGACTGCATCACCTGATGAGTAAAAATAATTTACAAAAAGTTGGGAGAGGCACTTTTTGCTAAATGTATTCATTTACATTTCTTATTGTGTCATCTGTCCGAATTTGATGTTTTATTAAAATGTATCTGATGATGTGAAGTCTTACTTTGGGTTGCATCCTGTCAGTCCCTGTGATGAACTGAGCGTGACCTCCTCCTTCCTTGGCCAACCCGTTGATAAGAGCAGAACTGGCTCCTTCCCCAATCCCAAAAGAGAAACACCTACAAAACAGGAGTTTGGTTTTTACACACACATTTGATCATGGGACATATTCTGGCAATTGTGTGGGTGTTTGTTGTGTTTTGTGTTCTTATGGTTTCACCTGTGGGAACCTGAATTCTGCTTCACCAGATCTATGATTTCTTTGGTGTTCCCCACCTCTCCGTCAGTAAAGACAAATAGCTGGGGAGGAGCGTTTACACAGAGTTTTACTCTAAGTTACATAACATCACTCAGAAACATGAAACACGTCTTGAGTCATACATATCTTTCTCTGCGAGCTGTGTTAGATTGCTGTTTCATTAGCACAGGTCGTTTTAACAGTATGAAAGATTGATTTAATGGACTACACAGGATATTCTAAGCCTCTTCAGTCCATTGTTTGTTTTCTCTGAGTACAAAAGCTGTCAAGTACTTTTTAAAACCCTGAAGCCATACAACATGTTCGGTGAGTGAACAGCAAATGAACCGCAGAGCCGCAAATACTATAGGAAACTATGCAAACTGGATAGACACAAAAAAGAGCTGTGATACAGGTTATTCCATAATGCAAAGCTATTCAGTTGTTGCATCACAATTTTACAAATTTCAATGTAGACTTCTAAGTATGCTGTATTATGTAGGATTGAATAAACCAAAATCTGATTTGGAGAAAGTGAGTTCTAAAAAACAGTCTGATGTGTGTAGAGGTGTTTATGGATATTTTGTAGCAGCCTGGTATTTTATGTATATGACACATCTGTTCTCCTTCCTTCCTTCCGACTGCAGAGATTTAATTAACTATTAAAGAAGGAATTATAAAAGTATCCCACAGCGGTGGACGAGTGGTACTGTAAAAATCACTCATTAATGTATCGCGCGGTACATAGTGATTTAGATTCCAGCTATAATCACATTAAACTTTGAATTTAATGCTGATTGTCTCTTGGAATCAGGCCTGGGAGGAGAGCTCACCCATAATGGATAACTTGGGGCAGCCGCCTTATGGGCCCACCACCTACAAGGCTGTACGTAAGGACGGGGTCTCTTACCAGGATGGCAGACGAAGGTGCTGTGTGTGTGTGTGTGTGTGTGTGTGTGTGTGTGTGTGTGTGTGTGTGTGTGTGTGTGTGTGTGTATGTGTGTATTACTTGTCTAGGTTGACGGGGAATGCAGGGCTGACTGTAAATGTGTTTGAGGGGCTCAAGGATCTCAGTTCCTTCCAGATCAGCCTCCATCTCGCCAACTTTCTTCAGAGCCTTTTCCATGGTCTTCTGGCTGTACTCTACACTCTTACTGTCATCAGAAACACACACACTTTAGAGTATACAGTTGGTCTAGTACAACCCAAATCTTTAAAAAGACCTAAGCTAGTCTTCACTGTAGGATTCATGCATTTTAAGATGTTGGGAGAGAACATTTAAAAAAATTGACATCAAACATAATCAATGGTTTTGCAGAATCACTCATAATCACTTATCTGTCTGCTGATAGGGCTGACATGATTTACACATGAACAAACAGTGATTTTAAAACACAGTGACCTGACGGAGTGTCTTACGGGAAGATGTGTTCATAACTGGACCCAAAGCTGTAGATGTTGAAATAGCAGCCCATTGGTAAACTCTTCAACAGGAGCAGCAGAGTATCCTGAAGGGAGGAGGGAGAACATGGTGAAGGTCACTGTGTGAGAGAGACACTATGTTATGATAGAAATAACACTTTTATATTCACATAATTACCCTGGCACTGCCAATGCGAGTCTGATGGATGTCGCTGTTGTTCATACGTCCATCCATACTGCCAGATCGATCCAGTAAGAAGACAAACTCTCCACATGAAGCGACTGAAGACATCACAGCCTGGGGGAACTCAGGGTACAGGCTCAGCATCACGACTGGATCACCCATCAGAGTGCCTGAAACCCAGAGGAGAGAACACAAATCTGGCTTTTTATTATTCATTCCAACATATACAACTCATTTGATTTTTTATGAATCTAAGTACTTACATTTAACTTGTTACATTTGGTTGACTGTAATGACCTTTTTATTTGCAAACACCTTCACTAATAGTCACTCACCAGGCTTGGAAGAGGCCTGTCCTGCCTCCACCACAGCAGTGGGCTGGTGGGCGTCTTTGTAATAAATCAGCAGTTCAACATCTCTGTCAAACTTGTGTCCTGCAGCCAACTTGACCTGCAGTTCACAAAACACACTTCTAAACATAAATAAAGTTAAATATATTTTTCTCAGTGATAAGAAACAATCATCACTAGAACTCTACCCACCGTGGTCTGGGTTTGCTCTGTGTTGAGGTACTGAAGAGGGTCCAGGGGACAGTTGGACTCTACTTTAGAGACGGGACGAGGAGAGGACACTCGGGCAGAGAAAGACAGGCTGTAGGGCACCAGAGAGGCTGGAACAGAGGTCACCTGAACGTTGCCACCTTCACTACCTAACATGAGACAAGTTTGAAATGATGTCATCAAAGATGCATTACAAACTGAAGTCCTTTGGTCCGGTTGTAACTGTGAATGACACAGGGAGACTGGAGAAGTGAAAGTGCAATCTAAATAATATTGAAGACTTTTTGTGATTTTAAAACAAGGAACAAAAATGCAGAATAACTTGTCCATCCAAAAAACATTTTACAGATGCTGGAGTTCAAATGAGCAACTATGTATAAGAAAACATATTTTTTTTTTTTACTGTTGTGCATGTGACTGATGCAATAAGACCCTCTGTATGAACAGGTGTGGTGAGCTCTAAGTTGAAGCTTAAGGGCCCCTGATCAAGGTGATGGCTGGGTTTCCTACCCTGAGGTTGGTAGCGAGGGTTGAGCACAGCAGGCAGACAAAACCTCAGCCCTTCATCAGCCTGCACAGCCAGCTCAGTGACGTACTCCAGCCTGATGGAGGCGCTCTCTCCTGGAGGCAGACTGCCCACACTCATAGTGAATATATCTGGACTCTGCTCACTCTCCTCCAACAGGAAGGCCTGCTGACCGGAGCTCAAAGCATCGTCATACTCCTCACGAGCCTGAAACACAGATGACACATGTGAGCAACATTCGCTGTGTTTTAAAGCTCCTTTGTGAGTAAGTCTGTGCTGTCCAGCTCACCTCCTGCTTCTCCTTCACCTCAGCTACAATCTGTGTCTGTCCAATCTTAGCACTGAAATGACAGACAGCAGCATCTCCAGGCATAGGGAAGACAAACACAGCCTCGAGTGGTTTGTCCTCCTTGTTCTCATAGTTCAGAGTGGAGACCACTGTAGCCACATGGTCCCTCACCTGCAGCTCCACCTCCACGCTCTTCAGAGGAACTGACCGAGAAACACAAGGAAACACAATGAACGCAACATGTTTTCTTACATTGTTGAGCTTTTATTCTTTACTGACTTGTTGCAGAATAGCCACACTAGAGTTGGACCTGTCTACCAAGATGTTAAACCTGCCTCTGTCTCATAGTGTCCGAAGCAGGATACAAATGGATACACGCATATAAAATGCCTTTGCATTTGAAGTTTACACAAGTACTAAAAAAGTTCTGGAGGTTTGTTTTCTAACGGCTTTGTACCTGGTTCCTTCTGGGAGGTTAGCAGACCACAGCAGTTCACCATCATACCTGTACAACAATCAACAAGGACATTTAAGGACTTCCTGCTGCAGCGATGGATGGTAATGACAGTTACTGGACATTCATTATTCAGCAAGCAACCATACCAATCAATCAGTAGACTGATTCCTATATTCCTATTGATGATAGACTACTCAATAAATAGGATTTTTTCCTGCCGGACGTCACTGCTCCGCCCTTCCTGGTTCATTCTCCGTTTTCATTTTTTCAACTGTTATTGTTTATTATGAAACTGATGTTTAGCCTGTTTGTTTTTATTTAGACCTGTACAGCTGCTTAATGGTTACTGATGACAAAACAATAGAAATGTAACATTTCTCACTAATATATGATATTACCGATTACTGGAAATAAGCCGATGTATGTTGAAGACAACGTCTTAGTCTCTTTTGTTATGGTATTACAATATTCCATTGAAGTTCAGAGACATGCATACACAATGTAACATCAACAGTCTCCAGCATGAATACGGGTTGCGCAGTGTTATGAGTCTGCTTAGTATCAATAAGCAGACTGTTTAATAAACACACAGCAGAAGAAAGCCTACCTCTGAGGACGGATGTCTCCGGATGTCTTACTGAAGTTCACTCTTGTGAATATGTGAAGACAACTTGCAGATGTATAAAGCAGAAAGATATAAAGTGACAAACGTCTAAGTCACATCTACCGGGTACGCTCGATTTCATCACACGAGAGTTCCGGGTGGGTGGAGCTTAAATATGCAACATGAAGTTCCAAAAGTTCATGCTGGAAAATAAATGTCTGACTCCAATTTTATTCCCAAAAGCCTCTGAACTGCTGAAAGACCTTACAACTGTAGCAGACGCTACTTTAAATCACTAAAACCTACTTCCTCTGCTAAAATGGAGCAGACTGCACAACGTTTCAATTCATAATGTTTTACAATGAAGCCCACACAAGAATGCAATACTGAATGTAGATTTATTTGTTAAAACAAGTGCGACAGAACTTAATTGTACGAAAAAGTAGTGCTGACATTGCACTTTCATATCATACAGCACTATTAACCAGAAGCAGATACATTTTGTTTGTTTCTGTCTCGTTATATTTAACTGCTAACCCTAGAACACTAACGTCGGGTGATTTTTACCCATGCGATTGTGGTCACGTAATTGTCATTGTGTTGCTGCTGTCTGAGTTGCGTGGGTCCTCGTGTAGCTTCAGGCTGATCACTGACGTCATTGAAGGTGGGCGTGTCTCCCTGCTCCCATCCTCGGTTTTTTCAACAGGTACGTGTTCGGGTGATTTTCACCCGGCGTTAGTGATAGAGGGTACAACTTTTCGGGTGGCTATTACCATGGCAAGGCAAGGCAAGGCAAGAAAAGAAAAGTGTATTTGTTGCAGGGAGATTGTGCCTTCACCGGACAAGGCTCACATGTCCCAGGAACGGGTGGACCAAAGAACAAGTTCCTAGCTACATTCTTCTTTTTTTTTAGGAATGTTTTATTCACAATTCCCTACTTTTTCATACATTTTCTTTTGCCTTTTTATAGGGTCCCCCCATGATACCTTTTTTCGTTTCATGAGACGTTGTATAGGGGAAAATTAAAGAAGAGTACTTCAATTTGCCTTGTATTGTTGTATTTTAATATATTTTGATGAGAAGTATTTTTTATCAGGTACATTATGTCGGGTAAGATATACCCGACGTTAGTGATGGTGTTACTAATTGTTATGTAGGGATATGTCATGATATTGCATGTTTTAGGTCTAAATGATATTAAAAAAAAAAGAAATGCAATGGATCGGTACTTGAATAGAGTTCTAGTTATTTTGTGAATAAATTATCCGTATGTTTGTGTAACGGGGAGAACCATAACAGTTATGTTCTGAAGGCTAAGTAGCAGCTTGATTTTGGAAGCAGGAGGCTTGACACAGAGGTTACATGCAGATCAACCAGGTGTTTATTTCGTCAACAATTATTACAAACATGACAGTCATTGTGGACCGAGGGCAGCATGTGTTCCCAGCAGTGACAGAGCTCTATCTAATGAGGCAGCCTTATATAGCCGGCCACTGACGAGGACCTCAACCACACTACAGTACAGGTAACCCTACCTCTCCCCTGAAAAAACATTTACCTATACCACAAGAAATGCATTTCAATACATTCCTATCCCCCAATGACAATAATCTGCATGATCTCTATTGGTATTACACATTACCATAGAGATCATATAAAGCTCGAACAGAGAAATCCACTTTATAAACACCCCTCTACTAATTAACACATGGTACTCCCCGGAAACATGAAATTGGTACTCAGGCACCCAGGGGACTCTTTTAAGCTGAACACCCTGGAGAGGAGACACAACAGAGGTACCGTTAAGTGACTTGAACGCAGTACACATTACATCTTATTTGACTGCACCAAGAAACAGTTTATACTCTCAATCATTTTAGCAAAGATACCCAAACTAATCATTTATTTGTCTTTACAGGCCCCGCCTTCAAACAACTCTGCCCGAAGCCACAATATCCACCAGAACCAATCATTACGACATTCCAATATATTATTCAACAATTTGAGTGGGACTTATTCCTTAAAGCTGTACACCAATGCTTGTAATAGAGGGGCTTCATTACAAGTTCCGTGAACATGAATGCATAAAAGTTTAATTATCCCAGGGGGCTGTGCTTTTTCCGTTATCTCAGGGCCCAATGATGTATTGCTTTTTGAAAAGGACCAGAATTATTTTATTTGTGCACGATGGGGCGACTGACTGAAAACAAAATTATCTTTGTCATTTTGTCCAACTGGCGCTCCAAGAGTTAACGTTAGTTGATTCAGGAAATAAATTGATTAGTGGCACACTTTTTCAAAATATTTTTTAATCTTTGGGCTTTAAGTAAAGTATTAACTTTTTACTCAATTGTTCCTTTCTCACACCAACACTGTCACACACCTGTAATTTGTTCACCTTACTGTTGGACAAGCGCAAAATGTCAACTCAAGTGTAAGGTTCATTTTGAAGCAAAAACATCCCCCAGACTCTGCAGTAATTTAGGATTAACCATCCTGAAACATTACAAAAAGTTAGTAAAAAAACCCCATCACAGTTGAAGCAGGCAGTTCTTAAACTTTTTTTTTTTTACTGAACAGTGAATGGAGGTGTGAAGGGTTAAATTAAGCCATTAATGCTCATTTTGTTTAAAACTTATAGTATAATAAGTAAGTATAATTGTCAGTTGTTTTAGACACAAGTTGACATGAAATGCACAATTTGAATTGTAGGATGGGGTGAATCTGCTTCTGTGTCCCAGAAGTGACCGATCCTGAAGGAGAAACCCCTTTAATGGAAACCTCAGAGCCCCAGGGCGTCTTTCTGCACGTTGCAACCCAACAGAGTGTTTCCTGCTTCCACACACTCCGTCACACAGGATGCTGGAAAAAAACACACAAAACAAGTCATCAGCACACTGAATGCGGACAAACAGAGGATTTTAACCAGAACTAAATATCACGGATTAACACTTATTATTATGGTTTTTAACCTTTCTGAGCTTGGAGCCAAGACACAGCCTTCATAGCCAGAAGCTCCCACTCTTCCTGAGCATCCATCTTTAAACCATGAAGCCAGATCAGAGCCAGAATGGTGGCCCACACTTCCTGGTTCACCTAATTCACCAAATCAAAGAATAAAAAACTAAATCAAAAAGAACAAAAGATATTGCACAAAAGGAAAAATTGGACTTCCTAACAACATATTAACAATAGAAATTTGAAGTTAAGTAAAATTTGAAAAATGAATCCCCTTATTAATCTGTTATTATAGTTGACATTAACCCACCGATGCAGGCTTGGGCTTTTCCACCTCCTCGCTGGTCTTTCCCAGTGCAGCAGCCAGATCTGGATCCAGCACCCAGCAGCCAGACGCCTTCTGGAGGGAGACCAGCTGCAGCAAAGGGTCTCTGGGTGGCTGTTTGGGCAAACAGCTTCCTGAGGAGAAAAATCACAGTAGGAAATTAAGTAATCTTGTCGGATTAACATACTGGTATGTATTAGGACCATTCCTTTATTATTTTTTTGCCTATTTAAATACTGATGCGTAGATATATGCAGTTAAACATATTTGAGTGATTACGACACTTTCCATGTTAGCATGCCTCTTTATATCCGATGTTGAATCTGACTGTTTTCACCTTTATTGAACAATAAACAGTTTGTTTTCTTGTACAAATTAGGTTTAGTGCTGATAAAAGAAAAAAAGAACATTGTTGGTCTGACTTACATTTAAAAAATAGGTCATGTTTTTTTTCTGTTTTGACTTTTGATAATCATGCAGATAATTAATAGACAGACAGGAGCAAAACAAGAGTCGACAGTGATGCGAGCAGCTCTGTGAGGCTGTCCTTAGGCACAGCGGTGCTTTGAGCTAAATGCTAACATCAGCATGCTAAAGTGCTCACAATGTTAATTAACATGCTGATGTTAAGCATGTTTAATTTTTGCATGTTTATCATCTTAATGAAGTGTCTTAGCATGGTAACATTTGCTAATTAGACTTAAACGCAAAGTACAGCTGTTGCTGATGTCGTCAGTTTTGCAGGAATTTGGTCATTAATCAAAGTATTCAAAAACTAAAAAGTTTGACCTGATGAAAGCACTGAATGAAAGAAAGAAGAATTACCAAATGTATTACAATTCATCCCGAGGGAGACATGAATGTGTTTACAAAATGTGTTGGCATTCCATTCAAGTTGTTGTTACTTACCATCCAAAGAGCTCCATGAATACTCATCAGACACTAAATCGCCACTCATCTCCATGACTTCAACAGAAAAAGAGACAGAATATTACAAGACAGGGCAATAACATTAAATACAAATGACTTAATTTGTAAAATGCAGAAATTATCAATGTATAAACCACATTACAAAGAAAATGAACAATTTAAATCATTAAGAGCCACGGCTTCATATTAGAAAATAGACAGGTCGACACCATGACGTTGTCCGGTCTGGGAGTCGTCTGTATTTGTCTGAGAACTTTAACCCATTCATAGCATGTTTTCAGTTCATCAAAGTTAATTGTAATATTTTGGTGGCCGAAAAATGTCTGAGTCAGCGTTCTATCATACTTAGCTCCGCCCTCTGACGTCACTTCTGGTTGCAAAAAAACAAGATGACGACCGCCTAAATGCCAAATACAAGACTTCAAAACCGTAGTCCACAAACCAATGAGTGACAGTGACTACGTCCATTGACAGTCTATAAAAAAACTTACACAGATAAAAAATCGAAGCAAAAAATGGCAATGTTTATATTGTTGAGAAAATTAAAAATATTATACACATTCCTCCATGCACACACGACAGTTCAACCTTCCCCACTTGGTGCACTATGCTATGACATGTTTCTTATGTCAGTGACTACCAAACTGGAGCCAAACAACTCCTATTCTCCTGGAGCTGCAAAAGCAGAGATATTCTGCCACAGAAATGTGTTTTCTTTTGTTTTGTTTACATCCATTTAGTCTAATACACAGATGAGTATCCCACTCTCATTCAGATTTGAAGATTTGTACTTACGATCCATCTCATCAGAACAACAGGCCAACTGTAATTCCTCCGACATACAACAGGCCATCATCCCTTTGAGATGAAAAAAAAAAAAGATGACAAGACATGAGCCATGAGAATTACTAAACCAAAAATATCAACAAAACTACTGGTTTCTCAGCTTTACAATGACTAAGAACAAACAGTTAAAATAATTCAAAATATCTCAAAAGTTTAACTTTTTAAATACAAACAGATGTGCACACGCAAACACACTGTGAGCACTAAACAAATGCTCGCTCTCATCTCAAAAACAAATGAATAAAGTGATTTGTAGATGATAAAAGATATGATAATGTAAACCACTGGCTTCTGAGATTAGTTCAATGACCAGGCGGTATAACACCCAGACTGGAAACTAAAGCCAAAAATAAGTAAACTAAAGAAGTCTATGAGAAAATGACCCTATTTCTAACTTGATTTATGACCTCAGTAAACATGCAAACCAATGGGTGACGTCCCAGTGACTACATCCACTTCTTATACACAGTATATAACAATACATCACACTTATTAAAAATAGAACTTAAAATGTTTTCAGTGTTAATAAAAATAAAAATGAGAAGGGGCACAAGCATGCCTCCATGAAAACACACAACAGGTGAACCTTCCTAACTTGCTGCACTATGCAATCCCATGTTTCTTATGTCAATGACTACCAAAGCAAACTGAAGCTAAAACAACTCGTACTTTACATTCAGTTTATCACATTAAATCTACAAATAAGCAAGAAGAGCAATTCTGCCAGAGAAATGTGTTTTCTTTTGTTTTGTTTACATCCATTTAGTCTATCTGTAGAAATACACAAATGTGTGTTCCACTTCTATTCAGCGTTGGAGATGTTTACTTACTATTGTTTGCAGAAGCACCATAGGGCATCGGAAAACTCTTCTGCATAAGACAGCTCATCAGCACTTTGAGATAAATAAATATGAGGTCAAGATATGAGACAAGACATTAACTAAAACAAAATCAACAAAACTACTGGTTTCTCAGCTTATTACAATGACTAACAACAAGCAGTGAAAATAGTTCAAAATATCTCAAAAGTTTAACTTTTTACATACAAACACACTGTGAGCATTAAACAAACGCTCGCTCTCATCTCCAAAACAAATTAATAGTGATTTGTAGATGATCAGTGGTCTTCTTAATGTTAAAGCAGTACATCACCATGCTTCTCTACATTATCATTCTCGGTCAGCTAGTATCTAGAAAGTAGAGGGTAACTGTAGTTTGTATTTTTCTTTGAAACACTCACTGAGTGTTGGAACATTTCTGCGCACCAGAGGTCCTTGAATAACTTCGCTGTTGTCTTTGTTGACAGCGATGAAGGCAGTGAAGGCACTGCTCACTCCTGATTGGACGCTGAGCTCCACCACCTTCTTCTTCACTCCTCCATCTTCCTGTCCTCTGCGTTCTCTCTCCTCCATCTCCAGGGAGCGAATCAGAGTCCGAGCAGCCAACCTGTGGACTGTTAATCTGCAGAGAGGAGAGAGATATTAACACATCAACAACAACAACATAAATATATTAATTATGTATTTTAGGGTTCATGTATTGTAGAGAAATAACATAAAGCACTTTTACAATATTGCGCTGCTGCAGGGATTCTCAGGCTTTCTTTCATCGCTGTACACCACGGTTTGCATGTTTTTATTTGCATGTTGATGTGTGTGTGTTTCATTCTTGATTTCATTTGAATAGAACAGAAACCATCTTGAGAAATGTTAGAAACCTATTATGTTTTTAACAACTTCCTGATGTTTTATGTGACTTCAGATGCTTTGCAAAGTATTGCAGGCCTACCTAAAGGTATTGATTTTTTTAAAAAAATTCTTGTCTCTTGTAGCGTAGTTTTTGACTAAATGATTACATTTAAAGCCGTTTTACATTTTACATTTTAAAGCCACATTATGTGTCAGCCACTGAGCAGACCATTAATGCCATGCACCAGTGCAATATTAGTTCATTAAACAGTGTCATGTTTCTCATCCCTTGCTACAGTTTGATTCTATCTAAATAATTAAATTAAACTCAAAATTTGTAAGGTCATGACCCAATGCATAACAGTGCTGTTTTACCCAGTGTCGTCTGCAGGTTTGAGACTGAAGTGAAGCTGGTTCTGAGAGGGATGACCTGCCAGGCTGTACTTCACCGTCACACAGCCCTCTGAGGCCTTTGAGCTCTGAGAAAGCATCAGTGTTAGAAACTATTTGTAGCATCATAATTCACCTGAAAAACATCAAACCCGAAAGTAATGTCACTGTGAGATGGTGCTGCTCCTACCTGTCCAGTGAGCTGGGCATAAACCAGTGACCTTTGACCCTGGAAAAGTGCTGTGATTGGTGGAGAGAGAGCAGTGACAGAAACTCCCTTTGGCAAATCCCACTTGACTGAGATGTCCACCACAGCTGGTTGCAGAGCAAATCGCAGCGACTGCATCACCTGATGAGTAAAAATAATTTACAAAAAGTTGGGAGAGGCACTTTTTGCTAAATGTATTCATTTACATTTCTTATTGTGTCATCTGTCCGAATTTGATGTTTTATTAAAATGTATCTGATGATGTGAAGTCTTACTTTGGGTTGCATCCTGTCAGTCCCTGTGATGAACTGAGCGTGACCTCCTCCTTCCTTGGCCAACCCGTTGATAAGAGCAGAACTGGCTCCTTCCCCAATCCCAAAAGAGAAACACCTACAAAACAGGAGTTTGGTTTTTACACACACATTTGATCATGGGACATATTCTGGCAATTGTGTGGGTGTTTGTTGTGTTTTGTGTTCTTATGGTTTCACCTGTGGGAACCTGAATTCTGCTTCACCAGATCTATGATTTCTTTGGTGTTCCCCACCTCTCCGTCAGTAAAGACAAATAGCTGGGGAGGAGAGTTTACACAGAGTTTTACTCTAAGTTACATAACATCACTCAGAAACATGAAACACGCCTTGAGTCATACATATCTTTCTCTGCGAGCTGTGTTAGATTGCTGTTTCATTAGCACAGGTGGTTTTAACAGTATGAAAGATTGATTTAATGGACTACACAGGATATTCTAAGCCTCTTCAGTCCATTGTTTGTTTTCTCTGAGTACAAAAGCTGTCAAGTACTTTTTAAAACCCTGAAGCCATACAACATGTTCGGTGAGTGAACAGCAAATGAACCGCAGAGCCGCAAATACTATAGGAAACTATGCAAACTGGATAGACACAAAAAAGAGCTGTGATACAGGTTATTCCATAATGCAAAGCTATTCAGTTGTTGCATCACAATTTTACAAATTTCAATGTAGACTTCTAAGTATGCTGTATTATGTAGGATTGAATAAACCAAAATCTGATTTGGAGAAAGTGAGTTCTAAAAAACAGTCTGATGTGTGTAGAGGTGTTTATGGATATTTTGTAGCAGCCTGGTATTTTATGTATATGACACATCTGTTCTCCTTCCTTCCTTCCGACTGCAGAGATTTAATTAACTATTAAAGAAGGAATTATAAAAGTATCCCACAGCGGTGGACGAGTGGTACTGTAAAAATCACTCATTAATGTATCGCGCGGTACATAGTGATTTAGATTCCAGCTATAATCACATTAAACTTTGAATTTAATGCTGATTGTCTCTTGGAATCAGGCCTGGGAGGAGAGCTCACCCATAATGGATAACTTGGGGCAGCCGCCTTATGGCCCACCACCTACAAGGCTGTACGTAAGGACGGGGTCTCTTACCAGGATGGCAGACGAAGGTGCTGTGTGTGTGTGTGTGTGTGTGTGTGTGTGTGTGTGTGTGTGTGTGTGTGTGTGTGTGTGTGTGTGTGTGTGTGTATTACTTGTCTAGGTTGACGGGGAATGCAGGGCTGACTGTAAATGTGTTTGAGGGGCTCAAGGATCTCAGTTCCTTCCAGATCAGCCTCCATCTCGCCAACTTTCTTCAGAGCCTTTTCCATGGTCTTCTGGCTGTACTCTACACTCTTACTGTCATCAGAAACACACACACTTTAGAGTATACAGTTGGTCTAGTACAACCCAAATCTTTAAAAAGACCTAAGCTAGTCTTCACTGTAGGATTCATGCATTTTAAGATGTTGGGAGAGAACATTTAAAAAAATTGACATCAAACATAATCAATGGTTTTGCAGAATCACTCATAATCACTTATCTGTCTGCTGATAGGGCTGACATGATTTACACATGAACAAACAGTGATTTTAAAACACAGTGACCTGACGGAGTGTCTTACGGGAAGATGTGTTCATAACTGGACCCAAAGCTGTAGATGTTGAAATAGCAGCCCATTGGTAAACTCTTCAACAGGAGCAGCAGAGTATCCTGAAGGGAGGAGGGAGAACATGGTGAAGGTCACTGTGTGAGAGAGACACTATGTTATGATAGAAATAACACTTTTATATTCACATAATTACCCTGGCACTGCCAATGCGAGTCTGATGGATGTCGCTGTTGTTCATACGTCCATCCATACTGCCAGATCGATCCAGTAAGAAGACAAACTCTCCACATGAAGCGACTGAAGACATCACAGCCTGGGGGAACTCAGGGTACAGGCTCAGCATCACGACTGGATCACCCATCAGAGTGCCTGAAACCCAGAGGAGAGAACACAAATCTGGCTTTTTATTATTCATTCCAACATATACAACTCATTTGATTTTTTATGAATCTAAGTACTTACATTTAACTTGTTAGATTTGGTTGACTGTAATGACCTTTTTATTTGCAAACACCTTCACTAATAGTCACTCACCAGGCTTGGAAGAGGCCTGTCCTGCCTCCACCACAGCAGTGGGCTGGTGGGCGTCTTTGTAATAAATCAGCAGTTCAACATCTCTGTCAAACTTGTGTCCTGCAGCCAACTTGACCTGCAGTTCACAAAACACACTTCTAAACATAAATAAAGTTAAATATATTTTTCTCAGTGATAAGAAACAATCATCACTAGAACTCTACCCACCGTGGTCTGGGTTTGCTCTGTGTTGAGGTACTGGAGAGGGTCCAGGGGACAGTTGGACTCTACTTTAGAGACGGGACGAGGAGAGGACACTCGGGCAGAGAAAGACAGGCTGTAGGGCACCAGAGAGGCTGGAACAGAGGTCACCTGAACGTTGCCACCTTCACTACCTAACATGAGACAAGTTTGAAATGATGTCATCAAAGATGCATTACAAACTGAAGTCCTTTGGTCCGGTTGTAACTGTGAATGACACAGGGAGACTGGAGAAGTGAAAGTGCAATTTAAATAATATTGAAGACTTTTTGTAATTTCAAACAAGGAACAAAAATACAGAATAACTTGTCCATCCAAAAAACATTTTAAAGATGCTGGAGTTCAAATGAGCAACTATGTATAAGAAAACATATTTTTTTTTACTGTTGTGCATGTGACTGATGCAATAAGACCCTCTGTATGAACAGGTGTGGTGAGCTCTAAGTTGAAGCTTAAGGGCCCCTGATCAAGGTGATGGCTGGGTTTCCTACCCTGAGGTTGGTAGCGAGGGTTGAGCACAGCAGGCAGACAAAACCTCAGCCCTTCATCAGCCTGCACAGCCAGCTCAGCGACGTACTCCAGCCTGATGGAGGCGCTCTCTCCTGGAGGCAGACTGCCCACACTCATAGTGAATATATCTGGACTCTGCTCACTCTCCTCCAACAGGAAGGCCTGCTGACCGGAGCTCAAAGCATCGTCATACTCCTCACGAGCCTGAAACACAGATGACACATGTGAGCAACATTCGCTGTGTTTTAAAGCTCCTTTGTGAGTAAGTCTGTGCTGTCCAGCTCACCTCCTGCTTCTCCTTCACCTCAGCTACAATCTGTGTCTGTCCAATCTTAGCACTGAAATGACAGACAGCAGCATCTCCAGGCATAGGGAAGACAAACACAGCCTCGAGTGGTTTGTCCTCCTTGTTCTCATAGTTCAGAGTGGAGACCACTGTAGCCACATGGTCCCTCACCTGCAGCTCCACCTCCACGCTCTTCAGAGGAACTGACCGAGAAACACAAGGAAACACAATGAACACAACATGTTTTCTTACATTGTTGAGCTTTTATTCTTTACTGACTTGTTGCAGAATAACCACAGTAGAGTTGGACCTGTCTACCAAGATGTTAAACCTGCCTTTGTCTCATAGTGTCCGAAGCAGGATACAAATGGACACACGCTGTTACGCACCCTGACCTAACTCTGACCTCTTCTTGGAAGAGGGCTGTCTCTGGGTACATCCCAAGTCTCTTGATTGTAGTTTCCTCGATCCTCGCTTGAACCAGAAGTTGTTCTGCTCCGTCATATTGACGGCCGTCCCAAAGCTCTTAATTTTGCTCTGAGGAGCGAGGAGGGAGGAGAGATCTCTGAGGAGCTATGAGCGAGGAAGCATGAGAGCAGGCTTCCAAGAAGTGTTTTAACGCTCGACACGCCCACTAATTGTTCATTGAGGATGCAGTTAAGAGATCTGGTCTGATCAGGTCTGCTACGCCCACGTTGCAGTTCCCAGAGCACCTACACCTGGGAGGCATCCATCAATCAGTGGAGCTGGATACATTCCCAGATTCAGTGCGTCCTGCTCTTCCCTCTCTGAGCTGGGAGCGGTCGGACCTGTGGTGTCATGGTGCCTGAGTGCAGGCTACCATTTGTCACAATTTTGGGGAAGCTGTGTCGGGGTTCTCTGCTGTTTTTGTTGTCGTTTCTGTTTTCTCCTGTTTTGTGGACAGTCAGAGAGCTCAGTATTGTCTGTCTTTTTGCTTTGATAGGCCAGTTGACCTTATTTTCTCGTTAGTGTGGGGGTTTTGTTTATTATTTTGGCCTTAGAGACCCTGACACCTTTGCTCCCATTTTAGTTGTTTACCTTTGTTAATCAATAAGTTGTCAATAAATGCTACTTTTTGCTCCTTAAGTATTTCAACCGCCTTATTGTTTCCCTTTTTGTTCCACCTTTGCTAAGGTCTTATGATACCTGTCACGCCCTGTGTACCTCTAGGCACACTAGATAGGCCTTAACACGCGCATACACAAATGTCTTTGTATTTGAAGTTTACACAAGTACAAAAAAAGTTCTGGAGGTTTGTTTTCTAACAGCTTTGTACCTGGTTCCTTCTGGGAGGTTAGCAGACCACAGCAGTTCACCATCATACCTGTACAACAATCAAAAATAACATTTGAGGACTTCCTGCTGCAGTGATGGATGGTAATGACAGTTACTGGACATTCTTCAGCAATCAAAATACATAAATATATTATTTGTCAAGAATTATATATATATTTTTATATAAATGCCACCAAAACGTATATAAATTAGGGTTATAGCCATGCTATGACCACAGGACTGAACCTGAGGAAAACATAAAAACACTTTAAAAAAATACCAACAATACATTTTATAAATTTACTGCACAAATCACCAAAGTAAAAAACCGTTATTAATAATAATAATGATAATAATAATACATATGTTCTACTACTGCTACACCTCCCTGTCATGCCCTTCCTGGTTTAGTACTTAGCCGATTTGTTTTGAAATAGATCTGGACAGCTGCTTAATGGTGATGAGACTAAAAATAGTAGCTATGTCACCACGACAAAAAAAAATGACAGATTACAAAAATAACAATCGGATGTTTATTTAAGGTTACTTCTTCTTTGTCCCTCTTGTTGTGTTGTCACGATATTCCACTGAAGTATAGAGATTTAAACCCAATGTAACATCAACAGTCTCCATTATTAATACGGGTTGCGCAGTGTTATGAGTCTGCTTAGTATCGATAAGCAGACTGTTTAATAAACACACAGCAGAAGAAAGCCTACCTCTGAGGACGGATGTCTCCGGGACAGTCTTACTGAAGTTCACTCTTGTGAATATGTGAAGACAACTTGCAGATTTATAAGGCAGAAAGATATAAAGTAACACATGTGAAAGTGAAAGTCACTCCTACTGGGTACGCTCGATTTTTTTCTACAAGAGAGTTCCGGGTGGGTGGAGCTTAAATGTGCAACATGAAGTTCCAAAAGCTTCATGCTGGAAAAGCAAATGCCTGACTCCAGTTTTATTCCAAAAAGCCTCTGAACTGCTGTTACTCCTTAAGATTGTATTTGGTGATGAGTTGCGGATGTTACTTGAAATGACAGATCACACAAATCTACTTCCTCTGTTAAAATGGAGCAGACCGCACAACGTTTCCATTCATAATGTGTCCTAATACAGCCCACACAAAAATGCAAGACAGTTCAATTGCTGCTGCCAGCAGTTCTTACAGGAGGAGGAACCTCAATGTCATCGTCTCAAGTCACAAGAAGGCGAAGTCTCAAAACCTAAACTTTGAGTTTTGTGTCCTAAACAAGTCATCATGCATTCTTCACTAAATGTAATGCCCCTTTAACTACAGAGTAATAATAATTTACAAAAATCATCAATGCTCTTAAATCATTTTTTTTCGATTTGTTAAAAAAAGTGCGACTGAACTTAATTGTACAAAACATTAGTGCCGACATTGCATTTTGTGTTTCTGCGCTGTCTTGTTATATTTAACTGACAAAGTCATATTTCATGTTTCATGTCTAAATTAATTAAAATGATGAATTAAAAAGAAAAGCAATGGATGGGTTCTTAAATAGCTTTTTAGTTACTTTGTGAAGAAAATAATCTGTATATGTTTTTATCCCAACTGGCGCTCTGCAACTTGATTGGACGCTGTCAGAGTGGTTAAAACAAAATGGATCTGGGGAACTAAGTGTCGACTTGCTGGGAGTGAATAGAGTGAACGTTAGTTGATTCAGGAAATTAATTCATTCGTGGCACACTTTTAAATAACCTACTTTTGAATCTTTGGGCTTCTCACACCAACACACTCAGTCACACACCTGCTATCCGTTCACAGTAAAATATAACCCCATGTGTGTTGGACAAGGGCAAGATGTCAACTCAAGTGTAAGGTTTATTTTCAAGCAAAAACATCCCCCAGATTTAACAGTAATTTAGGATTAACCACCCTGAAACATTACAAAGGCAGTTCTTAAACTTTGTTCAATGTGGCCAGAAATGTCTGCTGACAGCTCAGGGTTGGATTTGCAATTCAGAGTTGGCTAAAGTTCATGTACGCCTGGTGTCACATCATTTCACACTTCACACCTACTCCATTCACTGGGCAGTACAAACTAAGCCATCGATGCTCATTTTGTTCAAAACTCTTGAGTTTAATTTTCAGTTGTTTCCGACACAAGTTGACATGAAATGCACAATTTGATTTGAAGTAAACATTGTAGGATGGAGTGAATCTGCTTCTGTGTCCCAGAAGTGACCGATCCTGAAGGAGAAACCCCTTTAATGGAAACCTCAGAGCCCCAGGGCGTCTTTCTGCACGTTGCAACCCAACAGAGTGTTTCCTGCTTCCACACACTCCGTCACACAGGATGCTAGAAAAAACACACACAAAACAAGTCATCAGCACACTGAATGCGGACAAACAGAGGATTTTAACCAGAACTAAATATCACTGTTAAAAATAACAGATTAACACTTATTATTATGGTTTTTAACCTTTCTGAGCTTGGAGCCAAGAAACAGCCTTCATAGCCAGAAGCTCCCACTCTTCCTGAGCATCCATCTTTAAACCATGCAGCCAGATCAGAGCCAGAATGGTGGCCCACACTTCCTGGTTCACCTAATTCACCAAATCAAAGAATACAAAATGGAATAGACCCGACAGAAAAGAAAATCAAAGAGAACAAATAAGATATAGAACAAAGGAAAAATTTGACTTCCTTACAATATAATAACAATTGAAAAACAGACACTGAAATGCTTTCCCATGACAAAAAAGTCCCATTATTAATCTATGTTATTATAGTTGACAGTAACCCACCGATGCAGGCTTGGGCTTTTCCACCTCCTCGCTGGTCTTTCCCAGAGCAGCAGCCAGATCTGGATCCAGCACCCAGCAGCCAGACGCCTTCTGGAGGGAGACCAGCTGCAGCAAAGGGTCTCTGGGTGGCTGTTTGGGCGAAGACTTTTCTGAGGAGGAAATCAAAGTGAGAAGATAAAAATAATCTCTGTGGCTTATTGTACTGGTATGTATTTAGAGCAATTGTTTTAGTTTTGTCTTTGATCTTAATGTGTTCCTATTTGATACTGATGTATATAGATACCAGTATATTACGGGAAAGAAATATGAGTCAATTACTAAAGTAAAAAGTGACATGCTAAACTAGAAAACACTGACTCACATTTCTCTCTCCAAATAAGAAGCAACAATATTATTGGAAATCTGTCTTCACTTTTATCATCTGCTAATTAGCTATAAACACAAAGTACAGCTGATGTCATTAGTTTTGCAAGTATTTTGTCATTATTCTAAGTATTGGATTAATAAAAAGTTTGACCTGATGAAAGCACTGTATTTAAATCAGAAAATCATCAAATGTATCACAATTGCACCTGCTCTTTTCAATCAATATATGGATGATCTCTCTCAAAATCTAATATTGTAATATAGGATGTATGGTGGGGGAAAGTCTTATTAACCATCTGATGTACGCTGATGACTTAGTGATCCTGTCTCCTTACAGCACTGGTTTACAGCAACGGCTCAGAGTCTGAAAACAATTCAGGTGGCGTTTAATGATGCTTTTAGAATCTTGCTCAAGCTCCCAAGATGGACAAGTGCAAGTCATTTGTCTGTGACTAATGTTCCTACCTTTCATGCTGTGTTGAGGAATTTAACTTACGAATTTAAATGTCGATTGACTGCATCAAAACATGTAATCATAAAGGCCTTAACTGAGCCAATACAAGGGATTCTTCTTGTTTGTGGAAACATTGGAACAAATGTCTCCATGTTTTTTAACCACGAGTGACTTTTGAACTGCAATGATTATACCTGCGTCTTGGTGACCTCGTATTATATTTATTTTTTGTAATATTTGTTTTGGAATGGACTCATGTGTCTGAAAAAATAAAGTTGAATAATTCATCATGAGGGAGACATGAATGGCTGTACCAAATTACATGGTAATAACCCAACAGTTGTCGTCAGGTGTATCTTCAATAACCTTACTTACCACTCAAGCTACTGTCGCACATCATGTCCATAGCTTAAAGAGAAAAAGAGACGTAGAACATTACACAAAGGCAACAACAGTAAATACAAGAAAGGAACTTAAACTGGAAGACGCAGAAATTGTCTTTGTATTAACCACTGCACCAGAAACCGGGGCAGAGTACAAAGAAAATAATCTATTTAAATCACTAACAGCCGCGTCAGCGACACTGGAATTGTTTTCACTTAGTGAGCCCGTGTGTGAGTGTTTAAATCTCAGATGCAGTCACAAAGCTTTACAGGTGTGTCGTTGAGGTCAAAATGAAGGCAGAGTTCTAAGAGGGATGTGGTTCAAGCAACGGTGCTGGAAGTAAGGGGGTAGGAAGTGGGGAAGGTGTTGTTGCTGGTGTGACCCCTTTGCTAAAATAGTCTCTAGTTAAATTATATCTTTAAAAATATAATAACTACGTAATAAATCATGAACAATATGAGTAACTCATATTTGAACACAGCTACTTACAGTTCACTATTGCGTTACTGAGGCTATGACAACAACTAATCAGCAAAATTAGCCCTCCCATATTTAAACTTCAAATGACTCCAGCTAGCTGCATTTGCAGACTTTCATTTAAAACTATTCACAGGGTGCTTAAAAGAAATGAGCCCAAAATTACGGGGCTTATTAATCACAAGGCCCGACTCTGAGCTGCAGCCACTGTGTGGTCTGACTTATTGTTTGAGGGAATATTCATCTATACCCAGCTAGTTAATTGTCTTTTATTTTTACAAAATCTTGGCGATATAGATTTAAAAGAATATCCAACACAGACTTTTTAAAATCATTTTTTTTTTATCATTTTCAACGTCCTGCTAATTCCCCTGATGACTGAGTTTTCACAATATTCAAACTCTGTCACAACAAACATTATTCCATCCGCTGCTCTGCTGGGGAATTAAATTATTAATTGTCTTTGTCACTAATCTTATGTGGTGATTTAGAAATATGATCAAATTGCATGTGCTTATACCAGCTGTTGTATATTTTTGTAAGCCAGGCATCTCTTTGTGGCATAACAGTCCATGGTCACATAAAAAATATCTTTGGGTATTTTTGTTTCTAGAACAAAAAGGCCCTGAAAGTGAACTGTAACATTTATCACTCAGTAAAATCTGTTATAGTGATACCAGTATGATGTGGTAGAGGAAACCAATACAACTTACAATGATAATCACAAGTGGACAGTGACATAGACTTCATCTTTGGCTTGTAGTGAGAATTACTTTTAGACCGCGAAAACATCTTCTGTAGTTTCGTCGAGGCAACTAGCTTATTCTTCATATCAGAGAATAACTTTGGGACGATGCCTCCCTTAGATGGTTCCTCACAAACTTTTGAGAAAGCACAAAGTCTGATATATTATTATCCATTTTCCCTCTGTGACTCACTATAATTATTATTATTATTGATATTATTATTAAAATTAACATTAAAATGTATATTACTTAACTATTATTAGTAGTAGTAGGAAACACAAGGGCCACATTGGGCATTTTGGTGAAATATTCCTTCATTATTATTTATTCCTCTGAGCAGTCTGCCCGTAATAACTCCACTGGTGGTCATCACTATGAAGCAAAGTGTCCCCCATGATATGTCTCTTTAAATATGGGACAATAACAACTCGAGAAAGATCTTAAAACAAGGTAACTAGAAGGTTCTGCTGTTTGAGGGAGCTCTCAATAAATCTGAGCAGGATGAGGATTCTGCTGAGAGTCCTGGGTAATTATATGTTTATGTGCAGGACTGCCAGAACTCCTCCATAATTTAGTTCATGATGTTTGCTCCGTGTCTATCCATAGACTGTATCTATAGGAATACACAGTTGTGTGTTGATTATCACAGTTAGCTTGTATACTTCCATGAAGTACTATAAATACTGGGCGCAGCAAAGTCACAAAGGAGATTTTAGTTTAAAAAGATGAAGCCAAATAAGTCAGGATGTTATCTGAGAATGATTGAACATCAACTGCTAAACAGTTGGCTTCTGAGATTAGTACAATGACCAGGCAGCAATCTCCTGGACTGAAAACTGAAGCCAACGCTGAAGTGCCTTAAACCTGCAATATGTTTCATGGCCAGCAGGGGACGGTGCCACTGATTGGAAAAATAAGTTTGATTGGAGAGAAGTCTATGAGAAAATGACCCTATTTCTAACTTGATTTATGACCTCAGTAAACATGCAAACCAATGGGTGACGTCCCAGTGACTACGTCCACTTCTTATACACAGTATATAACAATACTTCACACTTGTTAAAAAATAGAACAAAAAAGTGTTCTGTGTTAAGAAAAGTAAAAATGAGAAGGGGCACAAGCATGCCTCCATGAAAACACACAACAGGTGAACCTTCCTAACTTGCTGCACTATGCAATCCCATGTTTCTTATGTCAATGACTACCAAAGCAAACTGAAGCTAAAACAACTCGTACTTTACATTCAGTTTATCACATTAAATCTACAAATAAGCAAGAAGAGCAATTCTGCCAGAGAAATGTGTTTTCTTTTGTTTTGTTTACATCCATTTAGTCTATCTGTAGAAATACACAAATGTGTGTTCCACTTTGATTCAGCTTTGGAGATGTTTACTTACTATTGTTTGCAGAAGAAAACTTACACAAATAAAAAATCGAAGCAAAAAATGGCAATGTTTATATTGTTGAGAAAATTAAAAATATTATACACATTCCTCCATGCACACACGACAGTTCAACCTTCCCCACTTGGTGCACTATGCTATGACATGTTTCTTATGTCAGTGACTACCAAACTGGAGCCAAACAACTCCTATTCTCCTGGAGCTGCAAAAGCAGAGATATTCTGCCACAGAAATGTGTTTTCTTTTGTTTTGTTTACATCCATTTAGTCTAATACACAGATGAGTATCCCACTCTCATTCAGATTTGAAGATTTGTACTTACGATCCATCTCATCAGAACAACAGGCCAACTGTAATTCCTCCGACATACAACAGGCCATCATCCCTTTGAGATGAAAAAAAAAAAAGATGACAAGACATGAGCCATGAGAATTACTAAACCAAAAATATCAACAAAACTACTGGTTTCTCAGCTTTACAATGACTAAGAACAAACAGTTAAAATAATTCAAAATATCTCAAAAGTTTAACTTTTTAAATACAAACAGATGTGCACACGCAAACACACTGTGAGCACTAAACAAATGCTCGCTCTCATCTCCAAAACAAATGAATAAAGTGATTTGTAGATGATAAAAGATATGATAATGTAAACCACTGGCTTCTGAGATTAGTTCAATGACCAGGCGGTATAACACCCAGACTGGAAACTAAAGCCAATGCTGAAGTGCCTTAAACTTGCATTCTATTTTATGGCCAGCAGGGGGCGACGCCACTGTCTGGAAAAATAAGTAAACTAAAGAAGTCTATGAGAAAATGACCCTATTTCTAACTTGATTTATGACCTCAGTAAACATGCAAACCAATGGGTGACGTCCCAGTGACTACGTCCACTTCTTATACACAGTATATAACAATACTTCACACTTGTTAAAAAATAGAACAAAAAAGTGTTCTGTGTTAAGAAAAGTAAAAATGAGAAGGGGCACAAGCATGCCTCCATGAAAACACACAACAGGTGAACCTTCCTAACTTGCTGCACTATGCAATCCCATGTTTCTTATGTCAATGACTACCAAAGCAAACTGAAGCTAAAACAACTCGTACTTTACATTCAGTTTATCACATTAAATCTACAAATAAGCAAGAAGAGCAATTCTGCCAGAGAAATGTGTTTTCTTTTGTTTTGTTTACATCCATTTAGTCTATCTGTAGAAATACACAAATGTGTGTTCCACTTTGATTCAGCTTTGGAGATGTTTACTTACTATTGTTTGCAGAAGCACCACAGGGCATCGGAAAACTCTGCAGCCTGTTATACGCCATTGGCACTTTGAGATAAAAAAGTATGAAGTCAAGATATGAGACAAGACAATAACTAAAACAAAATCAACAAAAGTACTGGTTTCGGTAGAAATACACAAATGTGTGTTCTACTTCAATTCAGCTTTGGAGATTTTTACTTACTAGCCATCAAAGAAGAACCAGCGAGCATCATCCCTTTAAGATAAAAAAAGGTCAAGATAAGACAATAATTAAAACAAAATCAACAAAACTACCGGTTTCTCAGCTTATTACAATAACTAACAACAAGCAGTTAAAATAGTTCAAAATATCTAAAAAGTTTAACTTTTTACACTTAAACACACTGTGAGCACTAAACAAATGCTCGCTCTCATCTCCTAAACAAATTAATAGTGATTTGTAGATGATCAGTGGTCTTCTTAATGTTAAAGCAGTACATCACCATGCTTCTCTACATTATCATTCTCGGTCAGCTAGTATCTAGAAAGTAGAGGGTAACTGTAGTTTGTATTTTTCTTTGAAACACTCACTGGGTGTTGGAACATTTCTGCGCACCAGAGGTCCTTGAATAACTTCGCTGTTGTCTTTGTTGACAGCGATGAAGGCAGTGAAGGCACTGCTCACTCCTGATTGGACGCTGAGCTCCACCACCTTCTTCTTCACTCCTCCATCTTCCTGTCCTCTGCGTTCTCTCTCCTCCATCTCCAGGGAGCGAATCAGAGTCCGAGCAGCCAACCTGTGGACTGTTAATCTGCAGAGAGGAGAGAGATATTAACACATCAACAACAACAACATAAATATATTAATTATGTATTTTAGGGTTCATGTATTGTAGAGAAATAACATAAAGCACTTTTACAATATTGCGCTGCTGCAGGGATTCTCAGGCTTTCTTTCATCGCTGTACACCACGGTTTGCATGTTTTTATTTGCATGTTGATGTGTGTGTGTTTTATTTGTTTTTATGCAGCATTCTTGATTTCATTTGAATAGAACAGAAACCATCTTGAGAAATGTTAGAAACCTATTGTGTTTTTAACAACTTCCTGATGTTTTATGTGACTTCAGATGCTTTGCAAAGTATTGCAGGCCTACCTACAGGTATTGATTTGGGGGAAAAAATAGGTAAATGTCTCGTCTCATGTAGCGTATTTTTTGATAAATGAATATATTTAAAGCCGTTCACATTTTATGTCAGCCACTGACCTTCTCCGTGAATCGCCACCTTAACGTGGTGGAGGAGTTTGAGTGGCTCAGTGATCCTGGGAGCTATGTTGTCTGGGGCATCAGCCCCTGGTAGGGTCTCCCAAAACAAACAGGTCGCAGGGGAGAGCCCAGACTAAGAGCGGTTAAAAAAACCCTGATGAATTGCGGCCCACGGACTACAGCCACCTCGCCCGGACCAGGGAAACCGGGGAACCCTCCCGGAGCCAGACCCGGGAGGGGAGCTTGTAGGCGAGCGTCTGGTGGCCGGGCCTTCGCCCATGGGGCCCGGTCGGGCTCAGCCCGAAGAAACAACATGGAGCAGCCATCCTGTGGACCCACCACCCGCAGGGATAAGCATTGGGGTCGGGTGCTATGTAGACCGGGCGGCGGGCCGGGCGGGGGGCCTGGGCGAGCCGATCGCCGGCAGCATATACTAGCTCTAGGGACGTGGAACGTCACCTCGCTAGCGGGGAAAGAGCCAGAGCTGGTGCGGGAGGTGGAGCGGTACCAGCTAGATATAGTTGGCCTCACCTCCACGCGCAGCACTGGCTCTGGAACCAAGCTCCTGGAGAAAGGTTGGACTTTGTCCTTTTCTGGAGTTGCCCAGGGTGAGAGGCGCCGGGCGGGAGTGGGGATACTTACGAGCCCCCGGCTGAGCGCCACCGTGTTGGAGTTCTCCCCGGAGAACAAGAGGGTCGCCTCCCACTTCGGAGTATCCGGCCTTCTTGGAGTCGGTGGGAGGGGTCCTGGAAAGGGCGCCTCCTGCTGACTCCATAGTTCTCCTGGGAGACTTCAACGCTCACGTGGGCAACGACAGAGAAACCTGGCGGGGGGGTGATTGGGAGGAACGGCTTGCCCGATCTGAACCCGAGTGGTGTCTCGCTGTTGGACTTCTGTGCTAGCCACGGTTTGTCCATAAGTGTACCTGGTACCAGAACACCTTAGGCCGTAGATCAATGATCGACTTTGTAATAATTTCATCTGATCTCTGCGGCCGTATGTCTTGGACACTCGGGTGAAGAGAGGAGCAGAGCTGTCAACTGATCACCACCTGGTGGTGAGTTGGATCAGATGGCAGGGGAATCGGCTGAAAAGACCCGGCAAGCCCAAACGTGTAGTGAGGGTGAACTGGGAATGTCTGGCGGAGGATCCTGTCCGGGAGGTCTTCAACTCCCACCTCCGGAAGAACTTCTCACACATCCCAAGGGAGGCTGGGGACATGGAATCTGAGTGGACCATGTTCAAAGCCTCTATTGTGGACGCGGCCGCTAGGAGCTGTGGTCGTAAGGTCACCGGTGCCTGTCGTGGCGGTAACCCGAAAACCCGGTGGTGGACACTGGGGGTGAGGGAAGCCGTTAAATTGAAGAAGGAGGCCTTTCGGGCCTGGTTGGCTCAGGGGTCTCCTGAAGCAGCTGAGAGATACCGGCAGGCCCGAAGGGCTGCAGCTGCGGTTAGGGTGTTAGCGTCCGCGAGGTTTTAACGTCCGCTGCAGCTGCGGTGGTCGTAGGTTGGGCGGTGGAGGAGGCAGCACCTGAAGACTCGGGGGGGCGGGGAGGGGGGGGGGGGGGGCTCATCCATATCCTTGGGGCCACTAAGGTAGTCAAAAATCTCCTTGGTGGTTCCCATTTTCAAGAAGGGGGACCGGAGAGTGTGCTCGAATTATCAGGGTATCACGCTACTCAGCCTCCCGGGGAAAGTGTATGCCAGGGTGCTGGAAAGGAGGCTCCGACCGATTGTCAAACCTCGGATTCAAGAGGAGCAGTGCGGATTCCGTCCCGGTCGTGGAACAGTGGACCAGCTCTTTACCCTCGCAAGACTACTGGAGGGGTTCTGGGAGTTTGTCCAACCAGTCTACATGTGTTTTGTGGACTTCAAGAAGGCCTTCGACCAAGTCCCTCGGGGGTTTTTGTGAGGGGTGCTGCGGGAGTATGGGGTGCCGGACCCATTACAACGGGCCATCCGGTCTCTGTACGACTGCAGTAGGATCTGTGTTCGTATTCTCGGCAATAAGTCAGACACGTTCCCGGTGGGTGTTGGCCAGGGCTGCCCTTTATCACCGGTCCTGTTCGTGACTTTCATGGACAGGATATCTAGGCGCAGCCGGGGGGAGGAGAACGTCGGGTTTGGGGGTCTCGGGATCGCCTCTCTGCTGTTCGCAGATGATGTGCTCCTGTTGGCCTCTTTGGACCATGATCTCCAGCATTCACTGGGGCGATTTGCAGCCGAGTGTGAAGCGGCGGGGATGAGACTAAGCACCTCCAAATCTGAGGCCATGGTGCTCTGCCGGAAACCGGTGGATTGCTCCCTCCGGGTGGGGACGCAGTACCTACCGTAAGCGAAGGAGTTCAAGTATCTCGAGGTCTTGTTAACGAGTGAGGGTAAGATGGAGCGAGAGATCGACCGACGGATCGGTGCAGCTGCAGCAGTAAAACAGGCGCTGCACCGGACCGTCTTGGTGAAGAGGGAGCTGAGCCGGAAGGCAAAGCTCTCAATTTACCGGGCGGTCTACGTTCCGACCCTCACCTACGGTCACGAACTCTGGGTCTTGACCGAAAGAACGAGGTCTCGGATACAAGCGGCCGAAATGAGTTTTCTACGTAGGGTGGCCGGGCTCAGCCTTAGAGATAGGGTAAGGAGCTCGGACATCAGGAGGGAACTTGGAGTTGAGGCGCTACTCCTTCGTATCGAAAGCAGTCAGCTGAGGTGGTTCGGGCATCTAATCAGGATGCCTCCTGGACGGCTCCCGTTAGAGGTTTTCCAGGCACGCCCAACTGGTAGGAGGCCCCAGGGAAGACCCAGGACACGATGGAGGGATTATATCTCCCAGCTGGCCTGGGAACGCCTCGGGATCCCCCAGAACGAGCTGGAACGTTTCTCATCCCTTGCAACAGTTTGATTCTATCTAAATAATTAAATTAAACTCAACATTTGTAAGGACAGGACCCAATGCATAACAGTGCTGTTTTACCCAGTGTCCTCTGCAGGTTTGAGACTGAAGTGAAGCTGGTTCTGAGAGGGATGACCTGCCAGGCTGTACTTCACCGTCACACAGCCCTCTGAGGCCTCTGAGCTCTGAGAAAGCATCAGTGTTAGAAACTATTAGTAGCGTCATAATTGACCTGAAAAACATCAAACCAGAAAGTAATGTCACTGTGAGATGGTGCTTCTCCTACCTGTCCAGTGAGCTGGGCATAAACCAGTGACCTTTGACCCTGGAAAAGTGCTGTGATTGGTGGAGAGAGAGCAGTGACAGAAACTCCCTTTGGCAAATCCCACTTGACTGAGATGTCCACCACAGCTGGTTGCAGAGCAAATCGCAGCGACTGCATCACCTGATGAGTAAAAACAATATACTGAGTATTAATAAATGTATTCATTTACATTTCTGATCGTGTCGTCTGTCCTGATTGCATGTTTTATTAAAATGTATATAATAAATGTGAAGTCTTACTTTGGGTTGCATCCTGTCAGTCCCTGTGATGAACTGAGCGTGACCTCCTCCTTCCTTGGCCAACCCGTTGATAAGAGCAGAACTGGCCCCTTCCCCAATCTCAAAAGAGAAACACCTACAAAACAGGAGTTTGGTTTTTACACACACATTTGATCATGGGACATATTCTGGCAATTGTGTGGGTGTTTGTTGTGTTTTAAGTTCTTATGGTTTCACCTGTGGGAACCTGAATTCTGCTTCACCAGATTTATGACTTCTTTGGTGTTCCCCACCTCTCCGTCAGTAAAGACAAATAGCTAGGGAGGAGCGTTTACACATCAGTCTAAGTTACATAACATCACACCAAAAAATATACATGTGTTGAGTCATCCAAATCTTTCTCTGAGAGCTGTGTTTGATTGTTGTTTCAGTAACACAAGTTGTTTTAATGGTAAATTCTAAAGAACAAGGTGCGGTATGAATGAACCTGTTAAAAATAGAACAGTAGGAAGTTCTGACTGAATAGTATGATACTATTACCTACAAGAGATATTTGTACAACCTGTTTAACGTGTGTGTGTGTGTTTGTATTACTTGTCGAGGTTGACTGGGAATACAGGGCTGGCTGTAAATATGTTTGAGGGGCTCAAGGATCTCAGTTCCTCCCAGATTAGCTTTCATCTCCCCAACATTTGTCAGAGCCTCTTCCATGGTCTTCTGGTTGTACTTTACACTCTTACTGTCATGAGAAACACACACATGAACTAATGGAGAAATGAACACAAACATAAACAGGAAGTGACAGTACAGGCGATAACAAATGTGTTGAACTGAGTGACCTGAAGGAGTGTCTTACGGGAAGATGTGTTCATAACTGGACCCAAAGCTGTAGATGTTGAAATAGCAGCCCATTGGTAAACTCTTCAACAGGAGCAGCAGAGTATCCTGAAGGGAGGAGGGAGAACATGGTGAAGGTCACTGCGTGAGAGAGACACTATGAATGATGTTATGATAGAAATAACACTTTTATATTCACATAATTACCCTGGCACTGTCAATGCGAGTCTGATGAATGTCGCTGTTGTTCATACGTCCATCCATACTGCCAGATCGATCCAGTAAGAAGACAAACTCTCCACATGAAGCGACTGAAGACATCACAGCCTGGGGGAACTCAGGGTACAGGCTCAGCATCACGACTGGATCACCCATCAGAGTGTCTGAAAAACAGAGGAGAGAACACAAATCTGGCTTTTTATTATTCATTCCAACATATACAACTCATCCGTTTTTTTATGAATCTAAGTACTTACATTTAACTTGTTAGATTTGGTTGACTGTAATGACCTTTTTATTTGATAAGTAACACCTTCACTAATAGTCACTCACCAGGCTTGGAAGAGGCCTGTCCTGCCTCCACCACAGCAGTGGGCTGGTGGGCGTCTTTGTAATAAATCAGCAGTTCAACATCTCTGTCAAACTTGTGTCCTGCAGCCAACTTGACCTGCAGTTCACAAAACACACTTCTAAACATAAATAAAGTTAAATATATTTTTCTCAGTGATAAGAAACAATCATCACTAGAACTCTACCCACCGTGGTCTGGGTTTGCTCTGTGTTGAGGTACTGGAGAGGGTCCAGGGGACAGTTGGACTCTACTTTAGAGACGGGACGAGGAGAGGACACTCGGGCAGAGAAAGACAGACTGTAGGGCACCAGAGAGGCTGGAACAGAGGTCACCTGAACGTTGCCACCTTCACTACCTCCACTCCCTGTTAACAAGGCAAACATCTTCAAATATGGAGCACCATCATAGCCTTTTTTGCACATCATACATTCTCTCTCCTCCTATTTCCGGTCAAACTGTCCAACAAAAATGCAGGTTACAGGAAATGCTATAATCACAACATATTAAATTACTTTCATGCAGCAGTGAGGAAGTAGAAGGATGAACATACCCAACCTAAATAATAGTAAAACTAAACAACAGTAAGACTCCACATGCTAGCTGCTCCGTGTCTAAATGCTAACTGTAGCATGCTTATAATGACAATGCTAACATACTTCCATTTAGCAGGTATAATGTTTACATTTCCTAATTGGTCACTAACACAAGGTACAGCTGAGGCTGATGGGAATGTCCATTATTGTGCAGGTAGTGGTCATAGTGGTCATAAACCTAAAATATGTGACCTGTCAGTGGATCAACAAAGACATTCGGTTGGATATCTGTACCAATCCATGGTTAGCAGTCCATCCAATAGTTTTAAAGACATTTCACCAAAAGTCAAAAACGTCAACATGCTGGTGGCGCCAGAGAAATAGTGTGAAGGGGACACGATTGTCTGTCCAGAATTACACTTCATCAATAGTTGAGATATTTCAGACAGGAACAAACCGGTTGAATAACTAACATTTCCTTCCCTTGAGCCATGCTGCTAGCAAGAATATAAAAATGAATATTCAGCCCTTTGTTTTTCATTTTTCCAGACAAAAGCCTTATGGATGTTTGTATGAAAACACTGGTAGTCAGTGTGAACACACTAGTTCCACTTCAGCCCTCTTTCAAACTACTGAAGTTTTTAAAAAGCAACAAGACTTCTGTAGTCACAATTACTGATGCAATAAAAGCCTCTGTATGAACAGGTGTGGTGAGCTCTAAGTTGAAGCTTAAGGGCCCCTGATCAAGGTGATGGCTGGGTTTCCTACCCTGAGGTTGGTAGCGAGGGTTGAGCACAGCAGGCAGAAAAAACCTCAGCCCTTCATCAGCCTGCACAGCCAGCTCAGTGACGTACTCCAGCCTGATGGAGGCGCTCTCTCCTGGAGGCAGACTGCCCACACTCATAGTGAATATATCTGGACTCTGCTCACTCTCCTCCAACAGGAAGGCCTGCTGACCGGAGCTCAAAGCATCGTCATACTCCTCACGAGCCTGAAACACAGATGACACATGTGAGCAACATTCGCTGTGTTTTAAAGCTCCTTTGTGAGTAAGTCTGTGCTGTCCAGCTCACCTCCTGCTTCTCCTTCACCTCAGCTACAATCTGTGTCTGTCCAATCTTAGCACTGAAATGACAGACAGCAGCATCTCCAGGCATAGGGAAGACAAACACAGCCTCGAGTGGTTTGTCCTCCTTGTTCTCATAGTTCAGAGTGGAGACCACTGTAGCCACATGGTCCCTCACCTGCAGCTCCACCTCCACGCTCTTCAGAGGAACTGACCGAGAAACACAAGGAAACGCAATGAACACAAAATGTTTTCTTACATTTTTGAGGTTTATTCTTTACTGACTTGTTATATTTTAGCCACAGGAGGACCTGTCAACCAAGACCTTAAACCTGCTTCTGTCTAATATTGTGCAACTGACCGAGAAAAACAAGTTAACGCAATGAAGACAGCCCGTGTGAAAACCTCTTTGTGTTTTATGGGTGACAATATTTGTGATAATAGTGATAATAATGGTTAATGGTATGTAATTAAAGTCCCCGAATTGCTAGATTTGATCATTCACCTCTAGCATGAATGTGTACCTTTTATTTAATTTATTTAATTTATTTTATTTTCAGATGTTTGTAAAAGCCCCTTCCTGCCATGAGGCTCAAACACAAACCTTTACATGGACAAACATACACAAGCCAATGTATTCACACACACCACAATCATTCTTGCACATGATGTATACATTGTTAATGCTTTCAAACAGCTCTGTACCTGGTTCCTCATTGACATTGAGCAGACCACAGCAGTTCACCATCATGCCTGTTCAACAGATTACACCGTCAAGGAAGCTATAGCTGTAAAAAGTAATAAGAAAAAAAGGACATAACTCTGTTATGCTAACAAGACACTGCAAGGCAACTACTGTACATGTTGTGATACCATGCATGTTCAGTCCAATTTCCTGAAACTCTCTTTTCATTTATGAAAAGAGTTTTAGGACATTGGAATAAATAATTAGACTTAATATATAAAGGTATATATATACATATATGTATATATATATATATATGTATATATATATATACATATATATATATATATATATAACTTAGCTGGTGTGTGTAACATAAAAACCTGTAGCTTCTACATTTATTATTTTAAACCTTTGTTTTTTTTTTCAACCTCTTGCCAGAAAGTATGGATCATTACTGTAAATGGAGAGTCTGTATAAAACAAAAAGTAGAAATTTTAGACAATAGGACTGAAACATTTTTTTTTATAAAAGCAGCATTTTAATAGTATAATACACTTGGTGCAACATAACAAATTTATATTCCAATCATGAAAACAATACATCAGGTGCCTACCTCAGAAGTAAGTGTCCTCAGGAAGCATCCGGAGAGCGATATAAATACGGAGGCTTCTGGTTGGGGTTGTGCAGTCAAACCAAAGCCACGCCTATACAGTTCTGCATCTGGCAGGTGGAGTTTCCCCGTCACTTTCCATAACCCTTTCCCAAACATACTCAGGATTGCTGCTCGGCATGAAGTCACGCGGACAGCTGTGGACGGCCTACCGGTTACGTATGTTTTCGTCTCGAAATGAGCAATAGTAACCAATAAAACCCCAAAACAGACCTGTTTGGATCTTATTTCGTTTTCTACGGTTTCTCGCCTGTGGGCATGCGCAGTCTGATCTGCAACATGCACTTATTTACATTGCGGGAGCATGCAGATTAAATAAATAAATGTGTAAAGTCTATTATAAATTAAGAAATTAGGTACAGTTTAAGGAATTTGAAGAAAAAAAGAGCTTCATCATCAGTTGGCTACAGACAGATTTATCAGAAACGCCTCCCCTGGATGAGGATATGGTTGAGCAACAAGGTATAGGCTTTTGTAGACGATGAGGTTTTTGTGGTGAAACTGAGGATCTATAGTGATAATTGTCTTAAAGATGCTATTCTTCATTTCCTGCCCAGAGACTAGATGTTAACAAGCTTGTAACTAACTCTTGATACAGCTCAGAAGCTGTGTCCGCCAATTAATAAAAAAAATACTGTCTCCAGCATAACTAGGTTAGAGGAAGTATCAACACTAAAACAAATTGGGTTATAGGTTTAACAGAATAGTCACCCCACATGATTCTCCCTCCAGGACTATAGGTCACACTCATGGAGTTACATGCATTGCACACTGTCTAAATGTTGTTTTACCCATCCTCCCTGACTCTATGGTGCTTTGATTCTGTGCGGTGAAGCCTCCCACTGATCTACTTTCACATTCTGAATGAATACAAAAGCCTTTTTGTGGTTTTCAAAGGGGTTGCAACAAAACATACCATCAGCACAACACTTTCTGCATCAAAACGTTCTTCTCGTCTCTTTGTTTCTCAGTCACTCTTCAACTAAAACAGGATGAAACATTTTATGTTTCTTTTTTTGATCAGGTAATTGAAAAACATACCAGAACTAAACCCCTGACACAACAGAAGACCGAAACTGAAAAATACCCCAATCCTTCACCGCTCCTTCTTTTACAACATTCAATCCAACAAACTGAAGTGCAACACTGTCCTACAGCGTTGGCTAGCAACCAATGGCCTTCTTTGCATTGTCATTAGAAACGTGGGGAACGAGGGAGACTGGAAAGGGTGGTTGTGTTTGCAGTTGTAAAAAACTGTTTTTTGGTTTTGTGAGGAAAAGAGAGAGTGATGGATGGAGGGCAGGGGGGTGGTTGGGGAAAGCGCAAGTGGAACACCCTGGCCGGTAATGTATGCAGCCCTATTGTGGTGAATCAATGCACCATGCTATAATGGGGGGTAAGGAGGGGTACAAGGCTGTAGGGGACTGACGACATGTCTTCTGCCTCATGGCGTGCCCCCCAACGCTGGGAAACACACCCGAGCCCACTCAGCGTCAACCAGTCTCTTATCCCAGTTAAACTGCTTCTTCCGTTATTCTTCTTACCCAGGAGCCAGAGACAAGAGCCCAAGGACAGAGAAATGTGAAGACTCAATATTTTCATGCTGTGGTGTCTGAACAAAAATCTAAAAAAAAGATAATCTGCCATGATGAACTGAGGTGAGCACATATGCCTTTCATTTTGTGTAGAAATCTACAGCTTTAAGCAAAAGTACTGTACAGCATACACTAATTTTGTACTTTAGTGTTAGTGATTAAAAAAATGTTTTGTAGATTCCTTTGATGGCATTATTGCACTGTCATGAAGGAGGAAGTTGTATAAGATAATATGCTGTCTTAGTTTGTTGATGAGAAAACTCAGCAAAAGATGAGCAGTTACGTTAAAACGTGTTAAATATTTTTTATTAATAATCAATGTACGCGTGTCTGATAATGCATCACTCCTGTAGAATGAGTGAAAGGAGGAGTCTTTTTTCTCTTCATTCATGAGACCACGCCAATCAATTTCAACTGCTACGCTGGATGCAGGTTGGCAGAGGAGAGGGAGCAGTTGTTTATAGGCCTCAGGCTTTGTTTTGGTCCCAGCCTTGTGAAAGCACAGACTATGAGAACAAAACCAGAGTATTGTATCTGAATAAAGATGACAGAGAACAATAGTAGGCTCTGTGCAGACAATGCTGAGAAATGTGTGGGGAGGTTTTTCTTGGTGGGGGGGAGTTAAGGAGTGGGTGATGACATGGATGACTGGCGCAAAATGATCAAATAAGTACAAAACTCCACTGAAGAATAGGGGTCAGGTCATTTCATAGCCATCCATTCACATCTCGTTAAAGAACTAATTTGATAATGGTTGTTCAGTTCAGCTAAATGTCTTAATGTTTGAGTTACAACTTTTGCAGCATGCCTTTCTAACAGGCAACAAGTACTGCTTAAAAAATGTAGAATAAAGCATTCACTAATAAGCTAAAATAGGATTCATTAAAGCTGCCCTTGTCAATATTTTCGTATGAACGATGGATCAAGTGACTATGTGTAATTTGACAGGTGGTGTTCATAATGATGAACCCATAGATGATTATCTGCAGTTCCTCTCAGCTTCACAGAGCATTTTAGCTATTTTTTTGGGGTTTTGTCTTCCACAACGTTACGGAGCGAGAAGTTGGGGGAGACTAAAATAGAGCTAAAAGGAGAATTAATATTGGACTTTGTCAGCTCCATTGAATGCTAATGTTTTTCTGCGTCTGCTCTGCTGTATGTGTAAATGGCAGTTGTCTGTCGCCATATCAAAACAATTTGTTTTGTCATGATTTGGATGACATAAATTATTGGTTAATTCTAAGCTATGCATTGCATTCTAATTTAAAAGTTGGCCTTTGCCTTCTGCCATCACTGTTCAGAGGCATCAAATTGGATACAGTGTATTTTGTATTGATTCATTTTATTTCATGCAGGTAGATGTGACTTGCTCACCCCATCTGCAGGACATGACGTCACAGGACAGAGGAAGATTCTGGGACGGGAGTGGAAAGCCGGTGTTTATTCTGGCTTATCTTCTCCTCTTGGTTTTACCGTGCATGGGCTTTCTCCCAAACTTTTGGTCACGAGTGTTAACGCTGTCGTGGAACTCGCACACACACCAGCACATCACAGAGCAGGCCATTCTCAACGTCACCATGGAGACTCTGAGGGGCATCAAAAAATACCAGGGGAATGCAGAGGAACAGGTGAGCTGATATTTACTTTACATTCACAGGAAAAGTTCAACTTTTACCATTACATGAGAGAGTTATTGTATTAACTTAACAGTTTTAATGTTGCTTTTTGAGCACATTTCATTAAAATGATTAAAAAAAATCAGCCTGTATCCCTCCCAGACGAGACTGGGCCGTGGCTTCTGGAGAGCTGTGGGAGAGGTGGTGAAGTCCAACGCAGCCATGGACTTCTTGAACTCCACCAGGTCCGACCCAGTGTACCACTTTGATTCAGAGCGCGTGGACAGCGCCATGGAGATGCTGCGGCAGTTCTGGGCTCAGACTCTGCTCTCAGTACGAGCCAAAGAGTACCAAAGTGCTCGTCACAGCTTGGGCCAGCTATTTCACTCCCTGCAGGTACACGGCACAGTAAAAAAGGGTCCGATGATCTATGGATGAGGAGCGCAGTGGAAGTTAATAACATGCTTTCAGTTGTTGGCCTCTTGTGGAAGCACAAAGGTTAATAATTGGCCATAAAACAAACTCGTTGCTCAAAATAGGAAGTACAGGAACCATTAAAACTTGTCAGAATATTACGGGCAATGATAATAAAAGCTGCATTACTTCCTAACTATATAATTTTTATAATTTTAGAACAATAGGCACTCATAAGTACAATACCGTTTTTAAATGCAGAAGGGAAACAGTTTGTAACACACAGTTTATGATGTTTAACACTCAACACCATGAGTATTCTTGGTGGAAACTTTCCATGGGAATTAACAGGAATTTGGAGGAAATAATGGTAATAATTTGGAAATATCTGGGTTATTTTCTCAGGCTGTATTTACCATAACATATGCAGATAGAAACATACCTTTTACCATATCATAGGCAGACATAATCCATTTTTTTGCCAAATAAATCCAGTTAATTTGTCAAATACATACTATGGGAAATGTGCCATGTTGTGAGTTAGCTAGCTAGCAAGTTAACTAATGAGGAAAGTTGTGTGTTGTGTGCAAACGTAAGGCTTCAAATTAACTAATTAAAGACATGTTCACAATAAAGAATGAATGGAAAAAGATTCATTGAAACTTTTAAATTGGCTCAATCAAGCTACATCCCACTTGGAAATGTTAACAGCTACTTAGCAAAAACTAGCAGAAGGTGTTTACAAGTTATAATCGGTGTACTTTGCTTTTGGCTATACTTTCGGCTAGTGAACTAAAATATAATTCAAAATATATTCACTCCAGTATTAATATTAAAACTTAGACAGTGTAGTAATGTGGGCAGGAGTGTGGGCTGCATGACGGGAGAATGTACAGTGCACCATGCAGAGGGCTGTAATTTTACTAAATTCCTAATTGGGATGCAGGCAAATGACCTGTACAAGTGATGGAGGAGTGTGCTGCTAAATGCAGTGCCGGTTTCTATTCAATTAAATGGCCATACTTTTAACCAAAACATCAAACCTAAATTTAGGTTTCCTTTCCCGCTCAAATAAGATAAATAGTTACTGTTTTTAGGTTGAATTTGTGCAAAATTCCCAAAGCTAACTTCCCGTGGAAATTCTTCCAGAAATTGACGTTCAAACCCTTTGCAACCCTATTTTTGACAGTCAAGTATATTGTTAACAAAGAAAGATGGAGCCCTAATGAGGATTTTACTTTGAATATACAAAGAAATGTGTGACGTTTCCAATGGTGGAGCTGCAAACGCAGTTAAAATACATTCACTGTTTGTTATTTTATTAGCAGATCTTTGACAATTATATAATCAAAATGGTATGTGGTTATCCAGCCTTTTAAAAACACAATTCTACACGTGCCACACTGCTTGCATAGATTCCAACGTATGTTGCAATGGTTGAAATGTTGCCGTGACAATTAAATCAAAATGTGCTGACAAAAACTCAAGTAATGCTTTGCCTTTCACATTTCTGTTATTCCAGGACTTTTACAGCCACAGTAACTGGGTTGAGATGGGCCAGCGCTTCATTTACCTCCACCTGCTGCAGCCAGAGGAGCCTGCCATCCCTGTGGCTGCAGGTAATTCTTCACGTCTGTGAACACACTAGCACATACACAATTGTGTAGTGTGATTCATATTGTGATAATGATTTGATTGTGGCCACTAAATAGCAGAAACTCTGACGAAAGTACACCTTTTATATATTCTGTGGATGTTGACGGTGAGAAACAGGTGTGCGAGGCAGGTGGATGATGAAGTGATGGACAGAGGGCGGAAAACACTTAAAACAACTAGTGGAAAAAGTGAGGTATGAACAGGTCTGACAAGTTCAACACTTTTAGCCTAAACTGTAAAGTAGCATTATTCTCTTGTGTAAATTAGCTAAACCTTATGTTTTTAAATAAATCAAGATAAGCTGATTAATCTCTCGGTCAATCAACAGAAAATGAATCAGCATCTATTTTGTTAATTAATTGTTTCAGCCATTTTTTGAAGCACACATTCTCTGGATCCTGCTCAAACATGACGATTTGTAAATGTCATGTTCACCATTTCTTATATTAAATGTTGAGAAAATAATTGGCAATTGTTCTTTGATAAAAAAATGATTGTCAGTTGCAGCACGAATCTGAAGTATATCCGATATTCATAATGACTAACTCGTGACTGTATACAGTTGTATGTACATCAGTTGTATGTACATCTTACAAGTCATATCATACCAAAACCTCACATGGTAAACTTTATACAAAAAATACGGCCTTTAATCCCAAAACCCAACCCATATACCCAATGCCCAAATAAAGACAAAAGCAAAGTATTTGTGTTTATAAAAAGGTTTACTACTGCAGTAATGATTGGGAGCTTTAGACCACAAAATCCCTTAAAAATCCCTTAAAACATGTGCAATACAATACACTGTGCAATAACAGTTATAATAGTTATTCTGTCTGTATATAATTATTTCATTTAAGTTATTGTGGATTCTTTACTGTTTTTTACTTCTGTTTTTGATGCATATTTGCTTATTTATAATACTTGTTTGGATCTTGTTTCTTTTTACTATGTATCTTGTTTGCACTTTACCCTCTGCTGCTGTAATCCTGTAAAGTTCCCCACTACGGGACTAATAAAGGATTATCTTATTTTATCTTATCGTATCTTTAACGGGCCCTAATAAACAATACACTAACCCCCTTCTCCTGTCTGTCCACAGAAGAAACTCCTACCTGTATGGAGTGCTTCAGTAACACCTGTCGAGACAACCTCCTGCCAAGAATGACAAACACACAGCAAGACACCAAGCTGCTCACCACTGGCTACTTCAGCACTTTCCCTCCAAAACCTCACGGTATGTCAGTGAAACTTCAGCCACCAATGGCTGCAGTCCTGCCAAATAAAGCAAAGGGACACTGTATATGTGTATACTCAAAGAGATTTTTTCCATATAGAATAGTGTGTAAATGTTGTTACTTTTTGAATACACTCTATATAAAGCTTTAAAATATACGGGCCGTTTCTTTTTCAGGCAAATGTAGTCATGGAGGTATTCTGGACCGTAGCCGCTACATGGGGGCCAAAGGGGGCATCAACAAGGACAGCACCTCACCTCTCTTCTCTCCTCACCATTACCTCCACATGGAAGCTTCCAGTTTAGCAATGGAGGCCACCTTGAGTGTATTGAGAGACATCCGAGACACTGTGGGCCAGAAAACCTTCCTCAGGCAGGTTTTGACAACTGCTTTACAGGTAATTATTGTTTATTTCAGCTCTTGAGTGCATTTCTTTATTTGCTTCTACACGTCCTTTGACAGGCTCTTCAGCGTGAAGCAGGTCCCTGCATTGGTGTTTGTCATGGACACCACAGGCAGCATGTTTGAGGAGATCACTGCCGCTCGCTACCGGGCCCACTCCATCATCCAGAGCCGAGCCAGCAGCCCAGGGCAGCTTGGCACCTTTCGACTTGTGCCCTTCCATGACCCAGGTGAGAGTATAACAAATCCTCTTACATTTTAAGCCCAAGTACAGGTATAATGCAAGAGCTACTGTGATACTCAGATCTGGTTAAAATAAATGGTGCCTTTAAAGCTCCCTTGAAAACTACAAAGAGATGCACTAAGGGAACTTAAATGTATGCTTCAATTCTTTAAGTAAACAACACACACCCAAGTTCACAAGAAAATAATTGTAATGTCCGCTTTGAATGTCCACAAAATTTGTCCAACTCAAAAACATTCTTCCTTACTGAGGCTGGATAATCCAACCCAAATGTCCCAAAAACTAAAATGGAATATATAACAATATATGTAAAAAAAAAGAAAAGAAAAAAAGAATCAAACTCGCCACATCTAGTGTTGGGAAATGGTAATCCGGCCTTGACTTTATGCTCTACTAAATAGTTATGTTCCTCACATTTAACTGATTTCCTCTTTTACTCCAGATGGACGAGGTTCAACCATAAAAAAAAAAAGTTCCCTATCCTGCTTTAACATGACAATGTTTGCACAAATCCAGGTTCATAAAGAAATTAGTTTCAGTCTTTGTGCTAAGCTAACTTGCTACTGGCTGTTGCTATATATTTACTGCAAAAACATGACAGTGGTGTCAATTTTCTCATCTAACTTTTGGCAAGAGTTAGCAAACAAGTGTATTTCCTGAAATATTTAAATATTGAATTTTTGTTTAGCAATTACATTAAGATTCAACCATTTTAAAAGTTAAATGTGGTGGTTAACGTCCTGAAAGATCTGCTGTTATTTCAGTTTAAAAAGACATCAGATGTTGCTTGCCATCTAACATCTCTACCTCGTGTGCTCTGCAGCGATCGGGCCGGTCTATGAGACCGATGACCCAAATGAGTTCATGCACCACATGCAGAACCTGATGGCGCTGGGAGGAGGAGACGAACCAGAGATGTGTCTCTCTGCCATTCAGGTACATTTCGATGCTGTGTCTTTTGTGATCGGGTGTGTGCATTAGTGTGTGAACACATGTAAAGTAGCTAATTCCCCATCTTGCTGTGTGTTTTCAGCTGGCACTCACTCACAGTCCACCGCTGTCAGAGATCTTTGTATTCACCGATGCTTCTCCTAAAGACGGCCACTTGTTTGACGTGGTCAAGGCCCTCGCACTTGAGAAACAGAGCAAGGTAGGATTCCATTCAAAAGAGAATTCGTCGCAAATAAAGACATTCAGTTGTAATTTTTGGGGACATTTTCTGATTCTCAGCTGTAAATCCTACGTCTAAATAAACACATTTGAATGTAACATCTCAGATTTAAGAAAAGGTTTCAAACAAATTCATGAAAGTAAAACTGATTTACAAATTGAAGAACGTATCTAAGTTGGCAGTTACTGATCACACTGCTTCAAACTAGTAAAGTAACATTACATATATGGCATTTTAGGATGGATGTTTTTTCCTGTAATGAACTTAATGAGTACACCCCTCTTGTGTCTTATATTGTTCATTTATTGTGGACAGAAACTGTGACAGCAAGGGGACTGCAGTCAAGCAAGTCCTCACATGTTTCTCTCTGCTCAACCATCGGTCACATTATGGGCTGATTTTCCCACAGGTGACTTTTCTCCTAACTGAAGACCCCAACTACACATCGGAGAGCAGAGGGAGGAAGAGGAGGAGGAGGAGGAGAAGAAGGAGAAGGGAAATTTTGTCCCCTGACCGTTTCTCTCTCTACTCTTCCCTGTCCTCCCTGTCAGGAGGACTGACAATATTCACCACCAACTCTGACATCCGCAGTGTCTCTGCCATAGTGGAGGATAACACAGCCGTCGACAAGGTACGGCAGCAACATCCTTTGCTGAACCAAATCCAATGTATTCCAAAGACAAAGAAGGCAACTCAGGGATTCACGTTTTTCTCTTGTGACCACCTGCAAGTAGACATGTTGCTTGCAACTTCTTGTCAATGCGTGCTCACGTATGTCTACTGATTGTGAGAAGAGCAATTTTTACAGTGAGGTTTTAGCTTTTGTGCTGAAAACAGCTTCCTTGTGCAGCAGTTTAAAATGAGGTGGACGAGAGCAAAGAGAGAGAGAGAACCGAAAAGGTAAAGTTGCGGGCTGTAAAACCAAAACAATGAGCTGAAAAACACTAAAAGAGAGCTGAGGGGAGAGGCAAGGTTTGTAAATAATTATTTTGCCAAAGACCCCTTTTACATACAAATTGTCATGTGATCCATTTCTTTTTAGAAAGATTAAAAAATGTCGTGTTTGTTTTTTTGTTTGTTCATCAGGTTGTTGCCTTCCTCCTACTGTGCAGATTACAAGCAACATTTTTTCCCCTCCTTACACAGGTGACCCTCCTCCATGTGGAAAGTGACGAAGAGTTGATGTCCTCCCATTCCTTCAGAGTTGACAGCTCAGTGAAAAGCGTCACACTACACGTCACTGGCTTGCTGACAGAGTGTGTCCTCACCAGCCCATCAGGTAACTGCAGGGCAAAGTTGTAAGTATAAACTGCAAGCCCTATCGGGGCAGCTTTACTCATTTTATTTTTATTCTGGGAACTATCGTCTGTGAACTGTACTCTGTGCTTACTCATAAAGTCCTACAATACCACTACTCTTCTTTGCATTTGAACCACTTGTTGATTTTGCTCTTCTTGTTAGACCAAAGCCAGGCTCTGTTGAGCCAGCAAGGCCCTCTGGCAGCATTGGAGCGCTTCGAGGGTCTGTACCGCATCAGCCTGCTGTCTCCCATACAGCCAGGCAAGTGGACGCTCCAAGCCAAGAGTGACGGACACCTCACATTCAATGTGATAGGTAAAAGAAAAAGAAAAAATATATATGTTAGACATTGAGGAAATCCTCTAACAGTGGATTAACGGTGCATTCACGCTTATTTAATTGTCCTTGTGCTGAGAAAAGTATTTGTATTTTGATCTGCACCCCCAGGTGACAGCAGTGTAGATTTCCTGTATTACTTTGCCACGGTAACCAATGAGACACACCCAGGTCTGGCCAGAGTGGAGGGTAGTCCAGTTGCAGGTAAGAGGTTTTTTTTTCTAATTTAAATAGGGATGCATATTGTACGGCAAGTTTTACAGCTAGGAATGTGTCTGCAATTTAGCAAATAAATAAATAAATAATGTGATTTCTTAGGTGTTCCTGCCTTTCTGGTGCTGGCTGTCACGGGCCTGGCTCCAGATGAGGAGGCGTCTTTCAGTCACGTGACGCTGCTGGGAGCTGACGGCGAAAGCCTCCAGCAGGTGAAGCTGAACTCCTCCTCCTCCTCATCGTCATCATCCTACTCTGTGGAGGAGCTGGTGGGATGGGTGGACTCTGTTCCCGTCGTCCCGTTCTGTGTTCGGCTGACAGGCCAAGACAGCAGAGGACACAAGCTGGAGAGGGTTTCCGCAGAGATGGTTCAGCCCACTCGCGTTCAGATACAGGTAGTGATAAACAATAAACATAAAAGACATGGGCTGTGTCTTTTTTGCTCTTTGTATGGCCCGCAACTTGTTTTGGTTCAGCCATTTCCAGACTGCAACAGGCAGTTTGCAGAAAAGTCAATGTCTAACAGGCGGACGTGATAATCCAGCGAGGCCAACAAAAGCTCGGATCGAGGGCTGACTTTCAATAGCAGCTAGATACAGTTTGTCCATCAGGAGATAGTGGAGAACTTTTGCTACCTTAATACTGATTGTCAGTGTTGTGTTTACAGCTTGTTCTGCTGCCTCGAAGTGGTTAAAACTCGATCATTGCTGCTTCATAGAAAAAGGAAAACAATGAAGCTCTAAAGCTACGGTTGTTCTCCGTTTTGAAATATCTCACCACATCTCAAAATATGACTTTCGCAGCTTTCCATAAAACGGTGTGTTGGTGGATTTTCTGATTCATGCAGTTTCACATTGGTGTACCTGAAATCAACTGGCTCCTGTTGTGATGATGTTTCATAGTTTATGTGTCACTGTCTCTTCAGGTGTTGTCTGTCCCCCGCCTGGTGCCTGGTCACAGCACAATGGTGGCCTTTGACATCCTGAACCATGGCCCGGCCCGACTCTTCAGTCTGACTGCTGATGACGACTGTGGATATCTTCATAAGAGAGGACCTCACAGGTAGAGCAAGAAAACAACAACAAATTTGCTTAGCGACTGAGTGAACAGCAAGAATATTTAATTCTTTATATGACCTCCCTTTGCAAACATGTAGGAACATAGAAATGTGATATTAGAAAATCCCATTTAATGCCCTTTTTGGACTCTCGTCTCTAAATGTAGAAAACTACGGGAAAATGTTTGTTCTTTAAGTTTGAGTTTCTGTCCCTCAGGTTCCATGTTGCAGAACAGGGGTCTTTCCGCGATCAGGTGGACCTCCTCACTCCTGCCACAGCTCAGGCAGGCGCGACTGTCACCCTAACACTCACTGTGCGCGCTCTTGACTCTCCGAACTCAAATTACGCAGTGGCCTACTTGACTGTGATCCCTCCGGTGAGCATTAACTGAAAACTAATAGGATATACTCTGTTTGGGGACGACTTTAATTGTTTTATAGAGAGGTTTCCTGCTTGTTTTTTTGTCCGTAAAGATCATGAATTCATCTTAAACTCTGGTCATTGAATGTTTTTGTGTCTGACGTCACTTAATCGTTCTCTTGCAGGATCCTGACACGTCCCCACCGTCCTGCTCTGCTGCACGAGTACATTCCACGTGTCCTTCCATTTGCAACGAGTCCAGCTGGAGTGTATCTCTGGTCGTGTCAGACAGGGGGCGCTCCGGCCTCGCTGCCCTCCAGCTACAGAGTGGTGAAGGCATACTGACTTTATTCCACAGCCCCCCACCCACAGACGACAGCCTGGGAGAGGACCAGCCCAGCCAGCACCAGGACCAGCTCCAGGACCAGGACCAGGACCAGGACCAGGACCAGGACCAGGACCAGGACCAGGACCAGGACCAGGACCAGCAACAGGCACACAGGGACACGGCAACCAGTGGAGGCCACCATCATCACCACAAGGCCAGATTAGAGAAAGGAGACCCACCTCTGAATGTTTCTGAATGGACACCTGGCTCATCTCAGCCGCTGTGGGTGAAGTACACGTCCAGCTGCTGCTCTGCTCAGGCTGAGTTGCTGGTGTGGGACACAGCTGGAAACATGAAGCGCTGCCATCTAACATCTGGCCAGCAGAGGCGGATAAGAGACAGGAGCACAGAAACCAGTGGAGCTGGACGGATGACTCTCACAGCAGGGTTTTTCTCTTTGTTGGGTCTGCTGTGGTCTTTTCTGCTTTAGGTCGATGTGATAACAAATGTTTTGCAGGTCAAATCTATGTGTTGATCACTGGATACCAGCAGCCCACACAGAGAGCTATACAAAAGACAGATACATAACAAATGTAATCTGATATGGAAAGAAGTATATCTTTCTTAATGACTGATTTGTGCTTGCTACTGTAATTTGTAAAGAAGGTGCTAAATAAAGAGTAATCATTTTATTATTACTGGCAAGGTCTTCAATTATTTGCTGTTCTGATATCACAACGAATGCATTACTGCCATGAAGTGAATAATTTGGACATAACTTTTCAGTAAGGAAATAATAATAATTCTGGTGGATTTAAAGGAAAAAACGTATAAAGCAACGTTGGAAAATAACCATGCATGTGAACAGAGTGACTGTTACAGTCTATTACATTCACAGCATACTTTAGTCAACAAGAAGATTAACATAATGTTTGTACCTTACATTTTATAGGATATAGATATATAATAATTTATAACTGTTAAACAGTTGGCCATTATCAGAAAATGAATGACTTTAGTTACAGAATTAACTTTTCGCCTGCGTAAGTAAAAGTAGTTTTTTAGTGTCATATTCTTAGACACCTTCCGGGTTATCAGATCTCAGCCCTGCGGTCCGTTTATTAGGCTGAGCGTGTGATGAAATGCAGATAAGAACAGATAGAGCACAATAAATATAAACTTAAGGTGGGTAATTTCCCTACTTGATATGTGCGTAAAAAAAGTAACATCACAGAGAGATTAATGTTAGCAAACATTTATGTTGGTACGTAGATTTTGCTCCCGATGGTCATATTTGAGGCCAGATAAAATGTGACAGAATGTGATTTTATTAGTGACCCCTCATCTTCGTCTTCTCTGCTCTCACAATTACTTTGAAGGGACATTTACAGCCGTCTTACCAAAGTGTTGGAACGTCTAATGGCAGCTTTTTGTAAGCAAAGGATGTGTATGAATGTGCACACATGAATAATCCAGATGAAGGCAAGACAGTTGACAACATAGGAGGAATTAGGCATGGTATGTATGTAGGAGTTCACTTGACACTGTACACACATAACACGGGAACATATTGCCTCTTTGATACATCTGAAAGAACACATGAGGAATATTTGAGTGAAACAAGACAAGACATTTATAAAAATGTATTTGATTCCTTAGATTAAAAAAAAGCATACGTTTTATACAGCAACAAGGAATTTGGTCTTTGTAATCAATTGTTGTTTAGATATTATAATTCATGCTCAACCTGGGCGATAATTTACATTTAGGACTGATTAACTGGTCGGGCAGTTGGTCATTACAAGACGACACAGACTCAGTCATGAATATAAAGCCAGAAAAGACCTGGACACAAAGTGTGTAGGTTAAGAGGACCATTGGGTTCAGGCTGAGCTTTTTTGGAACGATGAATAAAATATGTGCCACAAAACACAAGCAAGTGGAGGTGGAGGAGAGAGGACACTGGGACAGTAAGGTGGAGTTTCTCCTGGCCATGGCAGGAAATACTGTCGGCATCGGCAACGTGTGGAGGTTTCCTTACCTCTGCTACAAAAATGGAGGGGGTAAGTAAATATGAGGTTCACTTGTTACCTAAAATCTCTCGTACATGTATGCATTATTGTATATTTTGTAAGTTCAGGTGCATTCCTGGTGCCATATCTGGTGTTTGTGGTGACCTGTGCCGTACCCCTGTTCCTGCTGGAGACAACTATAGGCCAGTACACCCAGGAGGGCGGCATCACCTGCTGGAGGAAGCTGTGCCCACTGGTGGAAGGTATGCTGTCCAGGACTTTATTGAAGATTCACTGGAAACAATCTCTGAATGACTGATTTGCTCAAAGAGTAGCTGGTAGCATTATTGTCGGCTAATGTACCATATTAGTTTAATGTTTCATTTAGGGGTAGTTACACAAAGGGGGAGGGTGGAGAGGGGGTGAATGTCAGCAGGGCAAACATTGACAAACTGGCAACTGCATGGCCTCTGTGACCCTTTTTTCAAGTGTTTATTTTAAAGGGGAAATACACGTCAAAGTCTGTTTACAGGTCTTGGGAACTACTTATGCATATGAAAAATAGTCGTATAAAGTGTTTTGTTGCTCCAAAGTGAGTTGTGCGAAATGTGAGACATTACTAAGTGAAAAAAAGAATGTGAGGGTGTGGAGTTGGAAAGAAGTGAGCTTACCAGAGTTTTGCAGCCCACTTTTTATTCATTTTTTTTATAAAGAAGGAGAATGCATGGAACAAAAACATCTCTAGTTCATCAGTTTAGATCCTTTTTTATAAATCTGTTCATCATGTCTGACAATAGAAGCACAATGCTAAATCTCTGTAGTGCTTTTAAAGAAAAAAAATGTGATCAACTGTAGCAGTGCCTGATATTATTTATATTCCAAACACATTGGTATTAGAGATTGGAATGTTTCTTCACAACAACGAAACATTTCCACAATAGTTTTTGAAGATTACATTGATGAAAAAATTTGGAAAATGTAATAATTGTTGATTTTGCAAATACATTATACAGGAATGGAGAACAGTACTACCCTAAGAAGTTGGGATATACAGGACATTACATTCATTGTTGAGTCGCTTGGGGGTAGTGTGACTGTGTCAAACTGTCACTGAATACAGAAATTACAAATATGACAAAACAGACATATCACTCTGGGGAGGTACGGTATAAAGAATCAACCAGACTGAGATAAAATAACTGTTGATGTTTGTAAATATATCAGCTAGTAACCTGGGTGAAATCTTAAATCAAGTGACATTTCAGTCTGGAGAAGTCACAGAGATAGAAAAAAAAGAAAAAAAAAATTGTAATCTATTTATCATTATGGAAAAGTAGTGTCTCACAGTTAGTGAGCAGTTTAAGTGAAACATTGGGTCAGTCAGGTTTACGAGACAGATTGGTCAGTTAAGCGGTTTAATGGATAAATGGAGGGAGTCAGGATTTCATAATGTTTGTCTATGTGGCCTCGCAGGTGTCGGCTACGCTGGGCAACTGATCCTCTTGTACAGCTGTACGACCTACGTCATTATTCTGGCCTGGGCTTTGCTCTACTTGGTGTTCTCCTTCAGCTCACAGCTCCCCTGGGCCAGCTGCAACAACTACTGGAACACAGGTAAAATGGAGACTGTCACTTGCATTCATGTTGACTTGATAACAGAGTACTCAAATTAATGTTATGATCTTTTCTGTCAATTAAAAGACTTTCCAAAAAGTCGGGGGACTTGTGAGCGACTGCAGTCAAGCCAGCTCATGAAGGAGATTTTGAAGGGCTTTAGTTTTAAAATCACACATCAGAATGTCTTGATTGTCTCTTAGTGACAAGTTGAGGTGGTCTACTATTAATCTGAAGTGAAATTAGTTTGTAACTTTGGACCATTTCCTTTCAAATCTAATCTGAAATTAGAGGTAAATTGGCTCAGGATTGTGATTTGAAGTTAGCTCAAGAAGGAGATTTTGAAGGGCTTTCATTTTGAAATCACACATCAGAATGTCTTGATTGTCTCTGAGTGACAAGTTGAGGTGGTCTACTATTAATCTGAAGTGAAATTAGTTTGTAACTTTGGACCATTTCCTTTAAAATCTAATCTGAAATCAGAGACGCATTGGCTCATGAATGTGATTTTCTAGGGCTTTCATTTTGAATTTCAACATCAGAATGTCCTGATGTTGGAACAGAGGAAATATTCAGACTTTTACACCCAATATGGGTCAAGTTTCGGAACCCTTTAATCCCATAATGCAACTGCACAGCGTATTTAAACGCACCCTTTCTATCTGTCTACATCTTTTAAACTCCACACCAACAGCTCGTAATGCATAAACTGTTTGTTGAAGATTTGAAGTCCGAAGCCCAAAGCAAGGTTATTTTCTCAGACTTTGGCAACCTCCACCTAAAAACCACAGAAGACATTATACATCTGCTTTGTGACTATTAATATGTGTTTTGTCTCACTATTCTTTCAGATCACTGCGTAGACTTTTCCACATGGAATAAAACCTTCGAAAGGACCAACCAGACTAACACAACCTCTGCTGCCACAGAGTTCTGGGAGTATGTATACTGATAGACAAACTGAGCCTCTAGGTTGATTTAAAATGTGCCAAAAAGTTGTCCTAATATTCTCAATAAAACTTCTTTTGTTCCTTCTAGACGACGAGTGCTCGCTATCTCAGGGGGGATTGAGGAGATAGGCAGCATCAGATGGGATGTGACGTTGTGCCTCATTGCAATCTGGATCATCTGCTACTTCTGCATCTGGAAAGGAGTCAAGTCTACAGGAAAGGTATTTACAAAAGCACTAAAGCTGTGGTAAAAGTGGACACTGTTTATCTCTAAATGACTTAAACGGTTGCCTTTTTTCCCAGGTGGTGTATTTCACTGCTACCTTCCCATATGTGATGTTGGTTATTCTTTTGATCCGTGGAGTCTCTCTTCCTGGGGCTCAACAAGGAGTACTGTTTTATCTTCTGCCTGACCCCTCACGACTCACAGACCCTCAGGTATAGGAGATTCACTAAATACTGTAACAGTGTGGACTTCATGGACAACTTTACTCACTGTTGCTTTGTTGAAACAGGTTTGGATGGAGGCTGGGGCTCAGATCCTCTTCTCATACAGCGTGGGCGTGGGCTCCTTAACTGTGCTAGGCAGCTACAACACCTACAACAACAACTGTTATAAGTGAGTGTTCCTCAATGTTTGACCGAGCTCTGACATCAACTCTGATATCAGAGTTACGCAATAACATAGTAAAAAAGTATCTACTACATGCTATGAATTCATAGAGTGCGCACACATTTTTTGCGTGTTTTGCAGAGACTGTCTGTGGCTGTGTTTGCTGAACAGTGGGACCAGTGTGGTGGCTGGGTTTGCAGTCTTCTCTGTGCTGGGATTCATGGCTCACGAGCAGGGCGTTCCCATTGCAGAAGTGGCCGAGTCAGGTAATGCAAGCCATCAGAGGTATTCAGAAAGATGTAAAATATCCAATATTTCACCGCCCCAAAAAAATCACAAAAATAAAGATTAGAGAATTAAAAAAACAAAGACAGATTTGTGCATGAGAACTTTGTTTTTTCTTTCTACTTCTCACATTAATCACCTCACAAACCCTCAAATGTATCTTGTGACCCTTTGGAGCGGCCTGACCCATATGTTGTATGTTGTAAACTACCTAACTGTGTATAAAGTAGTTAAAACTAGCTCCACCTGCAGCTACAACTGTAAAATGCTGCTTATACACTGATGAATCAATATTAAGAATCGAATACATCAAATATAATGTTTAAGTCAACAGGGGCCTTTCAGCGCAGCGCAAGTACTTTTACTGAAGTAGGAATTTTGCTGGACTTTTACTTGTTCATGACTATTTTTACATTGTTGTATTGGTACTTAGAGTGGAGGCTTCGAGTACTTCTTTCACTACTAGTCCACAATGGGTAAAATGTTGCTGCCATCTTGAGGACAACCATAGACATGACAAGCACATTTACAGTTACTCAGTGCTGCTAAATCTCATAATAGGTCACAAATGTATCTACACACACACTTATACTTACAATACAATGGCTATTATTATAATCAGGCACTTGATATCAATATCAAATGTATTCATGTTACATGGGTAATCTTCCTCACCAAAAACCATGAAGACAGACTGTACATGATCACCAGAATAAAGATTACACTTTCACTTTCACTTTGGCCTCATGGTTTTCAGAGACAGAGATTATTGCCCTCACAATCTGCATCCAGTTTTCTGCAAACTAAATTTTCTCGAGACACACATGTAAAAAAATTTCAGTCCTGTGTTGTACTTTTCTGCTCTTCCTGGTTTGTGCTTCCTCTTGTGATTTCCAGTAACTTGAGACTGAGGAGGTTGTTTATTCGTTACTTGATAGATGAGATTTCCACTGCATTGCCATCTGGATGCAAAGTTGGTTAAACAACAAAGGCAGATAATAGACGGGGACCGGGTCCGGCTTTGTTGTTTTCCAGGTCCAGGCTTGGCATTCATTGCGTACCCTCAGGCTGTAGCCATGATGCCTCTGCCCCAACTGTGGTCCATCTGCTTCTTTGTCATGCTCATCCTCTTGGGTCTGGACACAGAAGTAAGATGTACTCTTGATGAACTCTTTGTCGAGGACAGGGATTCACATTTGTCAATGTACTTATTGTGTCTCGTCCTTTCTCTGTACAGTTTGTTGCCATGGAGGTTGTGATGACATCCATCAGCGATATGTTTCCCACGGTAATGCGCAGGCCAGGCCGGCGGGAGCGTTTCCTCCTCCTCTTCTGCCTCACATGCTTCTTCTCTCAGCTCGTCATGGCCACTGAGGTCAGTATTTAGTATTATATGTACATGTATTAGCAGTGTATTGCTGCCAAAATAAAACAACTTTTATATGATGATTTTGTTTCATCATGTATGCATCTGACATACAAAGTAAAATGAATAAAACCATGTCAAATACATGTCTTTGCTGCTGTCTCCAGGGAGGAATGTACGTGTTCCAGATGTTTGACTACTACGCTTGTAACGGAGCCTGCATCCTCTTTCTCTGCGTGTTTGAAACCGTGGCACTGGGATGGATATTTGGTAGGTGTACTGTTTGTCTAAGGGCGATTTCATAAAGGACCTAAATAAAGTTGGGGGGAGTCGCAAAAGACAGATTTAAAAGGAAATATCAAAATCAAAGCAGCAGACGCTGAGATATGATGACTTTTAGTCCCTTCAGTTCTAAAAAAGCTGGATTTCCCATAATGCATCAAAACCCTGATGACATCATTGTGCTTATTTTCTCAGACTTGACAAAGCTTTCAGAGGCTGAGTAGTACCTCTACCTAAAAGTAAACTAGCCTTTTATGTGGAACAAATGAGTGAAGTTCCCCTTTAAATGACATTGTCATTCACAAACATTGGTCTGATGTGGTCATTAAGTACTGATCATCCAACCTCTTCTCCTATAAAAGGGGCCGAGCGGTTGAATGACATCATTAAGGACATGACAGGCGTGCACGCCAACCCGTTCTTTAAAATCTGCTGGCTTTACCTCACACCACTGGTCTTACTGGTGAGTAACTTTCAATGTTATATTTTTATGCTTGAGATATTCTTACACTGAAAAAGTCAGGATAACTTCTGAATTCCCATTTTTTTTTATTGTTTTCTCAGGGCTCCTTTATATGTTCTTTAATTAAGTATCAGCCTCTGACCTTTAATCGCTGGTACGTGTACCCAGCCTGGGCATACGCGTTGGGCTGGGTAATGACCTTTTCCTCCATCCTGCTTGTGCCGGGATGGGCGCTGTATAAACTGGGAACTGGGACAGGGACCTTCAGGCAGGTAGGACAACTCTATAATTGATTTTGATAATTAATTCAAGAAATCGCATGGTTCATGTGTCATATAATGATTACATTGAGTATGTCAATAAGCAAAAGAGCAATGTATCTCTGCAGATTTGATCACCATACACATGTACTCAGAAAAATGACTTACGCTTCCTATAAAATGTCCAAAATATTTCTACAGACAAGTCACGTCTGACATCCCATCTGCAAGAGGAGCTGTCATTTTTAGGATTTATTATGAGGATTACTAGGCAGCAATGTGAGAGTCTTTAAAAGTGTGATATGTAGAGGTGTGTTGATCAAAGTATAGTGTCGATTTTGCAACCGCCTCAAAACAATGTGGTAGGTCTTGTTTGACACGTTTGCTCCAAGTTATGGGTGAATATGTCTCTCAATTTTCTCAGCGTTTCCACCATCTGTGCCAACCGGCCCCCGAATTCTCACTGACCCAAAAGAGAGAGGAGACTGAGCTGCAACACATCAGAGGGGAAGAGCAGCACTGGCTCACGTCCAGTTGATATCAAACATGAAATTACCCTGAACTCTTTATCAACTACATTTATGTGTACAACAACTTTCCTTTTCATCTCTTTGCTTATATCTTGATCTGAATTTCTTACGGTATTTGTTTTTAAAAGGTGCTACATCAATAAAGTTATTGAACAAAGATTGGGCAATAAGCAGGCTCGTTAGATTGTGTTCTTACTTTCTCTGCTTTTCTTAAGTCTACAATCCAAAAATCAAAGACTTATTTGTCTTATTTATTTCATCTCTATAATGCTGGCTTTTCACTCCAAATGTTACATTACAAAGTAATATTTTAGCAAGGAAAAATTTGATAATTTTATTAGTCACATCGTAATCGGATTCCTATTTTAATCCAAATAACATTAATGGTTAAACTAACTGTCTACAATGTGTCTACAATAAATTATATTTCAAGAGATCCTAGAAATATATATTGATAATACATCGCAGGAAACAGTCCTTACTTCAACAGTCTCTGTGAAAACAACGTACTAATTATAAATTCATAATCACATCTTTATTTCAAAAGCATAAAAAAGTGCAGAGAGTTTTCTCTGTCGCCATGGAGCTCAACAGACAAACTGGGAAGGATCAATTCAAGGTCACAGGAAGTCCTTAGAGAAACATATTACCATAACAATTTGAAAAGACTCATATGATACAATGACAAAGTACATTCCTCATATATTGCTTTATTTAAATACCTTGAAAATTTGAAAAATACGCTGAAACAAATGCGTCATGTGCACAAGCACAGAGAAATAGATGACAAATAATTCACTTATCACAAGATGATAACCACTTAAGCAACGTACTTTCATACTTAAACATACTCACTCAAATCCACAATGCAAACCGTACTCCATCTCTGACTCCGCACATGACCACATGGAAATGTGTCATCAACGTGAAAACGGACAGCAAAGCTGCTGCATGAGAGGAAACCACATCACTGATTATCTTTGAGATGCCGAGTGCAATTCTTCTGCTATAATATGATGTGTGCTGTATTTTGTCAAATGAGCGTGATATGACTGTGACAATGATGCAACAAATAGTAAGTGGAAAAAAAGCTATTAAGGCTTGGTTGACAAGTATTTGGATAGAAGTCCTTGTGGCAGTCCAGTGTAGTGCAGTGTGTGATGTTACAGAGATGTTCTCTGCAGCACTGAGCGCATAGTTGTGCCTCAAGTGCTACATGTTTCCTGAAAGTGTCATTTTTCTGGGAGCCTTTTAGCTTCGGCTGCCTCGTTTTGAAGGCACCAATCTTGTTTATCGTCTTGTTCGGACTGCTGTCTCTCTGTCTCTCGTACAGAAGGTTATAAGAAAGCATTTTCACAACATTCATCTACCAAGAGATGGATTTATTCATCCTCTCACTGATTTAAGTTGGTCTGGCCTGGCGTGAGAGCGACACAACCGACTGAAGTAAAGATATATATACTGTATTGCCACCTGTGTGTAATCCAATTTGCTCTGCCTCCCGGGGAAAACACATATTATTGTCACATAATCCTTTAAGTGGCTCACGAGCAGAGAGCCTCTACACATCCGAGTGGTTTTATAAAATCTGCAGTGGTATACTGAATTGCACTTGAGAGAATGAAATCAGCTTTCAGATGTCAAACACTTAATTCTGGTGAAAAATATTAAGACAACCGGGAAGAAAAAAACCACGTACTGCAACATGTACAATAGGTACGAGTCATTGTTGGTTTCCCTTTGACCCGCAGAGATATTTCGCGTAATCCCTATGAAACTAAGTTTAAATAAGCAGGGATGAACCATTAAAGCCACACGTAAATTCCAAAAGTAGCCCTGAGTACTCGCTCTCCCTTTAAAGGCACTGCTAATCGGTAGAACTGTCAGGAGGCATAAAGGTGTCTTTCTCTGGCGGTTTATCTCCGGCCTCGAGCTCCCTGCCTGAGTTCAAGTCAGGTATGGTCGTGAGACGGCGGGGCGACGGCGCCTCTGAGCTCTCAGCACCCCGTGGCCCATTGGCGCCACCTGTGGAAACACCCGCTGGTTGACTGGCAGAATCTGGATTACATGGAATTTGACAATTTTGCAGGATTTTAATGTTGGGGTAGCTGCCAGACTCGGCCATTGCTCGGTGCAGATGTTGCCAGGCTGCGCTATCGCTCCAGGTACAGCCGGGGTTGCTCACAGCCTGGCACAGTAGCTCTGTGTGCTGGCGGAGCTGAGCAATGTCCCGCTCGGTGGCGTTGCTCTGCCGCAGCAGCTCCTTCGTTCGCAGCGTTATGTCCAACAGACCCGACTGTCTCAGGATTTCTACCGTGTTGAGGAAGCGGTGTTGGCGAGTTCTGGTGGAGCTGTTTCTGTGAAGTCCTCTGGTTTTGAGGACGGAGGAGGTGGTGTACAGTGCGGAACCAGATGGGGAGCTTTGGCTCAAGGAGACAGCAGCGGGACTGGAGGACGACGGGCAATCTGCGGTTGGAGAGGAACATGGCAGCCTGGTGGTTGAGGCTGATAATTTGTGTTGCTCATCAAGGTGCGGCTCAGCTAGACTCCTGGTCACAGGTGTGTTCTCAACCTTGTGTTCTGTGCACACTCTCTTGCTAAGATTCTGTGATTCATCATTCGATGTCGATTTATCAGGCGGCTTCTTGCTGGGGTGTGGCGCAATGCGTGGGTAGGAGTTGACAATGGGCAGGTAGGTGCCATTTATGTTCTTCCCTGTGACGTTGGAACTCCAGGGCACGGGCGTGTGAAGCTGGCGAGTGGCCGGCAACATGCTAGGTTGCTGGAAGAGGATCATATGGGCAGCGCCGGAACTGCTGTTCTCCCTGCTTCCATTTCTCTGAGGCAGCTGATCTCTTTTCTGGATCATGTCCGGCTGGTGGGACAGGGAGGGAGGGAGAAGGGAGCAAGTACGAGACATAGATTAAACACCCGATTCGATGCTATCGTGATAACGATTTGGTATGTATTGCAATTTTTAAGTATTGCGATTCTACAAGTATTGGGATTCGAGATTACTATTTGTTGCGAGACCATGGGAAAATGTTTAATTTTCAGCATGTATGTAGTCAGAGATGGCCTCAACTCAAATGCAACAGTCATTGTAAGCAATCTTTTATCCAGCAACAGAACAGTTTTGTTTTTAATCTGTAACGGACACAGGTGACATGTTTTATCCTTTTTGTGAATATAATCCAATTGATCTGACTTCCATACCCTTTGTCAACACCTTATTTTGAAACCAAGACGTAGTCACACAAAGGCTTGAGCCCTGAAACCTTAGAGACACTACTGACATCCCCTGGGAGAGTGTGAGAGGCTGCCAGGGCTTGAAATGGAATAAATATGAATGGGATGTTACCTTGGTGACAACAAAACATGGTATGTAGAATTGTGAGGTAATTGTCAAATCCATTAACTAGCTTTTGTCAAACAGCTTCAATAACAAAATTATAAGAAATGGTTGATGAATAAACCAGGTGTGTAATAAAGCCTCTGCTTTCATTCCTCTGATTTCATGTGTTTTTTTATGTCCCATTATATGTACAGTTTCTGTCTAAATTTAACATGCCAGGCTGAACACCCATGTCCCGTCCTCTTTGTTTACCTTTTTTATTCTTTTTTTACCCCTCAGGGCTTCTCCTGGCTTCAAACTCCACGAGTCTGTGAGTGTGGACATTGGGATTGGGCCTAGCTCTGTCAACCACCTCGAGATGGGTCACTGGTTAGCCCAGTTCAAATGCATTTAACCCAAATGTCAGTCTATGGATGCTCTGCAGTTGTAGCGTCGGCTGATTTGACCACGGGATGCGAGTGCTTGCGGCCGAGCACTGTGGGTACTCATGTTGGTCTTCTACGGAAATACGATATCTGTCCATGACGGAGTTTGCATGCAGCTTTAGCCACGTCTACCGCTGCTTTTCCAGGCAATGTGTGAAACCCCTATTATTTCCATACTTTACTGTATACGTACTGTTACCAGACTCTGTGGGTCGTATCACCGCGGCTCTCGGATGGTCCGCTATCTTCTGCGTGTTTTCCTAACATCGCTGCCTGAGCTTAACCCCGTCTTACCTGCTGAATCACGATGTTATTGATGATGTAGATGGGTGGGAGCTCGCGGTCTGCTGGCATCAGGGTAGGTCTCCCAGGATCCCTGTGCCGAAGATCTCTATTTTGCCCTGGCTGTGAGGTGTCTGCACGCTCGCCGCCTCTGCACTCACTTTTGTAGCTCCGCTGGTCCTCCACGTCTGTCTGCTGCCCGTCTGTGGGAAGAAATACATGCTGACTGACGGAGAGTAAAGCCATGCTCAAAGAGGCTACTTTTGTGACGTAGGCTCGTCGTGTTACAAATTTATATATATTTTCATACCAAAATATGCAAACATTTACTGTATTTTCACAAAAAAAGGGAAGAGAGGAGGACCACACTTGCTTTCATATATTCATATTTTCACTCCAAGAAGCAGCAACAAATTACATTTTATGATTGATTAGTGAGATATTCTCGACCGTTAAAGTCAGCCTAGCTGTGCAGGTACAGTATTTAACTTGCTGCATCATCTGTCTCTGAGTCACAGACTCCAGACAGTCATTGGCAGAACAGGATCTGAAACCAAATAAGTGTATGTTAACTTTCTTCGATCAATTTATGTCCACGGATTTTAAGAATAAAAATTCCTTCACACTTTATCGGATGTGGATGTAACCGTAATCACATGAAACTGGGAAGTCAGCACAATAACCTCGTTTCCATAGTTTCATTACAAATAAAGAATGTGCTATCTATTATGTACTGTACTATTTGTCCCATTCAGCTTTTATTACTATCGCTGCCTGAGCTGACTTGTGAAGATTTATGGGTGTGTATGGGAAATAACCCTAGGGAATAAAACTTGGCAAATTGTCTTGCTCTGGTTACATATTTACTCACCAGAGTAGCCAGAGTCTTTTTCTGAACTGCAGCGAGAGGCCCTCCCACTGGACTCGTCTGCGTCTTTGGTATCGCGCATTGCCAGCAGAGTCATACGGTTGCTCTTATTTTTAGCATTCTTGCTGGATGTGGCACAAGAACTGTGCTCGCCCTGTTCCTTCGGCATGCTGGACCCTAATGAGAGAAAACATCATATTTAGTCAGTTTCTGAATAACAGAAACTGACCGCATAAAAAAAACTAAAACAAATGTCGCTCTTGTGAATCAGAGGTCTGAGTTGACATTGATGGATCAGTGACCTGATCAGGTTGTACCATAAGTAACACCCACTGCATTCTGGGATTTTTTTTTTATTAATTTAGATGCAAAACATCACACATTTGTTATGTCATACTGGTGTCATTTCAAACAATGAACCCTTTGAGTGCACGGTCATTGAAAAGGTCCTATTTGACAATAATAAACACAGAAGTGAATAGATGCCCTGACAGGGAGGGGGAGGGGGGGGGGGGGGGGTAACCCAGGTAACTCATGCACGCAATGCAACATCATATGCATACCCACAAATAATACCTGTAGTTTCACATAAGTCTTAATATGAGCATATACAGTGTCATAACGCTACATGGAAACATACACATTCTGTACACATTGTACAGAGTAAGTCGCTTTGGATAAAAGCGTCAGCTAAATGAAATGTAATGTTTAAGCTCATGAGAAATAAACACGTTTGTATAAACACCTTTCTGTGCAGTGTTTCCGTGCATGTGTGTACATGTGCGTGGCCACATGTGTTTACATGGAGACAAAGGAATGCATGGGCCATGTGTTGTTTTGAGTCCACAGGGAAACAAAGAGCCTGTTAGACTATGTTTAGCTATTACTTCCAGGTACAGAAACTTTACAATTTGTTGGATTTGGTGGATTTTAATTGTTTTGTGTGTATTTTCGTCTGGATTACTGTATCTGATGATCAAAGTGCAAATCCAAATACAGAAGAACAGATCGTACATGGGTGGCTGACTCAGCTGGGGAAATGATCACTTCTTTATATTTGCCCCTGAATAGCACAAGACACCGCTCTGTGCTCTCCTTTATGAGTCTCCAACTCTCACATGGGTGATACGTCTCTACAAGGACACCAGAATCACCAATGCACTTCCATGTTCACATGTTCTACCAAAACCGGCACAGCATCAACATGCAAAGCTCTCCAGTAAAATAAATGTACATTAGGACTGCAAGAGACATTTATTTTTTTTACTTTTAATGATCAGCTGTGCAACTTCATTGTTCTCCACCAGGTCTCCCTTTCATAGAAAATGTCCGCTATGGGGGAAGTATGTGGAACTTTTTTTTTGTTTCAGTCATTTGTGTGTACGTGCGTGTTTGTGTGCGCGCGTGTGTGTGTACGATCCACCCCGTGCCTCAAATATCAGAGGCAGTGGGTCCCTGAAGGCAGCACATCTCGCTCTCAGCTGAAACAGCAGCACCCCTCCTCCTCCTCCTTCCACCCCTATTATGTAACGCTCAACTTGGATATACACTTCCTCTCAGTGGCCGTAAACACGTACACACACACACACAAAAGGCGCGCGCGCACACACACACACACACACACACACACACACACACAAAAGGCACACACACACTAAGCTAATCAAAGTGGTTTTGTCGAAATTAAAAAGGGCATAATGCGTCGTTAACAGGCCGATAGCCACATGCAAGACGAGAAAGTTATAAAAGAGTGAGCGCTTGAATAGGAAGTAGAGATATTTGGCAATATTGCGTCTTGTTCAAAGCCAAAACATTCCCCATCTCATTTATCTGCGGCGGAAAACTTACCTTCAAATGTAAAACAGACGATTGTTTCCCCAATAACGGTCGTTTTCACACTCGCACGCGCTCTTGAAGCGCTGAGAAACGCTGGCGTTCACCTACAGTGTCATGTTTAAATTGTTGTCAGTCAGTTACAGTGAAAAATATATATATTCATTTTCCTCTTTGTTAAATAACCTGTGCCGTGAGATAAGAGTACAGTGAAACGGGAGGTTGAGTCGGGCTGACATAAGGTTGTCTGTCAAGTTGGTCAGGGCTCGGAAAATCATATGCAGATGGTTTCAAAATAAAACGCACGCGTCCAAGCACGAGGCGGATTTTATACAGAATACCACCATGTCTGATAATATTCAGTATAATGCAAAATCCTCTTGATTTTAACATCCTCAACCAGTGCTTACCTGCACGTTTATCCAAAAGCGGCAGCTCCCCCGCTTTTGTTTTGAAATCCTGGTGGCTAAATTATAGAGAACTTGACGTCGCCGTTTGACGTGACTACCAAATGTAAAAAAAAAAAGGAAAAAAAAGGAAAAAAAAAGGGAAAGACCGACAAAACGAAACAAATATCGAAATGACTCTGTCGAATGACAAAAGACAAACAAAACGTGACCCACCAAATGACGCAATTAAACATGGAGGGAGGGGGGAGAGGGGGAGGGCGGTAATTGTCCGCGTTACCTCAGTTGAACCCACAGACGCCTGCTGGTCGGACCTCCCACCAGACACAATAAAAATGATCCCTCTCCGCGAGCTAATCGCCGATTGAAGCAGGAGACAGCCACGACAGCCAATCAGAGCTGAGCGCACGTGTAGCAGCGAGACAGTCGTGGTAGAGGAAAACCCCAATTGTGCAATAAACAAAAGAGGCTCACTACAAGACTTTATATTCTAATTTGGTTATGGTCACTTTTGGGACAATAATAATAATAATAATAATAATAATAATAATAATAGGTTTCAGAGGAAAAAAAAAGAAAAAAAATTACAGTAACTGGAGTTGCAGGCTCCAGTCATGTTGCTGGGTTTCATCCAAACAGCAACTGACCAGTGACCACAGATTTGCACACATGTCGCCAACACACCTACTGACACTAGCTGGAACGAGCCTGCGTACACATGACTGTTGAAAGCTAATCCAACTTGAATAGGTGAAGGACTAAACTGATCCTGGAAAAGAGAAACGCAGTTACACAACATGCACGGCGTGGGATACTCTTGATGTGTTGCTGCAACAGCCGTCCGGCCTTCTCCAACGCGCCTCCTTTGAGCCAGTCAGCTGTGTGGGTGCGATTGCACATGTGAGCAGGAACGGCCGACAATGCAGCCGCGCAGCCAGCAGGGGGCGCTGTTGCCACGTGGAACTGCACAAGTTGCAAGTTTGTGCAAAAAATAAACAGCTGAAACTTTTAAACTTTGCAGCAGACACTTTATTTTTACATTAAAACTTTCATAATAACTTGATAGACAGCGCACGCCCTCTTCACAAAACGACAAGGACGCATCAATACAATTCAAATATTTCCTAAATCGGCTGCAAGATAAGATCATAAAACAGGTGTGCCACTGGGTTAGCTAAATCACATACATGCAAAGTGCATACAATCCTTTGTCAAACGATGTTTGGCATCAACATCTTTCACACTTCTTCCTCACCCCAAGTCCATGGTGAATCTTCAGGATCCACAGCAAAGAATATCCGGCCTTGGTCCGAGGCCTGGACCGCACCGGCGTAAAGTCCTCAAGTGACGCTGGTCTAGCGTCTCCACTTTGAAGCATCGGGTATATAGTTACGTTTCTGGTAATCGGGAATGTCAAGGGCTTACACCCAGCGGCCTCGCGTCGTTCTTTAGACCAGGGTGCCTGCTGACATGCATGGCTTCTGGGGAGGAGAATTTAATAAAAGTAGCACAGGTCTCTCTTGTGTGGGCTTTGGCAGCAGCATTGGCCAGAATGTGCATGATCTTCAGCATGGCGGTCGCACTGAAAACCACAAAGATTAAAACAATTAAATAATTACAGCTCCAGTGGATGCCGACTCATACAAAACACCTGGTCTGTTTTTGCATATGTGACGTTAGGACAAAGCCACAGCTCAGTAACTACAGTCCTGATGATGCCACGGGTAAAGGCTTTTAAAAAGGGTACGTTGGATCATCTTATAAATCAAGACACACCTGCCGACATGGAGACTGGAGGCCAGACACCAGGCAGCCTCCCCTCCTGGTGTCGGGGGCTCCTGCAGGACTTGGCGGGACACGCAGAGGGCCGCTCCTGCCAGCTGCACGGGCAGAAACACCACACACTGGCCCTCCAGGAGAGACAGCTCCAGCAGATACCGCGCCATCCACACCGCCTGGTGACACAGACGACACTTCATATCTCTGCGTGATGGAAAGTAACCTCGCTTGACGGAATGAGCAACCGGACCTAAGAACAGACGGGTACAGGTCTACCTTGGCACTGCAGTGCGCAACCGAGGCGAGGATGAGGAGGAAGAGCAGAGGGGGACAGTAGGACAGATCGAACTTGAGCCCTAAGAGGACCTTGCGCTCCATTCGCAGCAGCTGATGCTTCGTGTAGGTGTGGTCCATCAAGTAGCAGAGTCCAGACACCTGGAAGAAGAAGAAGCACAACAAAAAGGAACATTTTCTTGAACACAAGTTTAAGAGCTTTATATCTATAATAATAAGATTAAATGAAACCTGGACACAAACCAATCACGGATTATTTTCATACGTTAGCAGACACCACAGACGATCAACCAGGTTTAAAATGCCGTGTAGCTTTGTCGTCGAGGAGGGCTGAGCCGGCTTACCTCGGGCAGGAGACACTCTTCCTTCTTTGCAGCGAGGAAGAGGCAGACCATGCCGAGGAGCTGCAGGTTGACCGTGGTGACCTTGATCTCGCGCAGGGAGCGGTTGAGGAGGTGTATGGCCAGATAGAGGGTCTCTTCCTGGAAATGCATCATCTCCTGGTAGGAAATAGAGCAGGCAATCAAGAGCGACAACCACAAATCCATAATTTACCTTTTCTTACGGATTAAACAAATTATATAAAATGTTGATTGTCGAGCTTTAGGAGGTGCTGGTTTGTTACTTTGGGACCGATCAGTGTAGCCATGTCCCGTCTTTATGGGAAGCTAAGATAACCAGCTGTGGCTTAATACTTATTGTACAGATATGAGCGGTATCACTCATCTAACTTTCTGGAAGAAAATGTATTAAAATGATTTTAATCATCATGATTTTTTTTTTTTTACTTTTTCCCCTGACAGGCCATCTAACTTTGTGCATTGCTTTGGAAAACCAAGAAGAGCAAATACTTCTGCTGCTACAATACGCAACAAGCACATGACCTTAAATTAACAGACCAGTCAGACTAGCTTTCATCTTGAGGAAGAGGAAACCCTCCATCTTCAGTGGGAACTTACATGCACTTGAACGAGCCAGTCTACCAGGACAGAACGAGTGGAGTCGGTAAAATGCCGCGGCAGGTCCGCGTTGGGAAACGGGTTTCGTGTTTGAGTTCTCTGCGGGGTGAAAAACAGGACAACAGGAGGCACACGCTAAATATTTAAAGAGATTCAGTGGGATTAGTGTTCGTGCCAATCTGCCCCCTCAATGATAGGATCTCACTCACCATCATATCCAAGAACATGTCCCAAGCGTACGCTCGGTCCCATATGAGGTCCAGTTTCTCCAGTGCCGTCTCCACCTCGTGGCGCAGCAAGCTGGGTACCAGTGCCTGGAGGCTGGGAAGACCCTGCAGCCCGTAAGGGTAAGGCAGCACAGCCTCCTCCACGCACCCATCTGCTCCGCAGGATGGACGAGGAGGACGAGGAGGAGAGAGGCAACATGCAAGTAAATCATTTACATGATAAAAGTAACCATCTGAGCCCTAAATGACTGCTTGTATTTTCACAACATGATTTAACACAAATAATCCATTACTTAACAGCTACAGTCATTCTGATGAGACACTGAGGTGGAAATAGTTTTGAGAATCTTTGGGATGGATCACTCTACCTGCTGAGTGTGTTAAACTGTCTTCATGGAAGCCCATGAGGATGCCTTCGCTCGTTTGTGCCGATAACCTCCTTTCCTGCAAAAGGACAACGCCTTACACACACACGCACACACACACTTGGAAGTGGGATTGTTATGATCACGAGAGAAAGAAAAAAAAGAAGCTGATGCTCTGAGCCACATAGGTTTACAGTGATCGCAACTTCTCATATTTAGAGAGGGTTACATATAGTAGCTTCTGTTGCAACCAAGGACAGATCAGTCCCTTAAGTTATGACTGAAGACTATAATGTGCTGGGAACATAAAGTTATAACAAGAGCTATAAGACACTGTAGGATGTGTTGGGTGAAGATGTACCCATCTGCGCTCTGGCTCCATTTTGACAGTGGCCATCCTGGGCTCTTCCACTTCTACAGGCTGCCAGCGATCTATGGGCGCACAGGTATTGGACCAAGTTCTTAACGGGGCACGCCTCTCATCCGCCTGCAGGGACGACAGAAAGTCTTATTGAGACAGATGTGATCACAGTAATGCCACAAAATGAATGTGCTTTAAAGAGTGGTTCACTTCAGGTCATTAACACTTCTACTCCAACCATCTAAATCAGCGACTCTGACACCTGGCTTCACGACAGGTGAACGCGATTACTTTCCTGACAACTTAAACATGGAGCAGGCCTGTATGTAGGGCTAGAGAAACAGTAGGCAAAGTATTTTGATTAAAAAATAAATAAACAAAAAAAAAAGCATGACAAGTTTCCTTGGGAAGGGTTTCATTGATGAGAAAAATATTTAATTAACGAGTTATCTCCCAACTGATTGGCTCAATAAATACTATCTACAATCTGTCATTTTATATATGTCATTTTATATATATATATATATATATATATATATATATATATATATATATATATGATAGATAGATAGATAGATAGATAATGACAGATTGTAGATAAATACATAAATAAATAAAAGAACTGTGGGGGGGGGGCACTGGTTAAAAAAAAAAAGGGGGGTAAATATGAATACCCTGTTGCACTGCTCAGCTGAAGCACCTGAAGACTAGAGCAGCGTGTCTGAACTTTTATTAGTTTTTAACTCTTCCTGGGACATATTGATTAAGCCTGGGTCTGTTGAGCCCACCGATGCTCACCTTCTTGTGTAAGTCCAGCAGGGGCTTGGAGTCGCAGAAACCAGTCTTGGCCATGATCACAGCCGGAGACAGAGTTCCCGAGCCGGGCCGCTGCAGCTACTTATCCACGGGTGTCGGCGGAGGCCTGGAGCAGAGAGGCCAGCCTCGCCCCACAGGTAGCCGCTAATGAAGCCGGACAGGTGGGCCGCGCTGATTGGGGTGGGGACACCGGTGTCACGGTGGACGGGTTAGGATCGGGACTTCCGGTCCACATTTTGGAAAAAGAAACCACGTTTTGCTCAATGTGACCAACGAAAAAATAAAGTTGGTTTTATTCCAAGGTATGTGTTGCGTTTAAATGACCAAAGGTTCATGCTTATGGTTCAGCGTGAACGAGACATGCACCACATTACAGTAAGTTTACTGGACATTCAAGATGTGTTCAGGAAACACAGGAGACTTCTGTGGTGTATATAATTGGCTCTTGGGGATTTATGCATGTTATTTAATCTGTACAGTCTCATGTAATCCATTACCCCTGAAAATAACAACTCTGTGTCATAATCAGGGCTGCGCCCAGTTTTTTTTTTTTTTTTTATAAATATGGAGTTCAAGAGTGCAAAGTCCCCATTATGATTTATACAAAACAATTGACTATTGCCAAAAAGTCTGGTTTCCTCTACATTCATTTAACTGCTAATATAGACTTCAAAAAGTTAGCTCCCTAAACAGTTGCCTAAATTCAGTTTCAAAGCCTTCCCACAATGACTGAAGTCTGATTCTGGTGGAAAAATACTAAATCTTGTTATTTTAATGTGTGTTTCTGGACAAAGAATTAACATATTTTGAATAAAAAATTTAAAAAAAACTAATAATCTGCTTTAATAACACTAAAACAAGCTCATAATGTGAAACTTATGTAATGTTTGTCACAAAGTTGGTGAAAAACCCTGTAATTTCCTGGCAAAGCATCCAGGCAATGACCTCTGTGCCCTCTCTGGTTTGGCTAATTGATCAAGGCTATTGAATGAAGGCCGGGACATGGTCACGTACACATGCACAATGTAACTGGAGCTGCTTTGTTACTGCAGACAGAGCTAGAAATAAAAGGATGGTGTCCGCTCAGGTGCTCTTCGGCTGCTCTCGGACTGACAGAACATTTTGGAGACGCTCACCCCAATGACACGACGCGTGACATCTCCTCTTTTAACTCTCCCTGGTCATATTACATTGAATATTGCTGTACTAAATATTGCAGACCTGCTGCAGGTGTACACTGTAATAAAAAACACAAACATACACACAGCTTTATTCAGTAAAAATGTTTACTGGCACATTATAGTTGCAAATGTTATAAGCTACCATTGTTGTAGCAGGTATCACCCGTTACATTGTAAAGTCTTGCAAAGGAGGGCTGAAACTGTCTACCAGGACAATGACCTCCCCTTAAAGATTGCTTTTTTTTTCATTGCCCTCTGAGCCTCAATTAACAGCAACAAGCAAAAAAAGAAAGAAATCTTGTTACATCTGCATCAGGTGTGACATTCGTGACTGTTGATCACATTCAAATATACAGAGAAGCAAGGTAACCATTGTAAAGCTGCAAATCAAATACTACAAAGCTGCAGTCCTCCCCCTCTACGAATGCTGCATTCACCATCAAGCTGTTTTTATTTATCTTTTTTGGTATTTACACAATAGTGAGGAGGCACTTGTTGTGCCTGTGTTTGCCTACAGGAGAGGTCAGGGGTATTAACTTGCATGTTCAGCTGTGAAGCATTGCTTAAAGCGTGGCCAGCAGCGAGGTTCAGAGTATGGCTTCACAACCAATATTAAAAAAGTTCAGCAGCACCCCCTTATGGCCATGATAGCAATGAAGGCAAATCCACAGTGGAGTCCATCAGTGCAGTGGTTCTGATGTCCGATTCCTGCCGTTTCCAGAGCAGGACACTAGGCTAGAGCATGATGGCTGTGCCTGAGCCAGTGAGAAGAGGTGCTGGAGTTGTGAACTGTAAATCAAAGCCATTTGATCACATCCTCGTCTGCAGGACCTGGGGGCCGCCTGCTGCCCGACGACGAGTCCAAAAAAACCTGCTGCTTTTCTGTGTCCTCATCACAACTTTCACTCAAACTTCTCACTGTCACAGTCTTGTCACTCACACAAACGAACGGAACCAAAATAAATGAATGTGAGACATGAGGGGTATCCCGGAGAATGCGCATCGAGGTTTTTGCAAAAAACCTTTAAACCTTAGATTAGGTGCTCCGTAGAGAACGGTAGAAAACTATCAATTTCATTATTCTCGATCATGCCGTATGTATCAAAGGATGGCTCTTATCTACTTTGTCTGAGCATCGTCTGGAAAATAGTGCATAGGGACTATTTTCTCTCTAGTTTAAAAATAGAATGATCAAATTATGTTAATTTTCCTTAATATTTCCCTTATATATGCTCTGCAAATTATGAACAATGTATTCAGTTCAGCCTAAGGGACGTGATAATGCAAAACCAAAAATAGCTGCCCATTTAAAATCAAATTACCAAGTTACCATCTAAGCTAAATAAGCATTCATCCAATGGAAACCCCTTGAAATGAAGAACATAATCAAAAAGAAAGCCATTTAAAAACTTTTAATATATAATTTTTATATAATGTATACTTAAAACAAGACAATGTGTCTTCCAAAATTTGAGAAATAGATGGACAAAGAAAGGATAAAAATCAACGAACAAAAACAAAACAATGACAAACAAAAAGATCTTGATGTTTCCTTTAGTGAAGCTCAACGAGCCGCCGACATCTCTTCCAGCAATATGGAACAGAAAGAGCTTCCGTCAATGGGAGCACTTATCCGTCGTGTCGTGTGGCTTCACGACTCGCAGCATGCAGATTTTCATTTCAACTTAACAATGCATCCGCTGATGTTTTGATTTGTTCCCCCTGTCTGCAGGTTGAAGGTTGGTCGACCAGCTCATGCAGCGTTTCATTGGATTGTAAACCTGCAGACTGCCGCTCCAGACAAACAACTACACAGATGGAAGGGATTCAACACAGCAGTACAGAAAAACACACACAAAAAAAAAAAAGGTCCTAAACATCAGATGTGGAATCATTTGAAGTGTTAAACGTCCACCAAGTCAGTCAATTTTTGGCCTCATTATAAAGACTTAACAACGATTGAACTCTCATTCTTTAAATACGGGAACATTCAACAACAAAAAAAAGAAAATCTTTAAAGACTTACACTGATATTACAAATAGAAAATGAACATAAGATTGGTGCCTAACTTCAGCTAAAGAGTGAGAATTACTGGATCGAGGACAGCGAATGGCTGTGTGCGTCTACATTGGTCTGCGGTGAAGCGTCTAGTCTCTATTCTCCTCTCTTTAACACATCGGGACTGGCCTTCATGAAAACCTTCTCTTACACCTCCAACCAGCAGCCAGTTGGTCGGTAAGTCAGTCTGGACTCTGTGAACCCGACTGCTGCATCACTTTAAATGAATGAATGCAGCTTTTAAAGCAAAGGTTAGCCATGCAAGAGATGCCAGTTTCTATTCCTGACTGAGTCTTTAGCGCCAACTGGTCACGGCAATCATAAATTACATGCTGGTTCCCTTTTAAAAAAAAAAAAAAAAAGGCCATTGATGTATTGTGTAGTGTCCTCTCGTCGATATTCCAGCAATAGTTCAGAGTTTAAAAACATGCATGAAAACAGACACAAATGGATGGTTGAGAATCAAAATGGTTGTTCATACATCCTCCTGCACTCATATGCGCACACACTCGTCGATTCGCACGCGCACACACACGGCAACCCCTCCCCTCCTCCCCATTTCCCCCTACTGTAGGAACAGTCCCACACTTGATTTGTAACAGCAAGTTCCAGAAAGAGCACTTGTTAAAAAAAGAAAAAGAAAAAAGAAAATCACAAAAAATGCAGAAATATGGCTTGACATTTAAAACCGTAACAATCGATGTAACAATCTTGTCTTTTTCCCCAAATCTTTTCTATTTTCCTAATTTTGATTATGCTTTGTAAAATTCTATCAAGTACTTTTGCGTGTATATATATGCATGGGTGTGTGTGGGTGTGTGTGTGTGTGTGAGAGCGTGTGTGGGGCATGGGTACAGCTGGTAAAGAGGTGGTACTTGCTGGCATAACCTGGTTTTCAAAGGGTCAAGGCTTTGATGTGGAACCCCAGTGTAGTGCAGCAGAGGTCCTGCAGGGAAGCCTGAAGCCACCCTGAGAGGACGCACGGAGACAAAGCTGCCAGTCAATCCACACAAACCTGCTGAGGTCAGTCATTCACAGCCCGTGTGTTCCATTTCATACTCAAGGATCCCTGTCTTGTTTGAATAGCCAGGATATATATATATATATGTATGTGTGTGTGTGTGTGTGCGTGTGTGTGTGTGTGTGTGTGTGTGTGTGTCCGTGTGTGTGTGTCCGTGTGTGCACGTGCTTTAAAGACTGAATGAAAATGTGTCTTGTGCCAGTTTTTGTTTGTGTCGTTCCCCAGCAGTGCAAGTGTGTATGTGGGATTGTGATCGTGTGTGAGCCTGCCTGCTTGTTCAAGAGTCTCAGTGATCATTCCCGTATGCTGGCAGAGTAGGAGAACTGAGGGAAGTGCGTGCGCTGATCTGAATCTTCTGCATCTAAACTGTCATCTGGCGGGAGGGAGAAAATAAATAAATTATATGATACATTCAGACATGAATGTGTAAAAACTCTTGTAAAACCCAAATTAAAGCACAATAACGGCAGTTGTCGACATACTTACACTTGTCAGGGGGAGTTATTGTTATGGTTTGTGCTGTGAACTCATCATCGAAGTAACGCGTGTCCGTCTCCGATGTCACCTGGGGCTTGAAGGGTGGAATAAGCTGTGGGGAAGAAAGACATCAGTCAGTTTGTGAACATCTTGTTTTTAAATGTCATTCGTCTTCCCAGTGACTCACCTTTTTCTCAAGAACATCCTGCCAGTTGATGGAGGTGAAGAACTTGTGGCTCATCACTTCTTTGGCATCGTCTGGTCCGCCTCCAAGCCTGGAAACAAAACAAAATGGCCGTCATCGTCGCCACCCTCACCAGCTACCTTTTCTTTGGACAGATAATTGTGCAAACACAAGCGCTTGTGTTGTGTTGTTCCCTTCTGACTTGTATTTACCAATTTCTAGACAAATTTAGTCCCCATTTCCTTACTGCGGCATGTTTTGGTGAGCCAGGCGGTGCTCAATGTACTAATATTAGGAGCTCTTCGACTGTTCTCAGAAGCACTAAGGGTCGACCAAAACAACAATCAATTATGGCCAATAGCCTGGACCAAAACAAATAAAAAAAAAGGAACAACGGCTTAATAATGGGGTTATTTATTTTATAGCTGAATATGTGGTGCCCCCGAGCACAGAGGACGATTCAGAAAACTAATCAAGTGCTACAGACATGGTGTTTTTCTTGAGCTGCATCTTCAGGAGCCAGTTCTGACCAGCTATGTTTCCACAGCGAAACCGTACATCACGAGAAAGCGTTCATTTGATCTTAAATTAAATGGCTTTAATATTAAAACATTGTACCACAATTGCAGAATTGTTTTTTTTTTTGAGGTTTTGGATGTTGCCGTGCATGCAAATAAATATATTTCAAAAGAACATTTCAATGGAAGCTTGGAAATAACAAAAAAGATGGAAATCAGCTGGAGATTATTTAATATTAAGTGCAGCCTGAGTGAAACATCAGTATGGCCGACATTAGCTAATTATAGATATATCAGCGTTTGTAGTACCAAAATGCCAAAGATATGTTGTAATTTATAAACAGTCACGATAAATCCGTCATGCTCCAATAACAATATAACAAAACACGAACACTGCAATAGATTAACATTTTGAAATGCTGCTCGATATAGTGAAATGTTCTTTTATGTCTTTTACAAAAACATACCTTAAGAAATATGTTCATAGGAATTTCAAGCTTTCATCAAACAGTTATTATCTTTGGGGATAATTTCTATTTTCAACCTTTCACCTACTGATTTAGAATTAGTTACACTTGCCACCATTGTTACATAATCATGTCCTTATTTTGATCCCATATCCTTCATGTATTTATTAAATTAGTGCCGGATTATCAAGGTATATAGTGTAACTAGAATTACCGCCTCGCAGTTTTGTGCCTCCACCAACCAGTGCAGTTGCAGTTTACATCCATGTCTGTCTAAAATGCCATCACTTCATAATTTTATCCTTTTTGTGTTAAATGGTCATAATTAGTATATTAATTCTTGAGCCCACGTGTTTTGTAAGTTCACAGTAACCTTGACCCTAAAACCTCTTAATTCTAATCAGTTGATCCTTGAGTCGTGGACCTTTGTGCCAAATTTGGAGAAATTCCCTCAAGGCGGTCCTGAGAGGTCACGTTCACAAGCATGGTAAGGAAGGACGAACAACCCAAGACATAGTGCCTCTGGCCTCTGGCCACGGCTACGAACCACAAACCTTTGTTTGGGATCCTTCTTGAGCAGGCCGGCCAGCAGGGCCTTGGCTTCAGGAGCCAGGTTCTTGGGGAAGCGGATCTCCTCCATGAGAATAAGTTCAAAGAGACGCTCGTGGTCCTGGTTGTAGAAGGGCAACCGACCGCACATCATCTCGTACATGACCACGCCCAGCCCCCACCAGTCCACCGCTCGGCCGTAGTCATTGTCTTCTAGCACCTGACAGGGTGGGAATGAAAAGAGTGGCCATATTACGACATATACCAACATCTAAGACGGTATCTAGTCTCATATCAAAATATCAATATAGTACTACAAAATGTTCAGACTTGAAACTACCAACTTATTAAAGCCCTTTAGCGTCAGTACTTATTTACATAATTCTGGTCACACAACGTATTGATGTCATCATGGAGTTACCTCTGGTGCCAGGTACTCCGGAGTTCCACAGAAGGTTTTCATGGTGGCCCCGTCTGTGATCCCCTCTTTACACAGCCCAAAGTCTGTTATCTTTATGTGGCCGTCCTTGTCTAACATGAGGTTCTCCAGCTGTGCAGGAAAAGACTCAAGTTAGTTCCAGATCGTATGACAATCTAGGGTTAAAGCATGTCAAGGAACATCCCTCCAGCTTATTTATAAAAAATAATATAACACTGTCAGAGCAGGCAGACGCCGTACCTTTAAATCCCTGTAAACTACATTGCGTGAGTGTAGGTACTCCAGTGCTGACACTATTTCTGCACCATAGAATCGTGCTCTGTCTTCTGTGAACACTCTGTCCCGCGATAAGTGAAAGAAGAGCTGAAAAGGAGTGGAAAAAAAGAGTAAACACAGGCATAAGGGACAGAACAATTCCTCATGTGCCTTGGAAATATACTTGATTTTATCAAATCAAAAGGATTTGTTAAGTTTGTTATTCTTTGTGGTCATTTTTAATGTTCTTGAGGAAATAACTGATTATATAGATCAATTATAAGATCACGTCCTGAACAGTACACGATCATTAGATACATTTAAAAGTAATTCAGCTTTTGAAATTATGAGTGTGTTGTTATGGTCCAGTTGTTTGGTCCCCTCCGAGGTTTGGCTGACAGCTTTCACACTTGCCCAAATAATTCACACGAACCAGGCAAATGCACGAGGGTCTATTTTAACCGGAACGAACATGTGAGGTGTGAGAGGTGTTGGGTTTCTTTTTCACACCACTGCTACTACAATTAGCCATCTTCCAAAAGGTCATCCAGGTACATCCACACAGTTGTAGGCCAGATAAGAGGGAAAAACTTACTTCTCCACCGTTTGCATACTCCATCACAAAGCATAGCCGGTCATGCGTTTGAAATGCATACTTTAGTGTCTGTAGGAGGAGGAAAACAAATATTAGCGTCTGTATTTTACCGATTAAATGGTCCCTTCATTTTGGAAAGCACAAACTGAGGCAACAATCAGGGCAACAGCAACTCACCGTTAGAAAGGGATGTCGCGTATTTTGGAGAACTCTGCTTTCTGTAACCGTGTGTGCCACCTCATCCTAGAGGAATACACACACACACACACACACACACACACACACACACACACACACACACACACACACACACACACACACACACACACACACACACACACACACACACACACACACACACACACACACACACACACACACACACACAAATAATAAATAGATAATAATACTGTTCCAAAACAATTTAGAGTCAAGATTTTACTGTGATGGGATTAACACTCACTTTAGCAATGATGACTTCTTTGCGGAGGATTTTCATGGCGTAGTACATCCCTGTGGCCTTCTCCTTCACCAGGATGACTTTACCAAATGTGCCCTTTCCCAGCAGCTTCAGGTAGTCAAAATCACTCATGGTCTGAAGGAAAAAGATAAGCCGTGACAAGGACGCATGAATGTTACATCTGTGAGTTTTGATGGGAGTTAAAAATGTATTCTATATAATATAAAAATATATGATGGCCTGTCCTTGAAATGTACACTTCTCTCGGGCATGTAAGACGTGACATGCTGAAATAGGTATAAACATTTCTACTCAAACTACAGAACTAATCCTTTAAATGAACACGGGTGAAACAGCGAGCGGACAGCAGCGAGGTCAGGGTGCCCAGCGCACAGGTGCACGTGTCCTGAGCAGTGAGTCCCTGGTTCAATTCCCTCCCAAATCATTTGATGAATGTCATCCCCCTACTCTCTTTCCCCACATGTCCTGTCTCTCTTAACTATCAAATCAAGGCACAAAAACCCCAAATAATCTTAAAAGAAAATACATTTGCATGCATATAGCGACTGGTGATCCCAATTTGAATAATATTACATATAATATCAAGCAGGAAATCATTCCAATAGGGATTTTTACAAAATAATCAAACTACTTTGAAGAACCACAAACCAGTAAACGATCATCAGTCAACTTAAAAGTATGTAGCTATGCAGTATGTATAACTGTTACACAGTATGTATAACTGTTACACATTATGTGTAACTGTTATACATACTGCATCCCTACCTACTTTTTACTCTGCATGACAAAGCCAGCAGACAATAGAAAAAACTAAGTCCGTAAAACCAGACCCATTGAAATTCCCTAAAGAGAATCAGCCACACACACACACACACACACACACACACACACACACACACACACACACACACACACACACACACACACACACACACACACACACACACACACACACACACACACACACACACAGACACACACACACACACACACACACACACACGTTGCCCTCCACTCGTTTTAAGGTTGCCTCACCAAATACGCTTTGAGAAAGAGGCTTAAAGTTTAAACAACTTGCTCAATAAAGATGAGCTTAGCTGGACAAACACAGCAAACACTCCGCTGCCAGGCACTGCTTGTGCAAATACTGACCACTTTTGTGCGGGATTTGGACACAGCGATCTCCATCTCCTCTGTGCCGCTGATGTCACTTGGTGAGCCCCATTTGATCTCCATGGGCTCCTCATCGTGCTGCTGACTCTTCAGGCTGTTTGCCACGGCCTGGATCGATCGCATCCATTCCTCCCTGACCCAGAAGAAAACGCACATTACCGTTATCAAATCTAACCAAAGCCATGTCTACATTACTCTGAATCTATTCTATAAACATTTGAATTGGCAGACGTTTTTGCCTGAGGGTGCAAGTTGGAGTTAGCGGTGACATATTTTTGTAAATCTTTGTATTCAGACAGATGGTTTAAATGTTGTTCCAAAAAGATATCTTCAAGGAAAAAACAGTAGTCTAGCAAACACAATTTAGAAGGTTGAGGACGATCTGGGGGGGGTGAGGGGGGGTGAGGGGGGGCTGCTGGGATTTGATGCTTGGCAGAGCTGATGTAAACAAAACTCAAAGACGATTGCTCGGGTTAGGGGTTAATAATCAGGGCCAATCTGGCAATAAATTCTATTTCCAGCATGATGGTCTTTCCTTCTCTTGCAAACTAAAATGGATTTCACTGCCTTTAGTGAACAGAGGCCCATTAAAGGCCCTATATGTTGCTCCTGGTGTCTTTCTGTGCTTACAGTATATGATGAGAATATCTCATGTAAAACTAATTTATTTTCAAACACATTTTTTCCCCTCAAGACACTGTCAATACTTTAGTCACATCCTGTTTAATCTACAATAGAGACAGAAGGCTAGGACTCTAGCTAAACTATGTGCACACTAATCTGTCTAAATCTGAAAACACATTTCTGTTCTTTTCATCTATTTTTGCCTTCTAGTCGCACTAAACCAGTGTTTTGCATCCCCACAAATCCTTTCCCAAGATGACATATCCAAGTTGAACCTTTAAATGTTATTTTTAACCTGTATTTATGTTTATGCTGTGTTCAAACACGAATAACATGACACATGATTTGATTGACATTTCAGTTCAACGGTGCCGAAAAAAAACAACGGTTTGCCTTGGTAAAAACAAATTGATTTTATAAGCTTTGATCAAACAAGTCATGGACTTCTTCAAACTCATTCAGTTGTCTGACAAAAAATATCAGTAAGATCAACTTAACACCATTCTGTAAATGATAATAGGGAGCATGAGCATGAGGCAACAGAACAAAATGTACTAGGGACTCAGCAGAGTAAAAAGTCTGTCTGTCCCTCTCCTGAACATATTTGTTGTTAAGTTTGAGGAGGAAGAAGAGATTTTGCTATAATCATATTGTTATGGTGTTTCAGTGTAGACAGACTTTGTTTGAAGATGTCTGTTTGTCAGATGTACTGGCCTAAACCCCACTACAGGCAGCACTAACATTTTCACAAGGTCGTTTTCAACCAAAGAGACCAGTAATTTGTAATATAATAATACCCTTGGAATGAATGTGTTTTTACCTCTCCTCATTGCTGTCTACATGGAAGGTGCGCTCAATAACAGAGGTCCACTGCAGGCAACGAATAACAAATGTGTTGGGCCTTGGGCGCTCCGTCTTCATGAGCTGGCATTCTATAAAGGCAGAGAAACATTAGCCAATACCGAAAAACTGAAGGAACCAACAACAATACGTTAAAAAAAAAAAAAAAAAAAACGTCTTAAAGTTTAATCGGGCACATGCTATATTGCCAGCCAGATGGGGCAAACTGACCTGCGACAGAGAAGTTGTTGAGTGGTGGGAGGCTGTGGTCACTGGACACCTCAGGCTTCTCTTTGTAGCCGATGAAGGAGCCGTCGCTCTTCAAGATGAAGTAGCGAGGCCGCCATGTTTTAATGTATTCACCTGGAAAACAGACAGGTGAAGAATTTTGATCCAACTGAGTTGTAATGTCTGAGGACTTGGCTTTACTATGGATACTCTGTGTCACACTACTACAACAATGGGAAGCCATTGTAAGTGACTGAACTAAGCTGAGCACAGCTGTTCTCCATTAATGAGGAAACTAACTTGACAGACACCTTACAAGCCTACAGGTGGAGTATTTCATACACAAAATGTAGATGTTAACATGGACTATCATATTAATGTAGACTCCGATGATTGACGTTAAACACAAGAGGCCCCCTTACCTCTCTTGTGGAGCCATCCCTCTCTCACAACACTGACTTCATTCATGCTGGGGCAGAAGACCGTCGGGGTTGGGAGGGGGCTGCAGACAGGCTTGTGGATATTGTGCAAACTGTTTCTATTGGTCAAGTGCCTGACAGTGGCTCAGACAAAAAAAACCTGTATTTTGTAATACCTGAAGGAAAAGAACAGAAAGAAATACTGTTATTGCAGAATACACTGAGTGTCAAACTGTCCATAAAATAAATATGCTAATTGTAGCATTAACATGTACAGCTCACAAAAACTATCAACGTTCATTCATATGAGAAAGGCTATAAACCACCAGTTTTGAGAAAGAAAACATCTTAAAAGTAACGGATTATCAGTTGGATACTTAATATGAGGGCACTGTTAGACTTGTTAAGTATTTAAAACCTCTGCTGACTTGTAACAGTGTAAACAAAGCCACCTTTTACAATTCATTTCCTCAAAACAAAAAACATGTGAAATGTGGCCAAAAGGAAGTAAAACTACAGCCAGGAAGGTGTTGGCTAACAGACAAAGTAAAAAGCGATTTCTCAAAACAAAAGGAAAATTTCTCCGTATTGCTCTTGATTCCTATCTGAGTGTTGTCACCACACTGCGCTTGAATACATTCCTCACCTTCTCTGGCACTCTGTTGCCTAGAAAAATAACTCCACAACAAAGAAAACTGCTGAAATCTGCACGTCAGCTCACCACCTCATATCGGATCATCTGACACGTATGACAGTGAGATCCAAAATGGGACTAGCATAATGACTATCATGACCACAAGCTAGATTTAAAAAAAACTCCAGGTACCTCCATCATCTCATGCAACTCTCTCTGACATACAACAGTGTTTCAGTGTCACAACATAACTCAACATGGTAGATAATGTTACTCTGGTGATACCGCATAGAAATCCAACAATCCAACAATTAGCAAACTGGCTACAAAACCTTGTGTTGTTAAATGAAATAGTCACTCAAAGCTGCTACTGAATGTTTGCAGAGGCCCTGGTGATCCAGGGTCAACAGATTGTTAGAATTTTACCAGAATCTCACAGTATTTCAGTGAAAGTGATGGGGTTGAATAATACAGTGCATACAGTGGCCAGAACAGCAGGGCTGTTTAAACTGCTTTGTTTACAAAGATAAAAACAGATAAGGATTCCCACGACTTCAGACTTTGTTATGACCATTCATAGCCACTCAATACTGACTGCTTTCTCAAATAATAATCAGAATAAAGCACAACAGCTTTTCACTGCTTGTATTTGTAACTTACCCCAATTACAACTTTAATGATCTCGCAAACAGGGGCATCTACAACAATACCTAGTCACACTGGTTTGACGTTACAGTGTCGCACCACTTGAGGAAACAACACATGAGACTACACATCGCCATTCTTAACGTGACACCGCTCCCCGGTTAACTCAACGTGAGACAAGAGCAGTTAATCAATGTCTGGAAAGAGGAGAAAAACAAACATGACAAACTGTAACGTTACCCAGCACGACCACAAGCTGCTCCGCCGTAAACCAGAACGTGACGTTCGCAGCTCCTCTTTCCCTTCCAGTGTGACGTCAACCGATCTAACTGACGCAAAGTCAACAAAACGTTTAACGTTGCCGTCCGAGTCCGAGACAAGTCGTCGGCTTTTTCCTCTCTAAACAAGTTGCGACAACACTTTCAAAACCGCGACAGTTTCTGGGACAAGCAGCTCGACCGACAGCCGCTGAGGGACGCGGACCGCCACCGCTTTACGACCAAACAAGGCAGCTAACAGCTAGCTAAACTAGCCCCCGAGCTAACAGCTAGCTAGCGCGTCAGCTAGCCGTTTGCGCACGTTCTCCCCCCCAGTTTTACTATCTTCTTACCTCGACTTCAGAGACACAATACAAATACGTATCCCTCCTCCACACAGCTGGTCGGTTTCTTGGAGAGGCTCGGAAGGTGTCTCTCTCTCTCCCCCCCACCTCCACTAGTTATCGCTTGCCGCTTGTGTGTATTGAACTCTGTCAATGATCACACAGCCTCGGCGGTCCGCAGCTTGTTTTCTTCTCCCACAACAACAGCGTGCGTCGGTCCGTCGCCGCTGTAGCGGTTCAGTGAAGCGTGTGCGAGCCCGCGAGAGAATAAAGTCCACCGCGCTCCGGCTTTGATGGGTGGCTGTTTTCGAATACAAGTCCAAAAAATATCCCCCCCGCCCCCCAAAAACGCCTCTTTTATAGGTTTTAATGTGTTTTTTAAGTCGCCTGCTTAGCGTGGAAGCCCTCCGTCCCAGCCAGACTGTTCAGCAGCCCCGCAGACGCACGCAGGAGGAAGTGACGTAAGAGGCCAGAGAGGGTCCACTGCACCTGAACAGTCGGTGTGAAAGTACATCCTGTACTATCCTGTAACCTTAACCTCACCCCAAATGCATGGAGCTGGTGCAGAGAGGCAGTGCAAACAAACTTTTTTTGAAGTCCCTAAATGTGACTTATTTTAAAACCAGTTAAGAAATAAAGCACACATTTTCTTTAGATTTAAACCTTGTCAAAAGACCCATGAAACCAACTGCTACGACCTCATCGTGTGTAAAGCAGAGGGATTCAAAAAAAAAAAGAGCAAGACGATGATATTATTTTCATTATAAATGTAACAAATATTTATTATGCAGAAATAGTTTACAATTGCTCCTTTGTTATACATCGTGTCCTCGTAAGGCAAGTGCTTTCTGTCAAAGAGCTTTATTTTGTTGCCTTTGTTGCTTTCGTTGCAGGTAGCGAGCGCGAGCATCGTCGACCGCGGTATCATTGTTACGCTTCTCCAGCTTCTTCATGACATCCTCAGTAGAAACCTCTGAAAAAAAGAAAATAATCTATTAGTTTGTTATAAATTACTTCTTTCTTTACAACAATTAAGAGCTCCATGCCAAAATGGCCTTTTAGTCCACTGTTATATAGGCGGCCTCTTATGTTTGATCATTTCATATGTGGTCATAGCAGGGACCATCAACATTAACCACTGAGCTGTATAACATTACAATTTAAATATATATATATAACTCTGAAAACCTGGTTGTCTTTTGGCTGCTTCCCTGGTCTCCCACTTCACCATCTCCTCATCGGTCACTTCTTCTCTTGCCACACTGCTCAGCTCATAGACGTCCACCTCATGTAGTTTAGGTAATAAGTCCTTCACCCACTCGTATCGAATAGGACACGCGGTCCTGACATACATCCGTGAGGTCACCAGCACATCGTGGAAGATGACCCAGTTCAGCTCAGCCTCCTGGTCGAACAGCTGGGAGCAACAAGGGGATTGTGAATCAAAAGGAAGAAGACGGTGCGTGAATGTTTTGGTTCCAAACGTGATGTGTCCTCTATGAAAACTGTGTTTTTATTGTTAAAGATTTTTTTGAGAATGCATTTACCGATGAGGCTGGATGAATGTGAACCATGGATCCATGGCCATCCATTGTGCAGAACACCTTTCCAATAGACCTATGTGAGGTGGGGAAAAAAATTAACTGAACAATGACTCACAACCAGCAAAAGCTTGCATTATTCAGAGAGAGAATAAAAGGGGATCCCAAAAGAGAGTTAAATATGAATCATTTTAAATTAAGTTTGGTGATACCTTCTGGCAACATTGGTGAAGTATCCTGTGCACAGACATCGTCGGAAGAGTTCACTCTTATTGCCATCAAATGTGTCCACGGGGAAATCTCTCTTCTGAAAGGAAAGAGGGTCTCGTTCAAATTGATGATCACACCAATGTGTTGGCAAACTAAATCATGATTAATAAATGACAGAGTTGAACATCTGACCGAATTAATCTGCAAAGAGGTCCTTTACAATTATTCAAATCCAACATCATTGTGGGGGGAAAAGCACAATCTAATCACAGCTAATAATAAATAGGCAGAATTGTGCATTCGTGGAGTTGTAATGTTTACAGCCATATGAGGTTGTCAACGAGGCATGAATATGAAACACATTTTAGTCAGGGATGTGAAAATGAGTTGTGTAAACTGCTGAACCTGTTGGAGGCGGAGGAGGATATCTCGCAACTGAGTCTCCACACTAAAAGCCGACTTCAGCGCCCTCCAGTGGATCCAGTGATCTTTACACCACGCTGAGGGTCTGTCACTGCAGGAGGCAAGAGAGAGGCTCACGCTTATGATGGTTGTGATAATAAATCACGGTGCAGTATGAAGTCACAAATACAAATAGATATATGGAGGCATCTAGCAGCATTGATCGGTTAAGTTCTTTACCTGGATTTACACGACTGAAACACAGTGAGGAGAGTGGCAAAGTCGTTCATACTGCCGCTCTTGGCAGCCAGTGCCTTGTGCTTACTATCCGCCTCCTTCTGCTTCTCAGGGTGGCCTGCAGGCAGGAAGAAATCAGTCTTCACACTACACTTCTCTGCATGCGTCATTTCCTGACACACTAAACAATCAAACCAACGGGACATTAAATAATACAGAACTTCATTGGCTCTCAATATTTAAAGGGACATTTTAGTATCTCTGCTACTCAACATTCCCCTTAATATAGCCTAAACATTATGGACAACAAGGGGTTTTCTATTTGTTTGTAAGCTGAATGTTTTTTTTTTTCTCCCTCATAGTTTTGCTAACACATGGTTTGTTCTGCTTTAAAGCTAAATTGCTGACCTGGCCTGATGAAAATGTTCTCTACAGACAGCATGGCGGCTACGGGCAGCAGCAGGTCCTCACAGCCGAGCGAGGCGGCTTTGAGCACGGCCCTGGTGAGGCCCGGGTACAGGGGGAACTCCACCATCAGCTCCCCCAGCGGGGTCACTCTTCCTCGTCTACGGACAACACAGAGAAGTACTTAAACCCAACTACTGCTGTGCTTTGAAGGCCACAGGTCGACATGTATGCATTTCTCACCTGTCGATGGCATCAAATTGGTAGAGCTGTTTTAAAGCCTCAAGAATAAACCTTTCCTCTGGACAGTCCAGATAAGGGAACCTTAAAAGGAAAACAAACTCTTTATTAAAGAAGATAAAGGGAGCAAAAAAGAAAAGAAAGATGAGCTATAAGAAAACGACCAGACTCTGAATGGGTCTCAGTGTACCTAATGACATCATGAACGCCCAGGCACTTGAGTGTGAGTACCACTGCAGTCAGACTTGTCCTCTGGATTTCTGGAACTGTATATTCAGGCATGCTCTTCTCCCAGAATTCCTTGGTGTAGATTCGAAAGCATTTCCCAGCTGAGGTTCTTCCAGCTCGGCCTGCTCTCTGCTCAGCCTCGCTCCTAAACACAGAAAATTCTGTCTAAATCTCTATAGCCAAACTTTCTTAAATTACATGGGTGTTAGCGAGAAAACTTCAACAAACGTAGTTGCAGGTTTGAAAATGGCATGTAATTTCTTCAAAAGCTCACTTTGAAATAGGCACCACCTCCAAGATATCCATGCCCACCCTTGAGTTGTGGTTGAGTTGCTTCACAAACCCGCTGTCTACAATGTACCTTTATGGGGGAAGAAAAATAAAATTGGACAATATGCTTTATGTTAACTATTTGGGTAATGTTGATTACAAACAATGGTCATTGTTGTAATTCTGATAAATGCAGACTAGCAGTCGGCCTCACTCACTTTATGCCATTGATGGTGAGAGACGTTGCTGCAATGTTAGTGGCCACGACACACTTCCGTATTCCTGAAGGTGGAGGCTGAAAGATCTGCCTCTGCTGATCTACGACCAGACCAACAAGCGGTTTTATTCAGTTTTCTTTTTGCAGTATCATCACAGAGAAAGATAGACTTGATATTGAAAAAAACTACAATTTAAATCTACTTATCGGTGAATAAGGTGTGACAGTATTTACCAGTGGGCATGGATCCATAAAGGGGCAAAATAAGAAGGCCCTCCACTGTTTGGTCCTCCACATCATAGCGGTAGTCTATAGACTCAGCTTTTTCATACATCAAGTCACACGCACGCTCAATCTCTGCCTGACCTGTCAAACACGGAGGATTAATGTCACGGATAATTGTGAGGGTTAAGACAAACGGTGAGCTTGACAACTTACCTGTCAAAAACACAAGAATATCCCCGGCCATTTCACTGGTGTGCAGATCAAGGGCCACTTTGACCACCTGTGAAGCAAAACATGTCAAATAAATATATAAAGTAAAATGTTCTTTCCGTGCAAGAATCTCAACAATAAAGAAAAAAACGTGACTCAAAGCTGAAACTCAGTACCTCTTTTAAATAACCAGCGCTCTCTATGTCTTTGGGTCCGACAGCAAAACCAAACGTGCAGGTGACAGGAAAAGTCCTCCCAGGAATAGTGAAGACGGGACAGTCTCCGAGAAAGGCTGAAAGTTTGTCAGATTCCAAGGTGGCGGACATCACCACCACCTTCAAAGGGAAAGATCTGCCCTTGGCGGCCTTCGCAGAGTTGGAGAACATTTTCTTCAATAGACCCAGGAGAATATCCTGCAAAAAAAACCAAAAAACACAAAATCAATATGTGCATTGAAATGACAGAAATAAAGTGTATGCATGTGAGAGTAAAGTGCATAAATCATAAATGTCAATGATATTGGGTCAATGTCATATTGGCTCACTGTGTTGAGGCTGCGTTCGTGGACTTCATCCAAGATCACAACGCTGTACTGAGAAAGAACCGGGTCTGCGAGGATCTCCCTGAGCAGACAGCCGTCCGTCATGTACTTCACCACCGTGCTCTGGCCCAGACACAGACACCACGTCACGTTCACGGACAATCACAACAAAAACAAAAACATTGCATTGCCCTTACAAAGGCATGCGTGGTCGTTGCCTCTCACCTGTGACGTGCAGTCGTCGAAGCGTACTTGGTAGCCCACCTCTCTACCCAGAGTGCACTGCATCTCATGGGCGACCCTCTGGGCGACCGTGATGGCGGCCACCCGGCGGGGCTGCGTGATGCCAATTTTGCCATTTTTGCAAAAGCCTGCACAGAAGCAAGAGCAAAAAAAAAAAAAGGGGGGTGTTGCACAATAGAGAGCGGTGACGACAACTGTGGTTCTCACGTGACAACTGTTGCTGCGTACCTGCTTGATGGAGGTACTTCGGGAGTTGCGTGGTCTTCCCGCTGCCGGTCTCACCGGTGACGAGCAGAAAAGTGCTGTCTCTGACAGCCAGAGTCAGCTCGTCTCTGTGTCGGTAGATGGGCAGCTGGTGGGACTCGTTTTCTTTCGAGTCCGACCTCGTTGACTTGGACATGACGGATAACTAGTAACGCTCTCTTTACCCAGCAGTGCGAGGAGCTGAGCAGACCAAAGAAATACTGACGTTAACCATGCGGTAAAACTTTATAAAATAGTTACTTCTTTCACAATTCTCTCGCTCTCGTTTCGAGGACGACACGCTCGCTCAATGACTTCCGCAAACTAACCCATTCTGCGTTCCTATTGGTCGAGTTGTGAGCACGTGACCACCACAATTAAAATATGGCCGCACTTTTTTTTAAATTAAGCTTTATTTACACCGAAATGTGCCAACACTTAGAAGTTAGACAGACGACAAGTTATGAAGTCGATTTGTTCATATGTCATTAACTCTCTGTATCTATTAAACAAATTAAATCTGAATAAGTACAAAAAATAAAACAAGAGCAAAGTTTAGGACAAGTCATTTAATATTTTTGGATGTGAAATGTTCCCAAAGTGTTCTGAAAATGGATTATGTCTTATGAGGTCTTCATGGGGTTACATACAATCTTTCACAACTCTACAATAAGGAAGTGGCAGTACAGTGATGAAATAAAGATAGGATACTAAAACATTGTTAAATAATGCAAGCCTTTCCCACTAACAAACATACATCTGCTAATTTAAAATCATTAAAAGTAAGGTATAGATTTATTTTCATTACAAATCAGACAGATCTTGACTGAACCGGTCACAATTGTGCATCCAAGCGTGACTTGAAATAGTAGTTCCTTTTTTCCTGATTATTTACAGGAGATACAGAAGAGGTCCACCAGAAACTACACTGTAAATAATCTCTCGTCCCATCCCTGGTGCGATTTGCCTTAATTTACGCCTTCCTGAAAGACATGGCAAAACTGAGACAATCGCTCACAGTGTCACATACAAGCATGTGTAAATCAATAACCCAAGATTAATTCATTAGACTTCATAAAAGGGTCAATAGGCTGCAGCTCCACTTACCATTGCTGCAGGACTGTATACAATCTGGTCCTTTACAGATTTCTACGTCACAGTGGAAATATACCTGTAGGAGAACATCCCATTAAAAAAAATAATCACCAAGGCGAATTAATACCAGTGAAATTCATAAAACAGTCATTTCTTTTGTCGTACCAGGTTTTTAAATGTCGAGGGCTTCACAAATGAGAACAGCTTGACCACAAACCATTTATGGAGAGAGGGATATTTCAGTTCTGTGGGGACAACTGGCAACACAACAGTTTGGTGGCTATCGCCACTGAAAGGACATCTGGGTTGGAAACACAAAGATGAGCTTTGGTTGATCGAAGTACGAGCACAGATGTTATTTGACCTTTTGGATGTAGAAATGTTCAAATACACTAAGTTTGTTTATTTCATGTGAATTCACCCTTTGACAAGCAGATTCCATCTCTGTGGGTCTTGAGGGTTTTCAGTCGGCGTCGCCCAGCAGTCCTCCAGTAGCAGCACCAAATCCTTGTCCTCGTGTTTGAGAGCAAACACCTCCACATGCACAGGCTGGCCGAGCTCGGTGATCATTAGAGGGTCTCGGGAGGAAAAGAAGGACTTGTAATTGGAGTCTGTAGTTGAAAGATTGGGGGAAAAATAAGAAATAATATACGAGTGCTTCACTATGCTCCAAGTTTGAAACTGAATACAATTTATTTATTGCGAAGCCATGTAGCGACACATTTTGATGTTACTTTCTATCGTTTCTATCGACATTTTGGTGAATAAAAAAGTACAGACAAATATACTTATGACATGAAGAAGTTTCACGGACAATACAAATAAAAATCAAGCAAAAACTTGACTAACATGACCTTTGGCAAACCTCATTTCAGTCCTCAGTATTCCCTCACTCTTCAGTGTTGACGTGTACTCAGATTTTTCTCCCCGAAACTCGATGCTCAGCTGAGTAATTTGGGCCAGAGCAAAGCTACAATGCACAGTACGACTACAAAACAAATATGAGGACATTTGAAAAGGAGTGTTCTTACATTCTCAAAGCAGGAGCAGTGGACCATTTTAATTCCTTACCGGAAAGGTGCATCATGAAATATAAAGCTTTTCTGCGGATGTTGCTTCACCTCAATGTTGACCCAGTAGGTTATAACCCCGTCTGCTATCTGCAAGACACAACCAAACCTGTTATAATACCACCTGACCCGTCTGAAGATGGATGGGAGGTAATTCATTTACCACAGACTGAGTGCCACAATCGCTGAATGGAAAGCTGAAAGTAACGGCTTCCTTGGATCTTTTTGGGGGGTTACAGTTATGGTTTTGACTGGAAGGAATCCAGACTGCATCCAGCTTAAGAGGTGGGACTGTGGCATTCTGAGGGATGGTAATGGTGAACCCTTCCTTGTTGCAGAATTCATGTCTTGAAATTTGTGGATTGTCATTTTTGTTCACCTCTGGAGAAAAACACTGAGAATTAAAAACAAACTAAATTCTGAAACACAATATCATGATATTTATTTGTACACGTAGAATTACTACCCTTCATTTTCCTTTCACAGATGAGAGGTATTGACTTGACAATTTCAACTCTTCCCCTGTCTGCAAGTGCCACGATGACAACAGTCAGATGTGTCAGATTTTTCTATTGAACAAAAATGATTAGAATATGAAATAATTTGTATAAAATCTGCATTAAAAAAAAATAAAAAAGACAGACACGCTCAGGAGACTTTTCAGCTTACTTGTCTTCTCACAAAACATCCATTGGAAGGAACTGTTAAGATAATAAAGGTGTCAGTTTCACCAAGGAAGTAGTGGCACTGTTTTGCTACAGCGATGGCTTGGTAATATCCGCTCTGTTCATCTGCGTGTAAATTTAAACACAAACCAGAGCAGAGTTAACACTTCAAAGCTAGGAGTCATTATGGACTTGATGCATCTTTGGTGTCTGACTTACCTTGAACATAAATGGCGAGAGGAAGATCAGCAAATTGCGCCTTTGATATGTAAACAGACATGAACCCATCGTGGCAAATTGACGTGCCACTATTCACAGAGTTAGAAGCCGTTGCTTGAAATGGTTCTGAAGCAGCATTGGATTCAAGTTTAAAAAGTAGCAGCGACAACGAAACGCACGACACCAAAATGAGGTCTGTTCTGTGTGCCTTCATCTTTGGATACTGAGACCCTGCCACAGGTGGAGCAGCTGCTTCTCATTTGGCTTAATTGGCAGGACTCTCGTGAGAGTAAAAGCAACTGAAGACGTCTCGGTAACTCTGTTGCCCGGCAGTATGAGGGCCCTGTGTTTGAAATCAGCTGCTTTCTGGGGCTTTTCTGGAGTTTGTTCTTTCTGTTTCCTCCCACATAGAGAAATGCACGTGGACCTGAGGCTCTATAGTGTCTGCAGATGTGAGTGTAGTTTGGTTAAAAACACAAGACAAAGGACTTATTTCATCTGCAAGTCAAACTGAGAGCATGCAAGCAATTTATATGGTCAAAAAGTATTGCTTCTCACATGCATAAAATAGCCAAATCTTACACAGGTTCTTCTCATTCAAACACACGTACAGACTGCTTCATGTACAGGAAATACAGAAAATTATACCGCAAACAAATACAATAAGGTACCAAGTTTGATACGTTAAATTAATAATCAATGCATATAATTGGACGTTGAATTGAACAGCTGTTTGAACTCTTCTTCTTTCTCTACAGGCGGTTGAGCTGGTCCGTGCTCTGGTTGTAAATCGGGTTTTTGAGTACGACATCTGACAGGGAAACAATGAAGAAGTGTAGGACAGCAGTTGAGCCACAATTTTATTTCATCTCGAACTGGCCCACAGAGGAAGTCAGCACTCACTGTTCTTGGCTTTCTTCTTCTTCTTCCCAAGACCTGCTGCTGCTGCTGCAAAAAGAAAGTCAGTGAATAATGTCACAATAAGCTATTTATTCTCACGCACAGATAAATAATTCTGACAGATGATACAAGATAAATTAAATAAATTCGAAATACCTCGGTGGGGATTCTCTGCCGGAGTTGAAATGGCTTGTTGGCTGCTGATTTCCCTTTGGTTAACTGTGTAATAAAATAAATAACAGTGAAAGTCCTGACAGCACTGAAATGATGCAATATAATAAAAGATGCGTATTTTACCGTAATAATGCCGACTCAGACTTGCTTGCCGTAATCTGCTGAAGAGTTCTGAAGAGGTGAGACTGAGTTACTTCAGTTTGTCATGACAAGATGATAAGAGTCACCAATAATACAAACTGCAGTCATTTTACTGAATATCAAGTACCTGTATGAAATCCCTGTTTTGTTTTCTGACTTTCCACCCTCTCAAAATGGTTCAAGTTTGGATAAATCGTGCTTTGAGTGGGTTGAGTCCTGTTTGGATCTGGCAGATCTCCTATTGAATTACAATCATTTCTGCTGAGGTCACCCTGCTGGCTGAATGGGTTTTGGTCATCATTTTCTGATATTTAAAAAAAAGGTTTTTTTAGAAAACATTGACTGAGACAATTGTGATGTTTCAGTTGGGATAACAGAGACATTAGATGACTCAATAGATGACATGGAAAGATCAAAGAAAGAAGAAGAGCAGTGTGAACGCACCATAAACAAGATTATTGTTGCCCCATCCTGAAAGAAAAGGAAACACGTTGTGTGGAGTGACACAGGTTTCTTGTCAAGAAAACATATCAGAAATATCCCTCATCGACTTGTGTATCCCAAATACTGAGTGTGTGTTTGTGTTGTTACCTCTCTGCTGTTGATCTACTGGCACTCTGCCTGTTTCCTCAGGTAGAGCACTGGCGCCTGCAGTGGGACATTATACGAAGGGACTTGAAGAAATACTTGAACACTTTGGGAAACATGCTTGTTTGCTCTCTTGCTGCGAGTTAGATGAGAAATTTAAAACAACTCGTGGTCTTCCTGGCAAGAAAGCGAATTGACAAGTTTCCCAAAACTACATATTCTAGTGAAGGAAAGATGTGCATTGCTGTATATTTGTCTCTATTGTGTACATTTTTGTTGTCCTGTGCATGATACATCTTTTCAAATAACTTAACAGATGCAACTCTTCATAACAAATGTCCTTTCATTAGATGCTTTAACTGGCCGTGATCAAGCCTACTGTACTGTTATTCCTGTGCTTTAATGTAAATGTAACTAAATGTTAAATTATGAAAGTATTGCTTACCCGCAGTGGCTGCACTTTCAGGACTGTATGTATTGTTTATTGTTCTGTTGTAACAGCACACTGAAATAAAAAAAAGAGTTTTTAAATAACCAACCAATCCGTCCATCAAATGAGCCGACAAACCACAAACATTTCTTCTGTCATCTGTCTGGACTGAGAGTGCCAGACATGGGCAGGTACTCACGAATGCACTTAATGCAGCAGTAGCCGCCGACGCTCAGCAGGATGAAAGCAGCCACGCCAACACAGATATATATGAGCAGCACCGCCTCTTTGCTCAGAGCACCTGCATGGTAAGTTGTGGTTTTACACAGATGCATTTCACAGGAAACTCTAGCTTGTGCACTTGTCCCCCTCATGTGTTTGGCCTACGAGGTTTGTGACCATGGAAAGGAAGGAGGCCGCATGTTTCTACAGAGGCTGCTGCTCAGTGGTTGAGGAAGCATTACCTGAAAGACCTTCAAAACAGAATTCATCTTACCTCTCTCAGCAACCAACTCCACTTGAAAACAGTCATTATCATTCTCACAGTGATAACACCCCAGGTCAGAGTTTTGAAGCTCATCGATGCGGATGGAGTAGTTCCCCTCTGAGCACTGGTTCGGAAAGACTTTCACCCGACCATTCCTGTGGTCCAGGAACTTGATGCGACCATTAGATGTGAAGTGGACCAGGTCCTGCTCGGGAGTCCTGGCCCACAACACCGAGCTGGGGCCAGGAGCTTTAAAGTTGCATTGGAGGAGCACAGAGGAGCCGAGCGGAGCGCTGAGTGTGTGCATCTCACAAACATCTGAATATGGCTCACAAGAATTCTCAGAGTCCGGCTCTTCTTAATGGGAAAAGAGAAACACAAGAACAAGATAACATTTTATCTCAATGAGTACAAACTCTTCGTCCTTATTATTGTAGATATTCAAAAATGTGATGTCTAGACATCTTCAAATTAATAAATGGATTCAACTTAACTGGATAACAATTATAACGACAAATTAAACAGAAAAGATAGAGAATATATAAATATGATAACTTTATTAAAGACACACATACGTAACACTAAAACCTATGATCTTCCCAAAGTTTCTTACAAATTAGCCCTATATTCCGAGATTAATTTATTAACAACACATTTGAATGGGGTTGGGGAATATAGTGTGTATATCGTTAACCATATTTAAATATAATATCAACATTATAGTCCACCATCTAAATCATTTGTGTTGTTTGACAAGCTTTTAGAACAAAAATTCTAAATTCTAAGCACAAGATTTCTAAAATCAAATAATGTAAATTGAGTGAACAAACAATTAATATAGCAAAAGAGGTGAAGTTGTATTTATGGAAATAAAATAAAATAATTAATATTTTCATTGTCTAATTTCCCAAAAGGACTTACCATTGGAAGACACGCAAATAAAGCACAGGGCTAAAAGGACAATGCACCTGTCAGCATTCATTGTTAACATCTCGTATGGTGAACAGAAATGTGGCAAAGCTGTCTACTTACGCCTCTATGCATCATGGGACAAAACCACAAGACCATCTCAGTGCATGTAGTTATACACGGAAGTGCTTTGATGTCTTTCAGTTTCACATGAACAACACTCAAAATGTTTAACACAACATGTTTATTTTTTTCAAACTGTAAGCACATTATGTCAAACATAAAATTGAAAAACAATAAATATTTATCTTTTATGAACATGTAGATTATTGTGATAAAAAAAGGCCTGAAATGTCAGTCTCCTCCAGACCACTTCCTGCTGATGCATCCGGAGAAGGGGGCCTTGTAACGAAACGTGTACAGGTTGATGGAAATGTTTATCACCAAATAGCTAATTAAAGCACAATAACCACATTTTTAGACCTACATTTTATGTTTACCGAGCATAAAATCAAAGCTTTGTCAGGTAAAGCGAGAAACTGCCCAGGTTCACTTTGCATCTGTTGATTTGTGATATTAATCATGAAATAGATTTCAAAAGAAATACTGATTAAATTGAAATTTCAATATCTAACAACCCCTTTGCAGAGGTGTGGTAAAAAAATATATATATTTCCTCATCTAATTTTTATTTTTCCCATTTATTTTTGCTGCTACGTGGAAATTAGCTCAACCTGACTTGAATAACATTTTTTAGTTTTGTTTCAAAGTTGCATGGGAGGAGCACAGAGGAGCCGAGCAAAGCGCTGAGTATGTGCGTCTCACAAACTCTATGTCCTTATTACTGAACATATTAAAAGCTATGATGTCGAGACATCTTCAAATGAACTGCCAGGGTTGAGAATAAATGGATTAAATATGATCTTATTACAGACATTGACAACACCTCAATGATAATTTAAACTGACTGATGGCTTTGGGCCTATATAAATCCAACAATCAATTTAATAAAATAAGTGAAGTTTTATTCATTGAACATTTGTATATAAATCATATTTTCATCCTCTAATTTCACAAAAGGACGTACTCAGCATTCATTGTCAGCATCCCTGCACCGTGAACAAAAGCAACGTGGTCTTTCTGCATGCCAACCCCTCTAAGTGTCATAGGACAAAACCGCAAGACCATCACAGGCTTATCAATACTCTGGTTTAATAATTAATAATTAAATAATTTCGGTACCCATCCCTATACCTTTAGTTAATGTAAAAACGTGAAAGGCTCTCGCTAGAGCCAGTGTTTATTAGTATTTGTCCTTTCTGGGCTGCTGTAGAAACATGGCAGGAAGACCCGCTCCCTGGAGAAATGGCTTTTTCTAAGATAAGAAATACATAACGATTATTAGTTTCAGGTCATTATAGACTAATGAAAACAAAGTTATGAATTCCATTTCCAATGGAATATTAAGAGTCTGTAACACTTTACTTTAAGTGAAGTATATACGTACATATAAAAAAAATATAAATATTTATGTTTTACAGTCAATTGTTTATTAATATAATGGCTGTATGTCATGTGTTTTGATGTAACTATATTGGGGTGGCTGTAATGGTGATATTGTAACTGTCTTATTTACTTTACTTGGGGTTAACGTAAAAACATTTGTCATCATATTTTAATGTAGATCACAGGAAGAGCATTTCTTGTCGAGGTAACAACTTATGCTGATACAAATAAACTATAAAAAAGTAAAAAATGATCTAAATTCCCGCTCTGTCGTCTTAATTTCCGAGAGGAGTCTTCATTTTGTAATTACACATATATTACATGTTTTTGTGTTACTTGTTGTGATTCTGGTATTTTTAGCCACGCTAACATCGTGGCTCTGAGCCTGTCAGTTGTTACAGACGTAAATCCAAATAACTTCTCCTCTAGCGCCATCATCAGATCAAAATTGTAATATGTCCAATACTTTGGATTATGACAAAATACCCAGGCGGCAACTTCTGGTTCTGAAAAGTGAAGCCAATGCGGAAGTGCCCTAAAACTTTATTATTTCTAAAAGCCAGCAGTGGGCAACTCTGGTCAGAATGAATAGAAGTCGATGAGAAAAATGACCCTAATTCTCATTTAATTTATTACCTCCGTTGTTACCTTTAACCCTTTCAAAGTGTGTTTTCAGTTCATGAAAGTTAATTGTAACCTTTTTAAAAAAACAAAAAACAAGATGATGACGGTCACAATAACTTGAAGCAAATGTTAGCATGCTAAACTGAGACGGGGAACAAGGTCAACATCAAATGCTTACTTAGCATCAGCATGGTGACATCATACTGTTAACATGTTAGCATGCTAAGATTGGCATTTAGCTAAAAAATAAATAAAAAAACATGCCAGACTGCAGCCTCACAGAGACACTAGCATGGCTGTAGTCTTGTTTGGACTAAACTTGCTAACTAAACCGGGTTGTGTTATCCATCCTTGGATTCACAAAGATTGAACTTTCTAATAATACATAAAGTCTGCAGATATTAATCTTGGTAGGACCCCTCCCCTCCATGAGGTGACCCTGGTTCTCCTGTGTCTTAAAGGATCTGGGTTGTCAGCATCATGAGCCACATCAGTCTCAAGATAAGCTAAGGACACACACACACACACACACACACACACACACACACACACACACACGCACACACACACAGAGAGGCAGATTCCTAAATGTATAGATAGATAAATGGGTGCTGGTGTTCTCTCCATTGAATACTACTGTGGTTCTTGTGCCTGAAAGAGAGAGCGTCAGGGAGAGAGGAAGAAACTCCACTGACACGCTACGATGCACATGTTAATTCAAATCAGTTGTGATCATAATATAAACTATCTTTCTTTAAACATCGTGCCTTTTAAAATAACTATTGAGAGGCTCCCTCTCCACTCTCACCTCCCCTCCCCCGCAGCCTGTTGAGAGGATGGACTGAAACTTTGGCTGTGAGTGTGTTTCAGTGTACCACTCATCATAATTATGCAGCTGCAGGATGGCCGGGAGCTTCTTCAAAGGACGCTTCCTCTCCTTATTCGACTACAAAACGGAAAAATACATTGTCGCCAAAAATAAGAGAGTTGGAGTTTTGTACAGACTTATTCAGTTATCCATCATCGGTTACATTATAGGGTAAGTCGGTGAACTCTCGCAGTGTTATTAGCGTGCCTTATTTCAAATGGTAGACTAATTATTATTAGTATATTATTAATATAGAAATGCATGCTTGTGAGGATTTTATGTGACGTAATCCCACTGTAGCTTATCTGTTTTAAATAGCCTTCATGAATAAATGCAGCAAGTTAATGGGCTCTTCAGTGAGTTTTACGTAGTCACATGTGCTTATTTATGAGAACAAAAATGACAGGCATCAAATATGTTTTATAATAATGCAATCAGTTTAGTCCTAGAGCCCAAAGTATAATATCAATAGGCTACTTTTAACTCAAAATAAGGATATTATGATCAAAAATTAAACATACTGTTAAGTACAAGCTAAAATGTAACCTGTTCCTATTTTCTGAATATCACAGAGACAAAACACAATCTGTATGTTCATCAAGTTTCACCAGCAACAATAAGAAAATAAAAATGACACACTAAACAGGATGCTTTAAGCACATCTTTTCGCCGTTACAATTTTTCCCTCTCACCCACAGGTGGGTTTTCGTAAGCAAGAAAGGCTACCAGGAGACGGACGAGGCCATCCAGAGCTCGATCATAACTAAACTGAAGGGAGTCTCAGTGACTAACACCACTGAGTCCGGTCTGCTGGTGTGGGGACCGGAGGACTACGTCATCCCACCACAGGTGAAAACTTTTACACCACAACACCAATGTGTACAAACTGGGTGAAAGACGCACATGGTTGTGGCTAAATTAAGCATTTGTCTACTTTTATGCTTGAATTTGTGCATCAGTGTAGACATGTGTCACTGTTTGGGCAGCAGGGATGAGGACCCAAATACAGACCAGGCAGGACAGGTTGAGTTAAAGGAGTAGTTTGACATTTTGGGAATTGTTTGCTCTCTTGCCGAGAGTTGGATGAGAGGAGACCTAGGCCGATTTAAATCAACATAAAACAGGTTACGGGGAGAAAGAGCTGGAAACACTATGACAACTGACACGGTGTAGCAAACGGGTTTTTAGGAAAGTTGCAGGTGCAGTGTATATGTATACACTGAGAGGGACAGATAGCCTATGGCAGGATCACAACTGAGGACCTCCTCAAGATGGTTTAAGGCTGAGGAGGAAGAAAGGGAGGAAGCCCAGGGGTCATCATGTCATGATGTCAACATAACAACCAATTCACAGTGTTTTCTCTACATCTAGGGTGAAGCTGTTCTCTTTATTGTAACCAATTTCTTAGAGACGCCAAACCAGAAGCTGGGATACTGTGCTGAGGTAAGAAGACAGAACGCGGGTTCTTTCAGTAAGCTGTCAAAATAGATCACATTTTTGAATCATTATTTTCACATTTGATAACACAACACCTGTAGTAATGATCAGCTTATTATGCAATGTGGTTGGGAATTGAACACATTTTGCATAGTAACACTGCGTTATTTTTATCTAACCAAGTCAAAGTTGTTCACATCATTTTTTATCCATCTCAACAATCCACGAAATGCTTTCCAGAAAAATGTAGATACACTATCAGGAATCTGAGATCATTTATTTTGCCCAAAATATAGTTGGAAGCTACAAATTAGTGAGTAAAGTTTCTTTAAACAACGAAAATGTGACCCCTTTTACCTCATTATTAAGGCTGGACAGTCAGCGCCTGGGCTCTATGTCAAATTAGCTTTAATAGTATTAAAGATAAAACTTGAAACAAATATGGCGTGTGTGTTTGAGGTCAAGATAGAACAGTCAAACTGACTGGTGTAACTGCACGAGGTCGTGCGACCGATACATCTGCCTCTCCATCCATAATTAGTTCAAGGTGCGAGATACGGGATTGCAAGCATTTCTATTGACTCTCAACATCGGCGTTGGTCAGCCGGCGACTCGCGGCTAACAGTGCTAACAGTGCTAACAGCGCTAACAGTGCAAACAACGCCGACAGAGCTCACAGTGTTTACCTGAGGGGGAACCGAAGGGCGGGTGCTATACGCCTCTAACAACACACAGGGGTAGAGTGACCTCATTCTCTGCTTAGGTAGACATTACTCCACCCTATCTTTACATCCACAATAGTTTGCTGCCATATTAATGCTCTGAATGTTAACTACAGCTATATAAAACAAAGAGAAACCTAAACTCTCCTGGTTAATTTCGAAGAAGAAAGAAACACCACTGATTTTCAAACAAATGCAAATGAATGCAACACACATAGTAGAAAACACAAGGGGTTAAGATACAGGTAAGGAATGTTCTGAGTGGTAATTTGTTTTTTGTCTGTTCAAGTCTAAGGCACTTGGAAATAATAGCAGGATTTTTATTTGAACTGATTATGTATAGTTCATATAATCCATATCTTCGCAACAGAAATTCAAATGTAGTGACTTTTCACATATGCTAAGCTATGTCACTTATTCTGCTGGGTTTTTTTCCTGAAGGAATTATGAGTGGCAGATGCTTGAGAAAAGACGAAAACTCTACTGGTACCTGTGAAATCTACGGCTGGTGTCCCATTGAAAGAAAATTCAAACCCCAGTAAGGAGCAATGCAGTCACATAAAGTCTCTCCAAGGCTAAACAAAATTTCTGAAAGCGAAACCTTTTCGCAAGATTTCCATCTGACAATGACGTATGTAGGTTGAGGAGTTAAGTCACACAACTACACAACAGTCTCAGTACAAGACGTCACACACCAAGACAAACTTAAAATATGTAAAAAAAATAACAAATAAAAAGTAAAATCAGTAACACATTTTGAACAAAACAAATACACTACAAAACAGAAATAATCTTTTAAATCATAGTGAATATGTGTTATAGAGGACAGTAATCAAGTAATAACAGTAATCAAGACAAAGTAAAATGTACCCAAAGTGAATAATGTACCAGTTCATTAAATGTTTTGACCTATAGGCCCTCTAGTGGGTATCAGCCTGTGCCATTTTAAATCTACTGAGCCCGTTCACAGGCAACACTGTTCTCCAGCTAAGCGCTGACTCTAAATAGGCTACGCAACGTATCCTCATAAAAACAAAAGTTATTTTTTGTGCGTTTTCCTACAAAAGTCCAGCAACACATAACAATTTCTGCTTGTCACATGCAAATAGTCTTTTCAAAATAAACTTTACACTTCATAGGAAACTACTTGGTTAAGTTTAGGAAAAAATCGTGAAATACTAGGTTAGGTTTAGGCAACAAAACTACTTAGTTACCAAAAGGCACATATTCAGCGACTTGACAGAGCCTTATATCTACATTGCATCTCATTAAGAGGTAACGTGTGAATGCGACAGCCCGCTCAGCTGTTCAACCACCATTTGATTCCACTAGTCTTCGCAATAGCCACTAGTTAGTAACCCCTCATGATTTATGTCCCTTAACCTGTTTCACCTAATTACCAAGTCATTTTCTTTGCAAGGTTCAGAATGTGTGGCAAATAATTACAATTCCTTCATTACAGAGGCCCTCTGCTGACAAACGCTGAAAACTTCACCATCTACATCAAGAATTTCATCCATTTTCCCAAATTCACGTTTTCAAAGTATGTCAACTCCTTCTGTGTTCAACACTCTCCATACTATCTCTGTGTACTACTTAGTTAACTAGAAACAATGAGCAGTGCTCACTCATATACACTCTGTATGACTGACTCTGTTTCTTTACTCGGAGGTCAAACGTTTTTGAAACGACTGACGACTCCTATTTGAAGAAATGTCGATTTGATGAGGAGCTCCAACCCTACTGCCCTATCTTTTGCCTGGGTGACATCACCAGACGTGCTGGATACAACTTCCAGGACATAGCCACATTTGTAAGTAAAAAAAAAGTGTAACAACAAAAAGGGGGACAGAAATTAGGAGGATGAGTTAAAGGTGAAGGAGGCAGAGCAGCTACCATTTTTTATTTTTAAAACATATATTATCAATTTTGCCCAGTTATTTTCAAAACAAATATAATACAAAACAAGGAGTCAAAACAAGTATATTTCATGGTTTTCTTTCTGAGAAAATAACACTGAAAAGTGAATTAAGTAGCTTGCACCGGCATTGGGAGAGGAAAAGTATACATAGTATAGGTGCATCCTTAATAGTTTTTAGGCTACACTTCAGTCGACATATTTGTCATTACTTAAGCAGCTTTCCACCACAACATTTTTTATAATCTGTGCAGAACATTTAAATAATCTGTGCAGAATGTTTCCGAAGAGCAAATTAGGAAATGTTAGGAAGTATCACACAAAAAAACAGATACATTACATTGCTTTTTTAATATACTTACATGTCTGATTATTTTCGTGAGTATAAATGTGTTGAAGGAGACCATTAGTGTCTATTGGCTCTGTAGGAATGCAGTTTAAAGATGTAGGAATGCAGTTTAAAGATGTGCACCCCCTACCCCCCCCACCCTCTATTTATTATTATGATTGATTGACATGGTTTCGTAGTGATTCACATGATCAGATTTGTATTGTTGTTGTTTTTGCAGGGTGGCTCCATTGGCGTCATGATAGAGTGGTACTGTGACCTTGACAAAGGCTACTCCAGCTGCCATCCACAGTACCACTTCACTCGTCTGGACATCAGCGTCTCCAAGCAGACCATCGCAACAGGGTTTAACTTCAGGTGAGATTGTCTCGGTCTACGTTGCAATGTCACACACACACACACACACACACACACAAATATTTATAATTTTCTCCGACAATGTGATTTTATTTATTAACAATGAGAAAGACATGATTTCAAAGGAAAATGATCCCAAGATTTTAATTGTGTCCTGTATAATTGTATTCTCATCCCTCCATCTTTCCTCCCATCAGACACACTCGGTATTTTAAAAATGCTGCTGGTGAGAGCTATCGATCGCTATTCAAAGTCTACGGTATCCGATTCAACATCATGGTGCACGGAAAGGTGAACACATTTTTAAAAGGGTGAATGCATGAAATAATGTTTTCTCTGCGTAAGCATTTCGAATGTGACACGATTTAAGTGACATTAGCACATAATACCAAACTAACAGAAGCTTGTAGTGTCTTGGATTATCCACAAGAAGAAACATGATTAGGATGTATTTTTATTTAATTATCTAATTAGTTCTTATTGCGTCTCAGTGGACTGCAGGTTCTTTTTCAAAATAATAATTAAATCACATTCAAAGACATTTTTAATAAAAGACAGGCGTTACCTTTAATTGTAAGCTTTTTCGATGATTTTGTGATTTCTTATAAAATATTCTTTTTGTATTTCTGCTGTTATTTATAGGCCGGGAAGTTCAGCATCATCCCAACACTCATAAACATTGGTTCAGGGCTGGCTTTGATGGGCGCCGTAAGTACCATTTATAATACTTTGTTAAAAAAAAATGCTTTTAAAAGAACTGCACAGCTCACTGAATAAAACTTCATTTCACAGGGAGCTTTCTTCTGTGACATGGTCCTTCTCTACCTCATGAAGAAGGGCGACTCCTATCGAGAGAGGAAGTTCGAAGGATTCAAGTACGAAAAGCAGCACACGAGTACAGATGTAGAGTTTTATTTTTCTATGTAGTTAAACATCACAGTACTTAACAGTAGTGTTACGAGAGAAAAAGCTTACATGGCAGTAAACCGAAACATTATGAAGGTCCAGTCAGCTCTACATCTCATTTAATTTCTGTTATGATAAACTGGATAACCTATAGTTTAATATATGTAGAATTTTAACAGATCTCAACCTGTTCTTGGAGTAATGCTGGTGTGACACATGGCTTGTCTGCAAAAATAAATACTAATTTGTCTCTGTTCCACAGAAGTAAGAAATCAACATCTGAAAACGACAGTGTGGTGGACAGAAAAGGTGCCACGGACAATCTGACATCTTAATCTTTCCACTGCGTTAAGCGAGTTTGAATTATGCCCATGATGGTTATATTGTGTAACCCAATATTATGAAAATGACATACAGCTCTTGGTATAATATGTCAGTTTAAATATGCTAACTTGCCTTTAGTAAGAGCTCTACTTTTAGAAATGTAAACTCTAATTAAAAACAATTATCAACACATGTTCCATCACTTTTATACCAGATTTAGCCATCAAATGAACATGTTTCAGTGACATTGCATGAAACTGATGTTCTGGCATCAAAAACACTTTTACCGAAGTTAACGTTTTTTTAACCAAACAACTATTAATTTATGGAAGCTTTCTTAAAATTAAATAGCTTTTAGTTATAGTTTAGATATTTTATTGTGGATAAATATTGTTGCGAAATCAGCAAAATATCAAGAATCAAGATATTCAAGAGATGCATTTAAAGCTTATCTTTAAAAAAAAAAAGTGTGTAAAGCTGGTAATTCTGACTGCTGATTGAATAAAACAATAGTTTTGTATAGGTCACATTTGGTGCCTCAACAAAAAGATGAAACCGGTATGGTGACTCTGATATACATACATACAAGTTATTACAAGGTTTATATAAACTGTCATATAATTTAAACATAACTGTTTAAACCACAGAGGCCTCACACAGTGGCTCCGTGTTTATGCTACATATCACTGATATTTGACATTCTTCTGAGAGGAAGAGAGTTTATGTTTGTAGAATAGGACAGGATAACGTGCTAGGTATGTTAGTCACACTAGTGACTCGAGGGACCAAGTTCACTTTCTAAATGATGCTGTTCAGGGTTGTGGGAGCCATCGACAGATGAAATAAAGCAGAGTGCACGGACAAAACCCACTCACACATGAGGAGAACACGCAGACTTCACCCAGACAAGTTAGCGTTTTACATTTTACAAGACTTAACTACATTGATTACTGCTTGATTTGTTATGTTGCTATGTTGTTAATTCCTTTGAATTAAATATACCTCATGAGTGAATCACGCCTCTAGTGCCAGTATTCCTCAAAACACATTTGTTTTCTCAGAGTTATTTATAGGATTTTTTTCAGTCAGTTTACCAACTAAACCTCCCCCCCACACACACACACACATCATTGTATCATCTCGTCAAATGATCTGACAGAGACAACATACTGGACAATATCAACATACATTCTACTAAGCAATCATCATTGCATATCTGTATATGACTGAAATGCCAAAAATATATGAGAAATTTATGTTTTTTTTATAGTTAATTTAGCCTAAAAATGACATTCCCACACAATAAAAGTGCATCGGTATTTACATTTCAAGACTAACATTTTTTCGTGGATTACATTTGCTTTTAAAGGATCACAAATAAGTTTCAAATGAGTCTGCTTTGATCCAGGAGGTGAACGAAGTACCTTTGTTGGGTTTTTGTATTGTTTTGTTTCAATTTCGTAGACATTTGAAGCCGAACCATGATTTTTATTTATTACTAACAAAGTAGTCTTGTCGCATTTTTTGTTTAGTTTAATTTCAATTGGAGAAAATATGTTTTCTTCCAACATAATTGAGAGTGCAGTTTATTTGTATGGGGATGTCATTTTTTTAGGAGACAGTGTTGGGGCCTGCTGTCTCCAGAGGCTCCACCACTGGCCCCACTGCCTGCACTCTCTATATTTATGCCCCTGGTCTACACGTGATCTGTGAATTGTTCTGTGACAGCTTTGTTTATTGGCTTTTCTCCAGCACTACTTTAACAGCCCTTGTTTATATATTGTATAAATGACAAAGTGATATTGAGCTGAACTCTTGACACCGTGTCAGCGTCAGGTGCACTTCTATTTCATCCTTACTGACCATCGAGCCGGACCGGTGCACCCACCTTCGTTCATCACCAGTGAAAACATCAACGGATGAGATCGTTTACATTATCTTTCCTATAACAGGATCCCACGGTTGGCGGAGCACTCTCGCTAATTGAGTGGCGTGCTAACGAGAGCGTGTCCGCTCGGTGTGGCGAGACGCTACACTGTCGCGGCCAGCTTTCTGTGAGCTGGGCACGCTGATTCTGAACAGCGTGAAGAGAGCGTCCTCGCTCCCCTCTCACTGACTGTTCCCTGCCTGTTCTCTAGCAGTCAGCAGAGCGCTCCCGTTCAGACTGACTTAGCCCGCATCAATTAGTGTGGCAGGGTCCCTCCAGAGTCGTGGCTAGGTTTAACTCTGACGGCTGTAGGATCTGTATGGCTCCTCTCCAGCCTGAAGACGGCCATGACCTTTGCCCCTCTTGTCTTGGCCTCGAGCATCTGAGGGAGGGCCTCTCGGAGAACCCGTGCATGAACTGCGGCATTATGCCTCACGCAGTAAGGGCTGCTAGACTGGCCGAGGTGGAACACCTGATGGGTGAGGTTAATCTCCCCCCGTCAGGGCATCCGCATCTAGCCCAACCTACCCGTTTTTAAACGGCAGGTCCCAGGAGCTGCAGGGGCTCCCCCCAAGAGGGCTAAGCACGGCATGCTGGCTTCTAGAGTGGATCTGCTGACTGCCAAGGTAGCTCAGATGAAGTCGCTTCTCCTGACCCTCCACCCTAGTGCTTTCTCTCAGCTTCCCTGTAGCAGGCTACTTTCAATGCTTCTGCCACCAGCCTCAGTGATGCTTCACTGCAGGCGTTTGCACTTATATCGAGTGAACTTGGGCGCCTGATGTCCACTCTGGGTTAGACTCGCCGCCAGGTTTGGCTGGTGCAGTCACCCTTGTCAGAGACATGTCGGAGGACCCCCCCGTACCGTCCCAGTTGAACCTGGGGAGCTGTTCGGCTCGCCCCCCCCAAAGCCTTTCGAGGCAGGGGGGCCAGGAACCGAGGTCTCCGGGCTGGCTGTCGGTTATTTCGCCCAGCAGCATATCAGCTACTCGGTAGCTCACGCTTCAGACCCCTGGGTGGTTTCCAAGGAGCCCTAACCCAGGGGTACAAGCCTCAATTCCGACGCCGGCCTTCAGCCGGGTCAAGATGACCAGCATCACCGACCCGGCAAAAGCCCTAGCCCTGCCAAAGGCGCCATCAAGGTGGTGGACCCCCTTTCACAGCGGGGGGTTCTACTCAACTTACTTCCTCGTAAGGAAGAAAGGCGGTGGACTGCGCCAAGTCCTGGATCTGAGGGGACTTCAGTTCCTAAAAGTCTTACCGTTTCACATGCTGAGCACAGCAGACGTCCTTTGTGCCGTCTCCAGGGGAGACTAGTTCACATCTGTCAACTTGAAGGATGCCTATTTCCATATTCCCACTGTGCATCACCACAGACAGTTCCTTCGTTTCGCCTTCCAAGGCCGTTACTTTTAGTTCAGGGTGCTTCCATTCGGACTCTCCCTCTCCCCACGAGTATTCACAAGGTGCATTGCTGCTGCCCTTTCCCCCCCTGCAATCACAGGGCATGAAGATACTCCCGTACCTGGACGATGAGCTGATTTATGCGCCGTCCCGGTTTCAGGCTGCACAAGACACTGCTCGCCTTCGCTCTCACGTGGCCTTGTTGGGCTTCAGGGTAAACATGGAGAAGAGCTCTCTGAGCCATTCTCAGAGCATAACCTTCACCGGTGTAGCTCTGAATGCGGTCATCATGAGGGCCTGTCCGTTTCCCCAGCGTGCGGACAACATCCTCCACATCCTTTCCCCCTTCCGAGGGGGCAGGCGGATGCCCTACATCCTCTTCCTTTGCCTATTGGGCAAATTGACGGCTGCCTGGTCTGCTCAGGACTGCCCGGAGCATGTCAATGTTCCTGAGCTACGGGCTGTGCCTCTAGCGCTCAAATATTTCCTGCCATACTCGTGAGGAAAGTATGTGCTTATTCGGTCGGGCAACACCCCGGCCGTGTTCCACATAAACCATCAGGGGGGCACCAGGTCTGCAAGGCTGCTACGGGTGTCCCGTGCCCTTCCGACTTGGGCGGCCCCTCGCCTGACCAGCCTTCGGGCAAGATATCTACCAGGAGAACGGAACCAGGTCGCATATTCCCTCTCCCGTCACAAGCCTCCATCGGGGGAGTGGCGGCTCCACCCAGAGGTGGTGCACAGCACCTGGGATCTCTAGGGGCGACTGTGGCTCAGTGGTAGAATAGAGGATCGGTGGTTCGAGCCCCAGCTCCGCTAGTCCATGCCAATGTGTCCTTGGGCAAGACACTTAAACCTTAGCACCTAAGCGGCACCTTGCATGGTAGCCACTGTCATCAGTGTATGATGAATGCACTCATTGTAAGTTGCTTTGGGTAAAAGAGTCAGCTAAATGTAAGGTAATGTAATGTCTCTTCGGCAGGGCAGAGGTTCTCCTTGATGGAGAGTACCAGTCCTCTGGGTCAAGATGCCCTGGCTCACACGTGGCCAGAGGGTCTTCTTTATACCTTTCCCCCATTTCCTCTGATCTTGCCAACGCTTATCAGAGTTCTTCAGCAGGGCCACAGACTTCTGCTGCTTTATGTCCAGCCAGGACTTGGTTCTCCCTGTTGCACAGACTCTGCCGCGGGACGTCATGGCGCCTCTCCGGCAGAAGGGACCTCCTGTCGCAGCTAGGGGGTCAGATCTGGCATCCCGATCCTTCAACTGTGGGTCTGGCCCATGGAGGGCCCGACTATCTGCTGAGTGGCTGCACAGAACCAGTCAGAAAGATTATTCTGAATGCCAGAGCGCCATCTACATGTCTGCAGAACGAATGCAGGTGGAGGCTGTTTTCCGACTGGTGTGCAGTTCACAACAGAGACCCAGTACAGTGCCCTGTGCCTGCCGTACTCGAGTTTCTGCAGTCCCTCCTAGATAAGGGCCGGTCTCCCTCTACCCTGAGGGTGTACGTGGCCGCTATTTCTTGGCAGCATGCTAAGGTCGAAGGCCCCCGCATGGGACTTACCCGTGGTGCTGGACACCCTATGCTCGCCTCCCTTTCAACCTTTGGCAGAGGCAGAGCTGAGATGGCTGTCAGCGAAGACTGCTTTTCTCCTGGCCATCACTTCGGCAAAGCAAGTAGGTGAGCTACACGCCCTGTCAGTGAGTGAATCGTGTCTGAGGTGGAACCCAGATGGCTCGGGTGTCACACTGTGGCCCAACGCAGCATTTCTCCCGAAGGTGCAGAAACACTCGTATCTCAACCAGCCTATCCAGCTTGCACAGTCCCCCCCACCCCCGACCAGGTGATGCGAGTTCAAGGCTATTGTGCCCAGTGTGGGCCCTCAGAGCTTATGTGGAAGCTACCGCAGTCATACAGCAGTCTGAGCAGCTCTTCATCTGCTACGGCGGACCTAAAAAGGGCTGTGCCCTTTCAAAACAGCACTTGTCCAACTGGATAGTGGAGGCTATTGCCCGTGCATACAAAGTGAACGGCCGTGCTCTGCCATCCGGAGTGAAGGGCCATTCTACCAGGAGTGTTTCCACATCATGGGCGACCCTGAGAGGCGTGCCCGTGGAGGATATATGTGCTGCAGCCTCATGGGCATCACCGAGCACATTCACCAAACACTACAGAGTGAACGTTGCCGCCCCTCACCCACTGGGTGTGGCTCCTCGGCCGAGTTCCTCAGCTTGAGCCGTACGAGGTAGGTACTTGGGATTCCTCGCGACTCTGTTGATATAAGTCATCCAGTGTTAAGCACTGCCTCTGGCGGTCAGTAAGGATGAAATAGAACGAAAGTTACGACGGTAACTACGGTTCTATGAATCCTGGATGACCACCAGAGTTTCTGGTCTCTTGTGAACTCGCGAGAAGATTCCGTAGGACTGATCTCAGGATGACGCCAGAACTTATACCTGGCTGGGGTTCATCCGAGGTCATAGGTCACTTTGTTGATATAAAGACTCGACCTGCGCGAGACGGAAGATATCCAGTGTTAAGCACTGCCTCTGGCGGTCATCCAGGAACCGTAGTTACCTTCGTAACTTTCGTTCAGACCAATCAGTGGGCTGGTTATAACAGTACAAATAGTATTCAGTTTTATTCTACATAAGAGGAGAGTAAGCAAGATCTTGACAACAGCAAACTTTTTTTTTTCTGTGTGGAAAGGTTTTTTTTCCCCTTGAAATGAAAACAAGTAAAACATGTTCGTTGTTCAATATGTTCTTTTAGGGAAGAGGGTACCAAGTAAACATCCATGTAGTGTGTGCTCTCAGCCTGAGGGCGACTCCTAGAAATGGTTTCTCTGGCTGTTCTGTCACAGCAACTTTATTGTTAACTTTCAGTCTAACATGAGACGGTAACTTTTGCCGTGACATGGCAATGTCTATATGTGAGTCAGTAGGCAGCATAGTTGCCCCCCCAGCTACAATGTAATTTCTAAAATAAACAACCAAGTGACTCACAACTGTAGCTGTTAGCTGAGTGCAGATTCAGCTGCCTTCACAACAATAAAGGCAGAGATAGAAACAAAGGCAGTAAAAACAGCACAGGGTTCCCACTCTCTTTTAGAGATCATTTCAGGATATTTTCAGTAATGATCTCGCTGGTATGACATACAGGGATCACGAAGTACACTGAATTATGTTCCTCTCCATGGAAGTCTGATTTAAAAGATGTGCAGTTTATTTCCATTATCTATGAAATCCTCTCTAGAAAACATCACAACTTAGAATCAAGGTTAGAGTCAAGTTTTCTAGTATTATAAACTACTACAGACTCTTATCAGTATAATACACCATACTTTAGCCCCTTTCTCAGTAATATAATGTGGAGTTTTTACCGAGGCTAATCACACCCACTGTGAGCTACTGCAATAAAAGTTAAAACTGCACGTGGTCCCATGTGACGTGACTTGGGGGAGTGTTCACAGAGTTTCCACAAAATAACCAAGAGCAGCATTTTAAAATACTCTCGTCAATAAACTACCAATTGAACGTTAATATGATCCTGAAAATACAGTAGATGGCAATGTTATCTGTTTTGGGGAGCTCTCATAGATAGCCTTGCAGTTCATTCTCAGCTTAAGAAAAAAATAGGAGAATGTTGAAGTATTTACCAAGAGATTTTAATTTTTCTCATTTAACATGTGTTTACAAGGATGAGTGTGGAACCCTTACAGCATGTTTTGTAATGCAACAGTTTCGTGATTTGTGGGAAATGGGCTTACACATGCACAATTTTGTGTCAGTATCTTCACTAAATGAAGATACTGACAAGCAAAATCTTAACGTCTCCACATGGATGTGTGTTTGCCTCAGCCTGCTTGTTCCTTCATTGAAAACAGGTTGAGCTAAGGAAAAAGAACTCCTCATGCACAAACTGTCTTGCACTTCTCCATTGTTGCCTGCAGATGTCACTAGAGAACAACTTTAAGTTGTAGTCACCCTCAGAAAGAGAGGTTGCACCATAGATGTGTGACTATGGTTTGCACAGGATGTTTAACAGCATATGTGAAGGTTAAGAGTTTCAGCAAAGCTTTACTTATAACTGCTGTACTGATTGCATAAGATGATAGATATATTTCTGAAGAGGAAACACACTGAAGTGAATTACCTGTTGCTTTTTCTTATTTCTCAGAGTTTTAAACAAGAGGAGGATTGATAAAACTCATGTCCACTGCTTTCCTGAATGATTTAATTTAATTAATTGCAACAGTGGCACTTGTTTGAGGACTACAACATTTTCACATTTCCAAATTAAGCTTTATAATATTCATGAAGTTGTCATTAAGTTAAAATTTGACATGTTCATTCAGAGCTTCACATTATAACCATGAACATACCACATCCAGTGCAGAGAAACCAGTAGAACACAGTGTATATATAGATAGCCGAAGTCTTGTTTCAGTGAGTTACATAGAGGTTTTATAAATACTGGTTTTAATGTATAACACGTGTCTGATGCATGGAAGGAGTGATGATAAAGGCTAAAGTGTTATACTTGACTCATGGACTTTGATACTGACTGAATATTGTTTGTTAGGTGGCAGGGTTTGTATTGTTATTGTTAATATAATATATGGGATGGTGTATCTGATCAAACCTGAATCTTGGCAGCATTTGGGTTCATTTTGTATTTTCCTTTTTAGAACTACATTCTCACTATAATTTTTGATATTTACATCAACTCAATCAGATTATTTTTCTTCTCACTTTAACACATTGTGAATATTAAAGAGGTAATTAATTGATTCACAAATGACATGACATCACTTCATTGTTATCATAGTGATGTAAAAAGACAAGTGCATGCAGATGTGTATGTTGTCTTTTAAAGTGAAAAAAAATAATAACAATACACATAACTAGAAAACAGAATTGAAATGAATAAACAACTGTACCGTGCCCTGTATTATTGTCATTTAGCTATTTTCTACTTTCAAAAATCTCCAGAGGGTACATTTTGGTACGTTATTTAAGGAATCTCTATCAACAGGACAAGGTTTTGGAACCAGAGGCGGCCTGGTTTTTAGTCCAAGTAGCATTGACCAATCAGGTTTGAGCAGGCTTTGGTTGAATGCGGGTAAACACCGTGTGTAGAGGTTCAAAGATTGTTATTTTAGTGACCAACCCACTGAAGGGCTGTGGTTCCAGTTACCATTCAGGCTGTCTAAATTTAACAGGCTGAAGAAGGTCCAAGTCTTTAGAGATACAAACAATGTAATTTAGTCGCTGTATGAATACAAGGCAGAGCGGTAGGACGAGAAAACCAAGCTTGAGTTATTTTGAGGTAACGTTGGTGATGTTTGTGAAAGGTTTTACGTACTTATGTTTACGTAGTTATTTAAAGCCCAACCATAAAGTTTGTCCAAAATGTAACAGTGGTTGTGTTGCCTGAACTGAAGCAGGTGTTTCTGGTCTGACGTCACAACGCTAACCACGTGTTTACTGTGCACTGGCATATCCAAGTGGGTTATAAAGGGACGCCAGAGGGTCTGACAAAGAGTGGGATTGAGAACATACATGTTGACCTGCTGAAATCTAGGATGTGAGCTGTTATAATCTGGTACAGTCTGAAATGAATACATATAATCCTGGTCAGAGGTCCGACATAAAGTTAATCTCAGAAGCATCATTAATTACCCGCAGGAGAGGGTTCAAAGCAAACTTATCGTCTTGCACGACACCTTGCTCATCAGCAGAAATATGAAGAAAATTAAACAACTCTTTGTTTGCTTGGTCTTTTCTCAAGGACAATAGAGTTTAAAGGAATGTATATTAAATGGAATATTACACAAATGGAAGTGCCAATTACAGTTACAGTTTGTCAGGGCCAGTTTGAAAGTGCCAGTGCGGGAGGTTTGTCCACATACCATCTGACAACATGAAGGTCCTGCTTCTTACGCTGCTGCTGCTCAAGGTGAGCAAACTTTGGTTTATATAAAAACAATTGCATAATTTTTAGTAAAGCAAAAGGTAAAATTGAAGAAAAACAGAATATTAAGGTATAATGGGACCATTTGATCCCTGATGCATCACACCTGTCGAGGGGAAGGAAAATACCTCACGTCAGTGATGTGTTCCCACTTACTAAACGCTGGCTTCTGTCTTCTTATCCGTGCTCACACTCAGATGCTACACCTGCAGAGATGAGAAGGACGACATCTGCAAGGAGAAGACAGATTGCCCGACATCATCTCACTACTGCAAGATCTTCAAGAGCGGTACATCAGTCTTGTTCTCTGTGTTTAATGTTTGGGGAAAAGCCCAAATTTTTGGGAGTTCTGTGTCGACCTGACACGACCTGCTGCGACCGCGACTTTTGCCCTTGAGTCACCACTCTGCATTCACTCTCGCTTTCTGATTAATAAAAATAGTTAATGAAAGCGTAACGACTTAAATCTGAATCTGAAGGAAGCTGATTTGTTAGTTTATATGATTTTAATGTGACTTTCCTGTCTTTGGTTTGCTTTTACTTTCTAATAAATGTACAAATGTTGAATTCTTTAGTCTCATTCATTATTACTCACTAAATCAACACACTTGTAGTTGGTATGCCTTTTGTAAACAACTACTGCTGGAGGCAGGACACACACACACACACACACACATACACACACACACACACACACACACACACTTAATCCGCTCCTGATGTCACTTAGTGGGTCACCCGCTGCAATGGCCTGCTGCTATGTGGGTCGCTGTCTGTCTCTGCTGCATTGTAAAGTTGGACTCCCTTTAGGGTGTCATCAGTTTCCAAATCATTAAATGGAAAAATAATACATCTTTTAATTAATTCCATCAATTTGTTTCAGCTGTCTTTCGTAACACGTTACAGATGTTGAAAGGCTCACTTCCTCATGGACTTCTTTGGGGCCGTCATGCTATTGCTAATCATGCTATTGTTTCTCTACCTTTTCTATCTTGTGCAGCACTTTATAATCTTGCTGTATGAATAAAATGTATTAGTATTATTCCACTGATGGGCAGTTGTTGGCGGTAATGTGCATATGACGAGCAAAAGCAAAGAAGACTGCCGGCCGATGTACACATTATGGCAAACAGTGCAGGTTTAAATACATTTAAATAAATCTGCTCTGCAAATGTTTTATGAAAAAGAAAAAGGCAACCGACACGTTTGTTACACCTCAAGGCCATGCACATTGCATGTCGGTGAGAAAGGCTAAATGTAAACATAACTGTTTGTTGACAAGAAACTCCTCATGGTACCTTTAAACTGGGCCATACAGTACACACATTGTGACAGACCGACATTTGGACCAGTCAGGGGATGAATTTGCAGATCAGCTCCTTAAAGGCTCGGGTGAGTCAACCCAAGTGGGTATAAACTAGTTTTGTCTGCATTTATGTTGAACAATGAGAAAAAAAGGGAAACGCATGGAAACAAATACCTTTGGGTCCATCAAGGCCTCAATTAACTTGATACTGAAGGGATGTCAGATCTTTCATAAATCATCCCCTTTTCACCACTGAGCCAAGGATATGGTTTCTCTTTGATGCAGACGATAAAACACACTTCAACCACGAGTCATACACAATGGTGTGGCACACAGGTGCATGTTGCCTGGCATTCACTCATTCCATGGCCGTGTCACAGCCTGTTACTGACACACACACACACACACACACACACACACACACACACACACACACACACACACACACACACAGTACCCGGCGGTCTGGGCACATGTCCAGAATTAAACACGGCGGAGCTTGTTTCACTCAGACACTGAGGGCTTGACATGGAGTTTGATAGTGCGTAGTTAAATAATGTTTAGAGAGGAAGCGTCTAGGAATATGCTGAGTAAAGTAGGCTGAAGTCAGTGGGAATGATCGGTTAGTTAATTCATTAATGTAGGGGCCTATAATATTTATATGATCACTAACCTTCACATTTGATTGATGTGCCTTTTAAAAGTGTTTTTTCTGTTTAAATAACACAAAGGCATTCGCACCTAATCCCAAACACAATTATAATACCACAATTAACTGTCTAAGGCGAGTGAATGGTGCGGATTCAAGATGCTTTCCAACATCACAGATCATTCCACTGATAGCAAATCATACCCTCATTGATATATAGGTCATAAATGTTAATCTGTCCAGCTGTTCCTTCTTTACATTGGAGCAGCTCAGATGTCAGAGGTGGATGATTGGAGGATTAATAGATAGCGACCTTTACACTTAATGTGTTACAGGTTAATACACACATATTGAAGGTTAATACACACATATTGCACATGGAATTTCTCCAAGAGACGTAGATGGAAAAGGAAATCACTGCATGCAAAATCTTCATCAGTTTTGGGGGACTGGCCCCAAAACCCAAAAATGTAACAACTTTCCATCATTTAGAGGAATTATTTTGACATCTGAAGAAGCCAGTATGTTGCACAAAACCACATTTAGAGCACAAAGGAAAATACTACTCTCATTTGCTGCCCACACAGGAAAGCGCTGTGGCTGGCTGAGAATTAGCATGAGCAAGCATGTGTTTGTCTAAATGACAACTGTGTGTGGTAGATATTTAGAGTATTAAAGCTCTTGCTGTCATTTCGGCGCTCGACTGCTTGGAGCCGAGATCTTCTTTTTTTTAAGTTTCTAAAGCATGCTAATGGATTTAAATGATGCCTCCATGAAACTAACTCTAACCCTGACAAACTAAAGTTTTTCATCGCCTCACAGCTGATGTTTTCATGAAGATGACGATGATGATGACGAGGGGGACTGATTAGACATCTTATGGGCAGTGGTGGAAAGTAAATTTACTCCATACTGTAGCGGTATTGTGCTTTAATTAAATATTTCTATTTTATGGCACATCCAAGGCCTATTCTGCTACAGATTGGAATAGTTTTCCGTTTTACACCACCACATTATTTGACAGACATAGTCACTGATTCATTTTCAGTTTAAGGTTTTACTGGATATAAAACAACATGTGATGAGTTTATAAAAATAAACCAGTTGTTCCCGTTGGACTTGTAATCTATGCTTAGTTGGCATTTTGCATCCGAACACTGTTTTTCTACCACTTTAATCATCTCATCTCAAACAACCAGTGTAGTAAAAATAAAGCAAAAACAATATCTCAAATATTATATATATGTATTATATATATAACTATAGTTCGACCAGATAAAACAGTAAAATACTGTTTACACACATTGATGCACCAGTATTAACAATCCCATAATGTCATAATTTATCAGTCACAGGGGACATTTTTTCACAGTTTTCTTTTTTTCATTTTGCTGATAAAACCTCAGAAATATTTCCTAAGATAATTAATGCTTTTTTGGGGGTATTTTAACATTCTCCATCTGGTACTTTTACTTAAGTAAAGAATATAATAAGTACAGTGTATAATACTTATTTCACCACTGAGTTTAGGTAAAAAAAAAGAGCATGGATGCTGAAAAAAAGCTTCCCTGCTAAAAAACTGTGATTCAAAACAAAGACTCCCTCTGTTGATCCACCAGTGGTGGGCCTGTTGTCGAGAGTGAGTTCTGCAGCTGGTAGAGTAATGGTGGTCCATCTATTGGATTAGTGGAGGGATTTCACTGTGGTATTAATCTGAGAAGACAGCAGGCGACCCGGGCTGGGCTGTTGTCTCTCAGTCGCTGGCTGTCACTCAGCACGCTGCTGCACAGCCATCGGACACACCATCACAAGCAGCCAAAATGAACCTTTTCTGCTTTTCGCTGGTAAGAGACATACTTCTAATTTCTGCGTCTACTTAACAAGCTGTGTGTGCGTGTGTGTGTGTGTGTGTGTGCGTGTAGCTGACGGGGAAGAGAACTTTAGCCCCTTGATGCCAATGTGAGCTTGGCCACAAGCAATACATAAAAAAATCTGTAAATAAAAGCATACTGTGTAAGCAATTCAGTGTGGGGGAAATATGTACACGGTTGTTTTAACAGTGTTTCAGCCTCTAAATAAGCTACATGTGATCCAGGCAACTGTTACTCTATTGAGGCTCTTGCTGTTAGTTCTTGTTTGTAGTTATATCATTAATCCACTGACTGTTTCATCATTAGAAATATCCTTCTGACATTGAGTTGCTCCTTTTGCACAATCCACATCTAAACATGTCACAAAATGTAAAATGACTTCTCTAAACTCATCTGCTTTATCAGATTCACCATATCTAATGCAGTAGTACTATATTTGCCTGTTAAATGATTTTGTTTATGTATTAGTTGTCACGTTCATGGCTCTGGAGGAGAAAGCAGAAATATAGTATTGATAAGTGAAGCGACCGGGGTAAAAACAAGTGTGTGGTTGCAGCAGATGCACATGCACCTGCACACATGGTCCCTCAAGATGCTGCTGCAGCGGTCATGCTACACTTGTGCACGAGGACAAGTTAACGGACTGTTCTCTTTGGACTGATGCTGGAAATGTTGAACAATAAATTTAGGAATATTACCAAAGTCTTGCTAGAGTAAACGGAGGCTTGAACTGTGATTGCACCTCTCTGTTGCTGTTATTCCACCTCTCGTGTATGATGACTTATTGTACAAACTCATTCCTTATAAATGCATGTGGTTTGGTTTAAAATACACACCATAAAACATACACCTATAGAGACAAGTTTTATGAACACATATCTAGAAAGTGAATGAAATTACATTATTATATTGAAAATTACATAATTCAACATACTACAGCAACCGAATAAAGGGAGGCAGTATTAAAATATCTGCAATGAAGAAGATAAAATACAATGCAATGCAAATGCGAGTATTTTTGTGTCTTGGATCTTAAGTTTCTGTAAATTTCGTCAAGACAACACTGACACATTATGAGAGTTCAAACCTAAAAAGGCTGATTCTATAAACCGATGATCATTGCGAACCAAAACGCCTTCCTTTGTTCCCACTACAAATGCTCCTCTGCCCAGTGAAGAGATGAGATCTCATCCTACAGACAAGACGAGATGGATGAAGAGAGACATTGGGTTCACGTTCCTAGAAGGAATCCAAACAAGCAGAGCACATTTTTAATCCACGCTGAAATCTGTGCAGAGGAATTTCAATCCTCCCCTACATCCGTGGTTGACAAGCAAATTTAAAAACAGCTTTGGAGCTGCATTATCCTTCCAGTCATATAAAATCCTCATAACTCTACTTGTGATGCTCTGCCTCTGCTTACAATGCAAAAAGATTTATGTGAGCTTTCTCATACGTTGCGTTAGGTTTTCTTAGTTTCACACTCTGCAAACAGCCATTATTTAAACTTTAAACTGTACATGACATAAAGTGTGTAACTACATTTTGCTTGATATATACACACTATGTGCTGAATCAAAAGTACTAATCAGACTTAATCCAATAGGATGGATGAAATCCATTCATAAATTAAGCACGCTGCCAAAGTTCAACTGTCTAACAGCTGTGTGTGTGTCCGTCTGTCCACATGGCACCAGGAGGGGTCCATGGACAGCCTGTATGAGGCGGTGCAGAGCTCCAGTGACGGTCCACCACCGCCCATCCCCAGCCGCTCCTCCAGCCGCGCATGCAGCCGCTCTGCAAGCCGCTCCTGCAGTCCAGCGGTCCTGCTGGACGACAACACAAAGTGGCACGGCTCTGGGAGATCTATTTCCATGGTGAGAGGGGGGCACACATCGATGGCCAAAGTGCAAAACCTCCTATCTGCAAAATGATCCAGGAATAGTGATAATAACCTTCTATCTGCACGTTGTATATATATATATTTTTTTTTGTATTTTGTATTATGTATATTGTATATCCTTAACAGATAGCTTTCCTCAAGAAAACAACAAGTTTTTTTTTGTATTTTCAAAAAAGTGCATTTTTCAGATAGGAGGTTTTGCTCTTCGGCCATCGACATGCACGTCCTTAGGGTTGTGAACGGGGAACGGAGCCATGTGAACAATCATGACCAGATTGTATTGGGTCACTTCTCAGGAGAATTGGGACTTTTTGACTTCCAACCAGCAGATTGTAACTACAAAATAAAGCTGATGATGAAATGATGAACAGAGCCAGTGGACAGCTGCTGTTGAAGCCTGACAATTGTTTCAGGCTTGGCATTTTTATTAAATGTAAATAATGTATTCATCAAATCTATTGGAATGTGATGCAAAAGTGCTTTTTTTTTCTTTTTTATTGACTAACATCTGACTGAAAATTAAAATGCTTTGTTTTCTTCCAGGAGATGCCTCAGATGCAGGGCACCAACTCTAATAAAAAGAAAAGAAGGTGAGCTAGACAAGTGAGACACAAACCTCCTATGGCATTAGTGGCACCAAATCACATTGGTTTTAGCTCACAGGAAGAAAAAAAACAGACAGTGAGATTGTATTAAAAAAATTGTAATCTCTCTGTTTCTTTTGTTTGATGTTCGTGCGAACTGCAGAGAAAATCTGCCATGCAAGCGAAAGAGCTTTACCATAAAGTAATATTATGGCTTGAAAAGCTCCCTGTTTATTTTCACTGGGGGTTAATACTGTAAATCCTTCCTGCTCCTCTCCTCATTCTTTTCTTTACTTCATCTGGTCTGGTCAATGCAATGCTGTGTCTTAAGAAAATGGGTTGGCAGCCCATTAAACGCAATTGAAAAGAAAAGCTTTATATACTGTTGAGTTTGATTGGTAGTGAATGTTTTTTGGGTAGCTGTGCCCTGTGGACTGTTGGGAAAGCAGAAGGCAGATTATAGCTTTGGGCTAGTTGGACTAAGCGGATTAAAAACCCACCTACTTAAGAGTCCCCGGTCGCCTCAACACCTTTACTTCCACTTCTACTATGAAAGAAACCTCTGCACAATATTTATATTTTCTTGTTGCGTAAAGTGACTGGAACATCATAAAGAACAATCATATCTGTGGGATCGTTGTGGTTTGCTGTCAAACTGAAGGGCAAGAACACAGCTACTCAAACACCAATTAGAGGCAACTGTGCAATCAAATATTTCTTTGTTCATTTTACTTTCAGAACACACATATCCAAATCTGCATCAGATAACGAAACACTGGGTGAGTGCAAACAGTTTCCTTTGTGTTTTGTTAATGTTGGATGAATTTGAAGATTGTGTACCTGAACATAATGGCTAATACATATATTCAATTGCATCATAATCCTAAAGGAAGACTACAATAACTCACCTATTTTTAAAGCTGCTAAAAAAAACTATGTTTTGTATTATGTAGATTAAAAACTCCAATAACCGACAAGGCTGTCTGTCTGTGAGTCAGAAAACAATTTCATTCAGTGTCTCTGTGGCCTCCCTCCAACCTTTCATTTTAAATCCTCAATGTTTGTGATTTGTCTCCCTTCATAGCAGATAACCCCGGTTGTAATACTGCAGTTTGGCAGCCCGCCAAGAGCCGGGAAGATTTAGTCCACATCACCAACAATCACAATGAAGGTAAATAGGAAATAAATAGGTTAAGCTCATCTATATGGCAACGCTCATTTAGACTCTCAGCATGAAGCCTGAGGACACACGCTGGGTTTTTACAACCAATTCAACATACAAATTGTATCCCAAACTATTGAGTATATAATCATGTTGCAGAGGCCTGCAATGACAGGATGTTAAACACATTATGTATTTTCTTACTGCTGGGATTTGCACTAAGGTGGGGACAAAATTATCATGGGGTACAACAAATACTGGCTTCAGATAAATGTTGTCCCCCATAACTTCCATCTTTTAATGTCCAGCATGAACAAGAGGAATGATTACATAAAGTAAAACCCTGTTTCAATGTTCATAAGGTCACCTGACTATTGCTTTAAGACAGACTTTAAAAAATATGATCATGTCCTTTAATCCTGAGGACTATCGAAATACATGAATAAAACAGCTTCCTGTGCAACCTCTTCATGGGGGATATATGGTTTTTCTTTTGGTTTTCCAGTGTTTCACTAACCTGATATTTTAATATGTTGTGTCCCTCTAGAGATGAGGAAGACAAAACACAGAACAGAAACAAAAGAAGTGAAAGGAGCTCATCATTCTGGCACAAAGAAAAAGGAGAAACCGCCCTCAAGCCAGGTAAAAATAAAAAGCTTCACCGCAGTCTTCTCTGCCAGCTTCGCCTATCAATGCTAAATTAAATGTTATGTTACATTTAAACATAAATATCTTAAATGCTTCCACCAACATAGAAATAAAAAACAATTAAGAACCAAGTTGATAAGTCAGTTATGAGGAACTGGTTAGCAACCACAAAGATGAGCATGGTATCCTTTTGTCCTTCTGTGAAGCCACTCATCCTCCTTTATATCTCTGCACCACTGTCATGAATACTGCACAGAATAAAATCCCTGTCCGTCACAGATCGACGCAGCTGTGCCGACCTGAAGCCTGAGCAGCAGCAAAATTTGCAAGTGCAGACTTGTGGTCACATCACACGAGGCCATTTTGTAGCACCTGCTTGTGACATCCAGAGAGCCACCGGTGGCCTAAATGGCACAATAATTTAACACAAATGCCGATTGTGGTTTAATACATTGCAGATGGTCCAAAGAGGGTTCTGCCCTCTGTGTAATCTTTGGTTCACATGGCAGAGAGAGAGAGATGTGAAAACAAGAGGAGGACTTAGAGGCCTCATGCCAGGTCACCCACTGCCCACTCTGACTAATGCCCATCATAGTGAGAAGCAAACAAAACAGAGCGTGCCAGTAGTGGATCAGCAGCAGCTCTCAGAGCCCTACAATGTGCTGCTGAAAGAACCAGTGACCCAAATGAGATTTGGTAAAAGATATTGTATCTACCCTTTTCTATAAATAACAACCAAATAAAAAAGGTTTTAAAAAATAAAATATTTTTAAAAGGTCTACAGCCATGCTAGTAGACCTGTACGGAGCTAAATGCTAATGAGCATGCTAACATGCTAAAATAACAATGCTAATATGCTGACGTTTAGCATGTTGACATGCTAACATTTCCTAGTTGTTGCTAACTACACATGATGCTGATGGGATTTTTTTATTGTTTACAATCAAATACAATACAATATGTTGTCCCCATGGGAAAAATTGTCTTGGACTCAAAGGCTGAACATGCAGTATCGTCTCACACATACTGTACATATTACACAACCAGATAAGAATAAGCAACATATTGCACGACCTCTCACATCGTACCATAAATGTATAGCAGGTATTTGGTCATAAACCAAAGCACTTGAAAATAAATGTTTTAAACTGATGATGATGCATGATGAGAGGGCTAACCAAAGGCATGAAAACCTTGAGGCGAACGTGAATGTCTGGACCAAATGTTATGGCACTCATATCCAATAGTTGTTGAGATATTTCAATAAAAGACAAAAATGTCAACGTCATGGTGGCGTGAGAAAAAGAGCTAGAGGTTCACCAAAGTCATCAGGATACATCCTCTGGGGACAATTAATTTCAATCGGGACAGTGGCGAGACCGAAGAGACCAGAGACACAGAGGTGCCACTAGCATGGCTAAAAACTGAGCCGACTGTCGGGAGAGAGGGTTGCAATTTAGAAATTAAAGTATTCATGTGCTGTGTGTTACATCTTTTCAGAGTGTCCAAGCAAATAGTGCGGTGACAGAGTCTAAACCTGCTGTCAAAAGAAACCAAAAGACTGGAAAGAAGCCGGGTGGAAAGAGCGGGAAAGAAGGGTCAAAGAAAAGTCACAACTCAACAGGTGAGACAACTTTTTTACAACAGCGAGATAATGGTCCCGGATTAAACTCTCCTTTCTGACCTGTCTAGCGTCTGTATGACTCAAAACGAAAGCTGTGACTAATCTTGACGCATGCTTACAGTATAGAGGAACAGACCCGTGCAGGACTTTATTCAAATGTGTCAACTGTAGTTGAACAACTTTTCTCCTCTGATGAATTCGGAATTCTACTTCTGCTTGTAAGTGTTGCAACACCTTCACTTTATGTGTCTGTGGTTTTGCTATAGTACAGGTACACAGAGAGCTGTTTCATAGCAAACAAGCATCCGTTCAAACATAGGGGTTACAAAGGCAAAGGCCTTCTTCATATTCTCTCATACTCTCTTTCCGGTGCTGCTTTGATGTGTAAAGTGGTCTCCCTCATAGAGCTGTTTTCAGTGGAAAACATATCTTCTCTGTCTTTACTACTGGTCTGTTGTGAAGTAAATGTTTGAAGAGACAAAGCAGTATTTACTTCCGTGACTCGATAAGTCTTGCATGGAGTTTTTGTGGTGATGTTACAACAACGGGCACATGCAGAACTATGAATCACTCTGCATTCCTGTAATGGCCAGCGTTGCTGCTGCAACACCTTAACATGACGCAGATGTCTGATATCAACATCCCTGACATTCCACCGGTCAGAAAGTTGTCAAATGCCAGTTTTTCCTTCATATTTTCTTCCTCCTCCTCTCTCAGTGCACTCCCCACCATGCGCTATGAGCCCACCCATGGGACCCCACGATCTGGACGTGCCATACAGGTCAGATAGGAGGCCCTACCTGGGCAAGTCTTCCACCCTCCCCGCTCAAGAGAACACGACCCCGGGCCGATGCACAGACATCGCCACCCTACCTGGTGGAGCGACGCCCACCCACACCCACCACCAGCGCTGGAGCAACCCGGGTGATAGCAGTCCTGTCTGGGGGACCATCCAGCACACCTGCCGCAGGCCGCTGACAGAGTATCGCGTTTACTCCCATGACTTCCCCACGCCCCCAGGGAAGGAGTGGGAAGGAAGACAGCAGCAGGCAACGCCCCCGAATGACAGCTTGAAACAGGACTGTAAACCTCCGATACCCCCGAAGGTGCCGCGATCCATCACAGATGTGAATCTGTCAGAACCAAATGTAAGTGTCAACTGATTCTCGTGTGATTTTAAAACCATTGGTTAGACCTTGAGAGAGATCTGAGCATGCTCTGAGTCAGTGCTGGAACAATTCTGAAGCATAAAGGGATAGTTTGCTTCTTTTGAAGTGGGGTTGTGGGTGGTACTTAACCACAGTCAGTGTACTATCTACAGTAGATGACAGTTTGGAGAAGCACAGTACCCGCACAGAAGCAAAGCAAGCTGTGGACGGGGACATCAGCAAAACATATTTTAGACACTTTAAACAAAGGCCGACCCAAAATATTAAATATCAGTTCAACTGTATGATATATTTAGAATATTTTCAGCGATTTACTTTGACATGAGACAGCTGTTTCTGACGAGGAACTAAAGCCGTTGTATCCATCTATGTTCTGGCCAAAGCCACGAGACTCCTTTGGAAAAACCAGTAATCTCACAGAACACAGGGGGCGCTGGTCTAACATTGCCTCGATCGGTTAGTTTGTTTGTGTTATTGTGTGACTTCAGATCAGATTCACCAGATTTAGTATCATAATTTAATCTCTTGAACCCCACAGACCCAAGTGGCAGGTCCTTCATTTAATTAATTTAAAAATGTATCTCAGACTCTCCCTTTGGGATTCGATCAGTCGGCTGCTCTTCAATACAGCAAGTTCAATGGTCACGCAGCACTAATACCACACAATGGTGCAGATTGACCTGAAAGGTCACTGCCTTTGCGTTCACTTGACATCTCTCGAAGCGTAAGACCTCTGCTGATTCCCAGTGAGCACGTGCAGAGGGCGCCCTGTGTGACACAAAGCAGTTAAAGCTTAACATGACTTGAAAATAGTCAAAGATGAAAAAGGATGATCCGGTGTAGAGATTACAAAAATCCCTATGGATCTATAGTGTCGTTGATTCTTGGGGGTAAAATGTCATTTCATTGGACATGAAGCCTCTTAAGAGTATAGAATTGATGGTGTAGGCGTTGTGCTCCATTTTTAGTGACCTGATAGCTCTCCGGCAAGTCCTGCAAGTCCATTCTCTCTGCTCACTTTTAAAAGTAACCATTGGCCTAAAACATCAATCAAATATCTGAATATCAGTTTTCAATCCTACGAGATTCTAAACACGTCATACTTTTACAATGTATACTATAAAGCACATTTACCGCAAACGCCAAATTGCTCCTGTAACTGCGCCTACGGCGTGTGAATGTTAGTTAGAATCCTGATGGGCAGGTGGCACCTTGCATGGTAGCCCGTCATCAGTGCATGATGAATGCAGTCATTGTAAATCGCTTTGGATAAAAGCGTCAGCCAAATGTAATGTAAATATTTCAACAAAGATCAAGTGACTTTTTTTTTATTGTAGATATCTCATTTTGGACTCCTCAGCTGAACAACAGCTTCTCTAGAGAGTCAGGAGCCCCTGAAGTAATAGATTAGAAGCCTTAATCTGGATTGACGAGGTTGATTGCAAGCAGTGGGATTAGGCAATGGTCTGGTCTTTAGAATTCCCTTTTTTACAACTGATTGAAATCCCCCACAATGTAAACACAGCGGTATAATCCCCACATGCCCATCAGAGAACAGTAATGTAGGATGCTCCTGCCTCTCAGATTCACAGACGACGCCATGTTTTTATGGTTACAGGTGGTTATTTAGTGAATTTAAACACACAAATCAAAAACAAAAAAGAAAGCCAAAAACAAAAATCTACTGTAGAAGCATCTCGCCTTCATGTTTTAGTGTTCTTAAGACAAAGTAACGAAATATATTCACATCCATATTGTGACTCGAGGTAAACCGGAAAGTGTTTCGACACAACTGAGTTGCCACTTTCAGCTGTTCCTCTGTCATACATCAGCACTTCCTCAAAAGTATTCACCCTGCATGAAGAAATGACTGCATAAGAAGACTTACTCCAGCATCATTTACCATAACCAAGTTCCCCATTGCTATTAAAAGAAAACAAATGAGGAATATCAACTTTTTTACATATTTTCTTTCTATTTAATCTATGAAATAAATGTAAGAAGCTGCTTTTACTGGAAAAGTTTTATAGTAATCATTATATTGTTAGTTTGTTCATATGGATGACACCCTAACTCTATTACATTATGACTCACTCATTATAACTGAATCTTAACTCTTAACTTAATGCAACACAGTAGCAGTTACGACACAAACTCATCCTCACCAGGATGTCTCACATTTAATGGAAAAACAAACACCCGCAATTATAAAAACCTAAATACAGCCGTTCCTGGAAGTGGTTCTCAATGTTTTCGTCGAGCAGGCCACAAAATGCAAACTCAAGCACTTGTATTTTTCCCTTTCAACGCGATACTGCTTCGAGAGGCGAAGTGTCAATTGCCTCACATCCTGTGTGTTGTAAGGAAGTGGGCCAGCCAGGCCATCAGACAGGCGGCCTCAGTGTTAGTTAACGCTTCACTGTCAGGAGAGTGGGGTAAAAGACAAGAGAGGAGCAAAGACTGACATCTGACAACAACCTTAAAACAAGAGAAAATGTTACACAGGGCGGCCTCCAATGTGTCAGACAAAGCAAAGAGCAGCAAGCCGAAGGTAGGTGAAATACCAAAGCAAAATATGAGTATACTTTGTACATAATCACTTCACAAGTGAGTAGTGAATGAAAAAACAATGAAAAAGGAACAAGTTAAAGTTGTACTTTTAAAGGATGTAAATTAATGTTATAATGTTATAAAACAATGTTATAAAATACTGAACCCTAAAAGACTAGTTGACATAAGTTGATGTTTTGGTACAACTATATATAGTAAACTGTATTTTCCAAGTGAAATTTCATAATTCCAAACAGACCAACGACAATGGTAATATATACAAACAATGCAATAACACAAAAAAACGTATTATGGGAAGAAGAATACAACTTTAAAATGAGACCCTTTAATTCTGCTGCTGTACTTGTGGAGTAAAGTGTTGGCCTGTCGACGCTGCATTAAGTCAATCCACAGAGGGCTGTCTAGGAGTGTGTAGCTCATATTTAACCAGGATTTTCCCAGGGATTACTCATTTATATAATTATTTTGGAGATGATGGAGAGCTGGGAGAGATTATAATGACTTTTAGTTTTATGAAAAATTGGAGCGAAAAATAGGAAATAATTAAAACCGAGCCAGAGGAAAGCAACTAGAACATATCACCGGTGTCAAGAGTACACAGAAGTTTAATTCATGTATGTATCGACTCATTTTCAATATTGACAGGTTTATCAGAACAAACCTCTGCTGCCACATGATTTAATACATGACCACACATGTACCACCTATTTTACAAGTGCTCATTTCGAAACACCTTTGAAACCGATACTTGTTGCATATCAATACGTATATATATATATGCAATAACACAAAAATATATATATATATTATACTCGAGGTCTCTTTGATTTGTTTTTATGAGCCAGAAAATGAGGAAGACTGTGTTTTTCCTAAATAGACAGTATTTAAGTAGAACCCACTGGAAAGCTTCATATTTCATCAGTAAAAATCCACTCGAGTCATAAATGCAGCAGCTTTTTGAGCTTTGAGACAGCTTGGACAAAGACTCACGAGTACAATGACTTGATGTTACGTAACGCTGTTAAACCTCGCTACACAAACCGTGCCAGTTGTCTCTATGACATCCTTTTGTTTTTGTTCTAGATTTGTCACTTAATTTTTATATGCAGAAAAATGTCATATAGAAGCAAGAATGATAGCAGGTCATTTTCAATAGCACACCAAGTGGCAAAGTCATTGGATAGAAACATTCGCATTAAGGATTTTCCCCTTTTGCACACATACAAATATATGCACCCATTGTTTGTGAGGTCTTTTGTATATAAACCAAATGTAAGATTGGAAAACAGGGTTTATAATAAAAAGAAATCCTTTGTTGCACAGGAAGTGATGCTTTTCACCAGAAGTCCCACGATATGATATTATCATAATACTTTTGTGGTGATACGATCTAATTGTCATTATAAACAATCTGCTATATGCTGGGTATTGCTTTAACATATACTGGGATTTATTCACTTTTTCCAACGGCAAATTATGAAGTTGTCAACATCTGTTTTATCTTTTATCTTAGTTAATGTTTTCACTTGACTCATCGCACTTCAATCACTTTTATTGCACTAAAATGGGTTCGTCCGTCAAGCAGACCGACTGAAAAAAAGCAACTGTTATCAATAATTTTACTAATAAAAGATCAATGCTTGGCATCCGTGTATCGATACAATATTGCCACACAACATATCAAGAAACTATGCTGTATACATTTCTTCCCCCACCACTACTTTGTACTCTATGTTTATGGAGCAGAGATTCAAAGTGTTTGGACAAAAAAGTAGTAGATGGGAGAAATATGTAATGTGTCTTTAATACCACAGTACTACTGTACTATGTGTACTAACCCAACTCTCTTTACACAGCTCAGAGAAGAATGTGAGACTTTGGACCAGGACCGATCAGCTGGACTTGGGAAGAAGATGAAGGCGATTTCACTGACCATGCGCAGAAAAATGGGCAAAAAACACGCCAAGTCGTTTTGTGAGGAGGCGGTGAGTCACTGGAAAATACACACATACGCACAGCCGCCACGCTTTATTTAATTCCGAACAGGTAGAATTCATACTCATTAATTAGTAATCCAAAGGGTACAGAATACTATTTCAAGTGCAGCAATCAACATATTGTGAGCACAAATGTAAAAAAATAAATAAAACTTCTCTGTTACATCAAGTCAAAGTCCAGACATGACGACAATCTGCCTCATTTCCAGCAAACCTGTGTTGTTTTTTCTCAAGAGTTTTATCGCTCTCATCTCTCATAAACCCACATCCTTTAATATGTAGCTGTTGTTGACCATATTTAAATGACGCACTTCACTCTAACTGACACTAAAAAGCACCTTCTTGCAGTTTTGTGTTGAAATTTAACGCTGATGAGAGATAAGATGACGATTTGAGTAACTTTCACAACCTACATCTCTACCTGAAGCTCTCTGTTCTGGCTTCCTCGTTGTCTTTCACTTTCATGTAGATTTACTTGATAAGTTAACTGGAGTTTGCACACTTTTGTACATCATAAGATATAGTACGTCTCTAAATTATAACTGCACATCTTTCCTTTTCTTTTTTATCCTCGCAGGGTAACGACACAGACAAAGACCCAGAGGCAGAGACAGAGAGTGGCCCTGCAGCTGAGAAAAGCGCTGCAAAGACAAGCAACTCCTTAGAGAGTCTTTACAGTGGCCAGAGCACCTCTAGTAAGTATCTGCACATACTGCATGTCCACGGCAAAGCTGGACCAAAGAGTGCTGGGTGGTTTAACCCCACATAGTGAAAGACATGTGGGGTTATATAACAAATTCCCCCAAATGCAAGTCAGCTGGTGTATGAATTAACCATGAAGTGTTATTAGATAACCAGAACTGTGTAATGATACTGTGTTTGTTGGTTCAGGTGGCGTCACCAGTGAGTCCAACGGTTCTGGTCAGAGAGACAGTCTGAGGCTGGAGGAGGACGGCTCCTATCAGGGACAGTTCTGTGGCAGATCTCGCGTCCACACAGACTTCGTTCCCAGCCCGTACGACACAGACTCCCTCAAGCTCAAGGTGAGACACAACAATGCTTATGTACAGTGTCATGCTGTGCATTAACCAGGCCCTGGTGTGAATTATTCTTTCAACAGCTAGAGACCTTCTATTCATGCATTGTAATTGTTTCCTAGGTCGGCGACATCATCCATGTCATCAGCAAGCCTCCGATGGGCATCTGGATGGGCATGCTGAACAACAAAGTGGGCAACTTCAAGTTCATCTATGTTGACGTTTTGCCGGAAAAAGAGGAGGAAGAGGAAGTTCCCAAGATCAGACAACAGAAGCTGTGCAAAAGACCTCGGCCGAAAACACTGCTGGAGTTACTGGAGCGACTGAATCTGGAGGTGAGGACAGGATCTCACCTGGGATCACTGACCTGTTTTAGTCTGGTCGCAAGGTTTTTTTTTGACTCAAGTCCACCATGTGGTAGTAATCAAGACAACCCTTTTGTTGCAGGAGTACGCCTCTGCCTTGCTGCTAAATGGCTACCAGACAGTGGAGGACCTGTTGCACCTGCAGGAGAAACACCTGATAGAGCTGAACGTCAAAGACCCCGAGGACCGACGCAAGCTTCTTGCTGCTGCTGAATTCCGCTACTCAGGTGAGCAACACACCAAGCGATGACTAACACTAAGTATTATTCACAACAATTAACCACACAGGTTTACTTAATACATAATAAATAAAGTCAATGGAGTGGGTGGATCAGCAATGAAAAGCATGGATGTGAGGGAGGGCTGTCACCCACCCTGCCCTCTTGAGATCAAGGTCACACATAAACATTGTGAAAAAGTAGTCACCCTCCCCCCCAAAAACAGGTCTATGACAATAAGGCCATATGAAAATGAAAATGAAAATGTCTCACATTCTGTCAATTTAAACCCTCACGAAACATAATTTCAACCGTCCCGAAGTCAGTGTAACCGTCGTAAATTCTAAATGTTATTATTTTGCCTTGTTATTGTCATCTATAGTCATTATTTTCATAAAAATTGCTTTGATTACAAAACAACTCACATGATTTTTTGTATAGTTACTCGAGTTTCTCTTGGAATCGTTAAAGCCCTGATGTATTATAGAGACCGTTCCTGAACTCTTGTGATCGTTATCTGAAAGTGTAAACCAGTACCCACCTCAAAGTAGCTAAACAACAAAATGATGATCTCAAAATGAGCAACCAAAGCTCATCACAAACGCCTGACAGCACTTGTTCTGCAGCTTCCCAAAGCAAACGCACAATGCTTGGTCTCCATTAACTCCCAACTACCAAACTGGAATTATTAAATAACTGCTAAGCCAAAGACAACAACAACAAAGCATGAACTGTAGCACCAAACCTTATGCATCAGCCAATCAGGAATGAGCATTCAACAAAGCTCCAAGAATCATTTTGCAAAAAAGCTTTTGTGACTTTAGTGATATTCAAACAGCGGGAGACGCCGAGGTAAAGATATTAACAACAACATCTTGTTTCTGAAAAGTACTTTATTCTATATGTTTGAAATGATTTGCTTTTTTTTGCATTCCTGCTGGAGAATAAAAAGGCTTCTATGTGAAAGTGAAGGCTTTTGTGCCACACAAAAAAGAGAAATACATCCTGCGCGCTGTGAGAGGCTTATCTGTTATTTCCTGTTACTCAGATAGAAAGTACATAATGGGGCAGAAGGTGTTCTTGTAATCTGATGTCTTGAAGCAGAAGCCTGAGTGTCGCTTGGTGAATGAAAACAAAACTAGTTTCCAGTGTGAAGAAGGAACAACATCCACTGCCTAGTTCTGTTCAGTCTGCGCATGTTTCATTGCAGTTGAAGTGCAAATAAAAGGTCATTGTTTAGTTGTTTTTTTCTGCTTGGACGAGCAGTGTGACTAAACAGATGGCGGTGGCGGTGGCTGCGGCGTGACCCCGCCAAGCTTGTTGACTCACATGAGATGCCAGTAATTTAATCAAGCTAAACTCTATTAGGTTAGTGGTTTGGCAACCTGGATGGGAGGATTAGTAGCTCCCATCAGTGAAGTAGGAATATTAAAGAATAGAGGAATATTTTTACTCTGTGAAAGTGGGAAAATAAAATTCAAAGAGGACGTAAAATGACGAGGTGTCATATCTAAAAGAAGAAGTGTTTTCTAATGCTGCTTTACTGGGTCCCACCTGCAGATGGTATTTCAGTATTTGGTTGATTTGGCCACTCAGCCAACAACACATTGACCTTTTTTCACTGTTAGAATTAATCAGCATTTTAAAATGACTGACTGAAGCACTCGGCACGTATTTTTTCATCTACAGTATAATGTGATTGGAAACAGAAGCTTGTAATATGATGACGTTCGATCTAATTCCATTTGGTTTGTGGCTGCAGGTGACGATGAGAGGGATGCGGAGGAGCTGAGATCCTCCCACAGTCTACAGGAAGAAGACAGCGACTGTCCCAGAGACTCGGGTTGCTTCATTCCATCTGAATGTTAAGAAAACAAAGAGGACGCAGAGCAGCCCAGAGACGCTGTGGACTCTTAATGTGATGGAATTCAGGATTGGATGTTTTCTTATGACGAGTGGTTTTTAACAATTACCTTTTTATTTTTTTTTAAAACGTCATGTAAACATCCGTTATTACAACAAGGTAGCCACAAGCTTGCCTAACGTAAAAATCTTGCTCAATGTGTGACAGGAAGAACAAACAACCAATATTCTAAATGTCATCTTGTCCATTTTGCAGACGAGAGCAGTGCCCGTTCAAAACATGTCCGTTCAGAAAGGGCCGAATGTTTGGCCTTGTGTTGTTGCTGCCTGCAGCTTTCAGGAGAACGGCTCGTACAGAAAACTTTACACTCAACACTCCGCTTCCTTGGGTCCTCAGCAATACTCCTGCCATGACATAGTTGAGTCACACACCCAAGTCGAGAAACACCGCTGAAATACACCTACAGTTTGGTTCAGGAAAAAAACTCCAGGGACAGACTTTACTGGGCCCCGAACAGCTACATCAAAATATTGAGTTATGTAATGATTCTAAATCATTGTACCGCAAAATAACTCAAAAAGCCCTCGTAGCACATCAAAATATGCAACTCAACTGTACAATTCTTACTGTGTACTTCCACTTCAGGGGAAATCATTGTAGTACTACATTCACAATTCAAAATCACCAAACCGATAAAATACTGCTTGTGTTGAACTCTAGGGAAGTGAAGAAAGCCCGGTTGTAACGTTAATATCCGTGTAGCGTTACTTAGCTAAGATCCGTGTTACGTTAGCAATCCGCTAACCAAACACAGACAGACACGCTTGCTTCATACAGTAGTTAGATAATGATCAAGTTGTACGTCTTCTTTATTTTTTTGTTGTTGAAAAAGTGACATTTCATTGATCAAATGTCACTTGTATTTATTGCATTGTAAATTATTTCATGTTTTTTTCCTCCTTATAAAAGCCTTTATTTATCACATTTGCATCTTCAGCATTCTCATCAAATCCAATCTCGACTATTCAACATGCAGTGCAATCTCTTTTTTCTTCTTTCATTTGAATGAAGTGATTGGTGAAGAGATTGATTTTGAAATGTAGTGTCTGGTTTTGAATAATGCATATTCAAATGTACAAACATACAAATATTCCTATGTAATGTATACTGTACAGGAAAACACGTTATTTTCTATGTTTCTATGTTTTAATGAATGTATGAGAGAGAGTCTGTGTATGAACTCACGTGAAAGTTGGCATTCAACTGTTTTCACAACTTTTTTGTAAATAAAAGAAATACAATCAAGATTTTTTTTGTCAGTCAGGATTATTTATTTCGTCTTCCAGTGCTTGATGCATAAACAGCCATGAATTAAATATAGTAAATGAATGAGGAATATAATGATTCTTACTTTGATAATTAAAAACGTTAGTTCAAACATTTTTATTCAAATGTTTTTACTAATTAATTAATTTAACGTTAATTTATTAAATCCATTGTTTTCTTTATTTAAATTTAATTATATTTTATTTTATTTTAACATTAAGTTTTTACTTCTAGCTCAACTGCCCTGGCGCTACCTGATTGGTTGAAACAACGAGTACGTCACGAAACGTTAGTGCTACGTTGATTGTCGCTAGGGTTGACGGGAAGTGTAGTCTAAGGCTCGAGTCGGCTGCCACGTCTGGGACGTCCATGGTGTATGCCAAAAACTACATTACCCAGCATCCGCAAATGAGTAATGTAACGTTGACGTGTATTTTGTAGGTAGACCGGAAAACTCGCAGCATCCAGTCGTGAAAGCCGACATCTGGGTCACATTTAACCGCAACTTGAACAATTTAAAGGAAATTTTGTATTTGTTTAAGCGGTGGGTGACTTCACAAGTGTGGGACGATGTCCGGAGAAATTTCTATGATTGGTAAGTTAAATGACACTTGTGTTTTCTCCCGGTATTTAACATTAACTGGTGACCGGGATGCTAACACACGAGCTAGCTAACCGGTCCCCCTCACCTGTAACACAGGTTCGGTCATCCTGGCCCTGTTCCTCGCCGGATACCTGGGCCAGCAATACCTGCCGCCCCCTAAACCGAAAGTGATCGGCCTGGACCTGGGCACCACGTTTTGCTCCGTCGGTGTCTTCCACCCGGGTAGCGGGGAGGTGGAGGTGATGGCGGACGAAGAGGGGAGGAAGAGCATCCCGAGCGCCGTCTCGTTCACCGCCACCGCGGTGCTGGCCGGACACGAGGCCGTGGAGCTGGCCGACAGCAACCCCCAGAACACCGTCTACGACGCCAAGAGGTTCATCGGGAAGATCTTTGAGCCGGAGGTGCTGGAGCAGGAGAGCGCCCGGTACCCGTTTAAGGTGGGGGTCCTGGTGGGGGTCATTTAACACCAGTCAGTGTGTGATATTTTTCATCATGAGCCACGTCATTTACACTCATCAGCCTTTATTAAGGCTCAGACATTACATTTCGTGTAGCTGAGGCTTTTATCCAAAGCGACTTACAATGAGTGCATTCATCATAACTGATGACCGGGGCTACCATGCAAGGTGCCACCTGTCCTTCAGGACTAACATTCACACACTGTAGGCACAGCTACCGGAGCAATTTGGGGTTAAGTGTTTTGCCCAAGTACACATCGACATGGACTAGCGGAGCCGGGGATCGATATACACAGAATAGTTGTTATAGTGACTGATTTCCGTGACTAGCCACTCGGCTGGGTGCGGGTATTTTTGGGTGAGGTTCCCGTTTAATTATAGTTCACAACTGACAATTTGCTTGATACCTATTGGTTTCCTGGTCTCCCTCTGGTGTGTTTTGTTTGCGGTAAAAACCGTGCGATCTCCCCATCACCCATGCATCATTACATCTGTCGGTTGCACCTGTGCCCCATATATAAACTACCTGCCACACTAATACACACTGCCACCCGTGGTCAACCTGAGATAGGCTCCACATTCACACATATAATACACAGACATAACTAATGGCTCCTACAGTTGTTTTTAGGTTAGTAGCTATAGGTAGTTTATTTTTTTCAATTAATAGCTTAATCACTCAGCCTTCAAATTACTTATTTTGTCTGGCCAACAGCCCCAAACCCTTAGATATTCACAAATCTTCACCTTTTTGATAAACTGGAAACGAGAATGTGGAATTTTCATAAATGTTTTCAATTAAATTCCCCAAAATAGACTAATTTTGCTTGAATAATAAAACAATCATGTTGCCTGTGATTTATTTATTTTGAATCCCTCCATCCTCACTAGTTTCTTTGCACCTCTTCCAGGTGATTAACAATAATGGGAGTGCAGAGTTTCTGCTCTCCACCAACCACACCTTCACCGTGAGCCCAGAGTTCATCGCCTCTCGGCTGCTGCTGAAGATGAGGAAGATGGCCGAGCGACAGCTCGACGTGCACATCCAGAAAGCTGTCATCTCGGTGCCGGCAGAGTTCGACGAGAGACAGAGGAACTTCACTGTCAGGGCCGCCAACCTCGCTGGTCAGTCCTCATTTTTTTTAACCTGATGTTGGATGTCGTAGTGGGACATTTGACAAATCTGCACATCAGGCATTTAAGTTTAAAACACACAGCCATAACAGCCTCTCTAGCCCCAAAGCATTAAATATACAAGCTACACACACTTCACGAGTAATATAACTGGTGTACATCCTTTCCTCTGGCTTGCAGGCCTGGAGATTCTGCGTGTGATCAATGAGCCCACGGCTGCAGCCATGGCCTACGGCCTGCACAAGGTGGACGTGTTCAACGTGCTGGTGGTCGACCTTGGGGGAGGAACCCTGGATGTTTCTCTGCTCAACAAACAGGGAGGCATGTTCCTCACCAGAGCCATGGCAGGTAATGTGCTTCACTGCTTCAGTGATAAGAGGTGATAAAAGCTGACAGTTGTCTGAAAAATGTAGCTTTACCTTTTGCTGTGCAGGTCATGTCCCAGTTAAAGTCTTAAAAGTATCATTTTAATTTGGGTCTCAACAGTTTAAAATAATAAGAACTTTTACCTGGATTCAGTTATTCCAATATCTATTCAGATAACAATCTGGTTTAGCTTCTTTAATCTAAGATTTTGCAAAGCAGCATTTGTCTAAATTAGAGGTGGTGGTGTTGTTGTTGTTGTTGTTGTTGTTGGGAACGGTGGCCTAATCTCAAATGGACTATTTTTTGGCAGGGAATAACAAGCTGGGAGGTCAAGACTTTAGCCAGAGGTTGCTCCAGTATGCCATGGAGCGAGTCCAACAGGAGTTTGGCGTTCCCCCCGCTCTCAAAGAGGACATCCACCGTCTCCGACAGACCGTGGAAGCCGCCAAGCTCAACCTCACCCTCCAACCCAGCGTCACCATCCGTGTGCCCCTGAGCCTTCACACCCACGACGGCTCTGAGTCGGCCGGAGGCGCCGCTCCCGCTCCGGTTCTCTTCGAGGCCGTTATCACTCGCCAGCTGTTTGAGGAGCTCAACGAGGACCTTTTCCAGAAGATCCTGGCCCCCGTGGAGACCGTGTTAGCCGAGGGCCGCTTGGACAAAGCTGAAGTGGATGAGATCGTCCTGGTCGGAGGGTCCACCAGGATACCGCGGATCAGGAGGCTGATCAGCGAGTACTTTGGGAAGGACCCCAACACATCGGTAGACCCTGACCTGGCTGTGGTTACAGGCGTAGCCATACAGGCCGGCATCATGGGGGGCTCCTGGCCTTTACAAGTGAGCGCTATAGAAATCCCCAACAGACACCTGCTCAAGACTAACTTCAGCTAATCTTTTATAAAGGTTATTTCTGAAGATAAAAGGGAAGCCTCAGAGACTTGCACTGATTCCTGCAAAATAATGTTGCTGAAGGGAGAAAAATTACAAAATAAAGACACCGTCACCCGAATGAAAGACACGCAAGACTCAGGTTTTACAACTAATTTTGCTTGTTCACAATAGTGGCCGTAGCAGAAAAAAATTTGATGATTTACGTTGTGAAACATAACGACATTCCTCTTCGACAGTCCTGGTTTCAGTTTTCCACGTCAAGCTGCTTTTGTTGTGTAAGAAGCATCGGCAGAAAAAAATAACACAGCGAGACGGTGATGCAATGTGAACAAGAAGCCTCTCGTGTATCCAGTGATCCATTGATGCTTATTCATGGTAGAAACTTTAATGGTGTTCAATTCAGGGAACAACCTTTTTTAAAGGACTTTCACAGTATCTAGTACACCTTAAACTATTTATTTATTTATTCCCATTCAGAGAGTGTATGTGTGTGTGAGTGTTTTGCAGCCATATAATGTATTTTTACATCTTTCCATCAAAGGTTGACACAGTATAATTGTTCAGAAAGCTTCTGTATATTGTGTGAATCTCAGTGTAGAGGTGAACCACTGCAAGCTAGTGGTTCCACCCCCCCCACCCTTGTTTATGGTCCATGTTATGTTTTGCATGGTGTCCCAACAAGTATTTAATGTCCACTAGAAGTCATTGGGACGGAGGGAGACCTCAGTGTAAAGATGTAGTAATGCATCAAAAAAAAAGTCAGACATTCCCTGCATTGAGTATTTGCCTGATTAAAAAGATGCTGGTGCATGTTGGAGAAAGCCTTAATGTTCACGCAGTACTGTAACATCTTCAGTCATTCGCAGCACCGCTCCATTAATTGTCCCCGAGAGGGAAAGAGAAGTCCTACTCAGTGCTGCACTTTGAGGACTTCCACTTGTTGGCCAACTTTGTTTGTGCAATAGTGTGCTTTAGTTAAATGGCTGTGACTTACACACTCATTTGTGCTGCATATGCGCAGCAGCCTTCTTTTTGCTGCTGTAGGTAGAGAAGCTCATCTCTGGTAGTCCTGCAGAAGGACCAAGTCATTACTGTTGCCTTGTGATAATCAAGAAATGTGTTATCAAGGCGCCTTAAATTTAATTATTTCACCTGCTCTTATTCTAGAAGACGGTAAACTGGCTGTTGTACATCCAGTATGAAAGGTGATTTCCATTTGTCTTTGGAAAACACAAAACCCTGAAGATCAGATGGTCCAATAAAAACTTTTTTCTCAAGAACTCAAGTCACCTAACTTTTTTAATTTCTCAACTTCCCGTTTATTCTCATATTCTTTTGCAACATACAAAGTTCTTCACACATTCATCACGTTTTAAAGATCCTTCAGGTTTTCTTTGATGCTGCTTCACCAGTTTTTAACCTGAAGATTATTTTTCCTTTGATTCAATGAATAAGGCTGAACTTGACTAACAGAAAGTCCAGAGACCTACAGGAGTGAATCCACATCAGTTCTCTCAGTACCTATAAATATAAGGGGCGGCTCAGGTGGGAGAGTGGGTTGCCTGTTAATTGTAGGACTGGTGGTTCAATCCTTCCAGCAAACTAAACAGAACAAAACACAATCTAAAAACTCCTGTATTAGATTTATTTTTTTATTTGTTTTACTTCTGAGGCACAATAACACCCAAATAAAGAAAATAAACACAAAGCAGTTAATTTCTTGACCCTGTGATACCTGTGGCGTCCCTTCCGTTAGCATGCAGCTTCATGTTCACATTTAGCACCCACTTCATTTACCTTACAGCGGTCAGCTCAACACCAACATGTAGATGCACGTCTACGTCACAAAACACCAGACTTCACTGCATCTCAGGGGCTGTGGAGGAAGTGAAATGACTCCCACCTTGACCAGGATATTGCGATTGTAATTATTATTCATCGGTCACATTGTTCAACTGTAATGCTTAGTTGGCTGGCGCATCTCTCTCTCTCTCTCTCTCTCTCACTCACTCACACAAACACTCACACACTCGCACTTCGCCTTTTATGTACAATAATACACTCAACATAGCACTGCACACAGGGTAAAAAAAAAAATATACCCAGCTAGAATACACACAATACACCGTTCACATCTTTTAAAAAACAAATCCAAAAACACATTCACGTGAACCACCAAAGACGGCACAAATCTTCACCCCTCAAACCATTTTCACCAGTTGTACTGGGAGCACAGCTCACATGCGTCAGTTCATCATTACAGTTACATGCACTGGTCAAAAGTAGGGCAGGGGGAGGGGCTTAAAGCCTCTATCAAAATGATTATCTTACATACATCATGTGAATATTTCACTTGGAGGAGAAGGCAGGACTTCTGTAAACAGCTTGTTCATGTTTTTTTTTTTTTGTTTTGTTTTCTCTCTTTAAATATAAATATCAATGTTAGTACTTTTTATGAAACGCGGCACGGTGGAGTGTTGAAGGAAGGCGGGAGCATAATGAGCCGTTAGCTTTTAGTCTCGTGCTGCGATTAAGCCTCGTAAAAAAAGCCCCGTTATAAAGAAATTCATCTGCTAAGAGAAGAAGATTGTGTACAGTGGTTAAAAACAATAAACTGCTTTGGAAAATTAGCTTAAAACAATAACGAATCTGGAAACGCATCTTTAAAAAGAAGCTGGCGTTGGTAACTCAGGAGGGGCCTCTCGGACATTTACATGCGAGAGAGGAGGCCACGGATTTGGCGAATTCCATTAATAAAAAGTGCGTGTAGTCCCGTGTGATATACAGTATGTCTGACAAGCAAGACACAAAACTATTTACAGAATGTACACAGGGCGACTGGGTGGTGGTCTCCATCAGATACAGCAGTCCGTCAGTCTCTCAGCAGGACAGGACGAGGAGTTCAGGCTTCACACCGACATGAGCAGGAATGATGTAAACACCCAGAGCGCTGTCACCTCCGCCTCACTACAGCAGGTTCACACAGGCCGAGGCCCAAATCACTGGCTGATGCCCTGATTGGTGTAGTAGTCGTAGCCATTGTCCCCGTACAGCTCATCAGCACTGCCGACTCCATTCCCCACCTCTGGAGGGCGCCAAAGGATTAAAGAAATAATAATGAGTCAGGGTCCTGTGTGATGACGTGCGCCACCATCCCTTTCAAACCACATCAGTTTGCAAGAAAACACTCAACTTGTCAAAAAGAGAAGTCAAAACAAAAACATGGAAAGAGTTGAATGAATGGAGGGGAAATGAGGACGAGAGCCGGCACTGATGTGACTCACCTTTGACCCCCAGCTCTAGAGGCTCTCTAGACAGACTGGGGCGCCTATAAGCTCCCCTACGCATGACGTGGTCTCCAGTGGGGAGGGCAGCGGGGGGGAGGGTTGGTGCATGAAGGGGTGGATGGGTGGATGGAGGGGAGGAGGGCAGAGTGGGCAGAGAAGTGGCAGGTAACGAGGGATGCAATGGATGCATGGAATAAAGGAAGAGGTCACTGCTGGAGGAGGAGGAGGTGGTAGCATGGACAGGAGGTGGTGCACATCACACAGGCCGCTACTGGGCTTGACCTTCAACGGGGAAGAGAGGAAGAGGAGGAGCGAGAACATTCACACTCAAGACAGATGCATGCTGGGATGCAGAGACATGCTAGCTGGGCACCTGAAACTCAAAATGGCTCATTCCTCATCTTTAAACTTCACAGAGCTTTTGTAAATCAGCGAATCAAATGTAAAAGTAAAAAAGGTAAAACGAGTAAAAAGAGGTATTTGTTTCGGAGTTCAGGAGCCCAAACAACAACAACAACAACAACAACAACGCTACAAAACATTGAGGAGGGACAAACGTGTCCCTCTCGCCTCACCAGAGAAGATAAGTTTCTCCTTCATGACGTTGAGGTCTCTGCTGGACCTCCTGACTGCGGCGCTCAGCATGATCTGCTCCGGGTTGTAGCTCCGCATGCCGCTCATCCGATACCTGCGGGGGTCACATTCGTTAGGTCAGAGATCTTCCTGAGACAATAATGAGATCATTAAACTGCTGCCTCTGCTCACAATACGCGCCTCAGGGTCAAGTTTAGTCTTTTGTTGGACTTGGTGTACAGGCCTGACTCGGATCAAAGGGAATTAAATCTGTTTAAGCAGCGGTTTGTGGGACCTGACGATTTAGTTAAAAAGGACAATTACTCTAAAAATGGAATTAATTTGGAGCATATAAATGCAGTGTCTGGAGCACAGCACACTAAACAACACACGTACTTATTTTCATATCGAAGTGCATATTGTACAGTTTAAAGTTGAGCACCAAAATATGAGAAACACTTTGATAAGACACCTTTTATTATGTGTTTGTTACAGCTAACGGCGCCAAGTTGTGATCAATCCCACCGGAGGTAGATATAAATGTAATGGAGGCTAATCGGTGATTAAATGCTAAATCATTTGTTAATAAATGGATTCTGGTCCATATCCTCCGCAGCCCTTTTCCAGAAGGAAAGCGGTCAAACGGAATAATCAAAGAGGTTTTACACAACCTGGCAACCCGAAAGTTGTTTTTATTAATGGCCTAATCTGTTTAGCATTACTAAATTACACATTCCCATTAATAAAACAAATGGCTACAGCTCTTATTATAAAGTAGTACCAAATACTACATCGTGTGCTGCAGTAACACATTTGCAGAAATGCAAAAGAAATAGTCACAGAATAGAGACATTTTATTTTCTCCCTGAAAATATCTTAATTAATACAACACAATTAAATACAGACCATTTTGCTCTATTCTGTTTTTACTTAATCAACATTTGTTCGATCCACAGAGGATCACTTAGCCACTGGAAACTGCATCCTCGCTTTAATGAAAAGTCTTTATTTCAATTACTTAACTGAAGAGCATTAGTCACATTAAACTGGGACTAATGCGAAGAGGAAATTAGGAACAGAAATGCAAACAAGCAAGCTCTTAGTTCATCAGCATCAATAAAAGCCAATCGTGAGGCACTTCCCCTGATGAATTTATATCCATACTTCATTTTTGGACGTTAAGTCGTTTGGCTTAATCGGATGGATAATAAATTTAAGAACTCATTGGCGTCTTAATGCTGTGGATATGTTGTGCTGTCTGGGTGGAAAGCATTCATTCTATTTAGCCCACAGGGAGGAAGACGTGAGCGCGGCCCTCTAGAGGAACGTGGCAGCAGTGCAGCACAATGATTCAGGTGAGACAGAGAGAGGTGAAAGAGAAAATAATTATAGAAAGACAGTGGAAGTAAAGTGGAGAGAAAAATCGGATGGAGTTAGATTTCATAATAAAAGACAGCAGCAAACCAAAAAATAGAGGAATAATAGAAAAACGAGAGAGAAGACAAAAGAATGCATCGAACAAGAGAATGGTGGATGGAGGATGGCGAGAGACAGAGAGACGGTGAAAGGAGAGAAGACTTTGGGTCGGAAGAGGTGACCCAGTTACCTGATCACGTGATAGCTGAGAGAAGAGGCCAGAATGCAGCAGAGGAGGAGAAGAGCATGCACATCAGGCAGAGGAGAGAGGACGAGGAGGAGGAGGAGGAGGAGGAGGAGGAAGGACAACAAAAGGACAAAAGAAGGCGGGAGACAAGAGAGGTCAGTTTAGAAGCCGGCAGAAGCTACTGGAGAGCTCGGCTAAGAGGAGCAAACCTGCCCCAGAACATAAAAAAAACAACAAAGAAACACAGGAGGAGGAGGCCATCTGTCTCTGGAGTGTCAACAAACAAAACCACTCCCTCCTGCAGAAAGAGGAAATACTGGAGGAGTGTGAAGGGTTTACACATTTTAGCTAAGAGAAGACATGCTCATACAAAGTGCATCTTATCTGGCGCAAGGAGAGAGAACAGCAAAAAAAAAAAAAAAAAAAACCCCACCGTAACAGCTTTTAAAACCACACAACACACAACTGTAATGTTGTATTTTTTCCAGTAAGGTCTTTATTGGCCAAATCATTTAAAAGTAATGTATCAGAACACAAGCGAACAGTGTAAATATGTATGAGCCGTTATTCTAATGATGTGTTCCAGACAGAGAGAGGGAGGTCTACCGAGGGAAAATGTGTCACCCTGAATAAGAGGTGGGAGTGAAGGCTGCTTGTAATGCAAAGAGTAGTAATGTGTGGGAGAGACAGAGACACACACACACACACACACACACACACACACACACACACACACACACACACACACAAAAAGATCTGTCTTTGCTTTTCTCTCCCAACACCAGCAGAAAAATGGAGAAACGTTACGTGTTTGCATAAAAACTCACGATAATGACTTATTATTATTATAATCAGTTATATTATCAAGCGGCTGTACTTACTTCTGGAAAATGAATATTCCTATGACTACAGCGAAGGAGATGAGGTCCACAGACACCCACATCAGGCAGTATTCATCTGGTCTCTAGAAACACACGCACACAGTGTTATAGCAGAATCCACCACTGGGGGGCACTATACACCAACAATACAATCTCTTGTGTGAAAAGCAACCTCCACACTGTCTTGTATTAATACTAATAATGCTAGTATTAAAACACTTTTTTTTAAATAAATCCACTATTAAAAGGATATTTTAGATGTGCACCCTTATGAAAATGCATTCAAAAGGCGATGCATTTGAACAAAATACACAACATCATGTAAAGTCACATGATGAAAACCTGCAACAACAAAAAAAAAGAAAAAAGAAAAAGAAAGATGTCCAGAGAATACAGATTCAATTTCACTGGCCTTCAGACATCTAAAGACAGACTTCACAGTTGACATCGACATACAGGACTGCAGATGCCCCAACGGCTTAAACTCTCCCTGCACCACAGCAGGGGGCCGGGGTCACGTCCACATGTTCGCATACAGAGTCCCCGTATGGTGCTACCGACGGGGGGAGCAGGCTGGCACGCTGCAGAGGCGTGAAATTATACCAGATAGGCCCAGCGGGAGCGCTAGCCATGTTTAGAGGTTTCAGGAGACGAGTGAACTAGCGAAGCATGAGTCATGCACTACAGGATACAGCGATGGTGCTCGTCTCTCTACTGTGCCGGGACCTCGGATGAGTGTTGGAACATAAGAGGATGGCATGCTCAGTGCAGAGAATAAACAGCCTTGATGAGTTCAGTTGAAAGACGGGCTCCCTCGATGGCATCACCTGTTAAAATGGAGTTTAGTCATGCAGGGGAGATGGAGCGGAAGGAGAGGAGACAGGGTGTCATCTAATACCAGCTACACTATGTCAACCTATGGACACTTTTTATGAGAGCTTTAAAAAAAAGAAAAAAAAAAAAAAAAAAAAAAAAAAAAAAACCTGTTACCAAGCAGATCTTTTCCAGGCTGGTGCATAGAGAGACTATGGCTGAAAAGAAAAGGGGAAAAAAAAAAGAAAGCAACACAGAAACTCAAACTTTATCTACAAAGAGACGAGCAGAAAGAAAAAAAGAAGGCATTTTGCAAACAACAGTGCTCGATTGCAGAGTGGTATCTGAGAAAGTTCCAGACAAAGAAGCTAAACGGTACGTCTGTGGTCCTTACCATGAGCCAGATGGGGTAAGGCACCTTTTTGAGGATATGCGAAGCCTCGGAGGAGACTGAAGTCACCCCGCTGCACCAGAGCACCGAGTACAGCCAGGGCTCGTTGATGGTGTAGAGAGTGAGGTTGATGTTGCTCTGGGAGAAGTTTCTGAGAGCAATCACACACATTCAGGCATCTGTCTGTTAAGGTGCCAACCTGATAACAGCATCAAGGGTGGGTGTGTGTGTGCGTGTGTGTGTGTGTTCCTACCCGATTTCCTGTGTGCTGGCCTGGTTGTATCTGAGCAGCAGCCTGCTGATGCCGTACTGTTGGAGACTTTGAGGACTCTGCTTCTTCACTGAGGTCTGGATCAGACCGGGAGCCAGCTGTCTCACCTGATCTCTGTGTTCATCTGGAGTCCACATCACCTACACACAGCACACGGGACTACAGTTACACTTGTCTCAATGAAACGTTGTGTCATCAACATTGATGTAGTGACGGGGTCTAAATGCACACGAACAGGTAACGTGTCCTCACACAACGGTTCTTATGTCATCTTACGGAAGCGTTACTTCTCTTTTTTTTCCATTTGTTTTTCTACGAAAGCCAGCAACATGTGTCAATTTCTGCTTGTTGCATGCATGCAGTCATTTCAAAATAAACTTCTGTCTGCACAGGAAACCACTCAGTCAGGTTTGGGCAACTGTTAGGTACACAACAAAACCACTTAGTTAGGTTTATGAAAAGATCTTCGTTTGGGTTTAAGTAACTATGGAAGTGCCGTTACTTAAGTACGCAAGTTATGTGATGAATAAAATCAACGTTAACTTCTGGTTCCACTTGGGGAACGAACAGCGGTCTCCCGGCTGAAAGATCAGCGTTTCTTGGACCCATCCGCCCCGTGTGGACTACTGTGGTCTTTATACCTCCTCGTTCATGATTGAAGGATAACATATGAAATTATTTTGATTTCCATCTGTGTTTGCATAACATATGTTCAGAATACATAGGCACACATCATGCTGTGGGGAGGACTAAACACAACGTGGACCGGGTGTGTCGAAGTATTCAGATGCTGACCAGGCTCTGAGGAACCCCAGACTGCTGCACAGCCTGCAATGTATCATTGATCCAGCTGTGGAAGCAGGGGTGCTTTGAAGGAGGTCTCCTCAGCCGGAAAACCACTGTGCTGTTATGATAGGAAGCCAGCTTCAGAAGCTGCTCCAGGCTGCACACACTCTGGTTGGCAATCAGATCCTTCTCACGCGGGGACAAGGTGTGCACCATCCAGAAAGGGTCCTCCTGAAGCACGAGGAGGAAGAGCACAGATGTGTTGAACACTGGATTTACTGTTTAGAACACAATTACAACATGGTAATGACATTACTGCTGCTAGAAATTCAATTGGGTTTTAAACCTGTAGAAAGAATATATACATGCATTCTGATACTGGAGTTTCTTTGAATAAAAGCATCCATGGAGAGCGTTTGGACAACATCTACAGCAAATGCAAATAGTGGAATATTTCCCCTCTTTTCCGTTCCGTTCCCTTCTCGCTTCACTGCTCCTTGTCAAAGCACCCAGCAGAAGAAGGTCAGATGCTTCTTATTTCAGTCAACATTGATGTGCTTCACTTCACCTTACTGACTAAAAGACACTTAAGCCTGGCCATTTTAATGACACTGTTATAACCCAATCAGGACATATTAGGACATGCTTATAGAAATCAGACTCTGACAGTGAATTGTCATAATTACGCACAGAAGTAGTAATGCAAGCTCGGGCCACAATGTGCTCACACGCAATGCAGATACACTGAGGAGTAGAGTGCAGAAGACAATGCACGATTCTAACAAACACTGACAGAGACCTCACAGCAATCCGATCTCGTGAAACACTTTTAATTTAATTAGAAACAAAACTACACAGCGAGTGTATATACATTTACAGATAAGAAGAAACTCTGGCCATATCAATGTTTGAGTCAGTAGACCGATATAGAAAACTACTTGACTGCAGGGTAGTGTAGAAGGATTAAAGTGGTGCACAGTAAAGTAGCACAGTGCACACAAAGCAATGCATCTACATCACTGCATCTTGCCCCAAATGTATACGGATCCTCTTCTTTAGGAACAGAATGCAGTGGTTTGATGCATTTACACAATCGGTGCCGGTCATTTCTCCATTTCTTGTAGACTGTGCAATAACCCGTGTAGGAGGGAATAATTTGGTCCCAGAAAAGGCAGCATTTCTAAACAATTCTCACGGCCAGTGCTTTCATCCTGTTTGGCTCACCGGCACTTCAATCCGGTTGAAGCAAACTATTATTTTCAAGCACTAGTTGACCCTGATCCAGTCTGCACTCAGGAGAGCTCCTCTAAAGCTAGAGTTAGATGAAACCAGGAGACGAGGACCCTCATGTGATAAAGGTCATCAGCCCCTCGAGTCTTATCCCTGGACCACATCACGCTGTCAAACAAGGCTGAAAATGGCTTCATCAGCAACAAAGAAGTACCTTGAGGAACCACCGTCCCGCGTTGAGTTGCTGCAGATCTGTCCAGTTGAAGGATGAGGCGTCTTCCATTTGCCTGTCCGGGAAAACCTTCTCTATGTCTGTGGTCCTCCGCAGGGTGTGGTCTCGCATCAGGAAGGGCACTCCATCCACACTAGTGGTGAGAGGTGGGAGCAGAGTTGTTCAGAATATTCAGCGTTATACGGTGATACGGAGGATCCTGCAGGCCGATTGGTCAGAGTGCTGGGACTGAGTACTGCGTGGTCATTGTCGGGCAGCAGTGTTCATCTGTATCATTTTCTATAACCCCGTTGACATCAAATACATCGGATCGCTCAGCTACTGTCACTCACATTTTCATCATAATGATAATGATAATGATAATAATAATAATAATAATAATAATAATAATATTTCAAAACAGACAGACTCAAACGGTAACATTCTCTGTAGTTCATATTTAGTTGAATAGTAGGAATAAAATCTCCCCCCAAAAAACATTATAGTTTTTAGATAAGATCAGAACAGACAGGAGTTGGTTGGAGGGTAAACTCTTGAGATCACATCACACAAAAGAGAAAGAGAAAGAGAAAGGAAGAGTCGAGGAGACCGGATAAGAGTTTGGCCCAAATGTGAGTTATTTCCCCCTTTTCTTCTTTTGTAAAGCTGCTGCTCGATATTTGAATACCAAATACCAAGACCAAAGAAACCCCCCCACATTTTTCAATATTTGCCTTTCAAATTCTTTGCTGAAAAATAATGCTATTCCTGTGTTGTTTTGTGTTATGTGTGTGTGTGTGTGTGTGTGTGTGTGTGTGTGTGTGTGTGTGTGTGTGTAGTAAAGTTACATAGGGCGTGTTTTTTTGGGACAAAATGCACTAAATCACGCTTTAGGGTGAAGACTTGGTTTAAGGTTAGTGTAAATAGAGGTTAAGTTTAGGGTAAGGGTTAGGATTAGGCTGGTAGCAGTTATGATAAGGGGTTAGGGTAAGTCCTCAGGAAATCATTGTAAATCAATGTAATGTCACCAAAAGTCATGAAAACATGGATTCTGCTATAAAACTGTGTGTGTATGTGTTTGTGTGTGTGAGTGTGTGTGTGTGTGACATCTGCTGCAGGAGTGGAGTTTCACTGTCGCTCTGGCTGTCATCAAGTCTAATTACTTGGAGCTCACCTGTCAGCGGCCTGCACCGATCACACACCCATTCACCTCTCCTCGGACTGGACCCGTAAACACACTGCACTACTGAATTAAGGCCGACCCACAAACTCACACCCTGCTACAAAGCAGCACTCCCCCACCTCCACACAATCCCTCATCCTCGCTGTACACACATGAGTAGACGCGTACACCCGCTATCCATCTTATACCATGGCCACACAGTCCCCCTCCCCCTCCCCACACTTCCTCTCCTCCTCTCCCTCCAAGTGTGTCTCTTTGAGCGCAGTCTGTCACGTCCAATTATGTTGGCGATGCCATGCCTCCATCTACTGCTCCTCTGTAGCCTCATCATTGCTACAGTTGTAGACAGAATCCCAAGTACGTTTGTATTGTTATTCACTTGTTTTTCTTCATGTTCAAAGAATAATATTTCTTTGCCCATTTCTCTTCGTCAACAATAATTTTTTAAGAAACTAAGACTACATATGTAAACGTTACTTTACGTTAAACCTTTGTCTATTATTTAGAGCGGAGAGTTAACAAAGGCAACGCATTATGTCTTGATTGGTAATATGTAGTCCAGCGTGAGCTTTTCCTAGGACAGGTAATGAAATGTTCTGGGTAAACTAATGCGTCATTATCTATGAAAGGAAACCAAACAGCGAGGCCGATTCTGGTCAGACTAAATAGCCCTTCATTTGTTTGGCTTCGTCATTCTGCTGAATTGATCGTGATCGTGCGTTTGTGTGTGTGGTGTGTGTGCGTGTGTGTGCGTGTGTGTGTGCGTACCTGATAGCAACGTCAGCCTCCAACCCAGTGACGTTCATCTGCAGAGCTCTCTGGAAGGACCACAGTGTGTTCTCTGGAGCAAGCTGGACACACACACACACACACACACACACACACACACACACACACACACACACACACACACACACACACACACACACACACACACACACACACACACACACACACACACACAAATAGAGTAAGGACAAACACAATCATTACATGGAGTCCTCCAACAATGACCTAATAGGTGACTTTACTGGAAACCGCGTCACTGTTGAGGGAAGAACATGACGCCAAAATATGAATCAATAACAATTCATGTTCATCTATCAAGTAGGTTATGTTGCAAAGTCAAAAAGGAACATGAATGAGGCGTCTCGCAGATGTATGTGAAAATAGACTCCTTCCTCTGAACACAAAGGAGATTTGTGAAATGAAATAGAGCAGCATTGTGAATTGCTTTTCAAATCTTCCAGTCCAGGTTATGACCAATACCACGTCAATAGGTTAAGCATCACTTACTAGAAAAGCCCCATCCTCAGAGACACTGTGAGTAAAGCTCATGACTGGGAAACACAGGATAGGAATGATGCTGTAATCAATACAGAGGCCTTCTGGGAAACAAAGTCCAGTCACGTGACCGAGTTTCTCACAGTCTCGCACAGCCACTCCTAATTTTAGATTCCACTGTGAGGATCGATCGCTTTACACAAACACCACAAAAAGCAGGGTGGGTTTTTGAGCGTGCGAGTATCTGTTATGAATAACCAGAAATCCACCTTCATTTTCCTTCCAAGTGTTGCATAATACTGAGTCAGACACAGCGCCAAGTACATAAATCCTTCTTCGGGTAACGTTTAGAAGCGATAACCATCAAACATAAAAAGCAAAAATGTTCTCAGGTGGGCATACATCTGATTTTAACACAGCCTTCTGATGCATACATATCCAACAAGCTCCAACAGGCTCTTAAACAATGTAGTGGAGTCTAAAATCAGATCTGTGTGAGAGACAAGCTATAACAGAAAACAGCGAAAGAGACCGCAGTAAATCTGATCATAAGCAATCTATATTTTCTTTCACAACACGATGCCAAGTCTTTGTCAGGCAGAACCACACACAATCCCCCAGAAAATAGATCCCTGCCATGCATCAGGCAGTTAGAGCTCCAGGCTCCCACTGGGTTATGTTTGTGGACTATTTTCAGTTGCACGACCACAAGGTCATTCATAGACCAGAATAGCTGGGGTAGTGCAGCAGAAGAAAAATTAATGAAAAACCAAAAGGAACAAATATCTATATGGGCAGCACATCTCTGCCTTCAACAAATCAGAATCAAGTGGTCGTTGACACTCTGGATTAATGGCTTCATATCGGGAGCGGTTCAGTGTCATCAACATTGCTGATGTTAGGGGTTTTTGCCATCTGTGAAGCCAGTATCAGGTAGCTAAAGGTGCCTGGCAGAGTCAAAGCATATGTAATATAATTTGTTTAAAGTGGCCCGTTTCATATTCCCACATTCATATTGGATGATAGAGGTCAGCCGACTCACCATAGGGGCTCCCTGGTGGCCAATGACGTCAGGGCGTTGTTTGAGGGTGGTGGGGTCCATGATGCAGGGGGAGGTGATGTACAGGGGCACCATGTAGAGTCCCAGTAACACACTGAGATACAGCAGCACGACCACCACCTGGAACACTGGGAGAAGACGGAGGATAATAGAGCTACAGAGGCTGAAGGACGAGTTTGGGAAATGTGTGTATTCTCTTGACGAGCTTTAGATCCCAGGATTGCTACCACCCTAATGTCTGTACAGGGGAAATGAAGCTACAGGCTGAAGGGGGTTAGCTTAGCATAAAGACTGGATGCGGGGGAAACGGTTAGCTTAGCTCTGCCCAAAGACCAAAATCAGCCTACCAGCACCTTAACAGCTGACTAATTAACCTCTTGCTATTTCTCTTGTTTGTTTGATCTGTACAAAAGAACATGTAAAAATTACAACAACATTTTTTTTTTTTAATAATTTCCATGGTGAAATAAATGTTTGGACTAAAAACATCGTTAGCAGCTTCACATGGGCGACCAGTGACTAATGCAGTTCATATGCCGAGCTAATTTCCATAATTCTCTTCTAATAAACATCCAGAGCATGGATGGAAAATAACTAATTAAAACCACAGCTCTGACATTTCAGAGACAATTGTTTCAAATAGTTTATGTTTTGAAAAATGTTGGGGCGATCCAGACTTCTTAGTTTTCAAAGAGATGTGTGATGCAAGTAGTTGCTGTGAATGTCGGTAATGTTCAGCACCGTTCATAGTTTTGCACAAGATCCAACATTGATATCGGGGGTCAATGAGATCCACTTCCCCCTGCATCCACCTCTGTTCAAGAGAGCGTTGAAGGCCGAGTGTCGGCACATGCACACAAAAACACGGCGCAATGCATTTGTTTCAAGGTCAGCTCTGGGGTGGAGTTGAGTATACAACTCTTGTTACACACACACACACACGCACACACACACACACACACACACGCACACACACACACACACACACACTTTGGTATTCAGACTCTCACTCTGCATTACAGCAGAGATGCTACTACCTAGACCTTTCCACCTCATCAAGTCTCTCCAAAAGCAGAACCTTAAATGTAGCAAAGGGGTTTTTAATGGGTTTAAATGTCTCCCACAGTACAAAGTACAATCTGCTTTGTCCAATTTGAGGACAGTCATAAAAAAAAATCCTCTTAAAGCTTAAAGTATCTTTGGATGAATTCAGTCTTATTTATGAAATGTCATGCTATCCGGCTATAATTTCTTCAGCAGACAATAAAACTGGAGCAGAATTGACACCGACTTTGAGTTCTATTCTACAGACACCAAAGACAGAGTCAGAATACACACTAAGAGCTACTTATCCCCAGAAAGACTAATGTACTTGAGGAGAAAACAATCCAAGGTGTCCCGGCTTGAAAACATCACATGAGCCCGAAGGAATGTTCGTTATCTCCGACACCCTGGGTGGAGGTCCTGGCCTCTGTCTACACAGAGTTAATCATTCACCACTCTTCCTTTGTGTGCGCGTGTGCGTGTGTGCGTGTGTGCGTGTGTGTGTGTGTGGCTGGTAAGAATTATTTGTATTCTGTGTTGTAGAGGTAAGCATACTTGTTTTTTCTGCGCGGGCGACCTGTCCAGCCACAATCCAAGACAGAGCTGTGACCGCAGCGAGAGCCCCTATATGCAGGAAGGGACCTGTGGCCTGGACAGAGGTGTGAGGCAGAGTGGAGTGGATGAAGGTAAGAAGAAAGAAAGAGGATATAGAGAAATAGAGACACAGGTGAGGGAAAGAGAATCAGGGTTTAAGAGGGATGACGGTGAGCAAAAGAGAAGAGAAACAAAGATAAAAGACAGAGAGGCATGGAATTACAGACATTATCTGGGGGTTAAGACAACGGTAACACTATTCAGAGATAATAGCTATAATTTGTAGAAGCATTCAATTGTAATGGCATCAGTTTCAGTGGACTTGCGCGTCCACTTCAAAATCACACATTCATGGTGATGCGATGATCTCACAGGGACACACTAATTATAAGCTTCTCGCAACTCCTTGGATATCGTTGAGCTGTTAATTGTTAGCAGGATAAATGTGGATTGAGTGTCTTGTCACCACAATATATGCAGTTTAAATCAGTTGACTTTCTTTTTTTTTTTTAAAGCCATGTTAAATATAATCACGGACATACAGGATCCTGTACAGGATTCACACAGTCGATCCTGGACTTCCTCATCCAGGTAAAAGAGGTTACAGCTCAACGGTTTTATCCAGTGCCCATAAACCAATGGCCAAAGTCTAGTTTGTTACGTAGGTATAGAGATCACACTGTGCATCACAACACTCAGTTTAGTACTCCAACTTCGGCATCATCAGTGATGTCAAGCTCTCAAACGTGGCTTCGGGGCTTAACTGCGTTTCAGTCTGCTGACCTGCAGGGAGATGGGGATGACGTCCCACTCTTGCCCCCATGTTTGATTGACAGATATCACCCCGACCGTGGTGGTGAGCAGAGCAACGGTCACTCCAATCTGCGTTGAGAGAGAGGGAGAGACACGGAAAATCAGAGAGGCTGTCACTTTGGACGCATGCATGAACACCCACCGCCCACAATTTAACACCAAATCGCTCCGAGCCCTTTCACACCCAGAAGAGTGTTTGGTCCATGCATTTGTTCTGCTGATAGCAATTTAGAGCAGGTCATTGACTGGGGTTTCACAACCCTCCTAGGACAACACGAGCCACACTGTAAGTTCAGGACAAGTTCAGCTGATCTCACACACTCTCTCACACACACTCACACTCTCTCTCTCTCTCTCACTCACTCACTCACTCACTCACACACTCACACACTCACACACTCACACACTCACACACTCACACACACACTCACACACACACACACACACACACACACACACGGGCCAATAGATTAGTGGAAAAACAGCCCCATCACAAAACACACAACACATCACAACATAGAGAAAGATACATATGTAAACCTCACCCACCCGCTTCCACCTCCCACACCAACACAGTTGCTCAGTCTCACATGTGGCACATTACCTTGTGGAGCCAGTGCAAATTCAACTGTTGCCCAAGTGCAACATGACAAAGTGCGAGAACCTGAAAAGAGAAAAACACACGCATAAGAGGACAACTTTCCAAGACACGACTGCTGCTTCACAGATCTCAACGTGTGCAACATCACCGCGGTCAGGTCACTGCGCCTGGTAATGTTGGGAACGCACGCACGCAATTAGAAAGCTGCTAAATCGCTACCGAGGCATTTATGATGAAGACAACATGTGTGAAGCCTCCACAGTGAATACTTGACGCAGGACTTTTACCATTAAAAATGCAATGTAGGTGAAGCCAGCAGCGGTGGTGGCCAGGATGGGCACAGTGCCATCGCTCCACTCCCCAGAGGAGTTGTAGAGGAACCTGCAGGGAATAGAGGAGAGTGAGTAACCCCTCTCATACTGAGGGTTTATAAAATCATTCTTACTTCCTTCAAATGGAACCGGGCCTTGAAGTTGACTTACAAGCATTTAAAGAATGACCCTACGTCATATTGACAATAACACTCTGAAAAATGTTATTTGTGATACTCAAAAGATTGACACTGGACGTATCAATACGTTCACATCTGTGGAGAAAAGACAAGTGTGTGAAATGCGGGCTCTGACATGACAGCTTGGGCCTATGGCACTAATTACTTTTAAAGCCTTATCAGAGATTCTAGTGGCACAGAGCCACAGCAGGGTCACTCGCCGCTAATGCTGCTAGCCCTTTGTGAATAAATTTATACTGCAGATGGACTGGGACACTCCCTGCAGCTAAATCACTAGAACACATACGGGCAGGGATGTTATCTCTATCTGTGGAAACGTGACAAAAAGCAGGAAGGAAAAAGCAGGAAATGTGAACACTTCCCATTAGAAAGGAAAGGCAAATGTCTGCCCACCATAACTGACATCCAGAGCTCCATAATTACCAGGGAGATTGATGATACAAGTGAACTGGGGTGAGATATATATATACACACACACACACACACAGAGTAAGAGCTGTTGAGAAAAGGGTTATTACAAGGTAAATGAGAAAAATAACAAAAAGGGATACATGAGAAAGGGGGAGTGGGATATCACAAACTACAGAGGGAGAGGAATGTGAGAGGAGGCAATGGAAGGTAACAGACAACAATAAGAGGAAAAGGTGACATTGTGGAGGTTACTGAGAGCAGGAGGAGAGGGGGATGGGAAAGGTAAGAAAGACCAGGGGAGGTGACATTATGGGACACAGCTATTTAACCATTTTGTGCTACAGCATTTACAAGAACACGGCAAACTCAGATTAAGTACGATTCAAAACAACATGCATCACATTTAACCATTAGATTGGAATGATTGCAACTGTGTCCACTACAATCTTAATGTCCTGATGGATGTTCGATCAATTATTCATACTAGTGCTCTCACCTTGAGGACTGGAAGTCATTTTGCATAAGAACATGCATTTGAAAACAGATTTATTCCAGACCTGTTGGCAGAATTCCTCCAACGTTGGGTAGTTTATGATGTTTTCAGTCACAAACTTGTGGTCACATGAACGCAGCCCGAGTCATTTACAGTATAGGAAATGCCGGGCGAGCCATCTCTGTTATGTAATGCGGTTAATCTGTGGAGGGGTGGGTGGTCTCCGCTCAGATTAAAGGCAGAGGACGGATTAAACTGACGATTTAGAAAATCCACAAGCATGGATGGAATTTATTTACGGCCGAAACAATATGGCGTCAGGCGTCTGGCTCCAGTCTGACCCGACGACACACAGGAGCACTCCGTATGGCTGTGCACTCACCAGTTGAACTCATTGTAGTCGTTATGTGCCTCCCACCAGAAGTAGAACCAGACCAGCAGCAGACAGAAGGTGAAGAGGAGGATGAGGGACCACAGCAGCTCCCACTGCAACACACACACACACACGCACACACACACACACACACGCGAATTAATGCAGAACAGCGCTGAATGCTGCAAAAACGAAGGAAGAATATGTAATTAATTCCTCTGTTGTGGACATAAAGCTTGTATGCTGAATGTCTGTGGGAGGAATTTGTACAACTTGTCTTGACAAGCACAACTGTTCCAGAAAATCTGCAGAGAGCAGCAGAGCTCATTAGAAGTCAACTTTCTACAAAATTACCTCCACGGAGAACATGGTGTTAAGCTGGCTGATGACCTTTGGAGAGAGTATTCCCTTCCACACCTTGGTCATCATAAAGGAATAACTTTTAATAACTTCACAAGCAAGCAGCCTAATTACTGTCCCCATCTGCCACGCACTTTTGTACTATGGCAGATATTAAATTTGCTACATCTTCAGATAGAGACCGACAGAGACTCACCCCGAGGTCATACTCAGGAGGAAACGTGCAAGCAGCGCAGGCATGCTCATCTCCATCGCTCTACTTTAAACACCGCTATATTCAGGACTTAAAGTTCGTCTAATCTGGACAAACTGCCCATTTTCTCAGAAAATCTTTTCTCCTTCCTTCTGCGGAAAAATGTAAAATCCCTTGAAGAGGTCAATTGAAATTGTAGACATAGATTTTTCGTGTCCAGCAAAGCAAAGGCGAAGACTTTGGCCAAATACATGCACACATGTGGGTAACAGTGGACATTACATCAATACATTAGTCGTTATTTGATTTTATGATGCATTTAGATTGTTGTTGTATTGTTGTAGTTGATTAATCAAAGCAAAAATGCCAAACATTTACTGATTCCAGCTCTAAAAAGTTAGAGGATTTGCAGATTTTTCTGTTCTACATCTTGTAAAATGAGTATCGTTGGGGTTTGGACTGGTAGTCGGACAAAACAAGCAATTTAAAGTTGTCAGTTTGAGCTCCAAGAACCGTGTGATGGGAAAATATTAAAATAAAACGATGACCCGAGAAAAAAAAACAAATAGGCCGATCCATAGGTCTTTGAAAAATCACATGCAAGTGTAAATTGTGTGAACTGTAGTTGTCAAGATAAAGACTTGGCTAAGCAACCTTAGAATATCAGCTTTAATGCCCCATTGTTGTGTGTGCCGAGGATCAGATTATTATCACCACGGCCAGCTGATGCAACACACAGGTAAGACAGTCTGCCTGACCCATTTTTTGACAAAATCTAAAAGCTTGTCAAAAGGTTAAATAGGGAAGTTATGAATCGTGACACAATCAAATTCCACTGCCTGAAACTATTTCAGTGCAGCATTTGAAGGTCATGTTTTGGCCACAAGCTTGTTTTAAGAGCTTTCACGACTGTATAAAGATCTTTTAATTAATTTCTGGGCATGGTTTCATGGCATAACAGAGACCAGTTGTACAAAAAAGGGAAAAAGGCCCGAGGGGAAGCTGATTCGATCCCCTGCCTCTCATATATGGATATGGCCTCTGAATGAATTTCAGACGCGCATCAGATAATACAGGCAGGAAATAACCCTAAAAAGTAAAAGCTAGAAAAGCACTTCCTGCAATTGTTTTCTTAAGCAAATACTATTCGACTCTTCGGGTGGTTTAAAAAGTAAAATAAAATCAATGTTTAACCCCAAACACATTTACCTACATTCAGAAATGTCTTATAACAAAAAGAGCACAGCAAATCAACTCCAGTCACAAAGAGGTCACCGTGGTCTCCGTCTTTGAGTCCATGTAGCACGTCTGTGACAAACAACTCTGCTCATTGATGAGAAAGCGGCGACCCTGGTTCCCATGGTCCTAAACGACTACCTGGAAACGACTTTGCTCTTGAAAGAGGACATTGCTCACCGCCAGCCCTGTCATTACCCCCCCCCACCACTCCCCAAATTATGTTGGAATGTGACCTGAGAATGGTGTGGTGTAGTCAATAAGTGACCCACACTGATGTCTCTTTAATGAATCGGATCACCTAATGAACTGAATCCCAAATTCCTCTCTGGGATCGATTGCTGAATGGGATTTTGTCACCTACGGAAACTCACATCACATCACAGATCTCTCGTCACAAAATAAATTCATGCCCGTGTCCATCTTTTCTGCTCAATCTTCATGCACATGACAAGAACTGACTCCAAATTGTGCGTCAACCAGCATCCAATGAACTACCTCCGTTTCTTCCTCTAAGAGACAAACAAATCCATTTTAAAGAATAACGGATTCCTCCCTTGCTGATCGTCTCTTCCCGTTTGCCAGCTAACTCAGCAGCAGGGCTCGTCCAGGCTGACATGACTTGGCCTGCCCTCGTGACAAAGCATTACCATTCTGCATGGCTGGCGTTTTATCCGGGCACAACAGCCCATGGCACGGACTCACAGTGCGGCAACAGAACGCCACAATCTCCGGGAGTGTTTAAAGAGCAGCGCATGCCAACAGTCATCCGTGCGTTGGTCTCATCATTATTCGGACTAGAGTTATGCGGTTTGCCCCTTGGAGAAATCAGAGAGGGCAAAGAGGACGAGTTCTCCTTTGGAAGATTCGGAGCTATTGAATTAGCCTTAATTCAAATCAAATTACGAGGTGTGCTGTAATTAAAACGGAATTCAAAAACATTGCCATGACTTTTCCAAAACCATCAGGGACCCTTTCTGTAGCTACTGTAGTCGTAATGTTGTCCAGACCACTGCAGTGGCGAAGATTACATTTCTAAAATAGGAAACAAATTTGCTTCCCAACAAAGAAATATTGAAAAAGGATGGAAGTCATAACATAAGCCTTAGAGAACAAACTCCACTGCTAAAAATAGAAGGCTCAAATGGATCAAGAGAAAAGTTATTGCAAGGATACACACATTAAAACCTAGAAAGCATACTTTCCAGAAAATCCTCCACTTGCTCATTAAATTCTCTGTCCTTGTCAGATATATTCCTTAGAGTTGTTTGTATCAAGCATTTAAGAAACATGCAGACAGCGCAGGTGCTTATGAGTGAAATCGTGTTTTGCTCTGCAAAATGATATTGAGGGAGTGCGAAAAAACAGTAAAAATAGTGTGAAACTGATCAGTGCTGACTCAGCTCTGTGCAGAGGAAATTGCATGAGTGATTTAACATCTGTGAATAGCAGGTGTGAAGACAGAGCGAGAGAGTCGACAACTTTGACCTTTGTTGAGAAATATTTAAAGACTTAAGTAACAGCGGCAAAGAATGATGTAGCAAATTAAAAAAGGAGCATATACGGTCTTTCTGCTCTGGACCACCGGAGTGCAATAACAGCCAACACAAGTTTACCTTTCTGTATCCCTCAGTGGCTTTCTGTCTGAACTTTCTACTTATCTCCACTTCACATGGCTCACAGCCAGTCCAGTACAGAGGATTATGATCGAAGCAGCCAATTATCTATTTATTAAATAGGCTTATTGGATTTTTTTTTTTTACTCTATTTGAAGCAGTAATCTTGTGAAGTTTAAAATGTCTCGCATCATTCTGGGAGGGTTTTTCAATTATATCACCAATTTTCCTGCTGAGCTCACGCCATTTAACCAATATTTCCTCACATTGCGAGACCACAGCACCAAAATACGGTTTTGCGCTCCTTTGCTTTCCACATGCCGAGTCTTACACGGCCCAGCATCGGGTCGCTTAGAATTTTGTATTGACTTTAGTTCATGCAAATAAACTCATCTGTGGCTAAGATCATTTAAGTAGTTAGTTTTTAAATCTGGTTTTGGGGATTCCGTTAGTGTGTGGTGAATGTCATTTGGGCTGCTAGGTGTGTGGAGATTACCTTACTTATTTACTGCAGTTATCGTGCATTAATGTACAGAGATATGTAATAGATTGACTTCTAAACACTTAGCGGTTTTGTGTAGACTTTCTGGCGCTTTTAATGTGGTCAATCAGATTCAAACCAGGAAAATGAGGCATTGATTTTGTAATGGTTGCAGGGATTTCTCTGATATTCACTTACCCTACTTTTCCCTGCAAGAGCAAAAGCTAACGATAAGGCCAACATGACTGAGAGGTCTGTGTGCTCTCTCTCATCCCTCCAAGAACACTCCAATATGTCAAACAGGATCTAGGCTGCAATATAATATATAGTGCCATATAGGAATGATATTATTAATGCTCAGCAGCTGCTCAGGTTGCACATGCATGGACAGACACGTGAATGCTTACTTACTCAGATACACGCAAGGAAACGACATACACATGCCGTAGGATTATTTAAACAAAGCAAATGGCCATAAGACATATATACGTTGATTTACATCTGATTTGCAAGTCAACCGTGTACCAAATATAGAGGCAGGCTGAAATGTCCATGTGGTTCAGGTACTGCACGTGTAAATTCATACAAAATGTCAGACCTACAAATGCAGCGACGGTAGCTTTCTGTGCTTAGCCCCGACCATGGGACGGAGACAGAACACAGCCATTACTAGTTTATTAAGAACAAGTGCAAACATTGCTACCAGAGCATTCTTTTGTCGAGCTACAGTACGATTGGAAAATAAATGGAAGCGTGTTTGGGTCTGTGCTGGTTACTTCGTGTGCGAGGACGACATGAAGAAAGCGTCCTTGCGTCATGTACAGTGTGTCACCAGTTACAGTGACACAGCGTCTGTTCTCTGCACCGATATCACGAGACAACTTTCTCAACACTTTTTGTGCTCGGCTGCGTGTGTGTGCTTCTGGTTGCGATATAAACTCCATGTGGGTTACAGTTCATATCGACTATATGACAAGATTAGTCGTTAGAGGGAAGACAAATGGCTACTGCTGTATTGGCAATATACTAAGAGATGCTGAAAATGTCCGAAGAAGCATAATACCCGAGCTCAGAGAACACGTAAATCAGACCAATTCATTACTAGTTACTAGTTTATTATCCATTTACTGTATGTAATATGCTTCCTTAGTACGTTTTAATAGCCAACGTGGATTTCCTACGTGGGCGACGCACAATTAAATGATGCATTCAATTAGATAGAGAGCTTGACTCGGTATGCTGCCATCTAACATGCCAACACTGTGGAGAGGAACTACGCTGTGGGATGGTCCTCAATACATTTGCTGACGAGGACAAAGCCCGACAAGATACAAACAAACACAAACATGTTGGAGACAACTCATGTGAACGTAGGAGAGATTATTTTCAGATCACATTGAGCAGAAAAAGAAAGAAAAAAAAACGTGGCCGCTATTCCTTTGCTGACGGTGCTTTTTTTCCCTGAGGGCCTCTATCTTCACCGGATTTAACACTTCGGTCCCTCGTCACATTCCTGAGCATATCCAGATAAATCCCAGGCATTTCACAAAAGGGTGTGCACTGCTTTATAATGGAGCCATAACACACCTTTATAGTACTGAACCTCCATTATCTACATTCCTTTTTGCATACTGAAATTACAAATACAGAAATAATGCTGGGTGATGTATTTTACAGACAAAAGTTGTCCATTTTCTAATATTTTATGTGTAGATTTGATAAATCTTAAAAAAAGATATCATGCTGCCATTGCAGCCCATAATAGTCTAAGTCCGATATGGCTGGCTGACCCTGCATTGCTTCTCACTTGTAAACCCCCTTAAAGCTGACCACTGCTCCACTGAGAGAGGATCACATTCATTTCTGTTGCAATATCTGTGGTTATTGTGTTTAACCCTCTTGCGAGATCAACAGTCTGGCTCTAAACTGAACTCAGGATGAAACCTCTGTAATCACAGGCAGTGCCAGCCAGTCAGAAGGTCCACAAACTCATTGAAATATCATTCTATATATCTTTCACATTGTACATGTTTTGCATTTACTTGATGCTTCCAGATTATGCTTTAAAAAAAAGGTAGACCACGAACCAGACAATGTGGCACAAAGCGCTTAATGTATTCATCACAGGGCGGAGCAGTCACACAGCAGGACGTATAGCTTGAGGATTTTCTAATTATGGCAGTAAGTATGTTGTTCAGCAACCACGTAACTTATCAGAGCGCTTGGGCGTTAACAGCTGGACATTTTAGATTCAGCATAGTTTGCCTCAGTTTCTTAGCGACAGCTGCTTTGATTCTTCTGCAGTGTGTTACTTTTGCAAGGCGACCTTCTATACACATTAAAGTGACTGCCCTACAAGTAGAGGCTTCAGTGTAAAGTTTCACATACATGTAGTGAAGCTACACATAAATCCCTCTCCCTTCCAGGCCTAGTCTCACCATCTGAAACATTGTGAGTGTATGCGGCTCGAGTGCCTGAATCTTTTCAGACAATTAGGAGGAAACACACGCTCACCTGAACCGTCACCACATATTTATTACATTTATATTGATACTGCAAAAATAATGAGTCATTGTGTCATTATTAAGTATTTTGTATTACAGTAAGAATGAGGTGTAAGGCTTGAACTAATTATTATTAAATATCTTTACTATTAATTAAACTGCTGATAGTTTTGTCTATAACGTCTCAGAATATACCGAAAAACCTGATCACAATTTCCTAAAGCCCAAGTTGACGTCATCTAACATCTCCAAAACTTAAAGTTATTCAGATCGCCATCACATAAAGGCAAAGACAAGAATAAAATTCTCACAACAGAGGAGCTATCAATAAAAAATGGCCTAAAAGAAGACTCAAACGAGTAAAAAAAGGTGTTATGAATGCATTTACTGAACATTTTATGAAGCGCCTTTGAATTTAAATCACATCCTCTAAATTAATGTCATCAAATAAAATGGACGAACCTTTAAATAAACAGATGAAACCGTGGCTTTACAACCCCCATACATGCCTGGCTATGCGGATTAGACATGAGTGCCAAGATAAATGGATATTAATGACAATATTGTCAATATTGATTAAAATGTAAAAGAAAAAAGTAATACATTTATAAAAAATATCGAAAATATTTTGCACCAAATGGGATTCCAAAAAATGAGAAGAATAAAGATGACAGACGCCTTGGAGAAGGTGGGAGTTATGGAGAGAGCCTGTCTAGAGGAAGAATATGATCAAGGAAAAATACCCTCTTCTATAAGACAAACTGACAAAACCTAATAATGTACAACAACTTCTTAAGTAAAATGCATGTAATATACATGACAATCAAAAATCCATATGAACTATTACCATTTCCTTCATTAAAACGCATCTCAGACCCCCCGTCACGCCCTCAGCCTCATCACCGAGTCAGCTCATGCCATTTATCGAGGATTATGACCTTTCAGCCAGACAGCTGGAGGGACGAGTGCTCAAGTACGTGATCAAGTACACACAATTAAGATGATGTCCTCTAGAAATGAATACCGGTGCAAGACGTTTCATTTCGGAAGATGCGAGAAAAAAAAGGGAACAATTTGATTTGACAACAATTATTTTTATTTTAAGCCGGCTCATTTGATCTTCCATTACCTTGACGTGATAAGCGTTGCTGTCCAAAGTAAATGAAACAACAATATGCCACTCTGTGGAGTCACCATCAATGTAACCGCTTGTTCGAGGTAACTCTGTTGTCTTATTTGTCCCATATTTCACTGGCCAGGGATAATGAAGACCACAAGATAACTGACAAAAGGAGGCAGAGCTGCCTTGCTTCTATTTTAGAAGCCTTTGTGTGACTGAATGGTAAAGACTGGCTAAATGGAAATACTTTCAATTATTACTGAGAGGCCAGATCGGCTTGCACTGCATGACGTGGGCTGTGTTCCTACAAAGCACCTTGAACACACACAGAAGCGCTAAGACAGACAGACAGACAACCTGAATGGCTCATTCCAGTGAACACAGATGAAAAGGGGGAGAAATAGCACGATCCACTTGTAGATTATGAATGAGTCCACAGTTGTCTCAACATGAGATTCTCAGGTCTCACGCGTCTGTGATTCGATCAGGTCCAGTTACATGTAGCCGATACCTGTCCTTGATTGGTCACAGTTTGTTTACTGGAATCGTTAAAGATGCAGTCTTATATGACATCACCTTGGCCTACGCTAGGAAGCATCCTCAAAAGGAAATGACAGCTGTCTACTCCTCGACACTCAAATAAATACAGATAAATAAATAGCAGATTACACAGCTCTGTTCCTCTATTCTTCATAATTGCACTCTTAGTTGTTGTCTATATGTACAATTATTGTAGAACACATCATTTGGGCTCAATCCCTTATAATGTAAACAAATTGAAATCCCGTTGATTCCCAACTGAGCAGAAATTGACTGCCGCCTGCGGAGTGCATGTTCCTGACTGTGTGCTTCTTACATTGGGGTCAAGACAAGTGCTATCCACCGCCACACGGTCAAAACAAAGGATGAGCACTGCGAACAAAGAATGCTGACTCTGCACTATCCAATCAGTTGGACTGAAAGACAACCACTTGCAACAGGAAACAGAGCTACACGGTGTCCAGTTTCCTGCAAACAGGAGGAAAAAAAGAAATCTCTCTTTTTATTTAGTTCTGCAATGCTTTTAATATGATCCAAGCGCTATCAAAATACAACCACACATCCCTGCCTCTGTTATTTGGCTCCGTTTGTTTTCCACACCATGTAGCTTTAATGCACACCATATATTTTCTTTGCCATCTGTGTGCGGACTGACATGAGTCTATTGTCTGTGTCCTGGGGTTCTGCTTGTCCACAGTGTGGTATGTGGGCATAAATAAATGATCCAACCTAGTGTCTGAGTGTGTGTGTGTGTGTGTGTGTGTGAGTACACACAAGGTAATACGCTGTGTGTTTGTTGCAGCAACATAACCTGTGTGTCCTTCCTAAATACGGAATAGAGATAAAAGGGAAAGGTCAGGACAAAATCCTCATCTTGTGTCGGCTGTAATACTTATCCTGACGTGCCTTATTTTAGAATAAATGCCCTTTGGTTGGGAGTAAGATGCGACTTTTCTGGGCGCATACTTTGGCTTTATCAAGAAAGTTTAACTACAAATTAAGTTAGAATGATGAAACATTAAGTTGATTATGGCATAATTAAGAATAGGCATACATTTAAATGCTTAAAAATAATTTAAAGCACAACCGCCAGGCTCGAGGCTCTATACGACACCCAGGTACGGAGAAAAAAAAACATTTAATGGCTAATGTTCATAAAGAAATCTGATTATAGTAATAAAAGATGTGCAGAAAGCAAGAGATGACAGACTATTGGAAACAGTGGAGTATTGCAATATCAAATGAACCTCTATGTTGAAAGCTCAAGGTTATCGAGTGGGGGATAAGCCAGCAAGGACATATTTGGTCAAAGATAATTGTTCATTGTTAATCAATGTTGAGAGATAAAGGTATCCGAGCACCATTAGGAACACAGATGGTTCTGTGGTTTCTCTTTCTAAAAAGGAAATTACTATTAAAAAGAGGTGAAAAGTGATATCATCCTACATCGATCTCCCAGGACAGTACAGTTATCATTGAAATGACCGTAGCCAGATAAATGACATAAATTGACATAATCATGTCTCATTCACTGTCAACCTGATGTGAACACATGAATGTGTATACAGATTATCTTGTGAGATAATCAATGGCAGCAAAGGAAGCCTTAACTCCATTTCCTACTGCTTTGCTCACCATTGTTGTTTTGACACTTCCTTGTAACCGAGCTTCATACCATTAAATGTTTTTTTTTTTTTTTTTTTTTTTTAAAAAAGGGAAAAATGTCAAACTTAAGTAAATCTGTGATATGTGAAAGATATGTCTGATTGATGCAGTTCATCCACAAAAAAAGGGGTTTCCTCCGCCTCTCACCTTGGTGGTGTCATCATGGGAACGTTGATAGCGTTTCCAGCGGCAACCGTAGATCCCGGTGATACATGACAAACACAGCTGGCGCTCATAGACCTGGAGGGGTTGGTGCTTCACCATGCTCCTTCAGTCAGTCCTGCTTCCAGAGCTCTAAACATCCCACTGACTACGAAATATCCTGTGTTTAAAAAAAGAAAAAAAAGAGAAGAAATGTTAGTATTAAAGTTGATTGAAACCACATGATTACAAAATGTTGAGACCAAAGCAGATGCGAATAATCCATAGGACAAACAATTACTACAGTAGAGTAGCAAGTCTGGCACTTTGATAGAAAACACATGCTGACCTGAACAGCACCATGCTTTGAGACAAAGCCCAGCCTAAAATTAAGACCTCGTTTCCCAGCTTCTGTTTCCAATGACAACTGAGACTGCTAGGAGCTTTCATCAATATGATAAAGGGGAAAAAAAGAGAAGAAAATTAAATTGAAATGGGTGAGCCCACCATTTATTGAACATCACATTAAATTACAGTGACCATGAATATATCACACAGTCCCTACATATCTGGGTCAAAAGACAGCATGCAGGCCCCATCTCTCCCTTTTATGTCAGGCACAGAAAGAAAAAAAAAGGCCAGGCATAGAAAAGGCCAACAGGTGTAACAAAGGATGTTATACAACAGTGACATTTTAGCAAATCCCGTCAATTTACAGTATAAAAAAAGACAATGTAGGCAGGTTTTGTACAGCTGTTACGGTTAATGTAGCAACTAAACCTGCAAGCAGAACAACACTTATTATGTGATGCACTGAACCAAAACAGCTCCGCTGCCTCCTCTCTTAATGTGGAGGAGCAGAAGAGCACCACGGTACTTTAGAAAATACCCAGCACCCCTTTCATGCCCATCTCATGCTCTATTAGCGACCATGGTAGGAGGTAGCAGGCTGCGTTGGCTGTGAATAATCAGAGTTATAACTCCCATTGAGCACCTGCTGATTCAGCACTGAGACCCTAAAATCAGCTTTAATAACAATAATGATATTACAACAGCGCTGGCTGTTATCACAAGTTTACTTCATTCTCCAGGGACATGGTACAGTCTACTGCGCTGCCTCAGATCAATCTGGGGCTGAAAGTGCATAATTTTGATATGAAATTAACGGAGCATAATTAATGGCATCTCTCTGCTAATGAGAGTCAAACAAACATGATTAAAGTGTTCACACAAACACGGTTTCCGGGTTAATTTTAACTGGTGATATTCCCCTTTGCTCACAGATTGTGAAGCACAGCTAGCATATGGCTACATCTGATGTTTCAGAGTATTTATGCACGTTAACTACACTCTTCCTGCTGTAATCAGGCTGTCTGAGGCTGTGGGCAGCTGCTCATTAGCAGCTGCTGCAGTGGCCATGCTTCCTGTTATTAGTGAAAATGCTCTGAGGCGGGCGGGCCCGAGGGTATCATGAACATCGCCCACCCCAGCAGGACCACAAAAGTCTTGACAGGCAATGCTACTCCACGCCTTAAAAAGTCTTACACTATAAATAATCCACAATCCGCGGCTGCCATTACAAATATCTTGCAATCTAACAAAGAAACAACACTGGTACCAAACCGAGTGGTGGCAATGAGAATGAAACCCTCAACGCTGACATGGTGCCTTTGTGCATTAAACTCTGTCTGCATGGACCGGATTGATGCAGACAATCACTTTTAATCAGACAAACAATATATGACTATGTGCTATCAGTAACCACCGTATCTTACTTGGAGTCTGTACTACTGTATTCTGTCCTCGTAAAACTGTCATGAAGCCAAGCAGGGATTCAGACCTTGATCAGGTCAGGAACTATATAACTACTAGATAAACAAGTATGCTTGTCTGATGCTTCTTCTGAATAAATCATGTCTGTCGGGTGGATGGAGATCACAGCTTTGTAAGCACGGATATTTCAGTCTCGAATCCCGCATTTTGGTCAATGTGTTTGCTCTCCGCACACAGACTGTTTACTTACATGCGACCAAAGACTTCTCAAACACGATTGGTCAATACTACTCAGACAAACGGAAACCAGTATGCGATGCCAACATTTAGGTTTTTTGGCTAGTGGTCGGGGTCTCAAATTAAAACATCAACATTCTTTTTTTTTTTTTTCATTCATTCATTATAGACTGTGATATATACTAAACTTTTACATTTTATATTTAAATGTTGTCCTGCACACATAAACACCAAGTGACGGTGGTGGTTGTGTATGATCAACAGCTCCTAACATCATCATGAACAAAACAAATATGGATGCGTCCGGGCATGCAGCCCAAGCCTTTAAGAAGGAAAAGCTGACACAGTAATGCTCCATCGGTGTGTTCACCCAGGCTAAGTAACAACCACTTTCTGCACGCCATGTTGTCACTTGTTGACAAATTATAACGTTCAACCCTGTATCCGTAGCAATGCCTCCATGTTGTCACGGCTAAATGGCTCATGCGGTTTATGTTTGCCTCTCAAAGCTTCCATTCACACCAGTGACGCAGCCACTTGTGCCGTCAAAGTCAAAAGCACATCACTGCTACTTCAATTGAGCTGAACATCAAACAACTCTTTAATTCCAGCTATTTGATGTGGAATATTAACATAATTAGGCAGCGCAGCACTGAGGCCACAGATTGGTCACCTTGAGATTGAAGGCTCATCCATTTTTCACGTTGTAGTTAATATGCCCCTAGCCTCATCCGAGCTGTACAAAGACGGAATGAAAAGCGCTGCAAATAATCCCTTTATCAGCGTGATGTCTTAGCAGAAACTCATCAGCTAAGCGACCCAGTCAGTGGAGACAATTAAAGCTTGAAAAAAAACTGCAATGAATTGGCAAAGCCCACGTTAAATACAGCACGAGCAGTAATGTTCTGCAGTGGAATCTCAGAAAGAAATTATATTCATCCAAGAGTCTGCACTCAAGTCATTGCAATCATATTTTGCCAACATGGATGTGTCACCACAGACCCCAGTAGGTGCAGCAGAAGTGTGACCACCATTTGGCTGCACTGTCACAGTGACCAACACGTTCAAAAACAGAGCCACAAAAGCTGAGACGATTGAGTACAAAATAAGAAAAGACCCCCTCTTCTCCGTGCTTAGTTGTAGACCAAAATTTCAGATGAATGTATCTATTATGCCAAGCCTTTAGACACCATTTGATCCCGTCAGCTACGTTGCCCCATCGCGACTGAAATAGATTTGACAGGTGAAGTCTACAAGTGAAGCATTCTAACATTTATGCGTCCGTCACAAATTGTCTGAACGAGAAGAGACGATATGTGGGTTGTGTGAAAACCCCCTCGAGCGGCGGTTGTCATCCCCTTTTCTGCTGCCTCATTTCCTCCAATCAAAGGCACAGTGAGGGAAAACAGTCTGCAAGGGAGGAAATGCTTCAGCAGTTTCCCAGCAGAAAACAGTGTCTTCTCCTGACCAGGGAACTAAGGTAGAGGCCACGCAGCAGACAGCGATGGGATCGAAGGCTAACCCACTAATAAGAAAGAAAAGACCCTGAACAAAATAAATGCAAAATAAAAATCACCAAAAAGAGAAATTATGCTTTCATAACCAGAGCAAAATACCGCTGTATGTACAGACTTGGACTGAATTTTTACCAATGCTATGAAGCTTGAAAAGGTAATTTACTGACCCATCAGAGAGGTATTAAGCCAATTTTACTTTTTACAACTAGTGTGTATGTGTATATATATAAGCTTCACAGAGGTAATGTTTATTATCAGTGGTTTCCGATATTTTATTGAGCTCTGTATGTTAGCAGAACAATAGCTAGTAGCTGCTGCAGTTTCAAGTCGCCCTCGTTAGTATTTTCCCCCAAAAATGGCAAAATAAAATGACTGTGACATCATCTTAAATGTTCTGGAGTTGAATGATTGCAATGGGGGTCCAAAACTCACACATCTAACTCGTCACCGTGTCCTGCAGAGAATCTTAGAGCATGCCAACAAAGAGGTAAACATCCACGACAAAGTACACGTTTGCATGACAGTGACAAACATTTTAGAGAAGACAAAATAAAAAATGCATGCCTTGGTGACACTGACAGACACAAGAGTACATTTTTACATAATTAAATTCATAAACACAACACACAAATAACTCTGCTGCAAGCGGGCCTCCACTTAATCTTTCCCGATCCCCGTTAGGTTGAAATGATCTGAATCACTTTTCGAGAATATGCAACGGATATTAAGTAATGAAGCACCATGGGGACTTGGCAAAACCATGCGGCATCAAAAGATGCTTGTGAGGGAGTTAATTAGTGACACATGGATGATGAAGCCCATTATAACAAGCAATGAGGAGAGTCATTACATCAGAGTTGTTCCAGCCGGCTCAGCACTGACAGTGGATTTGTCTGGCTGTAGAAAGTATACAGAGTCTTGGCATTATTTAAAAGTACGTGATGAAAGATCCTTTGCCTTCCAAGTTATACTCTTAACCCCCATTTGTTCATGTTGCTGACCTCTTCCTCCGTTTCAGCTAAACAAACCAGTGTTCAGAACAGTAAACATACAGGCTTTTATAAACTGACCATTGGTTCAGTCATTATTCTGTGTAACAGTCGACAACAGTTTAAAGTTTGAGAATAAATCAGGTGACACGGGCATTTTGTTCTGTGTATGACACTGTAGTTATCGCCGAAGGAAATCTCTGATTAAGTAATAAAAAAAGGGCATATTTTTTTTTTCAATCCTGATAGGCTACAGATAAACAAGAGCTTTGCAAACAGAGATGAGCAACACAGATAATAAAGAAATACCCTAATGCAGAAGCTTCTCACTGCTTTCTTTAATTCATCTTTCCATGTGACAAAGCCAGGTGAGTTTTGCTGGGAAACCAGAAATCTGGAGATGTATTTTAACTGGCCAGGTGTAGACTACATTTATGTGTAGTGTGCACCATATAACTACTTCAACTGCTCAAGTAAAGCAAAGAGAAACTACGCTCACTAACTAACTCTGTTAAATTATGTTTATTGATAAAGGAGAGCTATTGATCAAGAACAAGAGGAGATATAAGGGCTCTAAAAACTAAGTCAAACTGCAGAACATACGTACATACATAGGAGAGTCACAGCACTCGATAAAAAAAAATGATATCATGTATTGAGCACTATACAAACTGAAGTAATTGGATTGTGTCCACCATGTCAATCAGCGTATTCCTGCTTCTGAGGCCCTCAAAGCATGGCTTTCATATAGGCTTAGTTTATTCTACAGTATGATGAAAATAACGATCAGACGGTATCTACCATGTGTAGACAGTCTTAAATAACACCCCAAAATAACCATGAAGTTGATGAGCAGAGTATAAGCTCCCTGTAAAATGGTTTGTCCAGGGGAACCTCAAATTACCTGACAATAATTAGTATCCCGATGTCAGAAGAGTGTGCTCACTTGAAGACAACAACACTCTCGTAAAAAAAACAAGCATGGGGCAGAACATTACAAGAATAACTTTGTGGGAACAAAGTCGTGCATGTTTTGGTTCGAGCACCACCAGACCCAGCGGCGTCCGCTCATCTCTAAACACACATTTTGTTCACAGGGTCTTTTTTCTTTTTTTTTTTTAAATCTTTTACATTTTTTTGCAAAACATATTGGACAAACGTTTACTCTTTCTAGATCTCGACAAGAACACACTTCTAGAACACTTGACAAAGTAACACAATCATGTGAAAACTACCTGGACCTTCCAGATGAAGTTGCAGCCTCAGCACAGGAGCACGCAGCATTCCCTTTGGTGGTGCTGCGTGTAATATATTAATGCAGTGCAACATAAATAAAGCTTTGTTTATGCCAAATCAAAGTAGAAAGCCTCTGCATACCCAACAAAAACAATGTTTGGCATGTTTCCATCAAACCCCGAATGCAACCATAAATATTAATCAGCTCAACACAAGTTATCAACATAATCCCAACGAAACCATTATAAATCACTCCCATGAGTCAGTGAGGTGGAAAGCAAAGCATTAATGGCCACAGCCCACAGCCCCTGTTCATCACGAGTCTGACATTTAGTCCCACCACAAACCACTCTCAAATTGCCCGGTCAGTTGTGCCGGTTAGCGACCACACACACACACACACACACACACACACACACACACACACACACACACACACACACACACACACACACACACACACACACACACACACACACGATTTGCGATAGTGATGAAAACATCATCTTCCCCGAGCCCTTCAGTCACGGGTCCACATGGGTCAGAGCCCTGGAGTCCACTTTGTTAGTGCCACAAAGGGTGTACCTGCAACTAGGAGGGCGTTGTAATTAGCAGCCTGCTCTCACACAATATTGGAAGATGAAGGGAGGGATGCTGATTAGCCAACTGCAGGTAAGCAAAAAGCAAGCACATAAGCAATAGGCACTGACAACGCAGAATTAAGTGCATCCTGCCGAGCGAGCCGTTTGCTCTGATGTTAGGAAAGTTGATGACAGGAAAACTATTCCCAAGGTCTTCAAGACCGGATGCAAGAGGGATGTTTTATGTGGGCACTAGCTGGATTTAACACATTGAGAATGAACTGGCATTGTGAAGATGTCTTATTATTATTTATTGTATTTATTTTTAATATTTTAAATATTGAATCAAAGTCAGTATTGGCAGATAATCAACATTAATAATACTCTCATCCATCCGGGGAAAGAAAAAGATAGAGGTGATTTTGGAGTTATTTTCCTTGGCATAATGAACGTGCATCAGACCCACGGAACTGCGCCCAACTGTGCCGCCCCACCAGCATATGACACATTTGGTCCTGCCAACTTTCTGCTGGCTGTAATGATGAATATATTGGCTGTAATTTATAATTTCTTTATCTTATATTATGGTCATGGGAGGTATGTTGTAAAGCTTGTACCATGGATGTATAAACGTCTCTGTTACCAAACAGAATTTAATGAAGTATGAGGTGTAGGCTACTTACTAACACATGGGGAGGAAAAGGCACAACCTCTTAAACATTCATAGTCGGGGGTCTCGGCATCGGTTTTTAGAGGTCCTTAACATGAAACAGGTTGAGATTGCTCTCAAAATCCAAAGAGTGCTGGATTTTATGAGATTTTCCATTGCTCACTTTATATTTCACTGAACTTTAGAAGCAGCGCAAAAATTTGAATGAATAGATAAGTAAGACAGTAGTCCTAGTACTCATATTCATTATATTTTCATTGTTCAACACATGGAGTTTCGGTAGAGGCAATAGATATGACAACAGACTAGAAAGCATTAGGTTTTACTTTCGTATGGCACTTAGTAGGCGGAGGTTTTACTGGCCTCCTTTAATTCGGTGGTTGCATTCAGTGCTGTTGCAATGGAGCGACCAGGTAGCTTTCACTTCTTATCAATGCAAGTCCTTTGTGTTGTTACTTCCTCTTCTGTAGGCGCAGCAGGTACGCTGGCAAGAGCAGGTGGCTGTAGTTGTGGTGTAAAGTGCATCTTTGAAGAGAAGGCATGAGGCAGTGTGAGGGGGACACCTCTCCGGGTCTTTGACAGCGCTACTTCTTTGAAGTCAGCGCGGTGACCTTAAGAATATTTCTCGACATATCCCTGAAGAATATTCATGAGAGTGAACGTAGCTTCATTTCTAAGCATACAAGGGCTGCGGCATGAATACTCAGTAACATCAATGTACAAGTTTCTCTCTCAAGCTTATGACATCAAGATGAAAAAAAAAAAAAAAGAAAAAAAAAAATCAAGTATTCAACACATACTTGTTGAGAGGCGCTGGTGCCGGAACATTCTGGCCAGACAAATGAGGATAGAGGGGTATTGCAAAACGCTTACACAAGGGCACCTCGGTGTTAATGTCCTTCCTACGTTCATGATACTGAACAGGTCATGATTTGCATTTAATGATTATCAACTCTGAAACAAACAGATCCATACCAATAATCCTGAGTACATGTATTCTCTTGCACCATTTCAATATAAATAATAATACACACAGCAGAAGGGACAAGATAGCTTACATACGACAAGTCACTGTTGGAGAATGATCGAGGTTTTCTTTTGGCGACCTGAGCCGAGCCGTCTTCACTGCAGCTTACAATATCAAAGTCGTTAAACCTGAGGTTTAAAAGACTGCAGGGCCGTGCCATACAAGGCAGGGAGCAGTGCGACTGTAACTCAAAGGCAGCTGAGAAAGACAAATTGTTATGGAGGGGAGATACTTTTCAAACCGACCGACCGCACGAAGCGCAACTCAAAATCCGTCACATTATTAGCAAAGAACAAAACAATAATTAAAAGATAGTAAAGACGGTGGGACGTGTATGGCAGAAGAACAGCCACACTAGCTGACACTTTGCTCATCAAACTGACAGCTCATCAATCTGACTAAATATGGGTCAGAGATAATCCATGGAAAAATGTATTTAATCACGCTCCATCAGTGGCTTCAGATTAGAACATTGACAGCAGGAAGAGGAAGTGCCATTACTGTCACTCGCTATTAGAGCTAAAGAAATGAAATGAATTACTGGGGGGGAAGAAAAAAAAAGAAATCCACCCACTTATTTCAAGGCGGACAAAACAAGGGGGTCAAGTGCACCAACAGGTCTTACGTCTGGTCTTGGGCTAAGTCAGTCGTACCTTGGCGTTCTAAGCCAGACCCAATCGCTGCACCATCTAGGCTTAAGCCTTCTTCCCGCTAAGACCAGCTGTAACTCTTAGGTCTGGTCAGGAGCAGGTGTCAAGTAAAAATCTGAGTCGGAACAATCATTTATCGTCTCATGGACGTAGACAGCAGAGAGATCACGGTGGTCTGGACTGACAAAGCAGGAAACAGGATTCCCAGGGAATACACCCCCAAACGATTACCCATTTCCTGGGAAATGTAATAACGGGAAAAGGGCAGTTCTTAAGGCATGAGTCACAAAGGCCGATAGAAACACAACAAAGCTATCGCTACAGAAATATGCAATGACTTTTACGAGTGGCCGTGATCAGCTGTGGCGGCCAGAACGCAGTGCAGCTGCACCCGGGGGAATGCAAGTCTGCACTCACGAGCAGCCTCTACAGAATATAGAATATTTTCAGTTTTCATTTTATGACTGACACTGCATCAAGTTCTTGTTTTGGTGTCAGTTCATTTTTGTATCTCTATGTCCGTGAGATTTCCTTTTCTTTTTCGCTGATCCTCCATAATAAATGTTGCCGCAAATGAAAAAAAGGATTTGCTACGCATTAGCAAGACAGCAGGAGATTGTTAACTTGAGCGTAGTTAAGACTAGGCTTAAGTTTGGTTGGTGCAACCAACATAAAGTCCATTCTAAAGACTGGGCTTAGTAAAAGTAAACAGTGCGTGCAAACTGCAGTATAAGTGGGCCAAGTGATATGTGGAGATACTGCTTCCATTTTTCATCTGGAGGTAAAAATAATCTCTAAGGCTTCACCTTATAGTTCCAGGGACTGAAGAAAGGTTTGGGGTCTGGGCCAAGGTGATTTTGCTTGATGCTGCAGGGATAGTGTTTAACAAAGCAATATAGATACAGAAAACAATAAAGTCATATTAGGGGATTTCTGGAGCCTTGTGGCTGGAGGGGGTAAGGTCATTATTGATTTAGGTGTTTCAGGTGCTGGAAATGCTGCACTCCTCCGCTGAGGGAGGGACCCTAAAATATTAAAATATTAGCAAGCTACAATCTGAGCAACACCTTTTAAGTTTCATCTACTAGATGTCAAGGCCAAAGGCACCCGAATCGTGTTGGGAGAATGCCGCTAAGGTAACAACCCAGACACATGTTTTGGTGAAAAGGCGTAAAGGAAAACACACAAAGAAATGCCAGAGTCCACTTTGCGGGGTTTGAACCGAGCACCTTCCTGCTGTGAGGAGACAGCGCGAACCTCTGATCCACCATGCTACTGTTAAGGCAGCTGATGGGTTTGAATAGTTATCTCCTTAAAGACTGGATGAAACCGACTCTTGCTGGCTTAATGTATGTGTGCCACATCTTCCTCATCAACTTTATTACGACCTGTGATTTAGATGTCTGGAGGAGAAATCCGACGGAGAAGAGGGCCAGGATGTGAATAACTAGTGGAACGGACGCGTGTTGTCCATACTGATACTCTCGCGACCGGAAACAGACAGACACACAGCTGACAACCTTGCAGCTAAACTAATTAATGCGGTGGAGACTAAAGTGGCTGCATGTACATTTCTGTTTCTACAAAAGACACAATGCATGTTAAGAAGAGAAAGACAGCCTGGTTGGAAGGGCAGGGACATAAATGGTGTTTTGGGAGGAGCCAGGGGTAAAAAGATGGGCCCTTTCCCGATAATGACAAACCAACTTGAGTGTAATGCAACATCTGGATCCTTTATTCAAGCCATATATGAAGAACTTTCTTTTCCAACAGCGTTATTGTCACACTTTCATCTGGATTTGATGTTCCTTCTCTCTGAGCTCCCGCGCTCAGCTCGCCTGCCATATTAGCAGCTTTAATCTACAATAACAGCCTAGCATATTATTGGTAATTCTGGAAAACTGTTCAAAAAAAGGGATCATGAATTTGCTAATGACAGTGAAAAACATAGGCAGATATGTTTCGATGTTTTCCACTGATTGCTCTTGATGAAGTTCATTTTACAAATCTACAAAATGCATTTTGTGTGAAAGAGTGGAACGGCAACAGACATACAGTCCATTACAACACTAGTCAGAGCTCTCCAGACTACTTGAAATGCTTTTCAACCAAGGCTCCCAATACCTTTTTTTGTTTGTTTTTGTTTTTTTACAGTTCCCCCATATAGTTGAACCCAGAGTATTTTATTCAACAAATGTTTCTGCTTTCACAGCTGCTTTTGCCATAAAATGCCAGTCAAACGAAAGGGGGGAGGGGGGCCTGACCAGTCAAAATCACTGTTGCAATCCGTAGCTTAGAATTGCTTTCTTTCAACAAGGGTGATGTGTAATCACGTTTCATAGAGGCAGATAGCAGTCAGATTTGCAGGTGATTGAAGTGATTATTTCTTTTGACTGCAAAGTTACAGCGATCAGATAAATCAATGACTGTACCTTTCGACTTCATGGCATGAGATTGCAATGCTGCTGGGCAGAAAATGTATGAACTACTTTCAACAACTCACTGTTTCAACCTGGAGCAACGCTTCCTAAATTCATTTGCTTTGACCTAATTTTTTTCCCCGCTGTCTGCTGTGAGGATTAAAGAAATATACAGCAATGGCTGAGGCAGAATGTCTAGACCCCTCCGAGCAGGTCTCCCTGTGCGGGTGGAGAGAAAGTATTCCGGGGGTTGGTTCCTAATCATAGGTGATACTGTAGTGCTGATACTGTGGCCTGGAAAGCAAACAGCTGACAAAGACATCCGTGGCATGCAGAGACGCGGTGGGAACCATTGTTGTACTGTGTGTGTGGCAAATGGACAACTCCACAGGCTTGGTTCACTCGGGCCTCCTCAGGCCGACTGTTGTGGGTTGGACTAGCATGTTTTATCAAGGTGCCATCTGTATGTCTACATGAGGGCTCTCCGCCACCATCTGTGTGTTGACATCACACCGAGTTCTGTCCTCTACTCCGACTGCTGTCTGAGCCCCGGAGGCAGGGCCAGACGAGCAGGTGCCACCATGGTATAACTTGGCTTTCTGAGAGGGAAACTGAGCCTTCTCCCTCAATAAACAGTTGGCTTCTTTAAGTCTATTACAAGGATCATTACACAACAGCAATAAAACTATACAATTGTCGATACAAGAAAAATATAAAAGTCTGAAATAACGAGGATTAGAAAAATAACCTTAAACACTTCTCACATAAAAAAAAAAGGGGGGAAACTGACGATATGGAAAACTATAAAAGGGCTGATTCTCATTTTACAACAGTCGCATTTTCTCAGTTGGTCAATGTTTTGAACTCTGTGGTGGTGGGTCTCAAATGGTGGGAATATTCCCAAGAATGAAAGAAAAACAAGCAGACTTGTTATGCAGTCAAGTAGGTATTTTTGCCTCTTTTCAAAGCGGAGCCTCAGCTTTGACAAAATAACTGTGCACCTCCCAGTTTGTCTGAGCCTTGGACTTTGAAGAGAGCTCAAGTTGCAAACTAGCAGTGACAGCGAACCCAAGCCTCCTGTATTCCTATGAGGGTTAAATAATAGCAATTATCCTCGGGAATGTTACCTGCACTAATAAGGTGAGGCGGAGAAAACAGAAATTTTCGAAATTTACCATCACTTTTATTGTGGGCTCCCATTTGACAATAATGTCAGAAACCACTGTCCCTCAGGTAGCGTCCTCACACAGATGTCATGTCCTGTCAAAAGCTGAACTTGTCCATAGTAACAGGATCTGCTATGCATTGCAAATTTCAAGCATGTTTGACACAAAGGGGACTTGATTTGTAACAGCAGGGCTCTAAAACCGTCAGGATGGAAATATTCTATTTATATTTTACGTTTACTGCCTGCCTGGAACTGCCACAAACCAGAAGAAAACCCTTATTTTGTAAAATGAAAGATAGTTTCAAGAACTGTTGCAATCAGCATGACAGTAACTCTGCATCACATTATCAGTTACATCCCTAAATTATGAGTAGAAATATGAATGGTATAAGCTCAGCCCTCCCGAGCCCACCATGGTGTTTGACTGCGGACTGAAAGACATTGGCTACGGTCCTGTTCAGACCTGGCATCAGCATGCGTCTTGGGGGATCCGTTCACCAGTGGACAGCCCTAAGTACAGGTGTGGGATGCACCCAAGACACATTGAAAACGCACTGAGATCTGATCGCTATCAAATCACATTTGGAGGTGGTCTCGGCCGCATTTGGCCACAGCCTTTTAGCCGTTTTACTCAACAGACGTGTGTGTGTGTGTGTGTGTGTGTGTGTGTTACTCGAGCAAGGAGATCCACAACAGCTTGTCTAGCCGAGGGTTACTTTGCGGCCGTACTTTAGGAAGGTACTAAAATAACTGCAAACGCTTTGTCAATCCCACATTGTGAAGGGCAGCGAATACTTTCCACTGCTGCAGTTACACAGGTTAGACCCGGCGCTGCTGCCGTGACCCAGCGGCCCTGGGGTTTGCGTTGGCTGCATTCAAGTTGCTACAACCGCCAACTAAGAAAGGTCCATCTCCCGGAGCTGCCACCCGCTCTACGGACAACACGAGAAGGATTTAATCCAATAAGCAAACTATCAAAAAAGTACATGGATTGCAGTTCTGTGAATGTGGATTCTATTGCTCTTCCTCAACGACAGGATGATTCCATGACACCCTCAACACCTATGCCTCACAAACTCCCAACCAATCAGAGTCAGACCAGCTCATACCGCCTCCACTCCTTAGCACCAATTTGACCCCAATTGTTGATGCTTGCTTGTAGACCAATTATGGCTTCATTAACCCTGTTAAAAGATGGCAATAAATGTATTCGCAGAAAGATAAATTGGTTGCAGTAAAGTAGCAGTGTGACATGAAGTGCTGTGGAAATTATAGTACTTGACAGAGACAAGGCTCTGTACCATGATTTGTATCATAATTTTCTCAAATCTATTTAGCTACCCATTGCTTTTGCATTAAACATTTACTTTTGTCTCAGCGAGTGAAACCACATCTTTATTGTGGGGGCTACAAATGAATAGCAAACGCTTTCAGGTGGAGGTTCATTATCATTACTGGGTAAAGTGCATGTGTGTGAGAGAAACAGAGAGACAGAGAGGGTTGGACTTGACCTCACTGCCACAGGACAGCCAATAATAACAAGTCATTCTTCACAAGTCAGACTTGAACTCCCTCTGGATGATTCTGCACAGCTTTGACGGATGCTGCAGATGCGTTTTATTTCGGTGTACGAAGCCAACAGATATCCTACAGAATATTGCATCTGTTGCAGGATGGGTATGTTGCTCTTCTTAGAAGCAGCTATTTAAGGATATAGTACATAAACATATAAGTACACAGAGGCAGTTATATAAGCGGGGCGAAGCAGAATGACTGGAATCACAGGATCAATACGCTCTCAAATGGACACCAGGGTCTGCTACTGTCTGTACAGTGCAATTCTACAAGTCTAAATCAGCAGCACAGCCGCTTTACAATCAGCAGCAACATGCATGAAAAGCTAGATAAAGAAGAAATGAATTAAAAGCTCTACAGAACTGTGTGTAAAAGAGTCGGTGACCAGTAAGTGGATTACTGCTGTGAACACAGCACACCACATTCCTTCCTGTTCTGACCTATCACATCTCCCTCTATTCTCCAGTTATTCTCCTAAAATAACATTTCTAGGGGAATATTTAAAGCACATTCGAAAGAAGCCTCAGTCTTTTGGCATTGCTGTACTTTGTTTTTGTTAATCCCACTCGAAGCCAAGCAAATGTGAAGAACTGAAGAAAGGTATACTAAAACGTTGTGTCACTGTTTCTCCAGCGAACCTCAAAATGTCAACATCTGCATCATTTTGTCCCACTGCCGTTACTGGAGCAATCTGAATGTCAAGTGTTTATTTTCTTACGTGGCATACAATATGAGATTCAATGTCATCACCTAAAAACATTTTCATAGTGCTGCCTGCCCTCAGGACAGGAGCCCCACTTGCAGAAACATGTTCAGTTCGGCACTGTACAAGCAAAAAAGAAGTTCAAACCCATAGTATTCAGCACACTCCACTCCAAAGCCCTTCAATCCATTCATAGACATTGTAAAAAAAAAAAAAAGCAAAAGAAACAGCCTTGCATTAACACTTTTAAAGCCCACGGATTGTCCAGAGTGATCAATCTATTGAAACCAAACAGGTTGTAATCTCTTTCAAAGTAATGTTTGCCATGCCGAGAGAATGCAAATAAATGGCGTCTGTCAACGGGAAGCCTTACAAAAGCAAGCAAGCGTTAGGCTAGCTGTTTTCACTGGAGGTGTAGTCGTGACAGATGGGAAAGTGTCGGGTTGGATCTAACGGTCAGAGACGATGCACCACACGGATACTCTCCAATGTAAATCACTATATTACACTCCCTCTTATGAAGTGCTACACCACATAAATGTGCAGCACAAGACACTGTTCCACCTTTTCATGGAATACCAACATACCAGGAAACACCCAAATGACAATCCTTCACCTTCAAAATGGGAAATTGAACGCTATTATTGTACAATTCATGTGGCAAGAGTGCTTTGTAAGAGTAAACACAAATGATATGGATGAGAGAATTCATGCCATAATCAAACTCTGTGGCTTTACTGTACTGGCTTTACAGTATTGAGGGGGCCTGGGACAGAGGGTGTTGTATGTGTACAGATTGCAAAGCTCTGAGGCAGATTAGTAATTTTGGGCTATACAAAATGTATTTTATTTAATTGATTTGAATTACTTGCATTATGCATTCCTTCATTCATTTGTGATGTACAAACTGACGATGGGCAACTCGGGAGTGGGGATCGATCCATAGTTTCACTAAAAAGGGAAACCCTGACTTTCGTGGGACATCATGGGCGTGTCTCGTGTCTTTGGGTGCACACGAGACTACCAGTGGGATAAATACTGAGCTTAAAGCCTGTGATGGGTACAAACATATGGTTCTAATTAATATACTGAATGGGCATGGAAGTGAGGATGCCAACAGATCCAACCTCTAAATATGAAACGTGCAAAACTTGTGAGGGGTACTAGCTTGTATTTGACTGTATAGGCACGTGACAGTATTCTAGAAACTCTCATTTACAAAACATTTTAACATTAATGGAGGTATGCGACTGCTAACATGTGGAGAAAGAAGGAAAACAACTGATTATAAATGTTGCGAAACGTGATAAACACATCAAACAAACCGCATCACGCACTCACCTGCCTGCGGGGCCGCTCACGTTATCACTTTCCTTTGATTTCAGAGTTAACTAGCTCCGCGGCACACGGTGAAGTTGGGGGGCTTATTTTCTCTCGCTTCCTGCACCGCCCGGTGATGAGCCTCCTCCCCGGGAGTCAAACGGGGACAACACCGGTGTCAAAAGTAAGAGGTGGGTGGTCGGCGACGCTGAATGCTGACAGCGCCGAAGTTTTACACCGAAAAAAAAAAAAAAAAAACACACGAAAGGAGGAGAAAGAAAGAAAGAGAAGAAAAAGAGCCGGGTGTGTGTGCGGAGGGCGGCGGAGGCTTTCGGTCGAACGTTCGCTGAAAGAAGTCCCGTTTCATGTGTTCGGTTCCTCCGTCCTGTGTGTGGTTCAGTCCTCTCTAGTTAAAGCGTGCCTCCTCGTCTCTGTGTGACACACACACACAGTCTCTCTCTCACACACACCGGCAGGGTAATTCAACGTACTGAATGGTGGGAGGAGTGTGTGTGTGTGTGTGTCTTTTTATCTCCAGCCCTCCAGCCCTCCTGTACAGTGGGAGAGCGTCACCAAGCTGACTATCAGGGGGGCACACTGAGAGTAACCGTTGGCCCGTTTTACTGTCCCGTCGCGATGCCTTAAAGCCGCCCGCGTCCTTTTTTTAATTTTTTATTGGAATGACCAACATTGAGATTAATTAAATTAATGTAATGCAATTGTGATCATTTAATGTCAGTGCTAACACCCTAAAAAAAAATCCACTAAAACTATCGTTATCGAGGTCCTTCGTTGACCGATCGTTTGTAAGCAAAAATTCCGACGTCACTTGAACGCAACATTGTGTAAATACAATCGCGACCTGAACATGGGCTTAGGGCTTTTTATCAATCTGTTTATCATCATAAAAAAAGATGATAATAAAAAAATGCAGCTCTGCTTGTTGACACAGATTAAAGGTCATGCTCATAATCTGCTGGGAAGATGGGTGTAAAATCAAAGCAGGTTTATTTATATCAATCCAATCCTGTTCTTATCACTTCTGTTTTCATCATCTTTTTATTCTGTCTGAAAATGAAGTTTTTCTTCTTCTTTTTTTTTAGTCAGATTACTCATTTGCATGGCATGTTTTTGATATAATTATTCTCTGCAATTGTTGTCCACTTTAACAAGGGGTGAAGTCTACTTTCCAGTATCTTTGTGGGCCATCGCGTCTGATAAAATGAACTACTCTTCAAATAAGTCTCACTCATCCACAAGGCAAACAAACAAAGCATTGCCTATTTGGAGGTTTGATTGTGTGTTTTCCAGGTTCAGACTTTCTCACCTTCATATTGACACATATAGGATGACTCATCCAACAAAACAGATTTATTGATTTCTGTCAAAAGAACACCATCTGAAGTGATATTCAGAGACAGCACGTAATCTCAGGAGTGCCAACGTCGACCAATCGAAACACACTTTGACACGTAGCATTCAATCTGAGTTGTCCGGTCAGCTGTATATTACAGTGACACAGTGCTGGTGGATGATATCAGATGTTGACCTCTTCTATGTGGGTTATGGTTTTCAGGAAATTAATCAAATTAAATATTTTTGTTTTGGCATGAACACTGATATCAAAAACTACATTCAACCACATTTTAACCTCAATTTAAATTGTCAAAATCATCAAGAAACACATCGTATTGACTGCATAGATGTAATCACTAAATTGGGAATCCAGACAGTGCTGTTCTGTCCAAAAGTACATCACGTAAAAAACAATAAATTACAATAACTCTAGTTTGATTAGATGGACTGATTTCCCTGTAGACATTTATTCAAAAGGGGAGAATCAAGAGTGGTCGACGACCCACTGTTTTTCACTAAACATTAAAGTGCATTTATTATATACTGTATAGGGTGATATGTTTAGTTCACTGTTTGTTTAATACATTCCTGTTATTCTCGTGTCATCAGGTCCTACACAATGACAGGTAGTCATCAGGTCTCTGCTGTGTGAAATGACTCATCAGATATAGATGCAGTGTTCGAAGCGTTCAACCATTTTCAGATCAGTTGCATCTAAACTGTCCATTATTAAGATTTCTATTTATGTGTCGAGTTGAGGAGGAGTTGGGGTTCAACAGGAGCATCAGAATTATCATCACCAAGGAAACATGCAGCGCAGTGATGTTGCCAGGACATTAGCCAATCATATTGATGGAAATGAAGAGTTTGCGTATGTTCGTGTTTGTGTATCTATCTTGAGACATGCTTCATGAATATTCTTAGCATTTAACATAACTTCAAAACAAATAAGATGTTGAGATTGTATCACCTCACATCCCTGCAACCACTCAAAGCGACACACACACACACACACACACACACACACACACACACCTTGACATTGTCTCTCCGAGAGCATCTCTACAGGTGGGGAAGCAAGGGAAATGTTCCTCTCAGGATGATTTCCTGTGTGGCATATCCCCGTTTGATGTGGTAGAGCCTCCCTGCTCCTCTCTCCACAGGCAGGCGTTAGGCAGCAGCTCCAGCTGCTGCACTTTGTTATGATCTCCACTCATTTTTAAAATGCCACCCAGAATCCACAAGCAGGAAGGGTGGGGCGGCAGGTAGGGGTCTGCTCAGCAGGGCGGAGGCCTTTGGGACCGGTACTGACTGAAAGGGCACAGAACGTGACCGGTGCAGGGAGCGGGGGGAACAGACACGGAATAATGAGAAAACCAACACAGGCATTGACGAATGCCAATTCAACAGCTTGTTATGATGTTGAATGTGTGCTGGAATTTCACAGCGAGGGTCAAATGATTCAGAGGCCTCACTGCACTGGAACAGCAACATCATATAATACTCTACAGATCTCTGTTGGGAGTCAGTATGAAATTAATTGCTTTGATCTGAAACCCTTTGTCCAATATATGTGACAATCCCACAGGTAGAAGCCAGAGACAAATGCTGATTTTCAGGAGCCGTCCCATATTCACTGAACTTTTTCACAGAGTCATTTTATTTGAAATGTCTTTAATTTTGCCACACTGGATATCTGAAAACAGAGACATGTGTCAGTGGGCGCTAAACAGAAGGTGGAAGTCGCTGTGACTATATCCCTTTTATTTGGTTTTCTTTGCACTCCATCTAGTGGTTGTTTGTCCACAATGCAACGTAGTAGTAAAAATATGCCTGGAAAAATTATTGTAGATTATTTCCACTGGTTCTTGTGATTCTTTAGACATTCAGGATGTATATCCTAAGAGCCTAAGGAGTTCATGTCTTTACTTTCTGTACAAAAAAATCTTCTTTTTGCATTTTTTTCTTAAGCACATAGTGGAAGATAAAACAAAAGTCCATCAAACAAAGTTAAAATTAAAAACATCTCTAACCTAAAAGAAAGATTACAAACCTGAATATAACCTTAATTAAAACCTTAATTAACACAAAGACAACTTTAATGGCTTTGGAGGAAGTTTTCAAACTTTTTCCCACCAGGGGGCATGTTCGGTCAGTATTAAACATTAGAAAGATTAACCTGAGTGGCGCTGCCTCGACATCATAAAGATAGATCCAATACGGACTGCTACTCTAAAATTACAAAAATTACAATTTGTCCTTTTTTCAATAAAGATTTTAAACATGAGATCAACTTGGCTATGCTAATAATATGATGGAATAACAATCTGCACCAAAAAATAAATAAATAATACATTTCATATTTGTTATATATTTTAAATCAGACATATCAACATGAATGTCAGAGGAATTTAATATATTATGAATTAACTTAAAGATGAACTGTTTAGTGAGAGATTGCAGACAGTTAATAATACTTATTCTCATATACTCAACTATAGCACCATTGTTTGTTTGTTGGCTACATCTTTGCACTACTGTTTCGTTTTGTTAGTTAATTTAATTTAATATTATTATTCTATTCCAGTTGTTGTATTTATTGTGCATTTTTCTTATTATTATATTCTATTTTTTTGTATATATTGTTCTTACCTGTAGCTGCTGTAGTGAAAAACATTCCCCTTGCAGGATTGATAAAGTATCTATCTATCTATCTATAAATACATTGCCTTCAAAAGGAGTGTACAACATTATTTTTAGGGAGCAGTAGGTGAACTGTTTTAGATGTAGCAGTGTTTAAAAATAATACTCTTTGTAAAGCAGAAGTTACAACACAGTTCATGTCTTCAAAAATCCTGTCTGGTTTATTGCCACCTCACCACAGCGAATGACAGAGAACGTAGACAGATTACAAACTGCATGTGATCCTGCAGCTTCCTGCTCTTATAGACACAAAACTTCTGAAAGTTACATCATACAGCAGAACTGAAACTGTTCCCGGGTCTTGCGTCATGGTCCTCTTGGCAGCTGTGCTCTGCTTCCTTCAGTGGAGTCTTTGTGTCTAACATTTCCTCAGTGCGTTGTCGAAGTCGCAGCAGTTTGTGGCGGAAAGGCAGGATTACAACCAACAAAGGCAGATGTATAGCATATATAATATATAAAACTGGTAGAAACTTTTAATGATAAGAAAACAGTTTTCCCCCTCAAGGTTGATACGTTTTGTTTTCTATGAGAATACCTCTACAAACTCTCTCCTTGACAACTGATGAGACTCTGGCCTTGGAATCAGTAAACAACAATATGGCAGCCCAGCTGGAATGTATATTTGAGAGGAAGCCAAACACTGATCGGTCTAGAGATAAGCAGAATGAACAGTTGCAACAGGCAGCCAAAATCCTGTTCGTCTTTTTGTTTGAAGGAAATCCAAATGGAAATGATAAGAAAACCAGCAAACACAAATCTTATTGCTCAATTCTCATTTTAGCAACACTAAGAGAGCCACAGCTGAGGACGCAGCTGGTAAAAAGACCGGCGCTGAGGTTGTTGTAATGATGTCCAGAAGTTGAGTGGACTATACTGTCCTCAAAAAGCAATTAATTGCTGCAGTTGTTTGAGAGTCGCTCCTCCCTCTGAGGTCTGTTAATCCTGCTCTTGGTTCATGACTTTACTTGGTCTCATTAAAAGCAGTCTTCTGACTGTCTTGATTGGTGGTGAAATATTGCGTCATTTAGTGTTCTCATTAGTCTTCTTTGAGATTATGCACTTCTACAAAATTAGTGACATCCTTATCGTACAAATATTCAATCTTTTTTTTTTTTATAAATGTCCTGCCCCTGTGAGCATCTTTTCTTACCGCTTTAATGGCTTGGACCTTCCAGGCCTTTTACTCAAGGGAAACCAAGAAATGATTGCTATTTGAAGATGGAATGTGTGCATTAAAATATTTTTTTTTTTGGGGGGGTGGAGGGGGGGGGGGGCTGCAGGCCTGCTCTTGTGTCAAACCTTTCAAAGGGGAAATTGTTGAGTGCGTGCACTGTCCCCAAAATGTGAATAATGAGTGTTGTGGAGGTAGGATTTGGAACCTCAAACTTTCATAGAACATTCTGGTTGCTTGCCCCAACAAGTCACAAAAAATGATAATGATACAGGGCTGCAAAAGAGGAGGAGTTCGGGGGATTAAGAGATGGATTTCCTCTGGTTGGAAAATAGTCAATATTTATACTGTATGGACTGCGGAGTGATCACTTACCTATCGAATGTCTTGCTACATCTACAGTGGATAGGATTGGGGCAAATTTGTCATTGATTTCTGTAGATTTCCTGTGCAGATTACACAGGAAAAAAAGGTATCCTTATGGCCATTGTTCAACTTTGATATGATAATGCAGACATTAATATCAGTCCGCTGTGTGTGACTGAACAGGTTTACATGAACATTTGTAACGGCAGTTTTTACGACAGTGTTTCTCCCTAAAACCCCCACCCTTCCACCACCCTGCTATCGGCTGCTGAGTAGGACAGACGTGGCGCCGTGGAGGTGGGGGCAGGGCTGGAGATCTTCTGAGAAGCAGGAAAACCACCAAGTGAAGCTTTTATAGTTCTGGACATTTCCATTTCTAGTTTGACATTAACAAATTGTAAAATTACTGCTCCTCTTTTGTGGACATTTGCAAACAATGTGTTCATTCACTGATGTCCTGCCTTCAGAAGAGTCGTGCCTCACAGAGGCTCATGCACTCAAATTAACTGGAAAATCAGTGTTTACATACATGTTTTAATGTTGAAAAATCATTCAGTTCAAAGTAAAACACATCTTTTACATATGATGAAACCAGTGTTGGAGATTGAGTCAGCAAGCAGCATTAGGCCTATAGGCTGAGGAGCAGTTCTGATGAAACAGCTACGACTGACCCAGAATCAGATTTTCTCTAAGTTTCTGTCGGCAGACACAGGAAGGAAAGTTTCAAAGCTGAGCCCAGATCAGTGCTGAAGAGTTAACCTCAGCCGACCCCTCTCATTCCAGCCTCTGGTTTCAAGGGGGACGTCCCAGCTCTCAGCTTCCTGAGGAAAGACATACAGCCTCATTTTAATATCCCATTCCCCCTTCTAGAAAGTTCTCTCTCTCAGGGTATAAAGAGCAGGAGAGTCTCTTACAGCCACGCTATCCACAAGATACAACTCTGAAGAGAAACCCTGCGAATCAGTGCCAGGTAAGGATTAGAAGATAAGTATCTTTATTTTCAGGGAGGAATGCAGAGGGTGAATGGGGGGCTTTGTTTTGATGATTAAGAGTTTCATTGCACCTTTTTTTTTTTTTTTTATCCATTTTAACCCGTTCTTGTCAAATCTCTTCTATCTCTTTGGCTGTTTGACCTGCACACAGAATATTGTTTTTCATCTGTTGTGAAAAAAGAATACATCTTTGGTCTTCATTCAACTTATCCCCAGCATGATAAAGCTGTTTGCCTCTTGCATGTCACTTTTTTGCACTCTATCTCAATCATTGAGTGCAATCCGATGAAGGGAACTCAATATGCTCCCAATCTGGCTTTTTGACTTAAATCCATTAGTTTTTTTTGATGAAGGGAGGTTAAAAAACGTCCTCTAGAAGTTAGTGCTGCTCATTTGAGGCACAGTCGATTTGATGAATGTTTTGTTTTCTGAGTTTTGAGTTTTTTGTTCTGAGTTTTTTTCTGAGTCACAAACAATGAAAAACAGCTGCGCGTCTGTCTGTGATGGAGGGATGACTAACCTGTAGAATAACCCAAAATTAAATGTTTTTAGTGTAAAAGTTGTAAACTAGGATGTAAAATGGAGAAATTATGCAACACAGAATAAGCCTCCATCAGAGCCTGTATAATGTATCACTGCCTGCTCTGTGGAGATTATTACGTACACTTCTTGTCTTTCAGAATGAAAAATGCAGACATCAAAACTTCTCAAGGTATCCGAAAAAAAATGCAAAGTTATTTCTGCTGTGTCACAAACAACAATACAAATACAGAGATGCAGACAAAACCCTAAATCAGAGAGGTGGAGGAGGATCAGAAACGTGTTAAGAGATGCCGCTGTAGTGGGTTCATTTCAGCCCTTTGAATGTGGTCCGTAGTTTGATAGTTATGGGACGAATTAGATCGAACTTGCAGGCCCACACAGTGTCTCTGAAACAAAAGGTGGCTGCTTCAGAGCACAAGTAAAAGTATCCTGACTTCTTCTGGCTCGAGATGAACTCATTAAAGTCGACCAAGTGCAGACGTGCAACAGTTAACATCCATTACAATGAGTGCGGAGAACTGAGAGGCATCATATTTCAGTGTCGAGTCAAAGCTTCACTCTGAGTGGAAGGCAGCTCCAGCTGTACAGCTGAGCCTTTAGCTGCTGCCGACGTGGCAACGAACATGTCTGCCTGAAACTGGAGGCGTTCCCAAGCGTCTGTGTGGGCTGAGCCAATCCTGCCCCTTCTAACTAACAGCTGCCCACAAACATAGTCTGCGTCCTGCTATTTTGTTCCTGAGATATATTATTTTATGAAATCAAAGCTGTTCTCAACATCCTGACGTGCGCCTCCAATCTCATACTCAATACACATTAATTGGATTTCAGGAAACCAGCCCAGGTTAAGAGATGTTAACCCTGTCTCTGCCTTTTTGTTCCTTTTGCACAGGCTTCTACAGCTGCTCTTGGAGACAGACAGGATGTGGATGACAAACATTGTAGCTTTTTGCCTGCTGGCCCTTGCGGCCTCTGCAGAGGAAAAGAAGCTGAGCATCCATACCACCACGCTGGCTGATAACAGTGCCAATCTGGCCTTCAGGTCTGACATCTATACATTACTCTGATTTTAAGTGTATATTATAACGGTGCACTTTTTGCTTAAGCATTCTCTGTTTTGTTTTTTTTCCTGTCAGAAACACAAGCAAATAATCTTTCTTGTGATCTTGATTCAGGCTCTACCACAACATGGCAAAGGAGAAAGGCACAGAGAACATCCTCATCTCTCCTGTGGTGGTGGCCTCCTCTCTGGGCATGGTGGCTCTCGGTGGCAAGGCCTCCACCTCCTCCCAGGTCAAAACCGTCCTCAGTGCTGACCAACTGAAGGATGAGCATCTGCACGCAGGCCTGTCCGAGCTGCTCTCTGAGGTACGCAGAACAATATGAAATGCTGTATATGAGACCTTATATACAGTTAAGAGGACCCAGGCTCAAACTACACCCTCAGTACTTCAATACATTTCTCAATTGTCACCGTAAATACTTTGCCCCTCCCCAGGTGAGCGACGCGAAGACACGCAACACTACCTGGAAGATCAACAACCGCCTCTACGGCCCCAGCTCCGTCTCCTTTACTGATGATTTTGTGAAAAACAGCAAGAAGCACTACAACTACGACCATTCAAAAATAAACTTCCGAGACAAGAGGAGTGCAGTGAACTCCATCAACGAGTGGGCAGCCAAGTCCACAGATGGCAAGCTGTCGGAGATCACCAAGGATGTGCAGAACCCAGATGGAGCCATGATTGTCAACGCTATGTTCTTCAAGCGTGAGTATTAATAGTGTCTTTTATTCATAACTGAAACAAATGGAAATGTCAAAAGATTGTGCGGATGTGTAACCGAGGGATTTGTCCCACAGCTCACTGGGATGAGACGTTCAACGATAAAATGGTGGACGACCGTGGTTTCCTGGTTACCCGCTCTTTCACCGTCGGAGTTCCCATGATGCATCGTACAGGTGAGTTTCTCAAACGTCTCCAAAACTGCTTCTGCCAACAAGAATGTAAACAAGACAAGATATCTGATCTGTCTGCTCTCCGCAGGTCTGTATGACTTCCACGATGACACGGAGAACAATATCTATGTGCTGAACATGCCTCTGGGCCAGAAGCAGGCCTCTATGATCCTTATCATGCCTTACCACCTGGAGCCCTTGGCACGCCTGGAGAAACTCCTGACCAGGAAGCAGGTGGACACCTGGATCAGCAAGATGGAAAAGAAGGCAGTGGCCATTTCCCTCCCCAAACTTGAAGTGGAAGTCAGCCACAACCTGCAGGTAAATGGTGGCAATTTGATGGTTGTAACAATATAGAATTCAAGTGTAATAGACATTTAAGAGTCAACCGACAGCCCTTTGAATTGTCGCCGTCTTTTCTAGAAACATCTGGCTGAGCTCGGCCTGACCGAGGCCGTGAACAAATCCAAGGCTGACTTGTCCAACATCTCCGGAAAGAAGGACCTCTACCTGTCTAACTTCTTCCACGCGTCAGCCCTGGAGCTGGACGTGAAGGGAAACCCGTTCGACCATAGCATATTCAGCTCCGGCAAACTGGCTAACCCCAAGCTTTTCTACGTAGATCACCCCTTTATTTTCCTGGTGAAGGACAACAAGACCAACTCCATCATGTACATCGGCAGAGTGGTTAAACCAAAAGGAGACAAGATGCGTGATGAGCTATAATGTTAGTGTTGTAAATTGGGATGGGTAGCTTTTGTTATTTCTGAAACGCTGGTAAGAAACTGTGTGTGTGTGTGTTTTGGTATGACCTTTACCTCATGAGCACATTCCAATAGGCAACCTGTGGACTGAGCACCTGAGCTTACTGTGTCAGGACGCACTAAACCTTCCCAGGGAACAGTTCTGTATGGACATTAGGTCTCAGCCTTAAGACCCCTTGCATTGAATAATATTCTCAAGTCCAAATATTTGCTTCATTTAAGATCTACATAAACAAACGGCAGACAATACACTTATATTAAGTAAGCTTTCTTGACACCCTGTTTTTGTCACTATTGCTTAGGCTACAATCCATGTGCGTTTTCTTTTATCATCTTTAATGTTTAAAGAAAAAAGAAAAAAAAGATCTTTCCTTCCTTTCATGATTTCATTTTCTTTTTTGCCTCGAGTCTGCACTGAATTGTTCCCCTGGCGCTTCATTCATGTTCACTTGCCAAACACGCTGTGCCATTTTGTCACTGTATTCCACAAAGAAGCTGTTGGAATTGTGTGTTGTGTAATAAAGTCTTGATTTTTCAATAAATAATAACAAAGAGGATCTTTGTGTGTGTGTTGCACATCATGTCTGAGTACCATCCAAACTGAGTCTTCTGGAGCGTTGAACAGAGGAATGTGTAATCGCTAGAGTTAACCCCTCAAAGGAAAATGACAACAATCTTTCCAGTTGGCTAGAGGTCAAACAATCCTCCGAGGTCTGGAATGTAGGGGTTATTGCTAATCTGCCACAGACAACTATCCAGAGATTTTTGTGGTTCATTTCCCCCAGCACAACTCGCCTAAATAATAAAACCAGCGGGATCTTTGTTGGGACGGCCCAAACAGAGAAGGAGCAGGCTCTGGAGTGCAGGGTTCTCATGGTGAGTGGGAATCTTCTACAATTCCAGCACAGCAAATAAAAGGGTTCAGCTACATCACAACAGTATGTTGAATAAAAATAATCAAACTTCATACAGCCAAAGCATTATCTCTTAAGACTTTTCACGTATCTTCAATGTCATCGCAAATTTGAAAAAACAAACAAACAATGCAAGTCTTCTCTCTTACAAAATGATGTAACCCCTTTAAAGAGAAATTAATGCCTTCTGGGTTTCTGTGTAAGAGCTGTAGCGCCATCCTGTGGTTGCAAAGAGGAAAAGGGCTGGTTACACTGTAAGGAAGGCCAACTGATGAAGATGTTACAAATTAATTATTTAATTATTTAATTACTTAATGACGTCTTATTTACATACACTTTATACTTTGCAGTGCAGTAATAAAGTACAAGACAAATACCAACATATAGATTACACAATATACATGCTTCCAACTGACTCTGCTGCTGTTTTGCACACCAAGCATGACTTAAGCTGCTCCTATAGTCAACATTAAGATGATGACATGCTGGGGATTATTTCCAAATGTTATAGAAAAAAAGAGAAAGGTTTGGCTAAATAACTGACTTCATATTTTGGGTTTAGTTTGGGTTTGTGAGTATTTTTACTCAGAAGCACACTGTTGTTAATAAAAAAACAGAAATCCATTCAACACTTCTTAGAGTTGATCTTAATTTGAACACTAGATGGGGTTTTTCAGCAGCTGTACAGCTCTCAAACCAATCATGCATTTCCAATTGTGATTAACCTTTATGGATTTGTGTACAAAAGTTACTCTGACATTACAAAGGGATATTTAATTTAGAGGGCATTTTGGTTGATGTAATAAATAAAATATCTGTGTGAGCATCAACACAGAGCTCGTGATCTCATATTGACACACTAAAGAGAGGTTATAAACTTGTTATGATGGAAAAGAGTTGTTTAAATGTTAAAAATATTGCCTAACAAATCATTTGCATCACTGAGCACTTTGGAAACACCAGCATGTTTCACTAAAGGACCTTAAAACTGTATTGACTATAACAGAAAACAAAAATAAATCATAATTTTGATTAGTTTTGTTGCATTGTCATGACCTTCCAAGTGCTGTTACCCTTTCATTAGTGTAAATAAAAAGGTGACAGCTCCAAAAAAACTAAAAGAAAACATTTTAATTTGTAGTAACAGGATCGAATGGACATGACCAACTATTCTTTGTCATTCTTCTCTAATAGAGTATTAATAAAAGAGGCAAATGTATTTTTCTTTCTTTTGTTATTATATACAATAGCAGCCTTTACCCCCGACTTCGGAGGGATAATAACAATTAATATTCAGCCATAGCTAAGTAACATCCTCGGCCCCACGACTCTATCATGAGCTCTCATGAGCAGACTAAAAACAGACATTATCACCAGAAAATGTAACATTTCATTTTGAAATAGGCGTTTGGGGCGTTCAATCTTCCGGTGGGTGAACCTCTGGTTGCCCTGAAATAGGTGACCACTCAGTGGCCGGTGAGTGCAGAGAGGAGTGAATGGGTACATCCTTCATTAAGGAGCGGTGCACCTTCCCTGCACTGCTGGCAAGCAGGTACGCATGCAGGTAATGCGACAACTCTCATTAAATTAGCACCGTCACGTTCTGCTGCGCTGGCTGCAGGCAGATTAGCCAGTCGATGGACAATCCTCTTAAACAAGTCTGCATTAAGCCACAGTGAGAGGATGGGTGGTGCTCTCTGTCCTCTGCCTGCCCCCAACTCTTTGTCTTTCTCTGGACGTGTCCTCCTCTCTTCCTCTCCTCTGGTTTTGCTTCTTTCACATCTTGTCTTCTCGTCCTCTCGTTCAGATCTTGTTGTCCACCTGCCTGTTGGCCTTGCGAAAAAGGGTCTTGATCTCCTCTGTTACCATCTCCTGCCAGTTGTCCCTGGTAAATACAGAAGATGGAGTTCAGACCAATGTTGTGTTTTACCATGACATTTGTTTTTAGGCAGAGCACTGGGATTCAAAGGCATAAAAACACCATGAAAGCATGCCACAAAGCAGAAAAAGAGAGAGAAACAAGAGCCAGCCAGCCACAATAAAAGTGAATTAAACAAAGTGGGCTTTCCCCAATCTGCTTAAGAAGATGTAGAAGATGATAAGATCAAGAGATTAATGAGACTAGTAGATCACAGATTCGGTAATCAATGAGAGGGGTCAGACTCAGAGGTTGCACTTGGTCACATTGAACTTTGACAGCCACAGTAACATTTCCACAACACAACACCAGCTGGCATGCAGGTCTCTACCTCCCATGTTTGGACTAAGAAGGTCAAGCCTTTTTCTCAGCTTTCTTTTTCCTGTACGCAGCTATGTCCTCAGGTTTCAGCCCGTGATTGTCTTCCCTGAAGTAACATTCAGATAGTTTCAGTGGCAGGGGGCAGTTACATGTTGATAACACTCACCAAATGTAACTAAATGTTGAACTATGGGAAAACGTGTGTGGTTCTGGTCCAACTCATAACAAGTAAGATTTTTTTATTCCCTACATATAAAATTATTTGTAGACATTTTGTTATTATTTTAGGATTCATCCATACAAAAGCTCTTACCCTGGTTTGATCTCCGGCGGTTTTGGCAAAGGCTTCGTAAAGTTTGTTTTCCCTACAAGCCAGTATGTCTCTTCAATACCTTTACCCTGAAACCCAAAAAACAAGGCATTTTTAATAAAACCTGAGTCTGTCTCCTGTAAGATATTTGTCTCAATACCAAATACTGAGGTTAAATGATTGTAGACGTTACCTTCAGCTCTGTCTTGCCTCTGACATCTATTTTGTAACCCTCATTTAGAGAATGGAGGATCTTCACAGTGCTCATATTTACATGGATTCTATAAGCTGATGGACAAAGAGAAGAGACGAAGGCGTTAGACCAATAACAATAACAAAACATGAAGCAACACAACAAAGTGTTGTGGGTAGGTGTACAGGGAAACTCACGCAGCCCAGTGGATTCCATACGAGAGGCAGTGTTGACGGTGTCGCCGAAAAGGCAGTACCGAGGCATAGTCAGTCCTACCACCCCAGCAACGCAGGGCCCTGGAGATACAACAAAAACAAGGATGAATTGATCTGATGTATGGGGACTGCATCAGACACAGTAATCAATCAGTTGTGTAGGCTTCACTGTGTTGTAGCTGTGCGCAAGTGTAAACAAGACCACCTAAACAAGTCAAGCCCAAGGCCAGAGAGAGCCGTGTGTAGGCAATGGCCTCTCTATGCTCGGAATTTCATATTGAGCACAAGATGGGTTCAACAGTAGGACTCTGAATGGCGTGAGACTGAAAAAATCACAAAGTACAATTTAATAACATGTAAATAATGTCGACAAGGCATTCAGTTGAAATAAGCCCCACAGTTGCCCTCATATTCCCTGTGGTGGAAAATACCGATGAAGACTTTGTACTTTCTCACCTGAATGGATTCCTATTCGTATCCTGACGGGAACGTCTGGCATGTGCCGCATATGGAAGGTTCCTACTGAGCTGAGGATGTTCAGAGACATGTTGGCAATCTCGGCAGCATGCTTGTTGCCGTTTCTCTTTGGCAGACCCGATGCCACCATGTATGCATCACCAATGGTCTCCACCTAGATAACGTCAACGTATTTGTTCAGTTATGGGCACATCAGTGTGTGTCTATGAGTACTGGTTGTGTACTGTAGACACATGCTGTTGTCTAAAGTCAGCGTCATCTTAAGATATTGATCATGTTCTCTGACCTTGTAGACATCATGGTTACTCAGCACGGCGTCAAACAGAGAGTAGAGGTCATTGAGGAGGTCGACCACCTCGATGGGATCACTGAGCGAGGAGATGGTCGTGAAACCTACAATGTCGCTGAAGTAGATCGTCACCTGGTCAAAGTACTCTGGCTCCACAGTGGCTCCGGTCTTCAGGGCCTCAGCCACGGAACTGAAGGCGGGCAGAAACGTTACAAGAACCACATAATCAGTAATTTCCTTTAGACAAATGTAACTAGATGTTTGGGTTTTCCTCTGTGTGTACAAACTCACGGTGGTAGCATCTCTGACAGCAGTTTTTCTGTCCTCTGTTTTTCCACCTCCAGCTCCTCTGTTCTCTCTCTGATGAGGTCCTCCAGGTTGGAGCTGTACTGCTCCAGCATCCTCAGCATGGAGTCAATGATGTTAGTCTTCTTACCCTTGTTGATTATCTTGAACTGCTCAAACAAATAAACAGATTTAATTCATCTTGTTAAACCATTAAGTGGTTTATTTGAGAGGGATAACAAGTGTACGGTTGGAGACTAAATAAGGCCACGTGTCTCCAAAAGTGTACCCTGTCAAAGATCTCATCAAATGTTGGTCTGCGTTCAGGCATTTCGCTCCAGCACTGCTTCATCAGCTGGATACACTCCAGAGGAGCCTGGTCCGGGGCCACGGTGGGGCGGCACATCGGAGGAGGCTTCTTCACCTTCCGGATGATTTCTGGCGAGCGGACGGAGAAGATCGGACAACCAAGTTTTAAAATCAAAATGTAATAAATATCGGTGACATCTTCTTGAGATCTACACATTTGTCTGCTTCTCTTTATCTACAACTCCTCTCCCTTGGGCTGATACGCACCCTCGGGCAGTAGACCCAGCATGCAATATGGCGACCCTCTGACCACCACCTCTTGAAGGATGATAGAAAAGCTGTACACGTCTCCCTTGTAGGTGCCTTTGCGTGAGTTCGCAAGGTCCCTTAAGAACTCTGGAGCTGTCCAAAATAAATCTGAGTGAAAAAGAAAAAAAGTCACTACCAACTGTAATGTAAATGCATTGCTTTGCATAACTTAAATCCTTCAACCTCATCTTAACGCCTGACTTGCCAAGCTAATTTTGTATGTTGAATAGTCATGAATAATAATGAGACGGGTTTTTTTCCAGAGCAGAAGGTACCTTCAGGTGGAGGTTCTTCTATAACAGCTTTCTGAGACTCCAGCAGCTCATTGAAGCCATAGTCCGTAATTTTGAGGACAAAACGCCCGTCTACCACACAGTTACGAGATTTTAGTCTGCCGTGGGGGAATTCTCTGTGGTGAAGGTATTTCACACCCTGGAAGCACAATATGTTCAACAGTGGAGTTAATCCGAAAGGAAATATCAACAAGCCAACGGGCATATTAGCCACAGCCAGCGGATAGCTATAATATCGTGCATGTCGGCGTTTACCTTGATGAGGTCGAGCAAAAGCGAGGACTTGAACATCCAGTCTAATTTGACGTCCTCGTTCCTCAGCAGGTCCTGCAGACTGCCCCGTGAGCAGTGCTCCGTCACCACCGCAAACATGGAGCAGTCCAAAAAGAAGCCGAGGAACGGATTCACGTTCTCGTTTCTCAGGTCTTTCATCTGCGAAAGCAGATAAACACGTTGATGGAATGATGGGGGGAAAATAAGGTATGTTTAGATAATCATAACACCATATTAGCTTTTAACCGTGTATTTTTTACAGGTGGTGACATGTTGCGCTACCTTTGTGAAAATCTTGGTGGTGCTCTGCTTCACTTCTTTGAACTGTCCCTCATCAAATTTCTTCAGCCACACCCAGTCGCCCTGGAAGAGAAGCCATGTTGTTACCGTGGGACCAAACCTTTGTTTTGAGTATTGTTGTCCACACACGATTTTTGGACATTTTATTTCCCTAAAGAGGTATTAAACTATTATAGATCCTGTGTTTCTTTTACTTCCAATAACCATTTTGCTGCTGCCTGTTCATCCATCCAACCACAATTTTCATGTGAGCATCTGGGAGGTATTGTTATGATTCCTGATTAAAAACTAACCATCTGTAAAAGTCATTGAAGTATTTATTTAATTGGGACAAAACGTTTTGGACCATACAGACTCAACAGACATTGGAGAGCACAAAAACATACATAAAATCAGACTTTAACTTTAACTAAACCCCTCAACAAAAGGTTCAACCTGACCTTAATCCTTAATAAACTGAATTTAAACACAACCATACACATTCCACATTCAAACCAACGTTGTGAAAAAATGTTTTGGCACTTTGTGGAAGATATGAAAATAAAAATGTGTTACATTTGTTGAATATGTACCATTAAAGTTAAGGCCCCGGGCACCTGCTTCACAAGGACACCCCTCCCTCCCATCACTTCCATACTTACTGCATTTTCTTATATTGCAAACACACGCAGGCCGAAGCAACCTGTGCAATGACCCTCTCAGTGTTACGTACCTCGTACACAGCTACATTGGTGGTCTCATGAGTTGCAGTCTGCATGCTGTTGACAGAGTGCGAGTGCTCTGCAGATTTATCCTCCAGAGTGCTCTTGGACTCGCTCAGATCCTCTAAAGTGATTTTCTGTGGGACGTCAAACAGCAGGGGGAAGATTTGATAGAAATGAGTTCCATACAGGAAAATATTTTTACTTTGTAAATGTGCACAATTTCTCATATGATGAACTAGCATTCAATGTGTTGTGTCAAAGGAATGCGGGAAAGATATGGACAACAGATTAATGTGCGAAAGGTTGTTTCGTGTTGATGGCTGAGAGACGGTGACGCTGCTTACCTTTCTGCTAAGCTGAGGATTGATAAAAGTGAGATCTTCTAAGGTCAGGAGGATCCGATTGGGACCTTTGATCAGCTGGATTTGTTGGAGTCTCCTCCTGCCGATGATATTCAGACAATGATAAGGAAATCTGTTCAACCAATGGCAGTGGGTTTCCTAAAACCATCTCGGAGATCATCTTTGGGCCAAAGACACATGAACAAGAAAAGCTTGTTCTTATATGAGAGCTACTTCTAGTCTCCTGTTTGCTGAAAGTCAGATGGGAAGATATTGAATGAGGGTCAGGACTTGGCTTTTGATATCAGTAATCAAGTCTGTATTTTAGGAAAATACATTCATATGATTTCAATAGTATTGCTTAAAGTACTTTGAACGTGAAGACTACTTCATTGCTTTCTTTTCCTTCGATGATGTCTGTGCTGACTCATGCTTCGGGGGACTTCTTTCTCAATCTTCCTCTCTCATTCTCAACCGTTATTGTGCACATCACACCATACAGTGTGTGAACGCATCTTCTTTGTTACCAAAATCCCTCTACTTGAACTTAGTGGAAAAGACAGAGGAGTAAAGTGCTGGAGAGAAACACATGGTTTAATTTGTTTGACTTAGAAGAGAACTGTACCTGATATAAAGACTTATAACGAGCCCTACTACCGCCAGAGTGAAGATGACGGCAAACACCACAATGATGTAGGTGACCTCCACACCTGAGGATGACAACAGGTTACTTGTTGTTGTGGGGAAAGGTATGGAGAACATGCCATATAATTGTGAGGACTTGAGAATATGCATTCATACATCTCCATGTTCACCGATATTCATGCGGAAGCGAAGCCTCTTACCTCCCGTGCACACGGCATTCTTGTCAAACCAGCAGCTGGAGTCGGACGGCGGAGGATATCCTCCTGGAAAATGAATGGACCTCCCAGCAAAACGCAGCGCTCCGGACGTTAGGTCCACCAGGTAGGTCTGGTACAGTTTGCTCCCGCTGTTGTCAGAGTCCAGGACGACATAGCTGGTCTTAACGTCCCCGCCGGTGTCCACCTTAACCTTCTGGTTGAAGCCGGTGAACGTTGTGTTCTTTGTGAAGTACGCCAGGTTAGAGCCTGACAGCCGCTTGCCTCCTCTCCTGGCGTTGTGGATGGACTTGGCCAGCAGGTAGATGCTGTTATAGATGGTCCCAAAGAGTGGGCTAACCTGCAAAGGGCACAGGAAAAAACAAGAAGTTCACTCCTTTGTTTCCTATTTTTACTACTTTAAATCATCCTCTCTAGATATGCTGAGCAACAAGTTGTCACAAAGGTAACTTTTGAGTATCTACAGGGCATATAATATTGATAGGCATTATACAATGCACAAAGTAATGAGCAACTATTTGTGTTTCGTTTCTTTGGCAAGCTGTGGTGGAGGGACAGAAACAGAATGAGTGAATCAATAACTTTGTCAATGCACATGTGAGTTTTAAGACAGCCTCGGTTTCTACCTGCTCCGGCTGCACGGCTAACGTTATTTCCTCACTCCTCTGGGCCGAAGCGAACGCCTCGTTGAAGGACAAAGGCTCAGAGACCATGGTGATGGTGAGCACAGCATCATAGGCCTCCCGCAGCCTGCTGTTGTTTTGCAGGGGGAAGTAGGAGACGTTGGTGTAGGGCACGCTGTAGTGGAGGGTGTCGTAGGGAACAAACACATACTTCCCAGAAGTCAGGCCCATTTTCTGTGCTTTGAGGAGAAAAGTGGCCTGCTGCTCCCCTCCAAACAGGATGGAGTGCATGCACATGATGATGACTGAGACAGACAAGGAAAAACACAGTGGGGTTTTGTGAAAGATGTTTGTTTGATGAACATATAAAGAGTGATAACGTGACTGAACTCAGTGTCATCATGATTTATTGTGTCAGTAGGTGTCAATTAGACAAATGCAGCATTGTACTCAAATTTACTCCTCAAGAGGACTGGCCGTAATGTTCTCCAAAAGTTAACAACAGACCTACTTAACTGAGTGACAGGAGTCATTTTGTTTTTAGTTCTTTGATTCATGGACAAATAATTGAGAGGTAACAAAGCACAACTCTCCATCACGTTGTCACAACGTCTTATTTCAAATTTTTCCATAAATTGAGTTTGACTGAATGTCTGAAACCAAACCATTGATTGCTGAGAAATCAAAGTGCTCTGTAATTAAACCTCTTGTCAGCTCTCCACGCTCTAGTAAAGGCACAACAATTATTGATTAAAACAAACTAATTAAGTTGCTGCCCCGGTTCACCTCAGGCACAGGGTGAAATCTGCAATGTCAAAATGGCTTCCTGGTGAGACGGTGGAGGGATCAGCCTGCTGACATGGATGTGTGCAGGATGTTTGAGCTGATGGTTTGATATTTTGCAGTTCTGCAAGTTGTTCACGGTGTTATATCGACTATTTCTACAAAATGACTACTTAGGAGTATTGACTCATTATACCTGCTCTGGTATCACTTTAATGTGTAATAATCTTACATTTCATTACTGAACGTTGGCTCCTGTGTTAGTGTCAGCACGGACTCACCCCTGATCTCTCCTGCAGCCTGAATCTTCTTCAGTGTGCTCTCCACCTCCGTCTCATTCATACCAATAGACGTCACCAGGCCAACGGGAAGCCCCCTATCCCTGAGAGCGAGGGCCACCCTCCCAGCAGTGTCCCTCCAAATGTCCTCATTGGATGAGACCACCACCACGCTGGCCCACCTGAAGTGTTTCAAGACGGTGAACAACACCTCGGTGGGAAATGGCACGGTCCTGGCAAACGTCGGGTACCCTATGACCCGGTCCAGCTCGTAGTTAACGCAGCCGTGGGAGAAGATGGCCTTATCCCAGTTCTTGGCCAGCAGAGAGGCTGCCACACAGTATCCCGGGTTGGTGGGGCCCACGAACGCGTCCGCCATCTTCTCGTAGTAAATGAACGCCGTGAGCGCTCTGGAGGTTTCGCAAGGCTCCTGCAGGATGATAAAGTCCATTTTCAGGCCCAGGTCCAGATTTAGGTCTCCGTTTATCCTGTTTACGGCGAGTCTGGCGGCCGTAGCGGGCAGAGCCCTGTAGTACACAGGGTCGCAGTTCCAAGGCCCTAGGACCCCCACTTTGAATATCAAACAGCGGACACAGCAAGGGAACGTCAACACTCCGACGAGGACCCATAGCAGAAAGTTATAAAAGGGCAGTGTCGTTAGATTTGGTCTGCTTCTAATTATGGGCATACATGGATGGTTGGACTCCCATAGCGCCCCTCTGAAATGCGGATGAATATGTTGCATTGTCCTCCCAGAGTGTCCAAGGCGGTGAATCGTTGTGTTCACTATTGAGCTATCAATTAGACCCGTGACACCTGTGAAACGGGCACGAATAAAATTGTTTTATTCTTTTAATAAATATATTTGATGAGTAATAATGTGTTTTTCATTACTTGCCGTGTATTTGGTGCCATCGGGACAGCTCCAGATGAGACAGTCTCACAGGTGTCCTCTCGGATTCTCTGTTTCCACACAAACCGTCACCTGACCATATCCCTGAAACCTTCCCTATTCACCCGAGGAGGTGTCGCTCCGGCGCAGACACAGCCAGGTCATTGTGTTTGGATTATGGGCTGAAAGTGACAGGCAGGAGAGCTCGTGCGCTGCGTCTGTCGCGTTTGGAGAGGACTTCAGCACCCTGGAGAGCTACTTACGTCCCGCAGTCAGCGCCTCTGAAGGCTCCCGTGCGTTTCCACAAACACTTTTGTTCACGGGATGCATGTCCAGTGAAAGGACAGAGAAAATCACGTCTGGCCTCAATATAGTCCAAATAAAAAATCCGAAATGTGAGCAACCTTCCTTCAAAAATGCGATGTTTGAAATTGGAAGAGTGTTTGATGTATTATCAATATAGGAAGCCAGTGTCAGCTACAGGCCCATTCAATCAAATCCCTCCAAAGTGACCCGGGGCCAAAACGTAGGTGTTACCGTCTAATCCATTTTCAGTGAGACACAATGTAAGAGGATTGACAGAAGGCCTTAGTCTACTCTAAACGCCTCTACTGGAGAGCCTAAAGACATCTCGCCCATCAGTTGTACTCCTCTGGAAGTGTAGTCACACATATATTTTTTTATTAATGAAGTTTATGATGATATAAATAAGTTAATGTCGTAAAAATATATATACAAAAATGCTCCTATAGCCTCCAACTGTATATAAAACTTTATGTTTAGTTAACAAACATTTTCTGATGTGCAGAGTGGGGTAATTTGTCTCACCCTGGAGACACCTCAGCCACATTGCATGAAGACACCTGAACCGTGCTTTAATTGGTTTAATATGCCTGCAGGTGATTAAGTGAATTTTAACCCTGGTGGAGTGCTGAGTAATTAAAGATAACGAAGGGCTCTCCCTGTGGGTCCCCTGAGTTCTGCTGCCTGTTTTTCCTGCGTCAGTCTTTTCGGCTCTTTTATTTATTTATTTATTTTTACAAAAGACTCCACCAGGTGAAGCTGCCTTGTCTGGCAAATTAGTCCAAGAACAGCTGGTTGCTACAACACCAACCGTGGATGAGAGCATTGAAGGCATACTATAGGATGGGAGGATGACTCCACAGAACCATATCATAGCATGTTGTGATTAAACCAGTGATCATTATCAAGCAAACAGCCACAAAAACTAATTAAAGCGGTAGGAAAGCAATCATTGAAGTGATACACACTTTTATGTAATTTATCAAATCCTTAGCTAGATAACCTGACTTTAGTGACTCCCTCCCTTACTAATTCTAAATGTCTTTATTACTGAAGGGAACTCCAAAGAGTTTGACCTTTTAGACTAAACATAATGTTATCATTGGCTGTTAAAAGAAACTGCAGGTAAAAGAAACACAACGAAGAATTTAGGTAGAAATAATAAAAGCTTGTTAAAGGGACAAAGTTAATAAAAACAATTATAAAAAGAAAAAGAAAAACACAAATACAAATTCAACAATCTTCTTTCAACCACAGTTGCGACATGAAACTGCTCACAACAAGGTCTGTGGATTATCTTGATCTTAACCGGGTCATGATTTCGAACAGAGACATTACTGTTTTTCAAACCTTTTTTTGGGCTCTTTGAGCACTTCAAACTGAGTGCCATCCAATTATATTGGAGAGAAGACCAACATCCCTGTGACCAATATCTCCAAAACTTGGTAACGCACCAACACCATCTAGATTGATAAATAGCAGTACAGGTAAGAGAGGAATTTTTTTTATCTTTGATATTGCGTGAACTGTCCCTTTAAGAAACCAAGCTGAATACTTAAAACCAACATCAGGGTGCAGATGCTGTTTCTGGTGTGTGTGTGTGTGTGTGTGTGTGTGTGTGTGTGTGTATGTGTGTGTGTGTGTGTGTGTGTGTGTGTGTGTGTGTGTGTGTGTGTGTGTGTGTTTTTTGAGGACATGACATGTCAAAAACTCCCTTCAAACTGAATCCTGACAACAAGCCAGTAAATAAAGATTTTGCTGCAGGAATATTGCATTATATTGTGCACATGGAGCTGGTAAGTGATTCCACCTTTGTTGACCTATATCCCACATAAGCTGATGAGCCTCTTAAACGTAACACCTTGACGCCACTGTCCTGCATCCAGGAATAGAGGACAGAAATGACGACTCAGCGCTATATGTCCGCCCAGTGAGCAGTGAACACTACACATCTGATGCTGCTCCTGAGACCTGCTCTGTGCTTTGTATTAGACACTGTGGAATGAAGGACAAGTCCCCACAAGCAAAAATATATAACATGAAATGAATGTTAAATACAGCCACCCAAAACATGTCAGTGAGGATAGGATAGGAAATGCAGTGTGGGTAAAAATAGATAGATTATTTAAAATGATATGTATATATATTATATATATGTATATATATATATATACATATATATATATATATATATATATATACATATATATATGATACGATAAAAAAGGGACAACTGAGGATATGGGGAGAAAAAAACGATAAATGAAGACACCAGGGAACCAAAAGAAGTCCCTCAGACTTTGCATATTGATAATATATTGAAGTCTCCTCAATAGGCCTTCCTTGAATGTTGCTTATGCTACAATAAGGATTGAGAAGGTTTAACCAGCTATAAGGTATGTAAATGGAACCTGTCCTATAATCTCACAAAATACGATATAATTGATTCCGTTCAACAAATGAAGTCATTAAGTACTATTTTGAATTAGGGAGAATAAAGCACAGTATCTCTTAAAGGCCTTCGTCACTTTTGGGACTGCATATTCAACATGATTTGTGCTTGATCATTGTGAATTTCAGGACTATAGTGAGCATAATTTACATGGAGGTTTTGTGAAGAGATTACCAAAATACAAAAACATGCTCGTGCTCACAACTACTGTACTGCATGGGCAGGTCACTCGTTAGCACTGTTTGTTGTGATGCTATTAACTCTTGTAACATGGCACCTGCACTGACCTCTTGTGTCTGACAACAGTTTTTTTTTTATCTTCTAGTGAAAGCTCTCATGTGCTTAAAAGTGGGTTGGTTTCTCTGAATTGCTTCTGCAGCCCTCACTGTGCAGTCGGTGACTTTATTAGAGGATGTCTTTAGCTCTGGTGCCATCTAGTGGATAAAAGCCTTACTGTATGGTACACTGGGATAAAGGGAGTGGATCTCTTAATATGATGTAAGCCTTATTAAGATTAACCTCTATGGTTGCAAAAAAAATTAAAAATAACTTATTCTCTTTTCATAAAGCTATTTTATAAATATATATATATAAAATAATTAGTTAAAGCACAAACCAGTTGAGAAGAGCTGAGAAGTTCTGTGTAATTGGCATATTTTTCTAACTTTCTTAAGCAGCTAACATCCATTATATGGCTATCCTTTCGAAAATGAACTCTGCTTCTGCTATTAAATCTCTTTAGTTACTATTATCCACTTGAAGAATAAAAAAAACTGTTCAAGCTACATTCTGGAATAACTTAACGCGAGTGATAAGCTAATGTGTATTAATGTCTTCGTAATGTCAACTTTGGTCTTGTTTGCCTTGAGACACTCACCATCATACACCATGTTTTTCTTGCACAGGTTCTATTTTTTATTTTCTCCTTTCCGAGACTCATATTGAGCTCTGCATTCCGTCTGCCTGTGTCCCAATCTTATCTTTATACAGCCTTGAAGAATCCTAGACACTACAACATTCAAGTGGTGTGTGCATGTGTGTAGGTGTGGGGGTGTGGGTGTATGTGGGTGTATACAAGTAGCTACATGTGTAACACCAAATGACAAGTCAAAATAGCTTCTCCCTTCTATCACAGCTTAGTATGACATGTATTTTTACTTGACATTTTTCATTCCACGTGATCTTTTTTTCTCCTTTTTAAAAAAAAAATATGTAAAAAATATGCATGTACCCTTGAGTGCGTACATATGTACGTAGAATTGCACTAGTTGTACACTGTGATGCTGTCATGCTCTCATGAGGAAAGCGATGGCCGAGGGTGCAGATGAAGAGTGCTGTGTGAGCTGCAACAGATGTTCGCCATCGGACTCTTGACCTCTGTGTTTCTGGCTCTTCTGGAGAACTTGTTACAATAACTGATGTAACAGGGTGTAGCCTAAGGTCTCCACGGATTTGCTATGGCTCGTGATAATAAATGCAGAACTTGGACTTCTATAGGTTGTGTTTGGCTTTCCTGTAGCCTGATATTAGGCCTACTGTCTAGAATAGTGTTTGGAAATACTGATATTTAATTATTTATTTCCACATAACACATTAATGACCTGTGAAACTTTATTAAAAAAATAGCCTACAGTTTTAAATTATCTACTTGAGATAAACCTGCAGGATCTGTCTTTGCAAACCACACCAAAGTGGTCTTCTTTGTAAAGAACCAGGCCAGAGACGTTGCATGCGCAGCAACAGGAAAGCTCCGGGTTTCCGTTCACACTATGTTTTTAATCAGTTTCATCAAAATATGTTTTTTCAGGCCAAATAAAACAAACTGCCTCGTTGCGCAACGCTCTATTTCAGCTTTTCTTTTTCACATGCATTTGTTTGCGGTGTCCCCACTAGAGTGCGCACGGACAGGCAGCGTCAAAGCTACCTATAACAGTCGTCCCGAGACCGGAAGTCACACGCGTGGGCCTTCAAAAATAAAAGCGCAACGTTGAAAGGAGCAAATCGGGACGATGTGGCCAAAGAAACGCATTCCGTTTACCAGACAGCTCCAGTGTATATTCTGTGAGAAACTTACACGTGACGTACAATTGTGGGGTTCGTTCTGTACCAACGGTAACTGTTTAACACCAAATGAATGTAGGACGTCTCAACAGAGATACTTGCTACGTAAGCTAAACAAAGTGCAAATGCTGGTTTAGTTTATTGACAAACAAAGGGACAAATACGTGAAGGCACAGATTTATAGAGGAAAAGTACAATTTGTAAATATATAGCTAACGTTAGTGCATTTGTAGTCCTTCTTTTATAGGTTCCTTGACCTGCAGGACTTTAAAATCACCATTAGCAACAGTAGCCAAGGCAACACGAGGAAAACCCTCATCAACATGAACGGAACATTCTTATGTTTAACCGTTAGCTCAAACTTTCGACAAGGGACTTTTATTTTGAAAAGCTACTGGCAGGAAGTGCTCTCTTTTTGAACACTGGCAGACTTGATGGTGTTAAAAAAAAAGAAAAAACGAGCCGAAGCCAGGCAGGACTTTATGGGATGGGAACAGACGAGTGTGTCCCAGTGTCTCTTCCAGCCTCCTGGCAGTTATTTAGTGCACAGACACGCAGAGATTTCCGGCGGAGCTCATGTAGACCGGCGGGACCGACTAACCACCTGGACACGGCCGCGCTGCGGGAGGCTGGAAAATGGGAGCGGTGAAGTGAAGAAGAAGAAGAAAAAGAAAAAAAAATAAGAAACGGTCAAAACGCTGACTGCCTGGAGGAAAGGCACCAAAGTAAGTTACTCTAACTGACAAGAAAAGTTCTGAAAGTACGAACGTTTATTTTTTTTTTGAAAAAAATTCTTCTACTCGTCTTCCGTTTGTCCGCAAAGTGTCCGTTAAAACGAAGTTTCGGACGCAGAAACGCAGCGGAGCGACGGACCGCTGTGGTCAGATCAGATTTCACGTTTTTAAGAAACCGCCCCCTGTGTCTCGTCTGACCAGGCGGGTGTGTGCGCGCGTGCGCGCGTCGTTACCGCAAACCATTCCGACGCAGAGAGTAACTTTATGGGGTGCGCAAAAACTCTCGCGAAAGATGCGCACACAGTTGACATGTGGAGCTGTGATTGACAGCTGAAAGGGGCGGGGTTGACGTCGCAAATTGGTTATTGGCGATACTTAAGAGGTGCACATGTGGGAGACTACTTGTCGTTGGTTTTTTGGGGGTATTTTAATTCGACAAAAGGGCTGCGGCGGAGTCCTCGGCTGCCTCCGTGGTTTTTGCCACGTACGGCGGCAAGAAATGTGATCTGCGGAGGAGCCCGTGCAGCATGGCGGTGGTTCACTGCGGTAATGCAGACAGACACACAAACACATGTGTCACAGTTGGGACGACTTTTATGATTGAGGAGGAGAAAGCTTCTGGAAAAAAAACTGGCTGCAAAAACTGGCACAAAAAAAGATGAGCTCCACACGGGTTTGATGGGATGGATGCTGGTTGTTTGCTAGAAACAGTGGTTGGAAGACGTATTTAAGTAAACAAACAAAAAAGCAATACTGTGATGGCCCAAAAAAAAAAAAAAAAAAAAAAAAAATATATATATATATATATATATATATATATATATATATATATTTCAAAATATTGGGCCTACTTAAATTTCAAACATATAATATTTTGCAGCCATGTGTTGGATTATTATTACTGATGTATTATAAAAAATAGCATGTTCAATTGTAGCTGGTGGAAGTGAAGCCACTTCATATACTGTTGGGTAGTTTAATATAACAATGCATCATATTTTGTAAACTAATCACAGTTTTTTTTATTTTTATCCACAATAAAAACATGTCACTAAAGTTGTTTGATAAATGTAGTGGGGGTAAAAAAAAAGAACAATATATCCCTCTGTAATGTAGTGGAGAAGAAGTATAAAGTAGGATCAAATGGAAATAATCAAGAAAAACTACTCTGAAGTACAGTACTTTAAAAAGACTGAGAGGGTTTGGCCCTTTTCTTTAATGGTAATAATATACATTTTCTGCGTTTTCAGTGTCAAATGATAGGAACACACCTCTACCAGCATGTGGACATAACTGGTATTGGCTGGCTTATCTTAAACACACACACACATCACTAAATGTAAGTTCATGTACCTTTTTTCCCAAAGCCCGGCCTCCAGTTAAACTACTACATCAGACTGTCTCGTTGACAAAAGTGGTCATTATATTCCGGCCGTGCGGTCAGCTACACCTACAGTCAACCTTTCGTCACCTTTTCTGTAATCCTGTCTCTTCTGGCTTTGCTAAATGTGCTCTGATGAATTTGATCGGCGTCCTTTGCTTGTGAGTTTATTTATTTACTCTCACTGTAAGTGTCCCAGTGTCTCCTAAATGTTTTAAAACGCTTAAGCAAGATCAATTTAATTTAAACTCGCCGCCTCCTCCTCAGTGGCGTGCATTAATTTGGCTTAAAAGGATTAGCGTGGCATTCATCTTCTAATTACACCGTTTTCAGCCTTCAACTTGAAGATTAAATTGGTACGTAGTGGACGCGAAGAATAAATCCAAACAAATTTAGGGCTAAAAGTGATGTTTGACAAAGATGCAAATATATTTCTTGAATGGGAGAACTAAGTAGATATTAGTTTTGGTGTGTTAACTCCGCCTCCCGCTTTTAAATGTGCAGTTTTGCATGAATTTAGATAAAGAGAAGCCTGCTGGAAGAAAAACAAATCTAACTTATCTGTGAAAAGAATTTAGATAAGTGTATTGCTTGTGGGCAATACAAGCTGTGCTTTTATTATGGATTCTGACATTGAGCGGTTGTGTTTACACCGATAACACGCACGCGGTAACCGGATTATCACGGCAGGAGAGTTGGGCAAAAGTCTGCATGTAGCTCAGTACAAAATGGTGCCATGAAAGGCGATCTCGGCTGTATGCATCAGCTGCGGGGGTGGGTGGGTGGAGGGGTAAACAAAGAAAACAACTAATGGCCCACGTTCCTCACAGCACAGCAGGATCCCAGGATGAAAAGCTGTGGAAAGACCCCAGAAAGTGAGAAGGTGTTTTGGGGGCGTGATTTCACAGGCCTTTGCCAATTGTCCACTCAGAAGGGGTTCGCGGCTCTCACTGCCGTTGCCCTTCTGGTAAATGCAGTTGTTAGAATGTGTCTGATTTGAAGGCAGCGCCGGCAGCAGTTTGCTGTTAGCCCGTTAGATTTATTGCTGGAAGGTCGAGAGGAACACCTGGTGCAGAAAGTTCCCAATCCTCACATGAAGCAACAGATGGAGCAGAGGACGCGAAGAGGGAGGGACCGATGTGGCTACAAAACCGCACAGAGGTGACGAACTGCTGAATACCAGTGTGGTAGACTGGGGGAAAAAAAAGAAATTGTACATAACCACTTGGTTTTACTGGCAGTTTCCCATGTTTAGTCTGCTAAACGGCTGCCCTGTGGTCTCCCAACAAGGCGGATCTGCAGTTTGCTCGAGGCGAAACAAAACTTGTAATTTCAGAGAGGACCGAGGAGGACCTTACTTCAATTACTTTTACGACAGCTAATGATTATGTACACACAGAATAAGAGTTTAGCAGTAGAAATAAGTGTAAGAGTTAATTCCCCAAACACTTTGCATGACACATCATCTGTAAAACATATGGAGAATTCATTAATCAAGTTTTCCCCCTCTGTCCTTTTCACGTGTGGTTTGTCCCGTGGGTGGACTGTTTCGCTTCTGAAGCGCTCAACCAGAAAAAAAAATCCTGTTAAATTTTGTTCAGCGAGTGAAAGATTTGTGTGCTCAGCTCAATTTGACAAAAGTCTTAAAACTCGCCCGTTCCTGATTGGTCAAAACCTGCAGCGAGGGACTCGGGCCTTCACTGAGAACACAATCTCAAAAAACATTAGATATCAACCTGCGGATAGTTACTTTTTTTATTATACACAATAAAGTCAACTCGTAACAAAGTTTACAAAAACCCATATATTGTTCAGATTAAACCTAGATAAAAAATGTAGAAGACTATAATATATTCTTGAAGAATAGAAAAATGCACGTCAGTAAAATAAAAAAAAACATAAAAACCTTTTGTTATCACGAATGCAGGCGACTGACTCGGTGAAAGTAAAACCATTCAGTTGATAACAGTATAAACTCATTTTATAACGTTATAAACTCATTCACTGTCAGTATTACGAGCGGCCGGTTGTAGTCGGGGAGTTCAGGGGTCAAAACCAGAGAAACACTGCACAGAGGTGATCAGCTCTGTCTAAGTAGACTTTGAGCCACGGTAATCAGTCTGCCTATGTTTGCCCATAAGTACCACCCAGCGATGTAACCTCATCCTCTTACATAAGGAACGATAAATAATTGTAACCCCTGTCCGATGTACCTGATAACAGCCGTGCGGCGTTTTGCACGTTTTCGCTGCACATTCCCAAAAGGGAATTTAAAACAAATGTCCATCAGAGGATCAGAGAGGATTATTATCTCACTTTTTCTTGCAAGAACTTACCAACATCCTTCGGTGAGAACTGCTTCCCCTCCCTTTCCTTTTTAAAGTTTTTGAGAATTTCTGGTGAATTTTGAACAAAAGTCGTCATAGTCATGTCCCGTTTATTGCATAAAGAAACATGTGCAGTAAAACCCTGCGGCTGTGTCTTTAACACACACTTTGCTGTGTCATGCCCGGGCCACTCGACCATGAGTGTTCATTTCTACCTGTTGCACAACTCTTAACCTCTGTCCAATTTTTTTAACTTATGCCAGTGTTATGTGTGTTTGCGCACGCACTGTGCGCGTCGCTACCGTTGTACTGGGTGAGGTCTATTCAGCTCTCATTCACACATAGACGGACAACAGCAAGAGCCGCGGCAACTTGTGAAAGAAAAGGTATGAGGTTTTTCTCTGGTTTGAAATAAGACGTGCAATATGTGAACATGCTGTATTTTTTTATCACTTCTTTGACTTCTGATTAAGCTTACACTCCAAATTACTGATGCATATTATTATTTTTTATATATATATATATATATTTATTTATTTATTTAAAAAAAGCTGTCCCATCTTGTTATTGTTTCAGAGGCAGTATATTTATCCAAATGAGAGATTTTGTTTTCCGAAATTTGTTTTTTTGTCTGAGGCTCAGAGGATTTGCTCAGGAAGTGGGCACGTCTAATATTTTCTTCATTTCAAGATGTGACAAAGATATTTTTAGGTCCTTGATTTACAGTCATTGGTTTTTACAACCGTGCATGCTCAGTTCTAGTGAGTAAACTAAGAAAGTGCAAATGAACTCTTTGATCAAAGAAATTAGGTCACACCCGTTGGGAAGCCAAGAGGGAGGGAAATTGGGGCTACCCAAGTAGCTCCAATAGAAGCTTAAAGTCTTTTCATGAAGCTTAACAAATAGCTTGAAGATGGCCTTTGAGCAGGAACTGTTCCTCTTACTTTCTAAAACCAGAAACAAGGTGTTCTTTGAAGGAATTTGGACACGGTGTACTCATCTGATCTGGTCATTGAGGTTGTGTGTGTGTTTTCTTTTTCTCAGATGGTGATTGTAGCCCGAAAGCTTATTTGAGCATGACAAAGAGAGAGCTTTTCTAAGTTCTGTGGGAGTGTTATGTTAAAAAAATTTCAAATGTAAATAATAATTAATAAAAAAAATGTTTCTCTCTCTCCAGAGCACAATGGCACTCCTCCTGTGGCTTGGCCTGTCGCTGCTCGCCTCGGTCCAGTCCAGCACCGTCAAGAACTGCCACCACGGCTGCCACTGTGAGGTGGAAAGCTTTGGCCTGTTCGACAGCTTCAGCCTGACCAGGGTGGACTGCCGGGGGCTGGGACCCGACACCTCCATGCCCATCCCCATCCCGCTGGACACCGCCCACCTAGACCTGTCCTCCAATGCCATGGGCCCGCTCAGTAACACCATGCTAGCTGGTCCGGGCTACACCACTCTCGTCAGCTTGGACCTGAGCAGCAACCTGATAACGAAGGTCGGTGTTCGCAGGAGCTCAAGTGAAGACCTCCTGGTCTGTAATGAAGCTACTCAACCTTTGAACGGAAACAGTTAGCAGCTCCAAAGTGGAGGACTTTTTGGGACATTATGAGGACTGTTGGATCTCCATTTGTCGGGCATCCAGAAATATGACTCCAAATGAATGCTAACGGTGCTCCCTATGTAAATACTAATCTGTTGACTAACGCCATCGCCATATAAACTTAATAAGGTGGAAAAACAGGTTTTTCCTGCTTCCTACTGTCAACAATAATCATTCATTGCTGGTGAAGAAGGCTTTTCTACTTGTGCTACCATTTTACAGATATCATTTCAAAGATTTCATCATGAAAAATGTATAAATAATAACTATAACAACGCTCTTTTGTAAATGTAAACAACATTTTTGCTAACTGATATTGAACAACACACACACCTTAGGCATACGATATTACTCTGCTAGGTGCTATGAGCTAACGGTCAAGTGCACCTTGTTATGACATGAAAGCTGAGCTGGTCACCCCGAATAATGTTTGATTGGATACACGTTGTGTATATTCCTCACAGTGCAGGAATATAAATATTTTACGTTTTTAAAGTGATTTATAGATACAAATACAAAAATAAATGTTTTGTTAAACCTATATTTGACACAAGAGATGCATGTGAACACTCATTGTATAGTTTTATTTCACTGTATGATCAACCTGGCCACTGCTTAACTCCTAAAATGTTTTCTTTCTCTCTTTCTCTCCCTTTCCTTTACATTTTCAGGTAACACCCAATGCTTTGTCGAAGCTGCGTTACCTGGAGACTCTGGATCTGAGCCACAACAACCTGGAGAGCCTCTCCCCGAGCTGCTTCTCCGGCCTCCCTCTGGTTGAAATTGACCTCAGCCACAACAACTTCCAAGAGTTCGACATGGACGTGTTCGCTACTAAAGTGAACGGTGAACCTGTCAGCGTGGATCTGTCTCATAACAAGCTTGTGTCGGTCTCGACGACTCTGCGTGGAAGAGTTCTACACATCCAGAGCCTAAATCTGTCATCGAACCGGCTGTTGCGCGTCCCGGGGCTGGCAGGACTTTCGCTGAGGTACCTCAATCTGGATGGTAACCCCATCACGCAGATCAAGGAGGGAGCTTTTGCTCAGCTGAAAGATCTGGTTTATTTGTCCATCAGCGGCCTCCATGAGCTCCAGGAGATCGAGCCGTACAGCTTCAAGGGCCTCCAGAGCCTGCAAGTTCTTGATCTCTCAAATAACCCGGATCTTAAGACTCTGAGCCCGGCGGTTTTCAGCGGACTGGACTCCCTGCAGGAGCTGATTTTGTCTGGCTCCGGTGTGGCGTCCTTGCCAAGTAACATGCTGACCCATCTGCCCAGTATTAAGAGCATCACTCTGGGACAAAGCATCCAATGCTGGAGGACCCAGAAACAGGCCCAGTTCCACCGGCAACTGGGCCAGGTCCAACACAACGAGGTGCTGAACTGTAATGTGGAGGGCATCGTGTTGTGAAACAGCGCCTTTTGGAAATGGACCACCCGTTAAGAGGGCCAGGATACTCCAGCAGAAGTGCTTGTCGGATGGTTGGATAGTTTCAGAAACCCCCTGTTCCCCAACCAATACTTTCCGACGTCAGATACCAATAACAAACACTTTTGATTTCCAGCATGGTTGCACAACCAAGTTTTGAAAGAGTATACCTGATGCCAGAGATGTGCCTTATCTGCTTTTGATATATATTTTTTGTGTTACTTTCACTCAATGACCTGTGTGCCAAGGTGTGCCTTTGGAGTATGTCTTAAAGGTTTATAGTAGACTTCATGAACTCTTGAGACGTATCAATACCTTTTTTTTTTTTTTTTTGAAAAAAAACAAAATACAGCATTCCACACTGCACGGATCAATTTCTTCCACATCGCAACATGTATCCTAAACTGGTAGAGAACCTTTCACGAATCCAAAACCTTGTTGGTGCGTTATGTACATCGTTTAAAGTGGGACCATATTAAGAGCTATTTGCACTTATTCCAGTTGCAATGTTTTTTTAAAAATAATGCACTCACACATGGCCAATACAAAACCTTCTGTGCTTTGCTCATAATATCCACAAGGAAGTTGACTGCTGACCACTAAGATTTATTAATTTGACTTTGAATGTGATGCTTTATTGAAATGGTTAAAGGGACAGTTAAACATTTTGGGGAAACTCTATTTCCAGCCGAGAGTTAGATGAGAGGATTCTGGTATTTATTTGTTCAATATGACGCTACAACCAGCAGCCTGTTAGCTTAGCTTAGCACAAAGACTGGAAACGGGGATCTCTTGGCCTTGCAGAGACTTCCTGGAGTCTTTGTCGTTGTCCATCATATAACCGCAACCTGTTTTTGTTGTTGTTACGCTTCAGTTTAGCCCGGTCAGCTGTCAGCTTAATGCTGAACTTATCTACTGGCTGTAGCTTTATACTTACATACAGACATGAGAGTGGTATCAATCGTCTTATTTAACTCCTGCCAAGCAAGCTAACTGACCTTGGCAAAGATCTTTTCTTGTTACACTCACAAAAGGACCATTTCATTACTTGAATTTTGTTCTCTGACCACCAGCCCAAACCTGACATCTTGTCCACAATTAACCTCCATACTCGGTTAAGTGTCCAGCTGTTACAAATGAGGTCCACGAAGCCTCTGACATGGTGCTCACTGATCTGCGTTGTGTTTGTTTTTGACGTGACCCAACAGGAGCAAACAAGCTGTGATCACGTTGATCGGTAGTTTATTTTGACCTGCAGTCAAATCAATATCCAGTTGAACGAGACAGCATCCCTGTGGTGTTTCTGTGGACGATCAGCCTCAAGACTGCATGTCGGGGTTTCTGAATGTCAGCAATCTGAAGGCCTTTAGTGCTCTGGTTGTGCGGTTTTAAAGGAAAATCCACCTTTTCAGTCGGTTAATTGAAAGTCAGATGAGCCCCGTTTATACTTGTATGTATGTATGTATGTATGTAACTATATTGTATATAACTTTATATATATATATGTGAATCATATGTGTAATAAATTGACTCTTGTGACACTCACATTGAATGACTTCTGTTTGTCCTGTGTGACGTGTCAACAAACGTGCAAATAAAAAAAAACAAACCTGCGTATGGGAAGATTGCGTCCACTGTTTTTAACATTTTGCCAGTGATCCTGTTTTCCAAAGGAGTGTGTGATGTGTATCCATGCACAGAACTGACTCATAGCAGGGTGTGTCGCTCTCCAGGACGAGAGGAAAGCTTCAGATCCCGGTGGTTTGGCCTCACAGCACTTTCTTCACTTTTTTACTGCACAGCTGCTTTTTGCGTTTGAAACTCTCATTGCTTTATTTACTTTAAAGTGTCACAGACACACACACACACACACTTGCAGTCTTGAATGGTCCACAATAAAACGTTGAAGTGGACAGACATGCCAGGGCTTTGGTAGAATACTGTGAGACACTGGGCTGGTAACCTGCCAGGAGGTGACTGGGAAGGAGACGAGTAGAGAAAGGAGAAGGAGGGAGAGAGAGCCAGAGTTCAGTCATGGAGACTTACAGATCTCCTGTGTGTGTCTGGCAATGAGTGTTTTCTCCTGTGAGACAGAGGAGACATTATTCCTTCCTTTCTGTGACATTTTAAACTCCAAGACACCCAGAAATAGCCCCCCCAAAAAAGGCTGACTAATGGGTTTTTTCACAGATTGCACCATAGTTGTACTGTACATGTTACATCCTGAATACTGAGTGTGGGAAAATAGGTTTTAAACAAAGGCTCATGTGTGTGAGAGTGCAACTATAGTCGCTTCAAGTTGGTAGGGGGCCGCCTCAGGGCCCTTAGCGGATTGACCCCGTTGCCCAAAACACTTCCAGATGTTCGTGCTTTTATGAGCATCTCCTGAAGCACTGGCATGTTGACACCCAAAGGAACCAGCCATCTATCAGTGGCGTTTAGATACACGCTCACTACGACGCTGTGAAATCGCAAAGACATTCGGGGAATGCAGCAGCACAACAAATCAGGTTACAGATCGAAAGAGGAGGGGATTTTTTTTCCCACTTTTGTAGACCTTCATATCTGATGAAAAGTCCAGTTTGAGTGAACATCAGGTCACATGATTACCTTTCAGTTTGCCCCTAACAATGTCCCTCTGTCTAGTGCGGGACACGCACAGATGTGTTTACATGCAATCTGCATGATGCATTACAGGCTAGCTGGGCGACAAAAATGATGTTCTGCACATGCTCTGTCCATGATGAAACACAAATTCATAAGAGCACCACTTATGATGTTTCACGTCTAAAGAGGAAGAGAAAAAGTGTCTGTCAGAGCTGGAACTGATCGAGATCTCCACAGTAATGTGGACATTTCTGTCTGACACTGAAAAACAAACCCCGCAGAGACATTTAATTCTAATATGCCCGTCTGACTGTTGACGCTGCTCCGACAGAAAGTTAATTTCCTACGAAAGTAAAGAAACAGACGTGTTCCAATACATCCACACGGCACTGGCAGCGTAGAAACGCTGCGGTTTTTATCTTCTTGTGACATCTTGCTTTTGTGGTTTGAAGTAACGTCATTATGAAAACACAATGCAGTCATAGGAAGAACAAGAGACCATTTTTTTAGTGGAGAGAGTTGACGCTGGGCCAACAGAGACCTTGAGTGAGTGAGTCATGTTTTCAGTCAGCTGAAGTCTGAAAAAAACCCCACAGTATTGGCATGTACTGTATATCTTATGTGCACATATATTTGGTGTAATCACCACCAAACAAACTACAGTTCGCTTTGATGCAGGCTGGAACGAGATTTAACAAGATGTATATCTTGCCTCAGCCTTTTATGAATAAAACAACTTTATCTACCCGTTTTTTCTTCTTCTTGTGTTGTTTTTTTTCGACGCCAACCAACAGCGAAAAGATAATTTTAAACATTGTAATATATTGAAATATCCCAAAACAACTTAATTTGGCCGTGCTGTTTGCATTATGGCGTTGTGGGAGGTGTGGGAGCGAAGAAATCAAAAGGCAATCACTCGCTTCTCTGCAGTGGTCTGGCTCTGAGATGTAATTACTTCAAAAGCAGAGGGAAGCTTTGAACTGTGTATAATTAATTTAGGCAAGCAGAACCAGGGTGTCTTTATTAAGTGTTCTGTTCTTGCATGAACAACTCAAACAAATGTAATGTGACCTTCCCCGGATAGATCCTCTGGAGGATCAGGCTATCCAAGCAGCTAATTCACTTAGCTTCAAGAATAAGTCCATACTGCTCTGAACACTGCAAGGTTTCACTTTTCAGTCCCGCAGGAGGCCGACATCCAGGAATGTTTTTGACAAGCCAGTTTAAAAAGAGTCTCTTTGGAATTTGAGAGTGAATAATTGGTTCTTAAGTTGAACATTACCTGTTTGTCATGTAGTTCCAGTGGCACTGAAGCCCTTTTTTCCACTTGACAGCAGTGATATTGAGGTATTGATGCTGCGAATGCCCTCTGGCTCGTCGTGCCGCCGTGACACCAGACACCAAGGCACTGTGTCAGCGGACTGCAGCTCAGCACAGAGGTTTTGTTTTTCAGACAAACAAAAGATCAGCTCAACTTGTCACAGGCCACAAAGATTTGCTTGTTTTTCTAAAGAGCTACTAAAGCTGTTAAAGTTTCCCCCACTGTGTTGCATTACGACGCATTTGGTAAATCCTAAAGACAATTAGGTTTAAACATACAAAATTTGTAAAAGTCCATGTAAATGATTGAATTTGATGTTCATGTAAAAAAAAACTTGATGCCACATTGTGGTTTAAGGCACTAGTTCTCAACCTAGGGGGCCCCTAACAAGGGGTCACAAGATGATTAAAAGCAAAGGACAGCAGAAAAAAACAAATATTTTCAGACTTAACTCAATGCTTCTAAGATTAAATGAAAATATATATTTTTTTAAATCACTCTTTGTCACAACCTGAAGACATATGCAACCTGTGACAATCGGTCGCCTATAAACACTGCTTTGTTTTAAGGGGTTATAATAAAAAAAAAGAAAAAAGATTAGGAACCACTGATTAGCTAAAATCTGCACAAAAAAAAGTCACACTTTTAAGGAGGAATGAACATCTCTTTTAGTGGAAGTCCATGGTGTTGGTTTGTAGTCTGAAAAGCATCCAAGGCACTCTGGTTAAGTTGAAAACCCATTTTTAATACATGGATAACCAACGTCTTTCCCCCCAACATGTCTTCATCAGGGTGTAAAGTGCAATCGGGACAGGTGTTGAAAATCACCTTACAAAAGTATCCCGACTTCCATCTCGAGCCGTAGACATGCTCAGATATTGTGTATTATGTATGGTGTATTTTTCTGTAGCAGATGGTGGCAGCTTTGCTCAAGATCAAGCAGTCCTATAATGTGGCTGACCTACATGTAGGATACACGTCAAAAGGCTCATGTGAATCTGACTCAGCCAGACTCTTATAAATAATTCTATATTTTTATAGACGTCTCTCTTCAATATCGGTGACAACGTGACGCGCCCACGTGTCAGACCAGCTCACGGAACGGGTTGCGAATGAAGTCGGAGCATTATTTCCCTTTACATAGCAGTTTGTTAAAGGAGGTCTTGAGACAGTTTCAGGTTATCTGCTATGTCTCTACGGCGTGGGACGTGAGGTATGTGAGAGAAAAGCGTGACTTAGCTTGATAGGGAACAAATCCTGGATCGTGTTTCTCATTTTGGCCTACACTGAAAATATATTCATACAAAATTATACTTGGTCATGGAAACATCACATGGGCTACTGGTAAAATCATTATTAGTTAGTTTACAATCTTCATTGATACAATTGATTTCTTTCCAGTATTCCAGTTGGACTTTTTAAAAACTGATAGGCCTGTAAGGTGTTCTTGAATACTTTAAGATATGCAAAAGCTTTTGCTTTTCACACTATATAAATATCAAATTATTGATGGGGTCTGTTAACCAACTAGTTATTTTTTCTAACTTTTGTCCATTAGGTTTGAGGCAAAGACTTCAGTGTTCTTGACGAAGGCCTTGCCTGCACTTCTCAACAACTTACCAATTATTAATAATCTTGTGCAATGAACGCCTTAAGTTGCAGCTTTTAAAAAAAAAAAGAAAACAGTACAGCACCTACGACAACAGGCCTAGCAGCATACCTTTAGCATTAAAGGTATGCAGCATACCTTTAGGATTAAAGGTATGCTGCTAGGCCTGTTGTCGAGCCAAAGAGAGGAATTATTTTACTGAGTTTACTGGTCACTTTTACGACACAGAGGTATCTGCCCCCGGGTCGTATCTGGTCAGGATGACCTACTTATGGGTCAACACAGAGCAGCCTGACTTTCTCCACATTCCTGCAAATATGTAGGAGGAAGAAACACAGACTGCGTCACCTTTCGTGAGGCACTGGCTGCTTTACAAACACTTTTTTTTCCTATTCAGGGAAAAGGAAGAATAACAACAGGCAGACGAGACAAGAAGGCCAACACGACACAGAAGGCAGCGGAAAATAAACAGATACGCCCAGAAGGATGATATTAGCTATCAGCACTAAAAGCCACATCCGTCTGAACTGTTCAAACTGAGTTGAACAACAACACCCTTACCTGTCCGGCACTTACAGCCCACCTGCACTCTCACATGCATGTTGTAAAATGTGTAAAAATGTCAATTCATAGCTTTTGAAAGATACGAATACAAGTTTTAATAAAAGAAGATTTATGTCCCTCAAAACCATGTTGCTTGCTCTCACTCACACATTAATAAGCTTATAGTCGGAGAAGCAGGAGTTTTGCATCACCCTTCTCATATTGGTAGTCCGAGGAGGGAGTTTCCCAGAGGAAAAGGGATATATCCTCAGACTGCTGCCCTCTCCGTCATTCTCCTCCATCTGGTTTCCATCAGGAGCTGCTGGGCAGGACTGGGTTTTCTCAAAGGATCCTACATCTGTATTTACACCAAAGTGCTGTAGTCCTTGAACAGAGGCAAACAAAGAAGTGATGAAGTAGTGAAGTAAAATTAGGGAAAAGAAAAAGGTGGATGAGATCATGATGGGTAATTGTCTAACTTCAGGGAGATCCCTCCAGTTTAGGAGCACAGATGGTCCGACCCACCTTGGTTTGAGTCTCGGCCGCAGGATCTAAATCTTCCGCTCACAGGGCAGCATATGCTCTGCAATGCATTGACCTTGCTGAACTTGTAACCAACGGATATATATTGAAATTCAGGGTTTATGATCTCTTTTACGTGGCTCCAGTTTGCTGCATTTTGAAAGGGGTAGAAAGAGTCAGATATGGTAATGACTTTTGACTCGCTCAGGAACAGGGAGAGGTGCCCGAATGTGACTGGAATTAGATGGAGGGGGAAAAAAAAAACTAATTGCATGACCTCTAAATCCACACGGGGCTAAAAGTGTCTTGCTTTTTGACGCCTCTCTGTTGCACTGCTTTAAAAAAAGCCCAACGTTAAGTCGATACCAAGAGTCGCTCAATTCCTGCAAACCACCAAGGAGCGAGAGCATGTCACTGGCAAATATTTAGAGACAAGAGACTGTCTTGTTCACTTTCCACGAAGAGTGAAAACTCCTCCAAGTATATAGGAGAAAAAGTGACCCTCTCACTGGAATAAACATACACTCGAGAAAGCTTTAAATGTTCCATCAGCTGTATTTTAATGTGCATGGGTGCTTCTTCCGTCTCTGCAAAACTGGACCACAAATCTCTAAACATTATAAAGATCAAGGTAAAGTTACAGGAAGAGGGAGGCTGTTAGACCATTTTCAGCACGGGCCTGGAGACATCCGCATCAGTGGTTACTGAGCCTCCCTCAGCCTCTTGCCGAACACAAGAGCTCTCTTGTTTGAATGTTTCTTTTGTCACGTCCTTCCCCTTGTTTTGAATTGCCCACTGCGAAAATCGCAGAATTTCCATTCAAAACGCGGGAACTCTTAAGTGGCATACTGAAGGGGAAGTATCATTTCTGACACATGCAAATGACATGCTAATCTTCATTGGATTGAAAAAGAGCTTATGTAAAAGTCGTATTACTTTCAGATAAACCATCTTAGACTCTCAGAGCCGACATCGGTGATGAACACACAGGATTTGTGAAGTGGTGACGCAGGCTGCACCGCGCAATACCTCGGAAATGAGCAAATGAGGTGACTGCTTCACTGCACTGTAATTACATCCACATGATTGGGCCTGTGGATTACGCTGCTTGGCACAAGCTTCACTCTTTCCTTAACTTCAGCTAGAGATACTGACCTTTCAGCAGACTGCTCACACAAATTATTTTCTTCCATAAAACGTCTCACATGTTATTAAAAGGTTCTGTTCAGATAATTGGATAATTGTTATAGTATCCTGGAGGATGAAGATACTGTGTGCAATGGCCCTTTACTAATGCTATTAGTCTGAATCTAGGTACGGATGTTGGGATCTAATGAGGCCGGAGCCAAAGATTTTCCCGAACATTCGTTGTGCTAATGAAGCATACACAAATGGTTTCCTTTCCAAACTAGGAATGGGTTGAGACACATGGTGGTGAAGAGACCTGACACTTCAGCAGTGGAAAATTGTCGTAATTTTGCATATATCTTGTGTATTGTTTAATTTTCCTATATCTCACGTAACCTGTCCCAGAACTGTCAGGTTAAAGCCGGACCTTCACATACTCAAACTGTTGATAGGAGCGCTCTCTAGTGGAGAAGGTGGAGAACTACATGTCCATGACCCAGTTTCTTGGCAGTGTATGGAAGTCCCATACTGGTACTACAGTGTATGACTGAGATGAGGTGTACGTGGTATTTTTTTTAAAGCTATTAATGAACTTGAGTGGCAGTAAGAGTCCAGCCGCTTTAAGACTATTTGTCCAATCTGACTTCACACACAAAATAATAACTTACAAATAAGGTTTGAGTTAAAACACGTTGTAACGAACACAGACAGCTTAATTTGTCCTGATCAAAGACCACGCCGGTTGCTTTAGTTTCCTTACATTTTATTTAACACATTTCAACCATTTGTAAAAAGATTTTGAAAATACAGAACAAAATGATCACATAAGGTTCTACGATGACATCTGGTGAAAGCAGTGTGTTAAGAAATCTGGAATGAGTAAGTAGATCTTTCATACAGAGTCCCATTCATGTGATGTGTTAAACCTCTTATATGACAAACCCAATATATAATACTTTAAATGAAATCTTGTCCCTCAAAATGTCACTAAATGGTACATTATCACTTTACGTTCAGCTCTTCGGCACAAGATCATAAATTCAACTTAATTTCACTGCTTTTATTGTGAATCACAAAAAAAACAAAAACGAAAACAAACACTGAATATATTAAACTGCAAAGCTCTTTGTTGAAATATTAAAGTTAGTGAAACATGTACACTAGTCAAATATTGAGCTCACAAAACAGCCAAACTGTCACTGACAAGAAACTTAACCTGCTAAGGCTCTTGCTGTTCACAGTGAAACTTGTAGTACAAATATAGAGATATGAAATAAATATAAATAAAATAATTGAAGGAAATACATTTCTGAGGAATTTTCCAGCATTCGGTGTCTGACTAATTATACTGTATGATCTACAGGTGTCCAGCACTAGTAAAAATAAACTTTAACAGGTCAACCCTGCGTGGCTCCACTTCATGCTCACACTGCATCTTCCCATGTCTCATTTTTAACATTCGCGTTTGTTTGCATTTATGTTATTGTGAAGATGTCGTGTGCAATGCAGCCACATTTATTATGAAGTCTTCGTTGACGGTTGCAGACCATGTCCTCAGCAGTTGAGAATGGAGTTGGTCCTCATGATGCGCATGACCTTCCTTGAGTTGTAACTGTACTCGTACTGCATGTGTTCGTGGAAGAAATTCAAGAATCCTGAAAGACAACAGAGTGGGAGTTAGGAAAAAACAGTGGTAGACCTAGGAAAAAAATAAAAAATCCTACTTTTGCATGTTTTAACTAAACTGAAAATGTGACAATTGAGGCTTCACCATAGTGATACACAGCCGCGTCGACCTCGTCAGCCATCCCGGGAAAATCCTCCTCAATGGATCGCGGGTAGCCGCTGTCCATGGTGCCTGTTGCTTCATCGTAGCTGTGGGCGAACAAATAAAAGCAAAACAATGTTGATGAAATACAGAATAGTATGATAGAAGATCGTGTGCTTCTTTAAAGCCTTTAAACTCTGCTCTAACTGAGAAATGTGATACTCATCACCGCATACCTCCAATACTCCTCATCGGTGAAGAGCAGAGTTTTCCCGGTGTCTCCGATGTGCACAGCCGCATCTATTTCCCTTACTTTCTTGGGAAGACCAAGTTTGTGTATGTACTTCGGGTAACCTTCCACGAGGTTGTATCCATTCAAAGCCCACATTCGGATCCCTGTTGAAACACAGAGTTTTGGTCCATATCTGATATCTTATGACACACTATAATGGCAATCAATAAGGATGTACAACCCACCACTGAATATGATGACTTGATCATTCTCTGCCCTAGCATAAGGAGCGGAGGGCAGCCACTATGCAGCGCCAGGGGAGCAGTTTGGGGGTTCGGTGCCTTGCTCAAGGGCACCTCTGGCCCTCTGTTAATCCACGCTCCATGTTTGGTCTGTTCGGGAGCTTGAACCGAACAGTTCTCAAGCCAAGTCCCCACAGACGGAGCAACTCCACACCCCAAACATGTGTTATTCATTGTTTTTTGTATTGGGGTTTTTGCATGAAACGTTAAGGTTCTTACTGTACCTGTCTTTGAAGATGATGGTTTCCCCTCTGAGCTCTGTGACGGCATCCAAACTTAACATGGGGTCACATTTATTGGGTGCGTCAGGCTTTGGCTTCACTTTCCTTGAGTTTGGGTTTGAGCCTGTGATTGAACATCTGGCATTAATGCACAGTTCACAGAATATTTTTCCTGAATAAACAAGACCCAGTTTCAGGCTACAAAAAGCTGGGTATCACTTATGATTTGACTTGTGATCTTGTATTTTCCCACCGTAGAGAGCTTGAATGCCTTCGATGTCATCCTCAGCCAGCGGGAAGCCCGTAGTGTATGCGTAGACGGGGTACATCAGGGCCCCCGGGTCCGTGGAATGGGACATGCCAATGGCGTGGCCCAACTCATGGGCCGCCACTATATACAGGTTATAAGCTGTGGAGAAAAGATATTCAGTTTTAATCATTAGGATACAGTTTAGGGACTTATGCTGCACATTTGTGCACAGCTCTTACTTGATGAATCTTTGGTCCAGTTTTCATCCTCATCAAAGTGAGTGTCTCCTCCCATGCCTTGGCCCGGTGGGTAGGCATGAGCAAGCAATCCATTCGGCCCATCAAAGGGGTTATAGTCTCCATGCTCTACAGAATAAAGCATAGGCAATCTTTTTTTTTAAATATTTTCAGCAGAATGTGCACTATTAAAATTCTTCAGATGATGTGATTAGCAGGTGCAGTGTAGAAATGCCAACATCTGTGTTTTTGTTTCAGTAGAGGAAATGCTACAGTATGTCAGGATTACCTTTACTTCCAAAACTGATCATAATGTCAGCGTTGCCCTCGTGCAGCTTCTTAAAGGTCAGAGGGGTGACGTCAGACCAAACGTTCAGCGCATTGCGGATGGCTCTGTCTACATCAGACTTCGCCAGATCTGGTGTATAATTCACTATCCTGCAACATCAAGGGATTTCAGAGAAGGAAAAGGACTGAATAAATGATACTGGAGATCACTGTCAGAGCAGTTCAAATACTTTACTTTATTATACTTTACTATTTTTGGAATGCATACCTGAATGTGACATTGTTGCTTGGCCACTTGAGGTGTCGAGGGAAATGGTTGTACTCCCCGATGTCAGGGACGCCACATCTGGCCTGTTTCATCAGCTCCAAAGTGTTGTCGTCCAGATTCCCCGTCACCTTCAAGAGGCAGAGGAGGTGGAAAGAAAATATGTTACACGGGTAACTCAACCCCAATTTAACTTCCCCTCCTCCCAAAAAAAGCTTTCCAAAAGAAAAACAGTTTTGATGGAAACCAAACTGTTGTACACTTCCACATTTGCACAAGAAGAGCATAGAATGAGGTCCTCAAGCTAATATTCCATTAAAAAGATCTGTAACACGCATCAAGGTGCACCACCAATAATATGTTGAAGCTCATAATAAGACATCAAATAAAAAATAAATTACAAAACAGCTGCTCATTTACAGGACCAGTATAGGATTAATAACTGCCGCTCACATTGAGTTTGAAGAAGCTCTGCATCTCCCTGATCTTGGTCTCAAAGGCACCTGAGGACTTCTGTCTACCTTGGAGACCAGCTGGGAGGCCATAGAACCGACGGAGGTACTTCTGTTTGTTGAAAGAGAACAGAAGCCGGATGACATTTATACCAAATAAGCGTGCGATTACTTCATAATAACACTGTCTGGACTTTTTTTGGCAAAGAAAAAAACACTTGGAACCAGCTCACAAGATTAAGAATGTCTGAATTAGAGAGCTCAGATCTTACCTCTGCTAAAAGCCAGCTGTCTTTATCCCCGGACGGCAGAGGCAGAGCAAAGGAGTGGGCGACCAGCGCCAGCAGCAGAAAAGCTCTCATTGTTGTTGCCTCAGTGTTGTCCAAACTACTCATTGGGATCAAGAAGCTCTGAGCGGTATTTATAGTGTTTTGGGTCCACTTTTTCAAAGGGTCTCGGTGATTCATGTAAAAGCACCTAGCCACTTCCTCTTTTCTAAAGAATGTGCTTGTATCTGTAAAACTGCTCTCAGTCACTGAGGTTTGAGTGCAGTCTTTTGAACCTACCTAAAATGCTTTGATCAAGTGTTTTGCCAGTTCTCAAATTACCTCAAATCGTCATGTATGGGCAGAACAGTTTGCCCATAGATGAGGCAAAATATTGACCTTTTCTTTTTTCTTTCAAAGAATAACAATAACATGACCGTCTTTAGATTTACATTACATTTTCTTTCAGATGTACACTGGGACATTTTTCCTGCATAAGGATGTCACATCATTAGTTATTGTCTGAACATCCTCGACAGTTGAAATAAAGAAATTAAACAATGACCTACTTTCAAAAAGTAGGGACTTTTGGGAATTCTTTCATCCTGGTCTCATGATTGTCATTCTGTGTCTTGTTATTTTAGGTGAGGACGTTTTAGGATATGTGACTAACAAACACACATCAGAATAAAGACAGAGATGAGGAAAGCAGGATGTATAAATGTACATGTCCCTTTGGATATCATAGTTTATATGAGTGCATTCAACATGATGGGAGCTCTCTCATACTCACAAACAATGAGACAAACAAATGATCTCCATGTGTTTTTGTCTGGTATTAATTGAAATCAGCTCTTCCTGATTTAGGTGTTTTCCAGTGTTGCTCTTTACAGTAACTGATTATGAATCCCCAAGATAACACAGAGCATACATGACGAATTTATTATGTAATTATCTAATTTTTCTCCATTATGGGGAAATGTAGTCTGCAAGAGGCGCTATGGATGGCAACGTCAGTCTGCGTAGAATGAAATATCTCAACTATCAGATGGATTGTCATGCACTTTTGTACAAACATTCATGGTGCCAGCTTAGTTAGGTTCAGGAGAAACATCATGGTTGGGCTTAAAATAAATACATAAACTCAGTGAAATACGTGAACATGTCACAAGCGTAACTTCACAATAACCCAACAACACTTTATGACTCGGAACCAGGTCTCCCATCGACCATATGTAGTCTTTCTCGCTATGCATATTCATGTGGACGCATTCAATTTGTCCAACACGACAAAGGATTGACTTTGCATTTACATCGTTGACCTGCCATTTTAACCCATTACATGCCACCACCATGTAATGCGTTAGGACATTGTGGTCATTTCACGTATTTCTGTGACATCAGGCTGGACTTTTCATTATGCGCCATCATCAGGTAAAAATTGGAATTTGTCCAATAATTTGGCTCATGAACAAATACCTGCAAAACTAATGACAATCCCATCGGCCTTTGCTGTATCTTGTGTCTAGCGCAGATTAGCAATTGTTAGCATGCCAACATGCTCAGCTACGATGGCGAACATGGTGAACATAACACCTGCTAAACATCAGCATGTTGGCGTTGCCATAAGAGCGTGTTAGCATGCAGCTAGCACTTAGCTCAAAACCTGCTGTGCCTACATACAACTAGCAGGGCTATGGACTTTTCTTTTTACTTTAAGTACATTCTGCAGCTGCCCTTACAAATAACCTACTGTTGCATGTAGTATGCATAATATTGAGACACACTACTTTGTCATAACATTACACCTTGAGCTTTAACCTTCTTGCTCGTATATCCGCAGTGCAGAGGATTATGGGTCAGAATAGTCAGAAAAGTATGCTGGCTTGCGATCGGATGCAGCAGGACATCCTGGTGTTTTTAACATATTTCAATTGACATACTCTTGTTGGGACATACTAAATATTTTTAAATAGTATAGTAGTATGGGCATTGGAATGCAAAGCACGACTGGTTACACTGGGGAGAGTGGAAGGCTCATAGGCAAGGCTGAAGGACGGGAACTGTACACCTGGATGGATTTAATAGAAAAAAACAATGGTTCTCTCAGAGACATATTATAATAATTTCAAGGAAAAGATTTGCATAAGTTTATGTCACTCTTCTGTTTGACATCGCAGTAGTGACAATGTCAAAAAATGGCATTTGGCTTTAAAAGACCTTGAGTGTATTGTTCCAGACAATAGGTAAACTGCGGTTATCTGCAGGTCTCGTGAGTCAAAGCAGGTAAAGACATGCTGCCCATTAGTGTGTCTACTACATCAGTGTCTGTGTTAAACAACAATGACATATAATTATTTGCTCCTGCCGCAACAATGGCATTCCTTAACTTCTATATAGTAGAAAAGAAGTTAGTAATGACCACTAGAATTGAACATTTTTAAATAGTTTCCTCTCTCCCAAATCAATTCATTCACACAATAGCATTGTCTGCGAACAATATAAATGTGGGTACTTTTTCTTGTAGAGTTAACTTAAATTGCTGCTCTGACAACAATAAGGAGATGTCAAACATCCGACAGGATTTGTCACTGTCTCAGCTCGAGGTATTATCAACATACTTTTGTAAAATGTCTCGTAATGACAACGTTCTGCTGAGTGTGAGACTGTACGTCAAGTGTGGGTGAAGCTGCTGTGCTGCCAGAGGAACTCAAACCTCACACTGCCATCAAAACTTACAGATACACGTACAGATTACATACAGTTGGTGTCGTTCTAAAGGAGCAGCAGAGTACTATACAGACATCATAGAAAAACTAACGCCCATCTGCATCCATTCGTGACAGCATGTACAAAGTGTAACAAACATTGTCTGTCTAAACACTTCAGACAAATATTTTTGGACTAACATCATTGCTTAGACGGTGGTTGGGTGTCCCTGACTCATGCCAGGGGAAGTTAGCAGCTAGGGGGATTTTTTATTTTATTTTAAAATTGAACACACACACACACACACACACACACACACACACACACACACACACACACACACACACACACACACACACATACAATGTGGAAACACACAAACATCTGATCTGTGTTGTGGCCCACTGGTTGTATTCAAAAGATAAAAAGTTGTGTTGTATGACCTACATCAAAGTGGGAGGTTTTAAGTTTCACACCTGTGAACCACAAATAACACACTATATGATGCACTAAATAATATTGCTGTTCCAGAAACAAGAAAAATGATCTCAGGTTTCGGAAGTAAGCAGCATTTTCTGTAAGAGAAACGTTTCTGTTTTTCCTCCTAATTATGAGATCTTAAAAATAGTCTGCAGCCATGCTGGCAGTCCCATGAGGCTTTAATGCTCATAAAAGGAACTGTATTAATCATTCTGAAAATTAATATGGCAGCAAAAACCCATGTTCTATATCAAATGTTTTTGAACATTTCAGACTCAGCTTTATATTATCTGGCTAAGGTCAACATCTATCAAACACCACGTTTCTCAGCATGCATCTAATTACGTTCTCATACCTGGAAGGATGTGTTCTGATATCTGCTGTTGTGCTGCCAGCTGTTGATTATTAAATCACATTTGGTTGAGTATTTCTAACCCAATGTGACGCTATAGCTGAAAATAGCTAGTTTTCTGTTGGATATGCCACATCTGTTTCTGCCTTTATTTGTAGATATTACAGCAAGTCGCTCCCATGTCGTGTCATGTTTTTTGTTTTTTTTGCATGAGGCTACACTAGCAACCAGAAAGAAAATGGACACAAAAGTACAACTCACAGATAAAATGTACTTGTCAAAAACACAGAAAAGTTCACACTGGACTGTCAAATGAAGACAGACGGCATTTCCAAATACATTAGAAAACTATTCAGACATAATCGCTGGAATCCAGAGATGAAGGGTTAGGGTTAACCCTAACCCTAACCCTAACCCGGCAAAATCCACTCTTGAAATGTCACTGTTGTTCTATACTTGGTCATGATATGTTGGCATGGAAGATGCAAAAGGTTTGTACATGGATGACGTGAGGTGTGATGAAGTCAACCACTTCCCTGGTGTGTAAGAGGAAAGCTGATGAACGAGCTCCATCAGACAGATACACAGTGGTGATCTGCATACTTACTAGCTGGTTTAATTTCAATTGATTGGTTCCACGGTTTCATCGTGCAAATCAGTTGATTGTTGTGACCGAATCCTTTTTTGCTATTGTTTTAAAAAAAAAAAAGAAAATGTTAAAAGTATTTTACAGTAAAATAAAATAAATAGTGTTTTCGGCAGAAAATCCTTTTTTTTTTTATAGCAGTTAGTGAATCAGTTACCTCGACTTTGTTCAGAAAGTGAGTCATGAAGCTGTGTTTACATTTAGCCGACTAAATTTCTGTCAATATACATTTTGTGACTAATGTTTGCTCTGTGTCTGTAGCTTCTTCAAACAAGCTTCAGAATAACAACGCCACAGGAGTAGTACTTTGAGGATCTGTATGCTTATTTTTTCTTTTTTTTTCTTTCAACAATTTGAAATGAATTCACTTATAAGAAAGAAGCCCATTCAGTTAATTTAGAGGAAGACTTCGAAAGTAGTTGTTTTACCTTTAAAAAAAAAGAAAAGTCAGAAAGTTTGGACATAAATACTGTTAAAACTGACACTTATGTAAGAATTATATCTGTGTTTCTCCTGAATGCAGGGACGTTGGTTCATTTTTTTGCCAACATGTTCGCCTTCAACTTAGAATGAAAACTTGAAGACTCTGTACAACATGGCTCAAATGCAATGAGTCACAATAAGCGTTGACATTTTACACCTTTTTAAAGTAAAAGTACGGAACATTTACTGTAAGTCTCTTTGGACAAACACGTCTGCCAAACAAATGCAACATAATAAAAGCATGATAAAGAGCATGGTCAGTAAACCACAATATGAATCATCTAGTTTACAGTAAAGGGATGATTTAGATCACACGGATGCTAAAGATGTATCGGAAATAATGATGAAACTATAATGTAATCTTTGCAAGTCCACAAATCAAACACCGAAAAGGGCTTGAATTAAAGTGCTGAGCAACTGCAGTTGCCGAACCACCGCAGAGATTCAAACCACAGTGACTGCTGTGGAGTAAGGTCAGGGCCACTCAGCAACATTTAGAAACTACATGTGTTGGAGAGAAACCACAGGAGGGCAGTAGAGGCTGTTTTGGGGTGGTAGCACACAAACTCTGGGCTCTGGGCTCACTGGTCCACTGCATGACTCATATCATGCCCCATGACCTCAAACTCATGCTGACGCTCATCAAAATATCTTGTAAAAACAATTATTATGTTTGTCTGAAACAAACCACATGACAAATGCACCTTCTATAGTCTTATCTGTTACTTTTGGACTGTTTTGTAATGATGGCAAGCAAATATAGTTGTTTGCTTTACTAAAGGTTGTACAATGAGTGAGCCTCCAGCTGCAGATTGCATACTTAGAGAAACTAAACTTTAATCATCACAGTGTGTACTGCTCCCTCCAAAATGTTGTTTATAGCCACTACGAATAGAAAATGTGCGTGATTATATATTCTTTAGATTTATTCTCATAGGTTCTTTATTTTTGCAGAAACATAGTCCCAGTTGAAATGACCGCAGTTTAGATATTGCTTTCACCCATTCATCTCAATTTCAATATATAAGGAGGCTGCACTGTTGTGTTTTATACCAGCCTACCAAGAGGGGAGACGAAGTCTGATATGTGCAATTTCAACACGCCATGGCTTTAACGGTAGCATCATTTGTTTCAGTTTGTTTTGTTGAGAGTCTATTTCTCATAAAGGGTATGCAATTATTGCAGTCCCTCATTATTTTGGCTCTTGCTGTCATTTGCCTTTTCTCTAATTAATTTGAGCTGAATGAGTTGATTGGATGATTTTTTTCCCGATCACCTGCTGCACAGGGTGTGGGGTCTGGCTCCTGATTAAGGATTGTGAACAGCTTGGCAGTGTATTATGAAGACCTTTCTTCATGGCTTAAAATAGGCGGAGAACTGTGCACCTAGAGCATTCTGACCCTTCCTCAACTATAAAGAAGGCATTTAGGTCCATTAGTGTATAATAACCTGAAACTAAGAACTGTCGTGCTTTTGTTGCCTTAGAATGAGCAGCTTATATATAAGTTTGTAGCAGGTCCTCTTTACAGAGTCGGCCATGTTGCACAGCCATGTTTTTATAGATGCCCCGAACAGACAAACCAAACGCCGGCTCCAGTCAGGGCCCATTGCGTTCTTACTTTTCCTGAAGGCCACCTTTTAGGCTTGGAAAGAGAGGGGCAGGCAGAGGGGTTGCAATCTTCAACCTCACCTCTAGATGCCACTAAATCTTACACACTGGTTTTTTAATGCAGACCTAGTTTTAGCAGATTCAGCCAGAAACTTTGATCTTTAGGCCCTTGTGACTTTTGTGTTGTCTTAACCTTTTTTCCTTTATTAAGGAGGCATTATTTTCATTGTGAAGGCACTGGTGAGATTTGTTTCACTAAGTGAACATTTATTTATTAAATGTTTGGAAACTGGCTCTCAAGCTCCTTCCTGATCAGCTGAAATCTGGGGAATCAGTACAGCCACACCATTTTAACACAAAACTGCGATATAGATAATGATACTCTTCAAAAGACCATAGCATAAATCAGAAGGAGGGAAAAAAACTAAAACAATTTGGAGCTTTTTCAGAACTTCTTCGGGACAAGAAAATCGGAAAGAATTCAAGGAATTCTCCGGTTTGATGGGTGTTGGTGAAGTGAGGGAAACTGAACCGTGAAGGGAAACGGTTGCTTTTAACTGGGGTCTCCCGGGACAGGATTAAGTCATTCGGAACAAATTGATTAACCAAGTAATCTTAGCTGGCACTGTGTCAGTGTGAAAGCGTATATTTGGGGCGAAACAGAGATGTCTCTGCTGGTTTAATGATCACAGCGGTTTCTCCCAGCTTGTGTCCTTGCAGCTCCAAAATACACCCTCAGTCATCACTTTGGCTTAAAATTACTTCATTACCTCGTCTGTACTCAGACCATAAAACCAGAGCGACACAAATTCATCAAGTCTTTCTGCGAAAGAGCACGGCGTAATCTAGAAAAGTTGTCCCATGTTGCCCTGCAGAGGACCGCTGTTGCACCCATAAAGCTCCTCAATGACCAGCCAACCGTAATTGTAGCCTGAATGTACCGCGGCACCACCCTTGCCAGTCTGGGCGGCTTGGCTGGCGGCCATTTTCTTTTTGGTAGGCCTTAAATCCACCCCTGCAATTTCAGCTCCCTCTCAGACAACTCTCTCATTGAAACTTAGAGTTCTTTGCTTCTGAAACGGGACACAAATGAGTTTTGCTGGGGCTATTTCGGAAGCCCTTGCAGAATCCGTGGGAGGGACTCGGCAGTGCCACCCAGCTCATTGTGTTATCAGTCCAGAGGGAGTTAAGTTGAGGTTCCCGTACAGGACTGAGGAAACCATTTACTCAATATCAGAGCTGCTTGTTTTTTGATGTTGGCAATATCAACATGTTTATGCCGAACATAATTAATAGTTTCAGCAATGAGCACATCGTGCAGAAATAATCTCTTTCTGTGTTGTGTCTTGCCTCACGTTGTAGGTTCACCACTTGTTTGGGATTATCTGCCAGGCAGCACAAAGCACTCTAAAGCTCCTAGTGTAAATAGTGTGCCTTATTCCTGATATCACTTTAATAAGTATTGAAACCATTTCAGTCCTAAATGTGCAATGAATATGAATACGATGTTGAGATTGAAACCACCCACTGAATACGTTATCCATTCATATAATCGTTGGAGAAAAAATATCACGTGACCAAAAACTGTCCAAATGTCACTTCTTTCTTTTCTCATTTTGTTGTCCTTGACTCTCTGCAAACCCCTCCCTAATTCCATGGCACTGTCTGAGGCTTTCCTTGGATTTGCAAGTGGTATGAGTCACAATAACCATTTAAAAGGCTTTCTCATTAACCAGAACTTCCATTTCCATGTGTGTAAACTAGGCCACTACAATTCCTGTCTTAATAAGTCTGTGAAATGCCTGTCATGCTGCTTTCTTGCTGTTTCTTGGTCTTACTTATGCCCGGTCCGTGTTTTACGGCGCCCACATTTATGCCGGCGGGAGACATCTCTCCTTCCACTGAACCACAGGTTGACTTGAAGCTGGCCACAGTAAGTGCGTAATTGCATGAGCTGCATTACAACAGTTTGAGATTGGACTGCATGTGACTCAATCTCTTGTACAATGCCAAAAGCATCCCAATTTGGAGGTATTTCTATCAAAGGAAGGACATAGCAAGGACCCGTTCTCGTATGTGTGTGGGGAGGTAGAGATAACATTTTTTATTCTTTTGTTTTTGTGTGGGTGGGGGGCGGAGGTAAGTAATTGCACTGCCCTCGGAGTCCTTGTAGTTTGTTGAATTGCATGCTTAAACAGATTTTTTGCTCTCTCCCTAATTTCCTTTCATACATGTATTCTTATTTTTCTGTGGGAGGAATTGTTGAGAAAGACAATCTGCATGGGAATTGATTACCAATGTTTGCAAAGTCTTTTTTTCAGTTTATTGTTGTGAAGGATTTAGTTGTAATTAGAGACGGCGTAATTGACATTCAAAGCTATAAATCTGATCACCTAAGGGTGCAATTTTAAAGCAGATGTTTTGAATGAACGTAATATGCAATGTAATGGATGCTGCAAAGTATGACAGTAATGTTTAGTCTACTTTAATGCATGCTGCAAAAAAAGGATCCACAAAGGGAATACAACCTTCTCCCTTGGCATTCATTGAGTTGTGCAGGACCAGTTGATTTACCTGGCTCTTCAGTGCAGCATGATATCTGATTTGGAGCTTGAATCTACTCGTAGGAATACCTCCAACAGTACTACAACCTGCAAGAAGAGCCAATGGGGCGCATAAAGCGGAGCGGGCACTTCTTCACCTCCAAGGTGAAAGACATGCAGATATTCTTTGGTCTCAATGTGTCAGGCATGCTGGACTCAAACACACTGGAGATGATGAGTAGCCCTCGATGTGGAGTTCCAGATGTGGAGGAGTACAGCTACATCCAGGGGACACGGTGGAACAAGAATGTCATCACCTACAGGTATCTATGTGGTCTTCATTGATATTTAGTGATCAAAATGCTATCACTCTTTTTTGCTGTTAAAGTGGAGTAGAATTAAAGCCTGCAACATATGTCTCTAAATTAATAATGTAGGTATATCTGACCTTGGCTGAACTTACCAAAAATATGACTGTCTGGCTGTCCCTAAAATGCAAACCCCGCCAATATGTGGGAAACATTTGGAGGCAGCAGGCAATAAAACCGTTGGCAGAAATAGGGAATAGCAGCTGTCACTAACCGTTGTGGTTCACAGATTTCTTTGGGGTTTGGGATTCCTGCCTCTGAGGGTTATTATGGGCTCGTTATAGTGCCAAGTTCACCATACATGCTTGAACTTATGTAACACTGTCTGGAACGTCCATTTCCATTTCTTTGTTCTGTCTGAGGCACGTCTGCTGGATTACATACATAATTGGTGCATAATTAAAGAGAAACTACGACAGGCAGCTATTGTCAAAGTCTGTATAACTATTTAAATCATATAGTTTTACCATCCATAGCTATTATTCTTCGATTTGTATTCAGGGGACACTGTGTCTTGACATGTGCTCATTGCTGTTGCAGCATTGGCAGGTACACCAGAGATTTGCCACGCAACACTGTGGACTCTTTGGTTGAGTCAGCTTTCAGCGTTTGGGCCCGAGCCAGCAGTCTGACGTTTGTCAGGTTGCACAACCGCAAAGCTGACATCATGGTGGAGTTTGTGACTTATGGTGGGTTTGACTCTTCTGCTTCACACAGAGCACAGGTGTAGATGCCATTTGGAAGTGCTTTGAGCAACTTGAGTCACAGAATGAAACGTGCACTTTTCAGTGATATAACAAGCATTATGTGAAACACAATCATATTTGAAAGAACAGAAACCGGTCATTTCCTTTTGGCTTGAAAGAAAATTGTGTTCTCTGTGGGTTTCTATTCCATGTTTGGCCTGGATTAAATTGAGAAGCACATGGTGACTTGTATCCGTTTGACGGACCCAGCGGCACACTGGCTCATGCCTTCGGTCCAGGGCTGGGCGTTGGAGGGGACACGCACTTTGACGACGATGAGCACTGGACAGCAGGAGATACAGGTGCTAAACCAGGTAACAATCACTCCACTATGATACTGAAGACTATCACTTATCTGGATGCACTTTTCTTTGTGCTATTGCAGGTTTTAATCTGTTTGTTGTAGCTGCGCATGAATTTGGCCATGCTTTGGGCTTGAAGCACTCCAGAAACCCAGAGTCACTGATGTACCCGAACTACAAAACCTCCCGTTCAGCCAACCTATTATCCAGAGAAGACGTAGCAAATATCAACGCACTTTACAGTAAACAAGCTTTAAAACTATACATTTATTGTACTTGAAGTACAGTGATATTGATGAAGTATTGTTACATTTTTAACACCTGAGTGTTAATTCAAGTGGATGTGTGTTATAGGTCCAGTAAGAGGTCGTCCAAATTACTTTTCGAGGTTCGGCTGGAGCTCTCAGCAAAACCCCTGGCTGTCAGGATCTCCGTTTCCTCAACACATGCAGAACAAATGTGCCTCAGACCTGACCTTTGACGCGGTGTCTACTCTTGGGGACTCCACCTTCTTTTTCAAAGAAAGGTGTGTTGATGATTATTCTTCCTTTCTTTAATTCACAACTTTAGTTATATATACATATACAGTCAGTTCATGGAAAATGTTGGTGAGCAGTTGCCACGAGCAATCCCATCTTGGCCCGTTTAGCACTCCCTCAAGACTGCACCAATTTAAAAAAATATTTTAGACAATAATGTCCAGGTTGACAAAAAATTAAGTTACCCCTTTAATATTTGACTTAAGCGACAATGTTTTTTTCCCACAAGATACCTCTGGATTAAACATAACGAGCACTATGACATCAAAGAAGGTCCCATCACTAACTTTATGCCCAAGATTGAAACCAGCATCGATGCGGCCTTCTGGATGCCCCGCAAATCCACTGCTTACCTCATTCACGGTAACTGTTTTTATTGATTCGGTACCTGAAAGTAAATCATTTCACCTCTCATTTATGAAAAAAAAAAAACTCCACTGAATTTTATTTCTTTGTTTCGACAGAATCTATGTTCTGGACAGTGAAAGGCTCTCTTGTGAAGGGAAAGCCTCGCGCACTCAGCCACTTTGGTTTTCCAGCCTGGGTCCAGGACGTTGACGCAGCAGTGCACATAGTGAAAACAGGTCGCACCCTTTTCTTCATGCATGATATTTACTGGAGGTAAGGCAACAACATCAATAAATTACTTAAAAATATCTTTACTTTTGTTATATATCAGTTATGGTAACGTTCCAGTCTTATACATTTGTGACCAGTGGCGGACTCAGGGCACCAGCTGCATGCGGTGCAGCACCACCGCATGCAGCTGGTGACTCAAATTGGAATCAGACATGATAGCACTCCCTTAAAAGACCACTTTTCTTTGCACGCACTTACCTACAGAGCATTTTATTTTTGACCATTTGAGGTTATTTTAGCAAACAGTATAAGCCGTGCACTGCAGGTATGAGAATACTTTGCATTGTGTGATCTTCTTATTTCTGAAATAGTTCAACATCGTGCATTAGCGAAAGCCACACATCAAAGTCTTGTATGCGTGCACTGCAGACTGAATTGAACCAAATTATACTGTTGGCCTACTTTTTTTTGCCTAAATTAACTACTTTTTTTTAAATCATGTTATATTAAATTGAAGTGTTGTGGCAGAACCGAGACTATTTGGAGATTATTTGGACCTCACACAGAGAACAAAGGGCTCAAATTGGATTTCATGATGTGACCGTACCAGAAGCAGCCACGAACAAATGTTTTGTCTCAGCCTTGAAAGAGGAACAGAGGATCATGAGTCATGACTTCTGACAAACATTTTTTATATCGTGTCTTTTCCAGTTACAATGAAAACCGAAGGGTTATGGATTTTGGCTACCCAAAGTACATCAGCGAGGACTTTCCTGGACTCAACACAACAATAAATGCCGCTGTTCATAAAGAGGGTGAGCCAGTGTAATTATTATTACCCATTTTAATGTATGTTTGAAATGTAAGTTAAATTGTTTGTTCACTTGAATGTTGCTGAAATCTAAAAATGTTCCTCAACAAGCCACATAAATACAGTCGGGTGATGTTCTTATTTGAAAGAGCAGTGACCTTGTCTGGGGTTAGGAGGTATTGTACTTCTGTCTGTAGCCTGAGGGGGCTTTTGCAAGTTGTATTGTTATTAGTAGCACAGGAATGCTTATTTACATGCAACATCAGCTGAGTGGAGAGAAGTTTTTACAGAGCATGTGGTTCCCCTCTATGATTTAAACTGTATAATTTACCCACTTTACCACTCAAAGGCCTTCATTTCATATACTGTCATTTCAGCCGTGAGCAAAAGTGGATACTTAAGTTCAGAAAGATGCTCATCAGCGTCATCATCATGATCATCAACAACAAACAGCAAAAACATTCCAGACAACACAACACGATAAAGGTTAAATATGTGAATCAGCTCGTTTGTTTCTTGAACATCTGATTTGTTTCCCCTCATCTCAGGTTTCATCTACTTCTTTGTCGGACCACAGGTCTACCAATACGACTACACCCAGAAACATGTTGTCGGAGTTCAGAAAGCAAATTCCTGGCTCGGATGTTGAAATATTGTAAATCCATGAACACGCAGAGAGGAAATGTCCTGAAAACCTTGATTAAATTAAAAAACGAGAAGGGAAATAAAACACTGTGCTTCTTCACTTTCGAGTGGAGTTTTATTTATCAGTCAATGTTTGTCAAAATAAAAGAGTTACTATTCAGACCTGATAACACATGTGTGTGTTTTTTATATGCATTCCTCAGTAAAAATGCTTCAAGCGTCAGCTCTCGTGGTTAGTTCAAATCTTTATTAGCAAATCTGCACGTCACAGCGGTGAAGACATGAAGATATGAGTGTTTGCCTCACTAATGCCTGCAGGTTTAGACTTAGAATGTTGCAGAATTCACAAATAACACTTTTGGCTTCTGGATTCTGGTCGATAAAATGTACTGTACACACTCGTCTTAACCCATAACAGACAGAAAGCCTAGACGTTTCATGGAGACGTTTCATTGGAAGGTTTTAACTGCAAAACGTCCAGAAAATTGGGGAAGGTAGACCTAGCTGTAACTACAAGGATTCTGTGCTTTTGTGCCATGTGGTTGCCCAGCAACCCCCGAGAATACTCCCATATAAAAAAAGTGAAGCCTGGTGGAATGTGCATTTAAAACATGGAGTTGCTCTGGCTATGCATACCTGTTTTGGGCTCTCTGAATGATGTTAGTAAAAGTATTGTGGACTCTACCCATTGATGTGTTTTTAAACAAACTGAGTCAGAGAGGTAATTGGTCAACTGTCAATGAATTCTGAATTCTGTTTACCCACATGGAACCACGATACATACTAATATATATACTAATAATTAATTGATATATACTTTATCTCAATGTGACCAGATGGATAGAGAAAAACTAAATATGGGGTGTCATTATGGTTCTAAATTGCAGCTCCTTCTGCGAATCCCCTTCTAATTATGTCAAAACCTCTCATCTCCCTCTTTCAATTGATACACTTAACTTTACATTTACTAAGGTCAATGAGGGATAATCCTTACTTTTACCTGGATTCACCTCATGTTTCTTTCATGAAATGAATTACCAAATTAGAAAAAAATAACAACGAAATGTCCTCTGATGGCAACACAATTTAGTAGTTGTAATTTAGGGGGAAATTAATTGAATTGATCATTAGTAATCATTTGTTAGTCTCTGAAAAAAAACCTGCCTTTAACCTCACCTCAAATGTAGACTACATCATATCCCAATACTGTAACAGCCTAGAGAAAACACCATTAAGACCTGATCCTCCAGATCTGAACTACATCAGGAGGTTTTACCACCTGAGTCCCAGATCCAGAGTGTCGGGGAGAAGGATCAGGTCCACGTCGTCAACCATGGAGGAGAAGATCAGAGAAATGTAAAAATGTTTTGGTCTTAGAGAGACATGTGGTCTGGACCCTACCGCCCTGGATGTGATGAGGCAGCCCAGGTGTTGTGTTCCAGATGTGAAAAACTTCAGCTTTTTCCCCGAAAAGCCTAAATGGAAGAACCACACATACATGTGAGATGTTTTGGTTTTAATGATTGCTGTAATCTTGTAAAATTAGTATTTTCTTGTAGATTTCATTTAGCCAACAGATGATATGTAACTGTAGCTGCAGCTGTGGAACGTTTGTGCGTCCGTCTTTGGCACTGCAGGATAGCCAAAAACACTCCGGACATGGAGAGGGAGGACGTGGAACAGTCCTTTGGTTCAGCCCTGAAGATGCGGAGTGATGCTGCACCGCCGAGGTTCATCCAACTCAACCATGGGAAAGCTGATCTAGTCTTCTCATTCGCCCGGAGAAGTAAATCTGAAAATCACTTTTCAAGATTTACTATTTAGCTCAATATTAAGACTCAAAACCTAATTATTGTTAATAACAATACACAAAGAGAGAGTCCTCTCTAATTCATAGTGTGAAGACGTGTCTTTTCTGTTGCAGCTCATCAGGATTTCTTTCCCTTTGATGGACCCCGGGGAGCGCTGCCTCACGCCTTTCAGCCAGGAGAGGGGATAGGAGGAGACGTGCACTTTGATGAGGATGAAACATGGACGGCGGGGAGGCAAGGTTTGTCAGAATGAAACACAAAAGATTACCTTATGATTCTATATCTACTGTATATTCTATATCTTAGCTTCTGTCAAAAATGTTTGCAGACTGTCAAAACAATGCTTTGTCTTTTATACTTCTTGTTGACAGATATCAATATTTTCTTGCACACTTACATTTTTTTGGTACTTTATTTTAGTATTTCATGTTATGCTTCTTTGCACTTCTACATTTTAGAGGGAATCATTGTAGTTTTCACTCCATTGTACAGTTTTAGTTACATAAAGATTATACAAACAAAGATCCACTAAAGCATACAATTGTATGCATTGTTATCATTAACTTACTGAATAGTATATAAAATTAGCTGCACCCATGAATAGCATTAATTAAATGCTACTTACCGAACAATAACTATCTAATATATGATAAAATAATGTCATTGGGGAAATTTCCTGCATAATGAGTATTTCTTTCTTTTGATACTTTAGGTACATTTTGCGGACAATACTTTGACTGCAAGCCTTTTATTTCTTTTTACATTTTAGTATTTGCACTTCTACTCAAAGAGGACATTTGCCACCTTTTATGTTGATGTCCAATCACTGCTGATGTGTCAAGAAGTAAATTCTCCAGTTTGTGCTATATTGACAGAGAAAGCTGATCTCTCCTGCTGCGGAGCCAGGCCGGTTGTGCTTACATGTACCAGGATGCATTACAGCAAGCGGCGACCAAAGCTGATTCTTCCTCTGTTCTTCCTCTAAGTGCGTCACTGGGAGGAAGAAGAACGATAGACTTTGCAGGAGAACATCAGTAACAATTGAGGGCATTTTTTTACACTATAATGCCAAACTCGGCTCGAGATAAGGTTTAAATTCTGCAAATGTTCCTTTAAAGTAAAGGATCTGAATACATATTTTCAAAATTTGAATTCTTGATCCACAATTGGCAGCAAACAGCTGCGTTTCTCTTTGTGATTTGAAACTTTAAACACCTCCTTCACAGAAGCAGTTGCTCGTGCCTTTTTTTTTTCAGCTGACAGAAAACACCTGATATGACATCATCGCTTGGATGTGGTCAAAAGTGAAACATACCTGAAAGTTTTCCAACCAACAGACAGAAGTTTTCTGCATAATTCTGTTTGGATTTACCAGCCAAATGTAAGAACAGGACTCGTCTGTTGCTGTATTTCAGGTTACAGCCTGTTCGCTGTTGCAGCTCATGAGCTCGGCCACTCAAGAGACCGCTCTGCTATCAAATAAAAAATGTGCAGTGACTGTTTGAGCAGAATAGAAATAAAATGATCAGAGAGGAGTGAACCATTATTTGCAATGCCGTATCTAATGCATTCTGTTCCAATGTTTCTTAGGAAAAGAAACAAAAAAAGTTGAAACACAACTAGCTCCCAAAAAGTGTGACCCCAACTTTTCTTTTGATGCAGCAGTTATGATTGAAAATGAGATTAAGAACAGGTACAAAATATATCAAATATGTTTTATATAATGATTGCAAAATACCTTCAAAGATGCAACTGAGTCTGATTATTCTTTCAACCCAGGTATATGGATGAGAACAACGCGGACAACTTATTGGAATCGCCTGCGAGAGAACCACAGCAGCACATATTTACCCAGCATCAGTTCTCACGTGGATGCCGCTCATGACATCCCTGCCAAAGGCGTGGCGTACATATTCACTGGTCGAGTAATAGACAGTCTGCAAAGCATCACTTAGGGCTTGTCAGCATGACATTGCTGGATTTCCAGTGTGGGGAAGGGGGGGAAGACAAAATGCGGCCAAATTACAGCCTTGTGCAACTTAAGTGTTGCAGTCCATGCAAGAGGCTAATTGAGTTTGGCAGCACTTGTGGTATGTTGCTGTTTTTCATAGTGTCCCAAAATGCAGTGACACGGCTGTGTTTTTCCAGGTCATAAGTACTGGGTGGTTTGAGAGCTCAAGATGAAAAGTCATGCTGGCTCCATCTACGAGTACGGCTTCTTCTCCCAAGTCAGGCAGGTTGACGCTGCCGTGCATATCAGTGAATCTGGGAAGACAGTCTTCTTCCTAGGGGAGATTATTACAGGTAACTTGTTCTGATGCCAAGTTATTTTTTTTTTTGATCATGGATTTTTTACATGAAAAGGAAAACTTACCCATCAAAATGAATAGATAAATACATTATCAATATCTACACTACACCTATAACACCCATTCAAAGGCAGTAAATCAGTATGTCTGACTATTAAATAACTTGCCATTTGACCAGAAGGAAGTCTACATTATAGCTTAACAGCAGAAATTGTAATCAACAAACACATTATTTAAAAAATGTAGCTGGATGAACAACATTCATGCATGAACATACTAACATTCCTGCACTGAAAAAAAAATACTAATAATCAATGTAGTTGAATAATCCAATCTCAGGTATGATGAGCGCAGGAGAAAGATGGACCCCGGCTTCCCCAGGCTGGCCTGGAATACCGAGACGGGGCGACACTGCCTTTGAGTTAGGTGGTAAACAAAAAGAGAAAAACTGTCACACATGAACTTTGAATAATATAGACCTAAGCAACAGGATACAAATAGAGCACAACTGAAATAGAAGTTGTAATTTCTTGTTTTTACCGTGTTTAGGTGGTAGACGGGTGGGGTTTACTGCACTGGACACACTTTTATACTGAAAACGCCATTCGACCCAGTTTTGGAACAATGTGTTAGTCAAGTCGGAATCCTTTGTTTACAGCTACACTTTTTTGTTCACGTTTCAGCTCATTTGCTTTGAAACAAAACCAGGAGATAACACACTTTTTGTATGATGTTCTGTTGACAGGTAGCATCTTCCTCTTCAGTGGGACAAAATCCTACCAGTATGACTTCAGACAAAACCAGGTGGTGAATATTATTTCAGCAAATTCTTGGCTAGGATGTTGATACAGTCAATAGAGTGCTGGGCAAGTTTCAGAGAATACATCCTTCAACTGCTCAGACCGTGGGCGAAGGTTCATCTTCCAACAGGACAACGACCCTCAGCACACAACCAACATAACAAAGAAGTCGATTCAGGACAACTCTGTGAATGTCCTTTAGTGCAGTGATTCTCAACTGGTGGGTCGCGACCCCGTTTTCATGGGCAAAAAAAAATTGGATAAGATTTTGTTTTTTATCCTGTGGTTTTATTTTGAAGGGGATTTTTTATGCAGCGGAGTGTCGTCTATTCACACTTTTTTGGGCTCTGGTTTGGACTTGTTTTGCATGTGTCCCTCCATGTTTTCAGCAGCATTGCTGCTACTTTCAGCCACTCATTGTTTGAGTTTTTCAAGCCGGCGGTGATTGACAGGTGATGACAGGTGGCGTGTGCCAGGTTGGGTCAAACCATCCTGATATGGGGGAGTATAAAGTAATTTTTCCTCAAAATTCGACACACAATACCCCATAATTACAAAGTGAAAAAAGGTTGTCGAATTTTTTTGCAAATCTATTAAAAATAAAAGAACGAAAATACAACACATACATAAGTATTCACAGCCTTTTGCTGTTGAAGCACCTTTAGCAGCAATTACAGCCTCAAGTCTTTTTGAGTATGATGCTACAAGCTTGGCACACCTATTTTTGGGCAGTTTCTCTCATTCTTCTTTGCAGGACCTCTCAAGCTCCATCAGGTTGGATGGGAGCGTCGGTGCACAGCCATTTTCAGATCTCTCCAGAGATGTTCAATTGGGTTCAAGTCGGGGCTCTGGCTGGGCCACTAAAGCAGTGGTTCTCAACTGGTCTGGCCGTGGGACCCACCATCACCCCTTAATGACAAGCCGCGACCCAAATCGAGGAACATTTTCAACTTCTCAAATTTATTTAATGAAAAGATGGTGCTGATTGGCTGATGATTAGAAAACTAATTTCGCGGGTCACGGTGTTCTTCTATGCTGTAAAATGGCAGGGGTACGTGAAGATTTAAAAAATATATAGATTTAAAATTAGCATTGATTTAAAAATATTTATTTAATACATTTTCAATAAAATATAAGTGTAAGTTCATAAGCTGAATTTTATATTCAGTAGGCTATTCAATTTCATTATTCTAAAAACCCAGACTTTCCGGATGCACTGTATACATTTTCTTATATGAAAGGATGTAAAGTAATGAACTTATAATGTGAATATCCAATGCAAAGTGTATCTTTTTTTTACAAATATTGTGTACTATTTTTCCTGGATGTTTGTCCTCAGATGTACATTCAATACTGAGTACCATTTAATAACCTCATAATGTAAGTCTTAACGTAACTTGTTATGTTGTAAATCCCAATATGTATGAACAGGATGTTTCTTATTAAACTGGATGTAATTTTTGTCCATAAATCTCAGATTCTTTTGTACAACACAGTTGTTTCATCTTTGCTCTTCAATGAAGTCGTGGAAGACTGTTCAGATTCTTTAGATTCTCAATGTAAAAATACTCCATTAAGACTTAAAGTCTTGCATTCAAAATTTTATTTGCGTAAAAATACATTATTATTAACAAAATGTACTCTAAGAATAAAAGTGCTCAGTATGCAGAATGCAAAATGGCCCCTGTCCGTGTTGCATTATTTTATACAATATTATTATTTTCTAAGATGCATTAGCATATGAGCAGCAATTCAATCTCTTTGCTGGTTGCGTTTTTCTTTTTTTTTTAAGATGCTCATCATACATTTTTTACATTTTGATCTGCAAAGTAAACCAATAATTACACCTGCCAAATACATGTAGTGGTGTAAAACGTGCAATATTTCACTCTGAAATGTCTGAAAAGTACAAGTATAATGCCACATAAAATTACCCAGGTACCTCAGAATTTTATTTCAGTAAGTACAGTACTTACAAAGTTAAACCACCCATCTTCCATCAAACCAGGTTCATACTAATTATTTTTCTCTTTGCAACCAATAAGGCTTGGATTTTTTTACTCAAAACAAAACATCTAAGTAGTCAGGAAGATGGAAATGAGCAGTTTCTGTCCACGCAGTCAGTTGCAACATGAGCCTGTGATGTTGAAGTCTGTGCACAGCAACTTTAATAACATTGGCGTCCCCAGATGGCAGAGAGAGGTAGTTCCAGCCTCAACCAGGGGACCCCAGTACCTTGAAATAATATCATGTGAGTTAAATGCACTCGCTCATGTTTACCCACCACACTGGACTATGGTCACTGTATATAAAACGTTATCAGAAAGTCCACGAAAACACTGAAAATATGTTGCAAGTTTGTGGGTGTGTGTTCCTGTTTACCAACCAAACACCAGATTTAAGATGAATGAACGAAGCAAATCAGTGTAATTTAATTGGGATGCTTGTTTGCAGCTCAGTGTTAGACTTTGGCTTACAAACGCATCAGAAGGTGAATCATAAACGTGAGGATGAAAAGAGGTGCATGAAGGCATCTCATTAAAATAAATGGTGACAACAGAAGAAAACAATTAAACTGCTTCACAGATGTTTCATGGGTGATGTTAAAGTGATCATATTGTCTCATCCCACCGTGTTATCAGAGGGGCCACTTTTTACTCCCACACCTTTCTGGCATAGGGGCTTGTGTTAACATTTATTCAGCTCTTATCAGATCAATATCAAACTCAGCCTGTCTTTATAAGAGGAGAGTGGACTGAGATTAGACATTCTTTCCAAAATATGTCTCTTGCTGATTTTTGGATTGTGCTGTTGGGTTGTTTAGCCCTCAGTCATGCAGCACCTACAATCGCTCCAACAGATTCACCAGCAGACGAAGAACTGGCGGAGGTAATGCAATATATTCCCTGCAAAAATATTAGTAATAAGAAGTGTCTGGACTGACCAGCTGATTACAGGGGAACGTCTTGCATTTAAAGACACTAGTGATGAAAGAAACGAGACAGGTTGCAAGAAGTCTTTAGATTTGTGTAGAGACAGGCAATAAGCTCTGTCATAGTCAGATGAAATTAACTATGAATTGCTTGCAATAAAATAATCTTCTTCTGTTATCAGAGATACCTCACTCGGTACTTCACTGATGTTGGAATGACAAACTCCTCAGCGAAAAGACACCTTGTGAGCTCCTTCAGCCAGGATTTACAGACCATGCAGGCTTTCTTTGGCCTCGAGGTAATTACAATGAATGAAAGCGTTGAAGTCTAGGTCTGCACTCCTGTAATCAAAGAAATTGTGACTGCTTATAACTGACAAACGATTGATCGTGTGGCCAATGGCCAAATGTTCCCTGTTTTTCAAACATCACTTTCAAAATCTCTACGATTTAGTCACCTCATATCATCTTCTGACTATCAGGTGACTGGTGTGTTGAATAATAAGACTGTGGAGGTGATGAAGGCACCCAGGTGCGGTGTGTCAGACGTCAGCCAATATGGACACTTCGAAGGGAAACCCAAATGGCAGAAAAAGGAGATTACATACAGGTACTGTAGCTGGTATAGGGGCATGTTGTTATCGTCAATACTTAAGTCACTCAGTTCATATTTTTGGTGGTTAAATACATAAGTACAGATGATGATGATGAAAACAACATGCTGTATGATGTGATTTCAACAGGATCACTCAGTACACTCCAGATCTGACCCAGAGTGAGGTGGATGATATCATTACTCAGGCCTTCCAGCTCTACAGCGATATCATCCCTCTGGACTTCAAACAGATCAACAATGGTACTGCGGACATCATGATCCTCTTCAAGGCTGGATGTGAGTCTGGATTGAACAAGAGATTCTTAAACAGCCTGCTGATGTTTATGTGAATCCTTTTCTCTGAATGCAATTATAGGCTTACACTCTGATACTGTAGATTCCATGATATTCTTTGTGCTATTGCAGATCACGGGGACTTTCACCCTTTTGATGGGAAGGGTGGAGTCTTGGCTCATGCCAGCTCTCCTGGACAAGGTCAGGGAGGGGACACACACTTTGATGATGATGAAAGGTGGACTTTAACCAGTGGAGGTAAGTGTATAATCTGTGCAGAGGTTTATAATCTCTCTTTTTATAAATCCCCGTATATTAGTTTAGTTCTCTATAAAGAGTTTGGAGTGATGAAAAGAATAAAAACCTATATATTCCGCAGAATTTCCATTAAAACTGGATTTTTACTTCCTTATAGAACAGTCATTATTAAATAAGTAAATGTACAATAAATGTATGTAAAATAAAACCAGTCTGACATTGTAATCTGCTGTGTTGAGGTATTAATCTTCTGCTGGTGGCGGCCCATGAGTTTGGCCATGCTTTGGGCCTGAGTCACTCCAGTGACAAAGATGGGCTAATGTATCCCATTTATAAATATGTCGACACAAACGGATACAGGCTGCCAGACGATGACAAGCGTGGGGTTCAAGCCCTTTATGGTGAGCAAAAACATCAGATACCACACAGTCTTTGACATTCAAATTGGATTACATTAAGATGAGGCAATCTTCCATTAAAATGTTTCAGTCTGGATATTGCAAAATTAAAGCCAAGCCAAATATTTTTTTTTACTTTGGCTTTATCTGAGCAACATTACAAAATCTCCTATTCAACCAGTAAACAACTGACAGATGTCAATGACAATCTCTTGTGCTTGAGTTTTCAATTTTCAACTTCCATTTCAATGGAATGAACTGCATAGGAATTAAACTGGATCTATTATATATTCATTGTGGTTTGTGTGGATGAGTCAGACAAGCTTTAAACATGAGTTTAAGGCCCAAGCATAAATGCATGTTCCTAAAAGTGCATCTCTTTGTTATTTATGTTGATAGTCGTTTGCTTTATTATGACTGAAGATTATAGATTAGTCACTTCTGATGTTGCTAATCCATCTCTCAGGCAGCCGTACACCAGAGGCCACAATGGCACCAAAAGTTCAATTATTTCCTAGCCCAAGCCCTGAACCAGAGGAGCCAACAGAGGATCCAAACCCAGGCTCTCAGCCCAACCCACGAGATGAGCAGTGCAGCCGCAATCTGGTGTTTGACGCTGCTACCGCCATCAGGGGAGACCTGTTCTTCTTCAAAAACGGGTACATTTTTGATTATGTAACAGTCATCTCGTTTGAGTGGGTCTTATACGTAATTACATCTTTTCACATTTTAATTTCAAAATCCTTACTAGATACTATTGGAGGAAGAGTACAACCACCGCAGAAATCCGATTAACGAAAGTGAACACAAAATGGTCACAAATCAACTATGTCGATGCTGCCTTTGAAGCACCAACATCGAATGTGGCGTATCTTTTTGAAGGTAATGTTCATAATGGTTTAGTTAGGTTTGAATGTTGAATATACTCAATTTAATTAGTACTGTGAAGGTGTTGGTAACCACACAACATAATAACCTCCAAATGTTTCTTTACAGGTAATCAATACTGGGGCATAAAGGCTGATACAAAAACAGTCATTCCAGGTTTCCCAAAGCCTCTCACCAACCTCGGCCTCCCCTCTTCAGTCAGTAAGGTGGATGCAGCCGTCTATGAGCCAACTACCAGAAAAACACTAATTTTTGTGAACAACCAATATTATAGGTGAGTGTCATGATCAAGTCTTTATTTTATTGTTAACGTGGCATGTGCCTGCTGGTCTTTAGTAGATAAAATGAATTCAAACACCGATCATTGAGCTATTTGTTGGGTACAGCTACATACCTTCAAAGCATTTTTTAATTGTCTCTCTTTTCTCTCATTCAGCTATGATAGGGACAGTAACCAAATGGACCCTGGATATCCACGATCCATCACTCTGGATTTCCCTGGCATCGGCTCCAAAGTAGATGCAGCCTTTGAGAATTCTGGTGAGAAATGTCATGCACGTAACTCATTCACCCTATTTCATAAAGCGTAAAACGATCATCATCATATTCAGTATTCTTATACCAGAAGAATACTTTGACTGTTTCGCTTATTTGCCTTCCTGCCGAGAGTTAGATGAGAAGATTACCACTCTCATGTGTCCATTAGACGTTTGTCGTGTTTGTCTCATGTGTCCAATGGACGTTTGTCCATTAGATATGAAGCTACAGCCAGGAGGTTAGCTTAGCCTAGCTTAAACACTGGGAGCAGGGGGAAACAGCTACCCTGGTTCTACCCAAGTCATCAGGGAGTTATGTGGTCGACTATTCCTTGGCCGGCCATCAAATTATTTCTTTAGCAAGTGATCAAATCAAAAATGTGTCATGTGAAAAGTCTCGCAGTGACAAACCCACAGAGTATTTCCAAACGCAGATATTTTTCTCAGGAGTTGATGGAGACTAAAACAGAGCTTAAAGTTCAAATATAAAATTAGGGTGAATGATGGACTTACAATTGTAAGGTTGCTGGAAACATGGCTCGAAATGAATGCGGATGTGACTCTGTATCGGCTGGATGTGTTAATGGGTAGCTGTCTGCAAACATGTTCACCATAATAACATCAATACTTGCATATAACTTGAATCTTCCCTCCCACAGGATACCTATATTTCTCAGATGGCCCCAGACAGAGTGAATACCACCTGCCGGAAAAGAGAGTGAGGCGTGTACTGCTCAACTACGGCTGGCTCAACTGTTACTGAGAAGTCACAGACACAACTACTCAACTGTCTCTGTTCAAGATGTGACTGCAGTTGAAATTGTTTTATTAATAAGAGTATTATCTATTGTTATGATGTGGGACAAAAGTTCTCAGAAACAGCCGGAAAGGCATACAGAAAATAACAAATAAATAATCAAGTAAATAATCCTTGACCTGCTTTAAAATGTTTCCATTTCATATTTTTCCATGGGGAAATTGCAAAAATACGTACAGATAGTGAATGTATTTGCTTGGAGATGTTTACTCATTTGGGTGATACTAAATTGAATAACTTTGGATCTAAACTAAAGGGGTTTAAAATTACCTTTTGAACACATCCAAGGGTTACAAATAAAGAGCTCCCCTTCAATTCCACTGTACAAATGGCCATAACAGGGCCCAGCCTGCAGAGTGAAAATAGCTTGCAAAATTAGCAAACAATTTAAGCCATTAGTTGTTCTTGGTCATGTCCTAACTGTTATGTTGTGAAATACTCCTGCCTTTTGCCTGCATTCTGCAATTTTAGAATTATGACCACAAGACTTGTTTAGTGCAATTTTAGCCACACGAGAGGAGATCCAATTCAGACAGAGAGCTGAGTCACTACTGTTTTCATGAACACGGATACATTAAGGATTTTATAGTTTAGTGTTGGGATCCTAGTTGAGGCACAAAACAAACCAAGGAGGTGATCAAGTGCAGGAGATACCATCACAATACGGGAGCTTTAAAGGGTTGGTTCACCAAATAAAAAAATAAATATAGTTTTTCTTTATCTCTAATATCCAGGTATAAATATGTTTTAGGTTATATTTTACGAAGATTTGAGATATTTATCAGTGAACTTTGTGCTTCCACCCCAATATAACGAATGGGATCTTTATTTTTGTCATCTTCACAGCAATGAATGCCAACATCGCTTTCCAGTCAACTTTTATTATTTGGACTATCCCCCAGTAGAAAGCAGTCCCAAAGTTGAAATTTTCAAATTTAATTCTCAAATTATGTTAGCACCACATAGTAAATTACAGTCATCTCCATTGTACTAAGGAAGAGACATCCATCTCACAAGCATTCAAAACAGCTGATAAAATCAGTGTAATGGCTGTTTACCACAGTGGGGTAGTTGAGAAAATGCTTTTGCTGTAATTTGGTTCAACCAGAAGTTGTGCATTTTTGATGGTCTTAAGAAAAGACTGATATGAAGTACGTGATTAAAACAGATTTAAGATAAAGCTAACCCTTTTATTGTCTGTTACCATGACAGAAAATAGGCAACAGTTTGATTTAGATTGGAGATGTTGATTCCTCAGTAGCAAATAAGCTAATTTTGTCCTCATTTCCAGCAGTGACCCGAGGATTTAAAGGACTTTTTTCTTCTTCTTGGTTGTAGGTGTGGTATGTTTATGCTCTGCAAGATTTCCCTGTAATCTATGTTTTGTTCTCTGCACATAAAACAACCACACAAACATTCAGGTCTGTGCCACATGATGAAGGGTGAGGTAAGATATTATTTTAAAGCACTGAAGGTGCCAGAAAGAGGACAAACTGAAAATCAAAAGAAAGAGAATGTGTTTTGAAAGTTATCTTTAACATAATGAGAGTTTTTCAGATCACAAATATATCAGTTAACGGCTGCTAGAGCAGAAGCAGTGTTATTTGACTATTGATGTGTATGGAGGTCAGCTATGACACACAAAAAAAAGCTGGATGGAGGAACATGATCCTTTAGTACTTCTATATCCTGTGACCTTGATGACAATTTCAGAGAAGTACTCCAGGTATCTGAAGAGGAGGGACTACTACTGCCAAGTTAACGATGACTGGGTTAAGTCACATATTAATTCAACAACACTGTTGCATAATTGAGTAATTAGGCTATAAAGGAAATACACCCAATGTAGATTTCTTTGAGTACTGTTATTTGTTGTAACACAGACAAGTGTTACTCTTAAGTACAAGATTCAATCATGCAATGATGACATCAACTCATGACATTTTTTCACTCATGTGAATTTTGGTTTGATTGTTGCGATAGGCCTTTACTCGGATAGGCCTATTTATTAGAAAATTAAACAAACTCTTGGTAAAATCAACAGTTTAAATGTATATTTTGTTATATGAAATAAGGGTCAAATTTGAGCTTGAATTATGTTCAGAAAGGGTGTCGGAAAGATTTTCAGTTGAGAAAAATAAGAATATCTAAATAACTAATATATCATCATTAAAATAAGACTGAGAAGAACAACCTCTTTTTGCAAACTTCGGGTTCAGATTAAAAGCAGAAAACATTTCACTGACTCAAAGTTTCCACATGGAAAGACAGACTGACATGATGTCAAGCAGCATATTTGTGCCCCCTTTTACAGTATTCAACACCTTTAAACGTGACCTTCTCAGTTTTTTTCACAGGTTTGAAAAATGATATGTACCCACAGGCTTTGAAATAATTTAATCTGATAATTTCATAAACTCAGTGCCATTTATAAGGACTACACAATTTCCATCTAAAATGTCCCACTGTCCGTAATTTTAAATGTAAAAATGGCATTATTATTACTGTTTTTATTATAATTTTGTCTAATTCAGAAACGTTTAATAACTAGAACATATATAAGAACATAGTATAAAAAAAGGCTTCGTTCAAAACAAACTAAACCGGATATCCGGTCAAAGTGTTCCCAGGAATACTGTCCGGTGTGAGCCGCGGACTTTTGTTCCTCTATCCACGTACTCCGTCGATATGCTTGCGTTTGTTTGTTTGTTTTAGAACCACATTATGAAGTACTTCTTCTGTATACAGCTCCATTTTTTTGTTTTATTGTAGCGACAGAAGCTGCTGCTAAGTGGTGGAAGCTAGCTTTCAGCCTCTCTAAACGAATGTAAACAATGCGATGAGTGAAGGTTCCGGTTCACCCGGAAACAAACAAACAGGAGCACGAACAGTCAGAAGTGGGTCTGCTGGTTTGCTACAGTTTCACTGAGGTGTGTGTGCTCGCTTCTTGCTCACTTTTACTCTCTATACTCTTTACTCGTTATATTAGCAGCCGTGAGCTGTGAGCAAGTATCAGCTACACATAGCATATAACGCTAAGTTAGCTTCTTCTCTGTGTTGTGTGTGTGTGTGTGTGTGTGTGTGCGTGTGCGTGTGCGTGCGTGCGCGTGCGTGCGTGCGTGTGTGTCCTTGCTTACAGTCGCAGTGTTGCTGACGTTTATGTATTCCTCGCTTAATATACGAGGCACCTCTAGACAGAAAGAGGTAACAAATGCATTGTTTAATGTGTATTCTCTGCAACGTGACAGGTCCCCGTCTCCTATGGATTCACTCAACACTTTTGAATCTGAGATGGAGGCTGACGGTCAGGGGAGCTACTCTCTGTTTCCTGCTCTGGACAGCATCGCAAGTCTATCTGGGACCGCTGAGGCTCTGGAGAGGTTGTTGAAGCATCCTGTGGTTTAAAACATGTCATTACGGCGTCAGACGTAGACTCACTGCTGCTTCTGGATGAAGAGAATACAGTCTGCAATATTGGATAATCCATTTAGATTGCAGAGTGGGATTGCTGCAGAAAAGAGCGTCGCTCCTCTGTAGGGGGGTGCTCACAGGGAAACCGACTCGTAATACAAATCAGATTCGATGCCATGATTTCTCCTACACAAAGTGCTTTGCGATTATGATTTGAGTTTATTTTTTCCGCCACATAATTTGGTATCAAGCGATCCTAATCACACATGTTGTAGAGTTCAAAATACATACACAAGCACCCCCCCACCCCACAGGGTGTTTGTAGTCGCCACATGACCAGTTCAGCTGTGCCGTTCTATTATTTATCAAAATATGGATGAAAATGTGCTCTAAAATGTTGATATTTCACACGTGTTGATTTTCAGTGTGCCACTAAAGTCAAATAGGAATGTTACACTGGATGACAGCAAAGTTTTTCCGTTTGCAGCGAACCACCAAGTGAAATAGCAGAGAAGCCAAACCTCACATGGCTCGATGCTGCGCAGGTATAGTTCCGTGTGGCGTTATCAGTAACATTTGCCACAATCGAGACTGTGAGATTTTTTTTTTTTTCAGTGTTTCTCCTTTTCTCTCATGTAGATTGTCTTGGAAGAAGCTGGCCGTCCCATGCACATAAAGGAGATCAAACAGAGAATCATCGACAGGGGACTTGTTCAATCCAAGTACAGCAATCCTCTCAATTTACTCCACGTATTGTTGCCCGTGTTTTCCCGTGTTAAGCCAAATCATGAGCCATTATTATTCTTGAGTAGACTGCAAACTTGTTCCTGAGTCTACATTTAGACTCTGCTTATTTTTATTTGTTTTCTCCTCGGCAGTGCGAAATCAAGCCTGGAGGCTGTCATGTACCGTGAGGTAAGGAGGACGTTTAAGACGCAGTCTGACAGCAACCTCTGCTGTCGAGTGTAACAACTTGCACCCCCCCTCTTAACATCTTGTGTTAGCTCGGTTGATACAGCACATGCATCATCTGTATTTCTGTTACAATTTTTTTCTTTCATCCATGTTTTTCCATCTTGCTTCTTTGGACTTAATTCATGTCTTTAAAAAGAGGCAGACGTCATTAGAACAAACGGTGCTCTGTGCTCGGGTGCAGAAGCCTTGAGAACTGCTGTATCTCATGGTGGAACTAATCTAAATCTAAAGTGATTCAGCTTTTGGGAATCAAATTAGGCTTTTCCAGCCCCGTGCATTGGCCTCAGTCTCGCATTGTGTTTCAGACACAAAAAGGCAGCAGGAGATTCAAGAGGATTGAGAACAGAAACGGAGTCTTTGCACTGCTGGTGAGTTAAATGGGACACTAATGCCAATTTCACACAAAACCAAAATACGTATTCAGGATATTGAACATGCAGTTGACCTTTTAATGCCAGACTATTGGTCAAGGATAAATACTGAGGTGTTGCTGTTCACACAAGATATGGACCCACAACTGTAGTTTGATGATGTAGAAATGTTTTCATTAAAAAATGGTAGGTGCAGGGTTTTTGCAGCGGAGATTCAATTTAACCGGCACTCAGATAAACTGGTGTAACCTCAGAGGTGTCCAGTCGTATCTGCTGTTCATTTTCTTACTTTGTAATCTGATTAAAGGACATGGGGGATGGGGGGTAATGCAGCTGCATAGTCCAACCGTACATCATTTGAAAGTAGAGACAGCTAGAAGTTAATTATCTAATCTATGTAATTATGGTTGCATTACTAATAAGTCCTTAATAATCCTTGAACTACCATAGTGTCCGTACTTACGACGGAGAAGCTGAGCTCCAAAGCTGAACAGTGTTGGTCCAGTGCTAAATGTTGAGCGAGAGAGAGAAATCCTCCTGGAAAATATATTGTTGTGAAATATATTCAGAGTAAAAATAATATCTTCATTTGAGTTTCAAATGTCTCGCGTGTATGTTTTCAGTAACTGTCATTGTTTGTCACGCAGCGGTTTAAAGTTGAAGCCCCATCTGTGTCATTTTATCGTTTACATTTGATTCTGTACTTTCATCCACCACCCTGCAGGCCACACGCGCGTTAACGTCAGGTGGTCGTGGTCCACATGAAGATCAGATCTCTGTCTTGCTCTCCCCCTCTGTTCCCCCACAGACCGACGAGGAGAGGCAGCAGGCCCTGCAGGCCTTCACTGCCCAGTCTTTCCTCGGCTCTCCGCAGCACAATACCGTCTCCAGTTCGGGCTCGGGGGCCTCGGCGAACGCCTTCCCCTCCCCCACCAGTTCCTCGGAGCACAGGAGCAAGATGAAGAGAGGCCCGCGGAAAAAACAAAATGAAAAGTACCAACTCAAGTACCTTAGACTGCGCAAAGCCGCCCGCGCCATGATATTCGTGAGTAAACTACTGACTCTTGAAAATGACTAGTTTTATTTATAGTTTTCTTTCACATCAGGCAACTCCGGTATGGTATTGTTCGAAATTTTCAAATCCTATCTAAATTAATCTGTCAGTGTTGTTATACGTTTTTACCTGCAGGAGAATGCATCTCTCTGTGATGAAGTTGCCCACTTAGAAGAGAAGTTTCTGAGAGCTAAGGAGGAGCGCAGGTGAGTGGGCACGGTTCAGATGGGCGCATGTTTCCCACGATGTTCTAAAACTGGGTGCGTTTAACGAGGACCTTCTTATTCGTCTCACTTTATCCTGTTGTTTACTCTTTCACATAATTGATGGGTTGTATCGCACATGTTTTTATGTCATAAAAAAGAAACAATGATTCCTTCACATTCATATCATTTCTCATTTCCAGGTTTTTACTGAAGTCCTTGTTGCAGTACCAGTCGTTTTCAGAGGGGGAGATACTGCCAACAGCTAGCTCAAGCTCTCATCCTCCTGGACCGCCTGCAGCAACGACCTCAGGTGCTGCAGGGGCCTCGGGCTTGTCCGGGGGCCATAACCTGGCGTCAGTGGTGTCGACAGGGGAAGAGGGACCTCTTAAAAAACCCAAGAAGGAAAGGAAAGAGCGAGGCAGGGAAAATGGAAAGGACGAATGTGAGTGCTACGGTCAAGTGTTGGTTGGTTGGTTCGCATTCACCTTTCCGGGACATTTGGCCCATTGTTTTGTTGCCTCATGTTTCCTCAGTTCCAAAGAAGATGTCTAAGAAGAGAAAGCTAGCAGACGGGTCTCGGAAACTGGTGCAGCCCATCGCTCTGGACTCGTCTGGTCGCCCCGTCTTTCCCATCGTACTGGGAGGTTTAACGGTCTACAGCCTGGGAGAGGTCAGTGTCCGGCTTTAATCACATGCCATAGCTTTATAAGCACCACGGTAAGCCTCTGAACTCCGGCCTCACATGTTATCCTGTTTATAGTTCAGTAGAATGATAAATGTACGTTTTCAGGACACCTTTATTGTTGGTACACGCGTGCTCTCTTCTTGCTAAGACAAGTCAACTGTCTATTAGATGGTAGTTCAGTAGATAGAGTCTCTAACGGCCTCTCTAAAACCTGAAAAAGCTTCACCCACTGCAAACTTTCATTTGCTCTGCAGATCATCACAGACAGGATGTTGTTCAATGATGAGTGTGCCATCTACCCGGTGGGCTTCTGCAGCACTCGAGTCTTTGCCAGCATGAAAAGCCCCGACCAGCAGTGCCTCTACACCTGCCAGATCAAGGACGTGGGAGCAGGTCCGCAGGTACACACAGTTGTTATTCAAGTCATCATTCTTAGGACCTGTGTGTGTGTGTGTGTGTGTGTGTGTGTATGTATGTATGTATGTATGTATGTATGTGTGTGTGTGTGTGTGTGTG